>OZ010603.1:30696271-30731271 GCA_963932145.1 Acanthosepion lycidas
GAACTTTTGACATATCAACCTTTTTTAGTTAATGTCGAAGTCAGTTTCATTATTGTTGTGTTGTTCTTATTTGATTGTCTAAGCAGTGGTTTGGGGATAGTTAAAATGGTCGTTTAGATTTGAGCCTGTAAGCATTAACTTGATTTGGTAAATATTGGTCCGTTAAAGTACTTTAATGGCTAGATCATCCACAGTAAATTTCTGTCCAGGTTCATACAACATTTCACCTGTCTTGGCAGATCTTCTGTTATCGACAAAACTGATAAAAACATAAACAAAAAGAAACTATATGAAATCGACTAGGCACAACCAAACAAAAAAAGTTTAAAATTTCAGCGTTCCCTCTTTGTGTTCATCGGTGCAAGGATTTCGAGGTCCCCGCCCTAAATCTATGATACGATGCCCCCACACCACTCTACTACATTTCAATTTTTATAAGGTAGTATTCATATAGAATACAAATTCTATTGTAACCTAATTATGTAGGATAATGGATCGTATGCAATAGAGGTAGACAATTCAACTAGAAAAATTGAGAATACAATGTATCTAAAAATTTTTATTCACTTTCACACTAACACCTTTGGAAAAGGTATGAATCCATCTCTTTTCTCCCCAGCTAGTGGTTAATAGCATGGCCGATTTTGCTTTGGTTGACAACCGGTCTTGGAGAATGGCTACTTTGAATTCAAAACCAATTGTGTGTGGAGTTGGCAACTCCAACCTCTACTTGGTACAGAGACCAGAGCAACGCCATCTATCGTTGTAAGATCGTGACCCTATTCTACAGAAGACTTTACACGACTTACATACAGGTAGGGTCAGTGCAACGGTCTCAAGATTCCCGCTCCAAATCTATGATACGGGGAACCTCACTTTACTATATCTCAATTTTCATGAAGAAACATTCATATAAAATACACATTTTATTGTAACCTCATTATGTACAATAATGGATCATATGCTATCTAGGTAATCGACTCAACTAGAAAAACTGTGTAACGGGGTTGAATGCTGGTTATGTAAAGAAAGTCACCCTGTTTTGGGGTTTATTTGTAGTAGTAACTGATAGAGGGATCCTTTTTCCTTTTTTTTATATTGAAAACGAAATGAATAAAAAAAAAAGTACAACAATAGCATAAACAATAATCCTCGGGACATATTTTGTATTTTTCTTTTTCGTGATGTGAATTATAGATATTGGTATAGTGTATGTTAAAAATGTTCTCAGTGTAATTGTCTCTTGTTTCTTTAAAAGTTTGTGCTTACTTGTTTTTGCTTGTTCCGAGAATTTCGTTAGTGAGGACAACGTTTGAGATCGTCAGTTTTCGATTTTCACCGAGGGATGACGATACGTATGTGTCGGGCCTTTTTTACTACTGCTACGGTCACTTGCTACTCTACCGACCCTAATGTCCTAACTGTCATCGCTTGTGGTGGAAGGGTTGTGTTCATAATCAGATTTTAGAATCATGAAATATCTTTATCATCTTTCATCACTAGTGAGTGGTAAGGTTATTTTTAGGGTGATGATTGTTTTATTATTTTTATTTCAGGGATGATGGAATATCCTTATTTTCTGTCATCACTAATGGCAAGGTTATTTTTAAAATGATGAAATGTCTTCATTATTCTGGATCACAACAACTGAGTGTATCACATCAACGTAAACATCACTTTCGTCTGATGAAGTCACACGAAATTTTTTTTCCACTTTGTCATGGATTTTCCTAAAATTGTTGATATATAAAATATATGCTTCTTTTTCCCCATATCTGAGTCTATAACTTGTTTGGGGGAATAGCTAAGTATTGATCGTTTATATTTGAGCCTATACGCGTATTGATTTCGCTCAAGTGATTAAAACGTTCGCTTTCTGACTATGAGACTCGGGATCGAATCTCGTCATGGTCGATTAAATGCCATCGATCTGGGCGGCACGCCCAGGGTCCTCCACGGTTTGACACGAGCTTGTAAGTGAAATTCGGTAGATTGAACTCTTCTGAAAACGACGATGGTTATGCTGGCACGTAGTCACAAGTCATGGTGACCGAGAGTATTAACGTAAAATTAGTAATGAGATTCGATTGTGCGCTCGCTCATGGAAACTATAATTAAGGAGCGATCAGTATAGCTGCAGTATAAACTACAAGTGAACAAACATAAATGTGTCTGTGAGGGCGTCTGCAACAGGGATTGTTCACTTTCATCGAGGGCGACTAGTCTACTCGGTTTGTTCTGCTATTTAAACATAGCGTGGGGGATAAGAAGTGGATCCATATCTTTACCAAGTAAGCACGAAAGTGAATATAATGGATTAGACTGGAATTCGAACTCGGCTCTCTGATTCCTCAATCCGAGCCGCTATCTATGTCTCCTGGAAAATGAGTAAGCGAATATTATTACGTCTATTAGCATTGACTTGATAGGTGGCCTCTTTTCAGTAGTGCTTTAACACACAGCAACGAGGTGACTTCGAAGCCCCACCAGAGAGGGCAATATTAGCGGGGTGGGGACAGACCCCTACTAATGTAGATTTTTCGTAAAAGTGAAACGAACATTCGAAAAGCGGGGGAGGTCTATATTTGTTTTCCAGGTTTGATGATATTTATTGTGTTAGGGTTGATGGTTGCGACGCTGCTTGTAGGGGTCGTCGTCGTCGTCGTCGTCGTTGTTTTAGCCTCAGTTGTAGAAGTTCTAATACAACTCCGAGAACCTGGGGCGTTTAAGGGCATCTGTCCTAGTTTTTCGTTTTTCTCTTTAGGCCCCTGGGCCTGCTCGCCCATCCTTTCGCGATCCCGCTCTCGCACCGACCGGCTTTGTCTAATCTCAGTTCCTTATCTTTCAAGCCTCATTATCGCCGTCACCATCCACGTCACGATCGTTGTCATTTCTCACGCACGCACACACGCACACACGCACGCACGCACACGAAACGACCATCCCTTTTCCTACCCCTGACATCATCATCTTCCTTTCTTTTTGACTATCACAACCCTGGCCACTTTCCTGAACAGCTGGTAAACTACTGAAGCAGACTTCCTCCTTTTTTTTTCTTTCTTTTTTCTTTTGTTATTCCTTTTCTCTCTCTCCCTCTCCCTCTCTCTTTCTCTCTCTCCCTCTCTCTCCCTCTCCCTTTCTCTCCCTCTCCATCTTCCTCTCTCTCTCTCCCTCTCTCTTCCTCTCTCTCCCTCTCCCCCTCTCTCTCCCTCTCTCTCTCTCCCTCTCTCTCCCTCCCTCTCCCTCTCATAATAATTCCTTAATTTTTTTCTTCTTTTTTTTTTCCTGAGGAGCTTGCTATGAACTCATTTACATTAAACCCCGGACAAACGAACAATAAGAAAATGAATGAGGCAATTTCACTCAATCGTTTTGAGCAACGAAGAAACGACTGGGAGGTTTGAGGCTTCATCCTGCCTCTCCGAAATTATAACACTAATAAACGTGTCATCGTGTAGTACTGCTAAATGAGTTCAACTTCCAGAATTCTTCAGAACTTAGACGGCTATGGCTCTCCACGTGTTCTTTTTCTTTAGTATCTGCAAATTTCTATAATTTTTGGAATAAGACAGTGGAGTGATTTCTCGTTGAATTCTCCACGGTCTATGAATTCAAACACGCCTTTTTTCTTTCGTAACATTGGCAGTTATGGCCCTCCACAGATTCCTTTTATTTATTATCTGTAAAATTGATATGTGTTCTTCGGAATGATGATAGAAGAATTTCCCTTTGCTTCCTATAGGGCGTTGAATTCAAAAGTGTCCTTCTCTCTTCAGGACATAGACAGTTGTGTCTCTTCGCGGACTCCTTTTCTTTAGTATCTGTAAATTTGGAATGTGTTCGTGGAAATGATGCTAGAAGGATTTCTCTTTGCTTCCCATAGGATTTTGAATTTATAACTTTCCTTCTCCCTTTAGGACATAGGTGGTCATGGCTTTCCACAGATTCCTTTTATTTATGATCTGTAAATTGACATGTCTTCTTCGGAATGATGCTAGAGGGATTGCCTTTGCCTCCTACAGGATTTTGGATTCAGAAGTTTCCTTCTCTCTTCGGAAAATAGGCGGACATGGATCTCCACAGATTCCTTTTCTTTATTATTGTTATCGCCTTGTTAGGGATTCGCTGTGATCTAAATGCTGTGGGGATTAACACTTTCAGGAAAGAAATAGTTTTATTTTAATAACAAAGTAATTTAATTGTAGAAATCGTTACAAAAATCGCTTATTTATAAATAGAACAGAACGTATTGAAAACAAATACTAAATACAATTATTTTTTTTAAAAATTTAATGTTTGATATGAAAATTAGTTATCTCTTAAGTAATATCCTCCACGTTGAGCAATATATATATATATATATATATATATATATATATATATATATATATATAATATAATTTATTCGAAAATTATAACATAAATATGTTATAAAATCATTACAAAAATAGCCATTTTGTTTCAACACTTCTGGTGATGGTGTTGAATGTAGAATAGAGAAAAACTCTTTAATATACATTCAACAAAATCACTTGATAAGACACCAGAGATGTTGAAACAAAATAGCTATTTTTGTAGCGATTTTATAACATATTTATGTTATAATTTTCGAATGAATTATATTTGCTCTACTTCTGGTGTCTTATCAAGTGATGGTGTTGAATGTATATTAGAGTTTTTCTCTTTATTCTACATTCAACACCATCACTTGATAGGACACTTTTAAGAAAAGTATTTTATTTTATTGTAATTTATTCCGCATACACCAATCCTATACTTGGGTATATATATATATATATATATATATATATATATATATGTGTGTGTGTGTGTGTATATTAGTAAATGAAATATAATATATATTAGTAAATAGAAATAATAAACCTGTAGTTAGATAAATTATGAAATAAGTAACAAAATAATCGTTCTAAGTAAAATGGTTAATCGAAATAAGTGTTTATGAAATTTCTTGCATTGAATTAATTTTCATGGTTTGGAGAGTACATCAACACGAATTGTTTAGCTATATATATTAGACTAGCAGCATTGCCCGGCGTTGCCCGTGCTTGATTCAAAAATCGTACGACTCATACAGCAATATTGAGCGAAAAGCGATTTATATAATACCAGGAGTAATCAGAGAATCATAGATACCATTAAGCGTCAAGAAAATATTAAGTTTACGGATTAATTAAATGGTTCATTGGCTTCTATTTTTAGTTGTGAATTCTTTATCTCCACTTTATTGAATCTAAATAAAGACTTTTGTTTCATTACATCTCGTTACTAGCAGTATGGCCCGGCGTTGCCCGTGCTTGATTCAAAGATCGTACGACTCATACAGCAATCGCTATCACTTGACTTAAAATATTTTTGCCCTTTCTTGCCTTTAAAAGAGTGCCCTTTGCCGTGCTGATGTTGCTACATGCCTTACTTCTTGCCTATCTCACACTGCGATTTTTTTTCTAAGCTCTATACTAAACATTAAATCTGCTATGAAAAAAGAACTAAACAAAATGAACACAAAACGATCAGCTTTAAAAAAGGACTCGTAACTAGAAAAACCGAATAAAAAAAGAATGTTAACAACAAATACTTTTCACACCCAACCCAGTTCTGCGGAATCAGAATCAACGTTGAGTTTAAGCAAGCGAATGAGCCAATTGGAGTAAAGTGCTATGCAGATTTAAATTTTTCCCACTTGTTACGAATGCAGCTATCGATTTCAATTTTGCATGGTAATTCATGTCAGTTGCTGTTGGCTCTCACGCTGACCAATAGAATCTTCCTGGCTATTCGTGGCAGCCATAAGCTCTCACTCTGGCCAGTAAAAAATGGCCGCAAACTACATGAAAACTGCTGTAGAAGCATGAAAAAAATCGATTATTTCCACTATCGATGGGAGTTGGGAAATGCAAAGTCGGTCTTGGGCTTCCCGCTAACTTGGAGCATGTGCATGTAAATTTTGGTGCAAATCCGTCGAAAATTGCGGTCGTGCATTCGTTACACACACACACACACACACACACACATCCTGCCTTTTATTGATAGAGACAAACGTACCTAGGAAGATAAATTTAGTCGTGGATTGTCTATGTCTCAAAATATGACAAGAGCCATTAAGATATCTATGCCATATTTAACGGCTGAACAATTTCCCCGTTCCATTTATATTAATATTTAGTAATATAGTATTATGACATAATACTGGTATTCTATGACATTAACAATTCAAGATGGAGTCTATGAATTGGAAGCATCAAACTCAAAAAAGTACCAACATTGTAATACCTGGGAAGTGTTTTAACAGACCATTGAAAACGTCACACAAAAATCCAAAATAATTTAACACTCGAATACCGAAAGTTGTCTCCCCAAAGCTAAGCAATGTAATTAAGAAACGGAAAAAAATTCTCGTTAGAAACAAAGGTTTTGTTTAATTTGTTTTATTTTACGGTATATCAACGCCTTAATGGGTTATTTAATGCCGACAAGATTTTTATTGCTGGTAATATTTTCATTATTAATGTTTCTGTTCCTAATTTTTTCACAGCCAGTAACCCCTTGTGTCTTAGTGGCTTTACTGCCTTGCATGGAGTGATACTGATTAAAAAGAATCTATCTATATCTCTGAGATAAGGTACATTACTTATGGATTAGTATAGTTTGGATTGGCTTGTCTTATTTTACGGCATATCAACCTCAATGGGTTATTTAAAGCCGACAAGATTTTTATTCCTGGTAATATATTTTTTCCAAAAATGTATTGATAATATTTTTTTTTCAAAAATGTATTGCTGGTAATAATTTTTCCAAAAAGTATTGCTGGTATTAAAACCTAATTTTATACGTTCATAGTGTTTTGACCCCAGTTTAGAGGTTAACTATTTACCCATAGCTGGGACCCAAACAGGTTTTACCACACCAGTGAGAAACAAAGAAAAGAGCACTGAGCTGCTACGTAATGTCATTCCTCCTATATGGCAGTGAATGCCGGGCAATTTCATCACAGATGAAGAAGAGACTTAATGCAGCAGAGATGTGGTTCTACAGAAGGATACTGAGAATACTATGGTCAGAACATGGAAGCGGCGAATAGGTTTTAAGGAAAATCGAATAAAAAAGGACTATTTTGCTTAGAATCAGAAAGTGACAGTTTAAATTTTTGGGACATGTAACGAAGAAAGAGAGCTTGGAGAATTTGACACTCACAGGGCGTATTGAAGGCAAGAGGGAAAGAGCGAGTAACCTACCTAACTTGTGTAGATGGATGGTATAACAGGAACAGGGTAGGTTAGTCACGAGATAAACATTACAAAGGATAGGAAGTCGTGGAGACTCATGATCGTCCACTTATTGTATGAGGTCTGAATAAAACCTAACTTTACCAGATACTCCAATTTCAAATATAAGGCCCGGAAAATATTTTGGAATATGTTTTTTTTCTTTTTTTTTCTTTTTTTTTTTCTTTTTTTTTTTTCCTTTTTTCGAAAGTGAGGTCTAAAGGGGGTCTTATATGACATTCGAAAATAATAATGTAATCTGTAGTATTGCCTCGGTTAAAAAAGAAGGGTTCTTTTTGTGGGCATGTTATGGTTAGAGAAGACGCAAATTTAAAAGATAGACGAAAACGATTTTGCAGATATTAACTAAATGTCCCAAAGCATGAAACCTTATATCCCTGGGAAAAGTAAAAGCGTTTTCGCTTAATAGTCTTCTTCATATAAATGTTATAGCTATCCAACAGCAAGAAGACATCATGTGGAGTCAGTGAGGGCATCATGTTCCAGGGTCCTTTTAAAAACTTTTCGAAAGTATCTTTTTGTTTTAATGCTGTATAATGTTTAATCTGCATAGCTGTGGATGCTGAATAAAAGTCATCACAAATGGATAAAAAAAAAAGCTGTAAAACGACAGAGATGTAATTTAACCGATGAATGTAGAAATGACAAGTGAGCTGAATCTAAAAGTTTTTAGATTTTAACTAAAAATGAAAAGGTACTTTACTGTAAACTTCAAACACAATAAAAAAAAATCTAAAGGTTTACGGCCATATCACGTTGAAACACCGGTTCCCGTAAAGTTAAGAAACGTCGAGTTTGGTCTATACCTACACGGGTGACCGCTTGGGAATACCGGGTACTGTAGGCTTGGATATGTGAATTGTAATGCTTACGGCCATATCACGTTGAAACACCGGTTCTCATACGATCATCGAAGTTAAGCAACGTCGAATCTGGTCTATACCTAGATGAGTGACCGCTTGGGAATTCCAATTACTGTAAGCTTTGATATGCGAGTCAGTATCATGATGGGTGATGTTGGTTGATTTCATTATACGGTTCAAACATCCTTGGGAAAGGCCTGAACTCATCTCTTCTCCCTCCCAGCTATGGCATTAATTAGTCTGACTTGCTTCAGTAAATCATTAATATCTCCAAAAATTTCTTACAATCGGAAAAGATAGTTTCTGCCTTTAAATAAACTGTAAAAGGTTGATAAAGCCGTAACAAACAAATCAGACAAAAATCTAAAGCTTTTTTTATTATTGTAGTGTCCATTATTGTCAAAGATAAAATTGTTGTGTTCATCTGAAAGTTAAATTCCTTACGTGTGGAATGAGGAACGCTCAATCAGTGCGTGATCGCTGACACTGTTTAAAGGGAGGTAACTAAGTGTGGAGTTGAAGTTTTTTTTTTTTTTTTTTTTTACGAAATAAGTAGTGAAAAAAACTATTAGAGCAAACCTTGGCATTTCAAACTATCTATCTAGCACACATTTTAAAAACATTTGCGGAGTATTTATAATTAATTTTATTAAGGTTTGGTTTCAGTTTTGTTTTTGTTTTTTTAATATAGGTATGTTCGAGAATATATTAATGAATATACAACGATAATGTTATCGACTTTGGATACTATCTTTATTCACTAATATATACTTAGAGCATATGGGTGTCTTTCGCTGAATTTCGCAATTAATTTCGATTATTCTCCAAAATAATTTACTTTACTTATTTACTTAAAAATATGGTTCCTTTTAAGCACTCGATGTAATCCTAAAAGTTTAAGAAAATATTCTCTGTTAAGTGTAATCTAATATTTTATTGAATTTTAGTCTAGAATTTTGGCACTAAATTTCCTGTAGATGTCACTGATATACAAACGCGTATGCAAAATCACACACAGTGTGTGACCGTCAGACAACCAGTTTTGCTTTTATTTTTATAATATAGATATTAAATGTAAAAAAAAAAAGATCCTTCGACAATATCATTGTTTGTTACTTAATTAAACAACTGGCTGAGAGTATTTCCAAGAAAGTTTACCGTAAAAATGTTCTGCATACATGCTGTTCCTCTAAGTACGTTTATTAGAGAGTGAATTCACTATTTATTTTTTTTTTTTTTTTTTAGCCGCTCAAACCAGAACAAACAAAATAATGTTTCATTCGTCGCGTACATGTTGACGTAAACGCACAGATGTAAACAAGTTTACCAGTGGTATAGATTAATTGGTACGAAGAAAGAGGTGGAGGTTCTGAAGGTCAGGGGGGAGGAGGTGGTGGTGCTAGTGGCAGTAGTGGTCGTGGGGGTAGAGGAATTGGACAAAAGAGGAAAAGTGAAGAAAAAGAAAGCAACCGACCATGAGTCTTTGGAAAGTAAATTAGGACAACCCACTCTCCAGGCAGGGTTAACTTGAGTGCGTTCATTTTTTTTCTGAATTTGATTTGTGCGCATGCGCGTGCACGGGCATGCGCACACAAATAATATTTTCTCATTCTTATATTTTCACGTTTCTGTTTTATTTATTTCCAGCAACTCACTTTTCTTGGGTGCTTCGAATCGATGTAATGGTTTGTAAGCTGGTCTCAGTTACCACCGAGTAGTGAGATCAAACTCCACTGAATGCCCAATATATGTGGCCTTGTGCCAAAACTAAAATATGCTTAGTACGTAGCAATTAATTCACTTTCCTTGGGCGCATTGATGTCGGATAATGGTTCACAAACTAGATTAGTAGATCACTAACAGTTAATTGTGAGTTCGATCTTCAATAGGCGTGCCAAAAACTTGGCCTTACAGCAAACAGCAGAAGTATTGGGAACCTGAGGAGTAATGGATAGTGGCTCGGATTGAGGAATCTGAGAGCCGAGTTCGAATTCCAGTCGAATCCATTACATTCACTTACGTGCTATTACCCTTGAGAAAGGTATGACTCCTCTTCTTTTTCCCCAGCATGTAAATAGCAGGACAGATCGGGTTCTATAGCCTTTGATGGCAACTAATCTACCTCAGAAAGAAATGGCAACCTACTGCGGGAAAATCTGCCTCGTCAGTTATGTATGTATCTTTCAATAAATGATCGCCTAAGCGTGTATCAAGCATGACACATAACTGACTGATTGAACACCTCAGAGTGAGGTAATGATCGGTGACCTAATCTGGTTGACTATTAGTACCCAGTAACGAGTTCGATCCTCACTTGGTGTCCTATTCATTTCTTGCGCTAAAACAAGGCTAAACATAGTAAATAACTCCCAGGGCCTCTCGACATGAAGTAATGATTAGCTACTACTAAGCTATTAATTCATTTGTCAAAAAATAAACAAAGCTTAGACGATAACTACACATTCCTTGGATACCCGACATGAGGTAATGGTTAACGAGCTATCTAGGATGACTATTACTACTAAGTAGTGATCTCGATCCTCATTGGGTACCCATAATTTTGTTCCATACTTGTGACGTTGTGCTAAATGAAGCAAAGCTTAGTATATAATCTGGGGTGGCGGAGACGTTGGCGTGAGGGTGATGGCTAACGAGTTAGCCTGTGATCATTACTACTGGGTACTTGTACAGATTTTTTATATGCGTGAATTGTCATGGCTTCTTGGCAAAGCAAATTGATTTCCCTGTTGCCTTTTCTATGCTTATAAATTCAGTTTTACATCTCTTTAAAAAGATATTAAAATTTAGTGTCTTATCCCTAAGGATAGAAACTTATTTCAAATAGCATCTATCTATCTATCTATCTATCTATCTATCTATCTATCTATCTATCTATCTATGTCTGTTCATATCTATCTATCTATCTATCTATCTATCTATGTCTGTTCATATCTATCTATCTATCTATCTATCTATCTATCTATGTCTGTTCATATCTATCTATCTATCTATCTATCTATCTATCTATCTATCTATCTATCTATCTATGTCTGTTCATATCTATCTATCTATCTATCTATGTGTTCATTCATATTCCAATATCTATCTATCTATCTATCTATCTATCTATCTGGGTCTGTTCATATCTATCTATCTATCTATCTATATATCTATCTATCTATCTATCTAGGTCTGTTCATATCTATCTATCTATCTAGGTCTGTTCATATCTATCTGTCTATCTATCTATCTATCTATCTATCTATCTATCTATCTAGGTCTGTTCATATCTATCTATCTGTCTATCTATCTATCTCTCTAGGTCTGTTCATATCTATCTATCTATCTATCTATCTATCTATCTATCTAGGTCTGTTCATATCTATCTATCTATCTATCTATCTATCTATCTAGGTCTGTTCATATCTATCTATCTATCTATGTAGGTCTGTTCATATCTATCTATCTATCTATCTATCTATCTATCTATCTATCTATCTATCTATCTATCTATGTATCTATCTATCTATCTCTCTAGGTCTGTTCATATCTATCTATCTGTCTATCTATCTCTCTAGGTCTGTTCATATCTATCCATCTATCTGTCTATCTATCTATCTCTCTAGGTTTGTTCATATCTATCTATCTGTCTATCTATCTATCTATCTATCTATCTATCTATCTATCTATCTATCTATCTATGTAGGTCTGTTCATATCTATCTATCTATCTATCTATCTATCTATCTATCTATCTATGTAGGTCTGTTCATATCTATCTATCTATCTATCTATGTAGGTCTCTTCATATCTATCTACCTACCTATCTATCTATCTAGGTCTGTTCATATCTATCTATCTATCTATCTATCTATATATATATATATATATATATATATATCTATGTAGGTCTGTTCATATCTATCTATCTATCTATCTATCTATCTATCTATCTATCTATCTATCTATCTATGTCTGTTCATATCTATCTATCTATCTATCTATCTATCTATCTATCTATCTATCTGACATGGTCTTCTACAGCTTTGTTTCTCTACAGCAGTACTTGTTTCTTTAGTACCTCGCTTTGATTTTTTGCGCTACACGTTCTTTTAACAATTTGCTCAAATTCGTTAAAATTGCTTTAATCTCTTACCTCATTTGCCTTGAATTTTGCGCGCTGCGTGTGTTAACTTCTCCAAGACTTCCTTATTGTGCCCCCCCCCAACCTCAAAATTCCATGTTTTTTTCAGTGCAAGAATCGGCTTCCTGTAGCCCCTCTTCTTGAACCTTCCCCACTATTCACATGCAATGTCATGTTATTCTTAACATTTTTCCGTAAAATAATATCCCGTTCGCTTCAAAGTTACTTCATTATTTGCAATCAAATTGTCCAAACGTCTATACTCTTTTGATCGGCGAGACACCATTTTTGTGTGTTTTATTTGATTCTGGTTACGTTCGATGTTCAGCACATTGCATTCTCGTCATGGGATTTAATAATGGTAGCTTAGACGTAGCACAAGTTCACTTGTATGGTACACAGTGAGGATCGAACTTACAACTCAGTCATTATTGACCTATCGAGATTTGTTAACCATCACAACACTTCGGAGCGCTCTAAATTGATTTACTAAGTATCTGCGTTGTGGTGTAATGGATATCGTCTCGGAATGAGAACTCAGAGAGCCGAGTTCGATTCCCAACCGAGTTCGTTATATTCCCTTACGCACAAATACCATTGGGAAAGGTATGAATCCGTCTCTTCTCCTCCCATCTATGGGTTGAATAATAAGACAGATTGGATTCTTTAGCCTTGCTTTGAATCAGTCTACCTCAAAAAGAAATGGCAACTGACAGAAAAATCTTCCGCCTCGTCAGTCATGTATCGACAGATGTGCCCAAGCGATCACGTATCATGTATCACGCGTGGCAGTTAACTGTCAGTTATGTGCCATGCGTGATACACGCTTAGGCGATCATGTATCTTTCGATACATGACTGACGAGGCAGATTTTTTTTTCTATTTACCTATAGTTGTCAGAAGAAGATTAATACCTTTCCCAAGGGTATTATTAGCACGTGAGTGAATACAATGGATTCGACTGGAATTCGAACTCTGCTCTCCGATTCCTCAAAGTGTTATTTAGGTGTCGTACAAGGCCGCATATATGGTACACACAGTGAAGATCAAACTTATTACTCAGTTTTAATGCGAGACTTGTTAACCATTACAACGCCCGACAAGCTCGTCATAGTAATATTTCAGATTTTTAAAATTGTCTCTGATTTGTTCCGAGGATATCGTGTCTTGCAAGTTAACTTCGTGCCTGATATACAATAGTATGGATGGACGGCAAAAACAGTCGAGGCAATAACAGGAAGAAGTATTCTATTAGAAAACCGTGGCGGGCGTGGTGGACTGACAGTGGATAGGATCTCTTAGGAAGAAGGGAGGGGGGGAAGAAACATCATCCATATTAGTGGCACGGTAAGAGCGAAGGGTAGGGAACTTTAGAAGTGTTAAAGAAAAGGTGTGGTGTGCGTGACAGCGGGGTTCGGGGTCTGGAATGAAACCCCACGAGTAGAGGCGGAGGTGAACGCGAATGGATGAGAAACATCTTAAAGTACATACGACCAAATTTCTCTTTCTCTTTTCTTCTGAGATTTTGTCTTTCACTTTCCCTCATGTATACTTTGAGTTTCTTACTTCTCCTTTACACCCCCCACATCCACCCTAACGATTTTTTTTGCTGGGTGAGGGGTGAGGGAAGCATTTTTTAATCATACGCACATATTTTTTCCTACAGCCGATATATCTTTTTCATGAAGCATTTATTTATTCTAGATCTTTCATTATTTTTTTTTTTTTTATTTGACTCTTTCATTCTTTTTTGTTCCTTCTGTCGTTTAAAGTTTGTACTTTTGTCCTTTCTTTTTCTCTCCTTTTTCTTTATTCTTTCTTTTCCTGTTTCATTCTTTTTTTTTCTTTCTCCTTTAAATTTCTGCCAGTTTTTATTTATAGTCTCTCTTTTTCTTACATTTTCCTATCAGTCTCTCTTTTTTCGTGATTTTCTTTCATTCTCTCTTTTCTTACGTTTTTCTTTCAGTCTCTCTTTTTTTCACGTTTTTCTTTCAGTCTCTCTTTTTCACACGTTTTTTTTTATTCTCTCCTTTTCTTACGTTTTTCTTCTAGTTTCTCTTTTTCTCGCGTTTTTCTCTTATTCTCTCCTTTTCACAAGTTTTTCTTGCAGTCTCTCTTATTCACACGTTTTTCTTTCAGTCTCTCTTTTTCTTACGTTTTCCTATAAGTCTGTCTTTCCCACGTTTTTTTTTTTTTCAGTCTTTCTTTTTCCCACGTTTTTCTTTCATTCACTCTTTTCTTAATTTTTTCTTTCAGTCTTTCTTTTTCTCCCGTTTTTCTTTCAGTCTCTCTTTTCTCACGTTTTTCTTTCAGTCTCTCTTTTTCTCACGTTTTTCTTTCAGTCTCTCTTTTTCTTACGTTTTCCTATCAGTCTGTCTTTCTCACGTTTTTTTTTCAGTCTTTCTTTTTCTCACGTTTTTTTTTCAGTCTTTCTTTTTCTCACGTTTTTCTTTCATTCACTCTTTTCTTAATTTTTTCTTTCAGTCTTTCTTTTTCTCACGTTTTTCTTTCAGTCTCTCTTTTTCTCACGTTTTTCTTTCATTCACTCTTTTCTCACGTTTTTCGTCCAGTCTCTCTTTTCTCACGTTTTTCTTTCAGTCTCTCTTTTCTCACGTTTTTCTTTCACTCTCTTTTTCTCACGTTTTTTCGTTCAGTCTCTCTTTTCCACGCGTTTTTCTTTCATTCACTCTTTTCTCACGTTTTTATTTCAGTCTCTCTTTTTCTCGCCTTTTTCTTTCATTCTGTTCTTTTTCAAGCTTTTCTTTCAGTCTCTCTTTTTCTCGCCTTTTTCTTTCATTCTGTTCTTTTTCAAGCTTTTCTTTCAGTCTCTCTTTTTCTCGCCTTTTTCTTTCATTCTGTTCTTTTTCAAGCTTTTCTTTCAGTCTCTCTTTTTCTCGCCTTTTTCTTTCATTCTGTTCTTTTTCAAGCTTTTCTTTCAGTCTCTCTTTTTCTCGCCTTTTTCTTTCATTCTGTTCTTTTTCAAGCTTTTCTTTCAGTCTCTCTTTTTCTCGCCTTTTTCTTTCATTCTGTTCTTTTTCAAGCTTTTCTTTCAGTCTCTCTTTTTCTCGCCTTTTTCTTTCATTCTGTTCTTTTTCAAGCTTTTCTTTCAGTCTCTCTTTTTCTCGCCTTTTTCTTTCATTCTGTTCTTTTTCAAGCTTTTCTTTCAGTCTCTATATTCACCCTTTTTTTCTTTCGCTTTTTTTTTCTTCCATTTTTCTTTCATTCTCACTTTTCCCTTTCAATTTCGCCTTTTTCTCTCGTTTATTTGATCGAGTGCTGATCATGTAATGGATAGTGGCTCAGAATGAGAAACTGGGTGGCGGTGTTCGAATTCCGGTCGGGTTCGTTACATCCACTCACGCGCAGATACCCTTGAAAACGGTATAGACCCATCTCCTCCCCCTGCTATTGGTTAAATATTAGGGCTTTTATCGGAAAAAAAAAAATCATTGCTATTCCTAAAAAAAAAGAATATTTTTACAATCCCCAAAATATATTTCGGCTTTAAATAATCCACCGAGGGTTGATAAGCTGTAAAAAAAAAAAAAAAAAAAAAAAAAAATCAATCAATTATCCCACTGATTTTTTTTTTATTATATATTTTATGTCTCTTATTTTATTCTCCGAACCGCCCCCGCCCCCGGCCACCTTTCAGCTGTTATATTTTACCTTTCCTTCCTGGACACACACACACACACACACACACGTGCGTGTGCTCACCTTTTCTCTCTCTACCCGTCCCTCTCGTTATTTTCTTTTTCTTTCTCCTCTCTAATTGCTTTCATTCTCTCTCTCCTTGATTACATTTCTTTCTCTTGAACACACACACACAGGCAGACACTTTTTTCTGTCTTGTTTTGCTTACATCTCCCCTTCTTCTTCGACACCCTCTCCTAAAACTCTTGTATCTCTTCTCCCTCCTCACTCGTTTCTCTTCGTCTATTTTATTACTGTTTGTCGACCTTACCTACTTAGCTCAGTCCGTTGATGTTTGTTTACCTACCCAACCCTGGGGGTCTGTTGATAGAATCAATCCTCACACCGGTTCCAACGGGCATATAGCAGGATGCCGTATTTAAAGTGGGAATCCCGTGAACAGTGGCGATTCTCCAACTCCGAAAGTAGAGGGTGGCACTTAGGGGGGGGGGAGATTTTCCTGTGGCGTGGGTGGCAAATTCAAGCCGCGTCTTTATTTTCATACTACACCACTATCGCATACACAACTTAGGAATGAGTTTTAGTATATGTTGCTGATATGTCCCGGAAAGGGATATATTTGTTCGAAGTAGCAAAGTGGTTTTCGACTACTGTAACCGAGTAGGACAATCCAGCAGGTAACCGTAATGGAGTGGTCCTTGTCGTAGTGGTAGGCAATAGGCGAAGACAATAGGCGTCCTCCCTGTACCTCCACATCAGTCTGTATTTATGGCTGACACCAGCCAATCATATTACTGTAAGGGAGAACTCAGGTGTATGCATATTCATTACATCAGTTACTTTATTAAATTAAACGGAATAACTTTTCATTCATAGTAGTGGAATTCTAATCTATTCTTGCCTTCTTTTCCACTCTCAAGCTGTTGGACCACAAGAGAGGTTAACTTCAAAATAAAATGAAAAGGTTAATACTAACGTCAGTACTAGCAGAAAAAGTGTAATTTGTCTGCTCTGATTTTTTCCTCTACGACTTAAAAAGGGGGGGGGCAACCTAGGGGCCAGCCACAATTCGGGGAGGCATTGGTCTCTTGGCCCCCGTAGAATCGCCACTGTCTGTGAATATATGTTAATTGACTGATTGATTGAACAACCACAGTCAGGATCAAACCCTACGACCCTTTCGTTCGCTGTATAATGTGCTTCGCCAGGGCCACGTACGGGTTTTCGAATTCGTTTTGCTCTTGGATTTGTTTCCAACCAAAGTTTAAGGGCCCAGAGTCTCTTTTACTATTTACTTACGAGGAACAAAAGAAATGGACGACGGTGGCATGCTGTATTACAGTGTAACCCGGATATAAGAGAGTTGTCGGGACCGGAGAAGAAGTGTCTTATACCCGGGTTTCTTTTATATCCTGGTTTCTCTTATATCCGGGTTTGGTCTAATTTATACCCATTAACACGGGCTCTAATTTGAGACCAGAGAAAATCTCTCTTATATCAGGGTTTATCTTATATCCGGGTCTCTTATATCCGGGTTACACTGTATAAAGTAAACGACCACTAAAATTTTTAACTATTAGATTGGTGCAAATATAATGACGTAATCATGTTTTTTGACGTTAAAAAATACGTCAAAAAACGACATTATTACGTCATTATTTTTGCACCAACCTAATACTTGAGTAATTGTCCTTGAAACTAGAACTGTTCAAGTCGCTAGGGGGCGTGCTGTTGGCTGACTATAAAGTTGCAACTATTCACGATGACTATCAGTTTATTTTGAATGCTGCCATATATAGTCTGGTGTTCCCGCTGTTCATCTCGAGGTCCTCGACAAAATCCAGACGGATATGCAACGTGGTTGGTCCTGATCTAGCATCCCGTCTGAAATCGCCATCTCATTGACCCGCTGTGGCTTCTTTCTGTTTTTTCTACAGGTACTTTCACGGTAACTGCTGCGACGAGCTACTTTCGCCGGTTCCCAAACTGTGTGAATTTAAGCGTGCTACTAGGTTGGCATTTCGGTCCCATTTGGCATTTCGGATGATCTAGAGATTCCTTTTTATTTGGGTGACGAATATGTTTGAATACCATTGTACCTATGCGTTGAAACACCTGTTCGCGTATGATCACCGAAGTTAAGCAACATTGAGCCTGGTCAGTACCCAGATGGGTAAACACTTGGAAATATCAGATGCTCTAATGGATGAAATACTGATGAATATTGCAGAGTGATGAAGGTTGACACATTTGCGGTTACATTGTTGCCTGGATGTGCTGATCCGTTTTGGGAAAAACTGGAAATTGCTGTTTACTGAAAATGAATGACTACAAAGATGCTGATAGCAGTTTCTGAGGTGTGTGGGAGGGTATTTTGTTTTCGATTGAATACTCCGCAGTATAAACTATGCTAAGCACTTCGCCTAATAAAAAATATAATAAAAATACAGTTTAAAAGACAAACAAATGGTACTCGACGCTATTATTTGCTTGTGCTTGTTTGAAAATACATTAAGCGTTAATCGACATTTCCCCGTGTTTTGAAAACGTATATATAAGCCGACAATGGGCGATGTAATTTTCGAGAAACGTATAAGTACGTCAACAGCAGTTTGAGTGTTAACAGTTTATTTTGGTTTATATTCTGAAGTGTCTCTCGGGTAAGCATTGTAGGATTTGGTTACTTTCAGAAATAATAGTTTCTACATAGTCGGTAGGTTGAAAGAAAAAGAACAAAAAACGATTTAACACATCTGAGCAGTCAAAAAAAGGGGACACTTCAGTAGGTGGTAGAATTTTATGTGCTCTGGGTGGGGCCAAATGGGTCAGTCGTCCATAACGGGCCCACCAATGCGTATAATAGATTATGCTCTAAGAAACTAGCGCTGAATATCTACAGACCTGTGTAAATGAGATTTCGTCATTTAAAACTCTTTTCTCTCTCTTTTCTCTCTCTCTTTTGACTATATTCTCTCTCCCTCTCTCTCTCTCTTCTCTCTTTCTTTCCTTCTCTCTTTTGCTTTTTCTTTTCCCTTTTTTCTTTATCTCTTTACTCTCTCTTTTCTCTCTTCTTTCTCCTCTTTCTCACTTTTCTATCTACTCTCTCTCTCCTCGCTTTGCACTCTCTATTTTCTCTCTTCTCCCACTCTCTTTACCCAATACTATCTTCTTTTTCTCTATTATTTCTCTCCCTTCTTTGCTCGCTTCTCTCTCCCTTTTACTCTCTGTATTTTCTCTCCTCTTCCTCGCTTTTCTTCCTCTTCTTTTTCTCTCTTTTTTTCTCTCTTCTTACTTTATTTTCTCTCTCTCATTTTCCTCTCTTCTATCTCTCTTCTCTCTTTCTCTTTCGTTTTCTCTCTCGTCTTTCTCTATTTTCGCTTTCTTTTCTCTCTTTATTTCCTCTGTCTTTTCTCTATTCTCTATCTTTTCTCTCGCGCTCTTCTCTCTCTTCTCTCATATTCCCCTCACTCTCTCTACTTCCTCACTTTTCTCTACTTTTTTTCTCGCTTCTCTCGTTCTCTTTTCTCTCGCTGTGTCTTTTGTCTCTCCTTCCTCTCTTTCTCTAATTTCTCTCTTTTTCCCTCTGATATATATATATATATATATATATATATATATATATATATATATATATATATATATATATATATATATATATATATATATATATATATATATATAATGGACTCTCCCGTCGATTTCGCTACATGAGGATCCCACAGTTTTTATGCTTGTGTCGTGTGTGACTCTTAAGTTCCGTGTTATAGTGATTTTCCAAGCGCGGCTTAGATGTGGCACAAGGC
This sequence comes from Acanthosepion lycidas, assembly GCA_963932145.1. Taxonomy (NCBI): domain Eukaryota; kingdom Metazoa; phylum Mollusca; class Cephalopoda; order Sepiida; family Sepiidae; genus Acanthosepion; species Acanthosepion lycidas. The sequence goes on from OZ010603.1 coordinate 30,716,042, forward strand.
CGAAACTATGGGGCACCTAGTGAGGATCGAACTCACTACTCAGTCGTAATTGTTCTAGCGAGACAAGCCTGCTTACCATTATACCATATCCAGGTGCCCAAGTGATTTTCCAAGCGTGGCTTTGATGTGGCACAAGGCCGAAAGTATGGGGCACCTAGTGAGGATCGAACTCACTACTCAGTCGTAATTGTTCTAGCGAGACAAGGCTGCTTACCATTACACCATATCCAGGTACCCAAGTGATTTTCCAAGCGTGGCTTTGATGTGGCACAAGGCCGAAAGTATGGGGCACCTAGTGAGGATCGAACTCACTACTCAGTCGTAATTGTTCTAGCGAGACAAGCCTGCTTACCATTATACCATATCCAGGTGCCCAAGTGATTTTCCAAGCGTGGCTTTGATGTGGCACAAGGCCGAAAGTATGGGGCACCTAGTGAGGATCGAACTCACTACTCAGTCGTAATTGTTCTAGCGAGACAAGCCTGCTTACCATTATACCATATCCAGGTGCCCAAGTGATTTTCCAAGCGTGGCTTTGATGTGGCACAAGGCCGAAAGTATGGGGCACCTAGTGAGGATCGAACTCACTACTCAGTCGTAATTGTTCTAGCGAGACAAGCCTGCTTACCATTATACCATATCCAGGTGCCCAAGTGATTTTCCAAACGTGGCTTTGATGTGGCACAAGGCCGAAAGTATGGGGCACCTAGTGAGGATCGAACTCACTACTCAGTCGTAATTGTTCTAGCGAGACAAGCCTGCTTACCATTATACCATATCCAGGTGCCCAAGTGATTTTCCAAGAGTGGCTTTGATGTGGCACAAGGCCGAAAGTATGGGGCACCTAGTGAGGATCGAACTCACTACTCAGTCGTAATTGTTCTAGCGAGACAAGGCTGCTTACCATTACACCATATCCAGGTACCCAAGTGATTTTCCAAGCGTGGCTTTGATGTGGCACAAGGCCGAAAGTATGGGGCACCTAGTGAGGATCGAACTCACTACTCAGTCGTAATTGTTCTAGCGAGACAAGCCTGCTTACCATTATACCATATCCAGGTGCCCAAGTGATTTTCCAAGCGTGGCTTTGATGTGGCACAAGGCCGAAAGTATGGGGCACCTAGTGAGGATCGAACTCACTACTCAGTCGTAATTGTTCTAGCGAGACAAGCCTGCTTACCATTATACCATATCCAGGTGCCCAAGTGATTTTCCAAGCGTGGCTTTGATGTGGCACAAGGCCGAAAGTATGGGGCACCTAGTGAGGATCGAACTCACTACTCAGTCGTAATTGTTCTAGCGAGACAAGCCTGCTTACCATTATACCATATCCAGGTGCCCAAGTGATTTTCCAAACGTGGCTTTGATGTGGCACAAGGCCGAAAGTATGGGGCACCTAGTGAGGATCGAACTCACTACTCAGTCGTAATTGTTCTAGCGAGACAAGCCTGCTTACCATTATACCATATCCAGGTGCCCAAGTGATTTTCCAAGCGTGGCTTTGATGTGGCACAAGGCCGAAAGTATGGGGCACCTAGTGAGGATCGAACTCACTACTCAGTCGTAATTGTTCTAGCGAGACAAGCCTGCTTACCATTATACCATATCCAGGTGCCCAAGTGATTTTCCAAGCGTGGCTTTGATGTGGCACAAGGCCGAAAGTATGGGGCACCTAGTGAGGATCGAACTCACTACTCAGTCGTAATTGTTCTAGCGAGACAAGCCTGCTTACCATTATACCATATCCAGGTGCCCAAGTGATTTTCCAAACGTGGCTTTGATGTGGCACAAGGCCGAAAGTATGGGGCACCTAGTGAGGATCGAACTCACTACTCAGTCGTAATTGTTCTAGCGAGACAAGCCTGCTTACCATTATACCATATCCAGGTGCCCAAGTGATTTTCCAAGCGTGGCTTTGATGTGGCACAAGGCCGAAAGTATGGGGCACCTAGTGAGGATCGAACTCACTACTCAGTCGTAATTGTTCTAGCGAGACAAGCCTGCTTACCATTATACCATATCCAGGTGCCCAAGTGATTTTCCAAGCGTGGCTTTGATGTGGCACAAGGCCGAAAGTATGGGGCACCTAGTGAGGATCGAACTCACTACTCAGTCGTAATTGTTCTAGCGAGACAAGCCTGCTTACCATTATACCATATCCAGGTGCCCAAGTGATTTTCCAAGCGTGGCTTTGATGTGGCACAAGGCCGAAAGTATGGGGCAACTAGTGAGGATCGAACTCACTACTCAGTCGTAATTGTTCTAGCGAGACAAGCCTGCTTACCATTATACCATATCCAGGTGCCCAAGTGATTTTCCAAGCGTGGCTTTGATGTGGCACAAGGCCGAAAGTATGGGGCACCTAGTGAGGATCGAACTCACTACTCAGTCGTAATTGTTCTAGCGAAACAAGCCTGCTTACCATTATACCATATCCAGGTGCCCAAGTGATTTTCCAAGCGTGGCTTTGATGTGGCACAAGGCCGAAAGTATGGGGCATCGAACTCACTACTCAGTCGTAATTGTTCTAGCAAGACAAGCTTGCTAACCATAACACCACCTCGGGGCGCCCAATTTCCGCGTTATATTGTGCAACACCGAGCATCTCGGGTCATTGCAACGGGAACATTTGCTGACGATTTTCACTGTTATCTTTCGTCTCTTAGCCGGTCAATACGACTGGCTTCGATATTTCTGATAACACACTCTGGCACAAATAGCTCCATTTCTTTCTATCCAGACCAACTCGATCGAAGTTAATATGAGGCACATTTATAGCTGAGAAGTTACTCTTAAGCTTGTCTTTATACCCGTGTTACAACCGTCCAACAGTCCTTTGTCCAATATCAAGCCGGCTATAAATGAGGACCTTAGGTATTATGTCGTCACCAGCCCCGAAAATTTGTAACTGCGTCAGGAAAGTCTCAGTTCGGCTAATGTTGCATTTTGCGAAAGGATCGGACACCCTGTCATCAAAAGTATGGCCACAGATCGCGCGGAGCCAACTTTTGTGGAAGACATCCAGCTGATTGATATGGGACGCTATATGGTGTCTATGATTCTGAGCCATACAACAGTGTGTTCAAAACCATAGATAGATAGATAGATAGATAGATAATATTAGTGGTAAATATACACATACATATGCAAAATATATAAATATATATACATATATATTTTGAATAAAATTCCAAGAGAATAAAATCCAGGTAGAACTCAATGTCCAGAACAGAGTAAGGATATAATAAAAAGGCTTAAACACTAATATTCCATGGTCATAATTTATTCCATTGGAATCGTAAATACGACCCAATTCATCAGACCTACAAATTAAAAAAAAAACAGAAAAAACAATTCCGGAAATAAAAAATAAAATTTAGAGAGAGTGTAAGTATGAGAGTGTAGGATGAATGTTAGAGCTATAGAGAGGGGTAACAGACGAGAGAAGGTGGAGAATGAATGTTAGAGCTATAGAGAGGGGTAACAGACGAGAGAAGGTGGAGGATGAATGTTAGAGCTATAGAGAGGGGTAACAGACGAGAGTAGGTCAAGGATGAATGTTAGAGCTATAGAGAGGGGTAACAGACGAGAGAAGGTGGAGAATGAATGTTAGAGCTATAGAGAGGGGTAACAGACGAGAGAAGGTGGAGAATGAATGTTAGAGCTATAGAGAGGGGTAACAGACGAGAGAAGGTGGAGGATGAATGTTAGAGCTATAGAGAGGGGTAACAGACGAGAGAAGGTGGAGGATGAATGTTAGATCTATAGAGAGGGGTAACAGACGAGAGAAGGTGGAGGATGAATGTTAGAGCTATAGAGAGGGGTAACAGACGAGAGAAGGTGGAGGATGAATGTTAGAGCTATAGAGAGGGGTAAAAAACGAGAGAAGGTGGAGGATGAATGTTAGAGCTATAGAGAGGGGTAACAGACGAGAGTAGGTGAAGGATGAATGATAGAGCTATAGAGAGGGGTAACAGACGAGAGAAGGTGTGGGATTAAAATTTAACAGAGAGAAGTTTTAGAGAGGGGAATCAAATTAACTCTCTCTAGCTTCAGTGGAGTGATTTAAAATCCAACAACACCAAATGCCTCTGATATAGATAAAACAAACAGACAGGTGGATAGACACTCTCTTGAGTCTGAGCATTGGAGGTGATAAGGCATCTGTTTTTTTTTTTATTCATGCCACTACGTTTTGTCAGAGATCCCAAGCCATTTTCCTCACATACAGTTTTCTCTCTTTCATCCTAACCCGAGGAAGCCAAAGAGAGAGGACACTCTCGGCGAAACGCTACATTAATGAATTTTACACTTTGTCTCATCTTCACACACGCACAGACATTCACACACAGACACACACAAACACATTTATTTATATACAGTTGAACCTGGATTCACCAATTTAATTCGTTCCTTAAGGTCGTTCGTAACTCAAAACGTTCGTAAAGCAAAATGTTCGTAAACCGAAACTGTTTTTCCAATAGGACGCAATTTAGAGAAAAAAGTCACAGTAAAATTGGAAAAGAAAAGCACGACACAACACACGAATGTATACAACATGGCGGCCGACTCAGGAATGATTCCGTTCAGGTTAACGCAACTTCGCAATGTTATTCGATAGCCGAAATTTTGTTCGATAACCGAGGCATTTTCATCTCGAATTTTCTATTCGAAAACCGATTTGTTCGACATCTGAGACGTTCCAAAACCTAGTTCCTCTCTCTCTCTCTCTCTCTCTTTATATATATATATATATATATATATATATATATATATATATGGTGGACTCTCCCGTCGTATTCGCCGTGTGAGCATCAAGCGGTTCAGTGCCTAGGAACCAACAGTACATATGATTTGATTGTAGCTTCTGTATAACCAACCACACTTGCCACAAGGCTCCCAAATGGCCCACCTCAGGTTTTGAATTCAGAGTTGTCCTTCTCCTAGACCAGTTGCCATCCAAGGCTATAGTCTGTCCTGCTTTTTACCCATAGCTGGAGGGAGAAGATGAATACCTTTCCCAAGGGTATTCACACGTAAGTGAATGTAATGGATTCGACTGGAGTTTGAACTTAAATTTCAATATATATATATATATATATATATATATATATATATATATATATATATGAAGAAATATAGTTTTAAGGTGTGCTATATTTATGGGATAAAGTGCTCAATATCAGAGATAGAGTGTATGTAAATATAAATATGAAAGTGAACATTGAAGTCAACACTCAGAGGCGATAGGCTGTTTCATGCTGGACGCAATCGTCAGGCCGCCTGAAGTTTGCGTCCAGCATGAAACAACCTGTTGACTTCAATGTTCACTTTTATATATATATATATATATATATATATATATATATATATGAATTTATATAACTATATTTATAAATTTGAATATATATATATATATATATACATATATACATATATATATATGTATATGTATGAATTTGAAATATGAATCTATATGAATATATTTATAAATTTAAATATATATATACATATGTATGAATTTGAAATATGAATTTATGTAAATATATTTATAAATTTAAATATATATATATATATATATATATATGTATATGTATGAATTTGAAATATGAATTTTTGAAATATGAATTTATGTAAATATATTTATAAATTTAAATATATATATATATATATATATATATATATGTATATGTATGAATTTGAAATATGAATTTATGTAAATATATTTATAAATTTAAATATATATATATATATATATATGTATATGTATGAATTTGAAATATGAATTTATGTAAATATATTTATAAATTTAAATATATATATATATATGTATATGAATGAATTTGAAATATGAATTTATGTAAATATATTTATAAATTTAAATATATATATGAATTTGAAATATGAATTTATATAAATATATTTACAAATTTAAATGTATATATATATATATATATATATATATATATATATATATATATATATATAATATATATATATATATATATATATATATATATACATATATAAATTTTAAATTAGACATTGCTAGAAATGAAGTTTTTCCATTAAGATAATATTTGGTTGTTTCTTTTTCTAATATTTGTTTCTATTGGATTTGATTTTTCTGGATATTTGAATGGCAAATAATTATTGATTGTATTTAATTATTAATTCCTCTTTTTATTTCAGAACCACTCCCAACGGAACAGCGATCATGTACCATCGCCCCTGTTTTCCAACATTCCCCTTTCATCCGCGCCTTCATGGAATTGACTGAAGATGGACATGGCTGCTTCAGCAACCAGACCATTAACAGCATGGAGGTTCATGTCATCTACCTTGATAACCACCTGAGACATAACGCTGATGTCTACCTGGAAATCATAGCCAACAACAAAGGTTTTTATATTTATTTATTTATTACAGTTTCCACGTATAACATTTTGGTTCCATTACCCATGAAAGGACTGTTAAAAACATCTCTCTCCAGAAATCCTATAGATGCATGCTGGGATTTCTTCCTAACCAGAATTTCAACCACAACTTTGATGTAAAGAACCCCACACTTATTAAAAGAAAAAGTAACTCGAAAGTGCCGTTATTGAATCTTATTAAAACATAAATGTACGCCCGAGATATTTTCAAATACAGTAGAATCCCTGACAACCGGACTAAGAACATCTTCCGGATATGAGGAATTGGTTACAAAGTCCAGATATGGGTAGTTATGTTTAGATTAAAATAAAAGAACTGAAATCAGGTTTAACATTTATTTTCAATGTTTTATAGTAAACAAAATAAGCTAATGGTGAGTGAAATATAATGGAATTGATTTCAAGGAAAAAGAAATAAATTATGTAATGTTAATGAAAATTCATTAAATTAAGTCTGCCACGTATGCAAAACAAATAATGTAACGAGGATTTTTTTAATCGCTGTTGCATGATGATTCCTTCTCTTCTAATGTCATCCTCAACTTTTTCCGCATTTTGTTTTGCTTTTGTTCTTGAAATATTTTTAATCGAAAGACACTTTTTAACTCTGCGTGCGTTATTGTAATCGTCATAGCTGAATGCTGGCTTTCTTTTCATAGAACTGATAACCTTTTCAATAGCTACTTCAATTTCAGTCAAGGTTTCATCACAATCATGTTTTTATTTCCTTGTTCATTGTGACAATGTGAACGCTGGAGAATAGTTTCTTTGGAAGATTTTATATCATACGATATTGACTTTCCTATGCTGAACTCAGCCATTAGTTACAATGAACTTTCATCAAATGTGCACTTTTTGCGATAATTTTAAAGTTGTTCTTTTCCTCTTACTCCCATCTTTTGCATCAATAGAGCCATCAGGATGAAATAAACATAAGCTCCAGACCTCAAGGGGAACATATATTTGATCTATAAATGGGTGTTCTCTCAAGCAGGTTCCTTGTCTTGAACGTCTATTGCAGTGATTCACAAACTTTTTGAAGTCGGGGCGCACTTGAAATCCTACCTATAATTGTAGGCGCACTATATACAAATTTCGGAAAAATATGTTATAATGAAGTTAAATATTGCAGAAAAGAAATAATGCAATAAAAAAAATATATGAAGCATACCTTAAGTTTATTCATTCTTATGTTTATGAGAAACATGGGCCTGATGAGTCTTAGCGGCTTCTTTAATGTTTGGTCGTATATTTGATAGGCGAACTCTCATTTCCTCCTCAATACATAGAAGAGTTCCTCTCTTAATTGTGGTGAGAGTAGAAAAGCCTAATTCACATAAATAAGAACGAGACGGTTACCGAAATATAATAAAGTATATTTATTTTTTTATATCTGGACACATATTTCTCTGGAATGCCAGGGCGTACCTAAACATCTTCCAGGCGCACCAGGGCGCCCAGCCGCGCCATTTGAGAACCACTGGTCTATTGGGACTCAAGCTCTCCCCGGACCTCAAGTGGAATTCATATATCCGATCTATTGCTAAAGATGCTGGGTAAATGGTTGATTCATTGTACCAGTAAGTATCTCACTCCCTCTGCTATACACGAATAAGATCAGAACAAAAGTGGAGGACTGCTGCCATATCTGGTCTGGAGCTGTGTAATCCTCACTTCAAATGCATCTACACATACTTGTGGGTGATGGATTATTTTTCACCCCACAACCCATTTCCCCACAGATGAAATGTTACGTGCCTCTCGCTACCCTATTGCTATTCCCGCGGCATATGTTCTGACGAGCTAGACTCCTTAGTCTCACAAACCCTGACCTTTACAACTGGGACCCGCCATGCCACATAACAAGATTGAACCATCCTCATTCCCTTTGTATTCCATGAGTAAGGAAGAAGATCTATTTGAACAGCTTCTTCTCAAGAACTGCTGTTTTTTGGAACAGACTCTAGACAGGATGTTTTCCACAATCACTACAATCTTGACCTTCGACGTGGTGTAATGGTTAGCAAGCTTGTCTCGCTAGGCCAATTACAAATGAAGAGTGAGTTCGATCCTGACTAAGTGCTCCATACTTTCGGCCTTGTGCCACATCTAAGATACACTTAGAAAACCACCACTACAATCTTGACCTATCCGTTATCTTTCCTGCATACACCAATGAATTTAAGTAGTCCTTGGTATGACGATAAAATACATCCGGCAGCAACGATTCTGATGTGGAAGTTTTGAGTAGTGTTCCCAGGTTCATCTTGATCCCGGGTGGTAGCACCTGTTAGGGTCCCAGTTACGTGCAAAGAGTGAACCCTCAAACAAAAATCGTCTCACTGTCTGTGAGAAAAAGAGCACCATGACGCAATTCACTCCGCCAGAAACGGCATGCTGAACTGCTTGGCATTCGCACCAGAAGCCCCAATACGAACATTTCAGAGTGTTTGGGTGTCAATCTGAGGATAGTGCAGAGGATTCGGAAATAGTTGGATGAGTCTAATGGTGATTACGAAGTTGGATGAATCTAATGGTGATCACTCTAATCGTTCTGATAAGAAAAGAACTCCCGAATTTGTTGGTGAGGGCATCAGAGAGCTACATCAAGTACCTTGAAGAGGTAGTGCTGCCCTGGGTCAAGAGGGTGGCTGCTGGAAGACCCTATGTCTGTCAACAGGATTCTGCAACATATCACACATGCAGGAGAACCCTGTCAGGGCTGTCAGACTATTTCTGAAACCACATTAACCCTTACATCTGGACAGCCCCCTGATTTTTATATGTGGGGCGCAGTTGAGCGAGAGACCAACAAAACTCCTTGTAACACCAAGGATGAACTGAAGGAAAGAATTATGGCAACAGGAGATTCCGAAGTCGTCTGGAGATCATGGTTGAAGCCAATGGCGATTTTATTGAATAAATTTACTCTTTAGTATTTCATAATATTTTTGTGTAACTTTGGTAAATATATCTGTTAAAATGAGATGTCAATGTTGTTTTCATTTTTGTGTGATTTAGACGACAATTTATTCATCGCACCCTGTATATGTAGGTGAAGCCGTAAAAATTCCATAAAAATATTTAGATTTCGGCATTAAATAACCCACAGAGGTATTGATATGCCACTAAAAATATAATTAAAAAAAAGTAACCAGCAGTCTTTACTTTACGGTCAGGTGCTTGTATGTTATGACAAAAGCGAGTAATTCACTCGGGTTATTTGGCAGAAGTATTCAGAAATGTCTTGAAAATCTGACGTGTGACTTCCTAAATATTAAGGAGAAACAATTTTTAGGGAGATCGAGTACTCCACGACACTAACGGAGAATTAATGTTATTACTTTCAAATATATATTTTACTTTTTTTATTTTCCAGACCCCACACATCAAGCAACACAGTTCATCTTCATTCTCAGTTCTCGAAGACAGATCACGTGGAAAATACGCCTACCAAATATCAAATATACTGCGGGTAAACATCTCATCGTGGTAAGTAAACCCTTTTTCTTTGTCTTCCTTATTTGTTAATACTTTCACAGCAGCTATTTTTATGGATGTTTTTTTTTAATATCACACAAGGATCTGTCTTCTTAAAGTAAACTATAATGAAGGACGTCCTCAATTGAACGGACCCTTTAGGCCTAAAAAAGACAATCCCGCATCAGAGCCTATTGACTGGCGTTAGAAAAATCACAAAGAGCTTTAACATTAGAAACCACATCACTTGTAGCCTTCCAACAGCGGCAACAACACAAATGGATAGCACATGCGACTAGATGGGAAAATAATGATTTTTTTTTAATCGTTTCACCCCAAGCAAGGCGGGAAGCCACTAGGACGCAAGGGGTTACAGAAGATTTGGAGCAAGATCAGATAGGAGTGATAGAGGAACGGATGAGAAGGATAGTGGATAGATCAAGGCAACTGGAGATGTCGATTGACATTACATTTGAATAGTTGGAGATTATAGCTCTCAGGGAAGCTGGAATAGGGAAGGGAGTTCCACAGGCGAGAGGTGCGAGACATGAAGCTATTGGAGTGGAAGAGAAGGCTACATTTAGTAGTTTCGACAGTGAAAGGGTGAGAGCGGGATGCCAGCCTCGTAGGGCGCTTGAATTCATGAAGTCTGGGAACCAGCGAATGCAGCTCCTCGGAGCAATTACCATGAAAATATAATCAAGATTTTGATCTTCCACACTGTCTTAAACAAAAGACCCGGAAGGAAACGCCCTTCAATACTAGAAAGAATGATATTAATTAGTGAACTTGAGAATTTTCGGAAAAAAAAACTGTTAAAGAAAAGATTTTCTAAATTTGAACCAATTTATGCCTTTCTCAAGAATGAATTCAGCTTTAATTTTAATAAATTATATATAATTTTTTTTATTATTTACATTATTTATATTTGGACTACTGTCTTCATCTTTGTTGTTGTTATCACAACGTTTTGGTCGTTAGACTTTCCGGTCTTCATCAGGTGTATATAGATCTGGTTAACCAACAGATGAATGTCTGATAGTGCAAATAATCATAATTCCTCATCCCAGAAATTCAGACAGAAATAAGTCTTTTGTTGTGGTAGGATCCACCTAATTTGCATAGTGGAGTACCGACCATATAAATATGGTTGGTACCGGGAAGAGAGGAGAGGAATCAAGAGATTCAACCAGAGACTCTGCCCGACTGCGACTCAGTCAACACATTCTCCAGGAACGGTCTTCCCAGGAATATACAAAAGATTATATGTAACTATTGTGTACACTTTCTTGTTTCAATACATTTTGTTCGAAGTACATTTTGTGTTGCATTATTATTCCATGCATTAGTCAAGTTTCAACATCTTTATATTTCATTTTTCTGGTAACTCTTTTGATGAGCTTTCGTCTTCGATACCAAGACTTTATGAATTAAAACTCGTTATTAGATTGGCAGCTAGGTTTCATCCTTTTACATTTGAAATTGCTCGATGTAACCGTAAGTTCTATGCTAACAGTTTCTTCTCTTGCGCTTCTCGTATGTGGAACACTCTTCTCATCGAACTGAAACCTGGGACACATGGGACAGTGGATAAAGGCGTTGGTTAGATCCAGTGACAAAACCCAATGAGTGTGAGTTCAATACCCGGTTAAGGCATTGGAGAACTTGGAGAGGGGAATTAACAAGGAGACAACTGATAACTGACATCCATTAGACATGGCACGTGGAACTAGAACAGTCTACCCCAGTGAGCGAAATAAAGGGTTCAGTTCGACATTCCAACTACCTGAAGAAGGGCGGAGCTTACAACGGCCGAAACGTTGTAATAAATGTGGTGAGAAAGATGAGGACAATAGTTCGAATAATGTAAATAGTATACGAAAGCTACTGTGTAGCGATTTCAACATTTTTTGTTATAATATCTTATAATAATAATAATAATAATGTGTGTGTATGTGGGTGGTGTGTGAGTAAAACAAAAATCCGTGATCCTTCATCTGAAACCCTTTCGTTGATTTTATTCATAAAAGCTTCTTTTTCAACCTCTACCGCTATGACTCTACTGTCACCAGTAACAAACTCACTGCTTGTCACTCCAATTGCACCTGGGTATTGCTTAATTAATTCTACCCATAAATGTTTTATTTTTTCAATTTTGTTTTCACACTGAAGTGAATAAGCCAAAAAGTCGTTTTTGTTTCTTCCGCTTTCTTTTGCTTGTATCATTTTTATTATTTTTTTTATTTACGTACATTTCTTTTTATCTTTTTCAATTTTCAAACCTCTTTCACCAGAACACTGGAGAAGAGGTCATTAAGTGTTTGCTAGTACTCTGGGGCATTGACATAGCATTAGTACCGTGACGTTTTCAAAAATCTCATTTAAAATATATATATATATATATATATTTAAGCATTTCACCCCAAGCAAGGCGGGAGCCACTAGGACGCAAGGGGTTACAGAAAATTTAGAGCAAGATCAGATAGGAGTGATAGAATAAAGGATGAGGAGGAGGGTAGTGGATAGATCAAGGCAACTGGAGATGTCGATTGACATTACACTTGAATAGCTCATTTTAGTGTTTAATTTTCTTGAGTTTTCTTTCTGGTGTTTATCGGATAAGTAAAAATGAAAAATTATTTTGAAAAGTCTAAATTAATGAGCCAATACTTCATCCAAATATTTGTAAATTTTAAAAGTTCAAATATGTAAAAATAAATTTTATTTTATCTTTTTTAAGTAAATAAAATTGCGTGTAGTTGACAATAGTTGTTTTATTTTATGAACGGAGATTGGATACTTTTAGATAGGGACCTTTTTTTCTTAATCGATAGCACCCCAATCAAGGGAGTACGGCCACTAGCATGCAAGGGGTTAGATAGTGTGAGGATATTAAGAACAGAAACATTAGTAACAATGAGAAAGAGAAAAAAGCAATCAGGAGGACAGTAGATAGCGACTGACATTGCATTTAACTTTTTACAGATTATTCCGGAAGTAAACACCAAGGCTAAGGGAAAGATAACCGGAACAGAGAATTTATTTTAGCAATGCCAGAATTTAAGTCTGCTTCGCAAAGTGCTCTTGGAATGAACGCAGTGAGGGGTCATTCCGTAATAACCAAGGCATAAGTGCCTTTTTTGTTTCTTTTTTTTAAAAACCTCGCTATCAGCCCAAGCAGGGTAATACAGCCACTATCACGCAATGGGGTTCACCGTTTAGACTCTTTCCGAAATTATCGTTAGTACATCAGCAGTTCTCCTGGAGAAACGAAAGCCGTATCGCTTGTCTGAAAAGAGGCCCTGTGATGAGAGATGATGAAGCAATTCAGCATTGATTAGGGCCTCTAGGAGTTTCCAAAAGTGAGGCAGAAGGCTAATAGGCCGATAGTTGGATGGGTCGGACGGTTCTCCAAAGTTCTTAAACACTGGAACAACAGACGATGACTTCTGGCAAGCAAGAAAGCAGGAGGCAGCTAGGCACATATTATAAAGTTTAGAGAGAACAGGAGACAATTCGGGGACACGCTTCTTGACTATTATAAGGATACCACCGGAATCACGTGCTTTGTGGGCATCAAGGTTAAAGATGATAGCAGAAACCATGAAATTGGTTATATATATATATATATATATATATATATATATATATATATATATATATCACTCAACAGAGACTCAGTCCTAAGTGGAAGTTAGGCAAGGATACTCCAGATGGGTCAAGAGAAGAGTAAATTTTGAAGAAAATTAACGGGCAAAGCATTCAGCCTTATTAGCAGAGGGTGATAACACCTCAAATCGACTGAAGAGCGAGGGAACAGAGACCTACAAATATTTAGTATCCTATTAGTATCCTACTAGCCAGTAGTCACGAGAGCCAAAGTTTTTAGAGGATATGCGGCGCCTCATTCTCTCAGCAAACGGACTTAGCCCCTTCAAGGACTTACATTTATTACGAGCAGTAGCAAATAAACACCTGTTATAACAAGAGCTGTCACGCTGGTATAGCCGGAAATAGTGGTTCCTGTGTGCTATGGCGGCCGAAGATGCTGGTGTGAACCATGAAAAGGATTGGGGTTTCACATGGTATTTCCGAGAAGGGATGAAAGCGTCCATGACGGCTTTGATCCCAAAAGAATCACCAGTAGCGCAATTTTCAATTGGGAGGTTTTTTCAAATCGATTTTAAGTTGGTTGGAATTATTTTTTTTTAAATCGTTAAAAAAATTTAGCCATATTTATAAATCTGTCAGCACAACGTAATTCTCTTTATTAAAAATTCTTCAAAAATATACTTTTCTGAAACTTTATTTGAGAAATATTATCTGATTAAAAGTTTAATTAATCCGATTTGAAAAAATGATTACTTTTAGTTTAAAATAACGTAGAAAAACATTTACGGGGCTTTTTATGAGATGTTCACATTTATCTCGATAGAGTTATGTTTGGGAATTTTTTCTACGGGAACATATCTGTAAAAATGTGTTACAAAATGCGTTTCTGCAATATTTTAAATTAAAAGTAAATAATACTTGTTTCAAATCAGATTAATTAAACTTTAAATCAGCTGATCTCCTTCAAATAAAGTTTGAGAAAAACATTTTATTTTTCAAAGAATTTTGTAATAAAGACAATTACGATCTCACCAGTCGATTTGTCAGAGAAGCACATTTGGAGAGTTACTGAAAACCATAACACGGGTTGACTCAAGTCTTGTGAGTGAGATTGGATAGTCGGAACCCTTGTAACACAAGTCATCGTGACCGAGTGTTTGAGCGTGCTGGCCTTGTTCGGATTGTTGATCACACTAGATAACACACTTCTCTTCCAGAAACTGTAACTAAGGTTTGCTCAGAAATGGATTAAATTGATTAAAATTGATTAAATTGGATTAAAAAAAGAAAATGAAACACTCAATAATATCAACTATGAACATGGACACAATATGTTGACCGTGTTTTGAAAATAAAACATTGTATAATGCTAAACGCATACACACAACAATCGATTGTTTTACAACAGTAAATATAATTCATCCTTGATAATGGCTAAAGGTACAGCCGAAAGCACTTGGAAAACTAAAACATTTGGACAATTTTTGTATTATTAATCTACGGAAAAGATAACACTTAGTATTCATAAGATTATACGAGAAATTATATAAAAATCTTACTCAAATGACCGTATCTATCATATTTAAAGAAGCTTGCATAAAAGAAGGATTGCTGCCTAAATGCACAACACACACACATATAACCATATATATATATATATGTATATATATATATATCAAAGTGAACATAGAAGTCAACACT
>OZ010603.1:30741271-30786271 GCA_963932145.1 Acanthosepion lycidas
TGGTTTGGTTTGGATTAGTTTTGTTTGTTTTAAGGCATATCAACCTCAATGGGTTATTTAATGCTGATAAGATTTTTATTGCTGGTAATATATATTTTCTGTTTTCAAAAATATATTGCTGGTAATAATTTTTTCTTAAAAAATTTACAGTTGATAATTTTTTTTTAAAAAAAGTATTGCTGTATTAAAACCTATTTTTTACACTTTCTTGGTGTTTTGACCCCAGTTTTGCGCTTAACTATTTTCCCATAGCTGGGACCCTAACAGGTACTACCACCTCTGGCCAGCGTGAACCTGGGAACACCAGTAATTAAGAGATGGTTCCTCGTTCCTCAAAGCCTCCTGATCGAGGTTGTTGGATGTAGTTTATCGTCTTACCCAGAACGCGAATGTAGTTTATCCTCATACTCAGGACTTCCTATCTTGGTACTGACCATGCTCGACATTGCTTAACTTCGTTGATCGTACGGGAACCGGTAATTCAACGTGACGTGGCCGTAAGCGGCACTGATCAAGGGTGTAAGTATTAACATTACTTCCCCGGATAGGATCAACCCATTTTTGATCGTAGAATGGTTAAAAGTACACGTGGCCCCTGGGTGAAGAATGAGGATGAAACAAGGGGACGTTGGAAGGAGGAGGAGACAGAAGACCGAAAGGTTCGCTAAAGAGATTTTTCCAAAGAGGAAGAAAGGGAAGCCAGAATTAATGAAAAGGAGAGAAAATGACAAATAACGATAGAATGTAGGAAATTGCAAAGAAAGATATATGGCTTGTTGTAAAGGGCCCTACACCCTCTTAACAAAGAAGCGGGTATGTGAGGGACTATTGTTTTTAGTTTATTTCTTTAAGGAATCTTGAATCTGTTGTTGTGCTGCTTGACTGGTCATGAAAAGGGAGAAGAAAGAAAAGATCTCCCGGATGGACGAGCAAGGATAATAGGGAAGAAGCTTTATCCCGAGAAGGTAAAAGAAGAAAAAAAAAAGAGGAAAAATGAAAGCGCGGAAATGTATTTAAAACTAGCTTAAAAGCCGCCTAGTCGGGCAGCATTTAAGCTAGCTCCTGCGGAGGGCTCTTGATTGGACCTTCACAATAGGAATAGATGAGATAGGCGGCAATAAACTCCAGAAATCTCAAAACTGATCGCTGCATTTAAGTATTGCGTTAATATTTAATCTTATCTTTTAAAAGTTTAACGATAATTCTTCTGCCGTTACTTAATATAAAGATAATTGATGTACGTAGGTCCTTACTTTCCGTACAAACAATTCTTTTTATTTCATGGGTGACTTTCGCTGGATTTCGCAATTAATTTCGATTATTCCCAAGTTTATTTCTAAGTTATAAAAATTGTTATCGTACAAAAAATTCTTCGCAAAAAATCACGTAAAAAATCGACAAAAACAATTGCAGTAATGAAAACTTGGGAATCCAAAATTTCAAGATGGCAGGCCGGACCCTACCCAGAATGTTTTTGCTGCAACCTAGAAAGGGTTACTGAATGAGGAATAATCAAAACAGAAGTTGGAAATGAAATGGTAATCTTTATAACATCAACAAAATACGATGCTCGCCAGCTGCGTGAAGTAGATAAACCGCTGCTAGTGTTGGACTACTTAAACAGCATATTACCCACCCCCCACACACACACTTGCAATAGTGTCCATGTATTTATAAGGATTGGGACATTCCCATTAGTGTTCATAGGTACGATATATAATAGGTCGGAAATGGCATTCTATTCAATTCTTAAGTTTAGAGATGTAAGGTCGTGTTGTAATCAAAATTTCAAGGTTACGGGGCAGGATCTGCCCGGAATATTTTTTTTTGTAACCTAGAAAGGGTTACTGAATGAGGAGTAATCAAAACGGAGGTTGGAAATGAAATGGTAATCTTTATAACATCAACAAAATACAATACTCGCCAGCGGCGTGAAGTAGGTAAACCACTGCTACTGTTGGACTACTTAGCATATTGCCTCCCCTTAAAAGAGTGTCCGCGTATTTATGAGGATTGGGACATAGCCATTAGTGTTCATAGGTACGGTATATAACAGTTTTTTTATTTGCTTACGGAGTCGGCCTGATTCCAAAATGGTATATGTTGGGTTATGGTCTCTAGGAGTAAAGTTGAAAAAGTGTGACACACTGATATTTGCATTTATTTTATGGAAGATGGATTATGGAATCAAAACCGTAGTTGTAGAAGAAAATTAAAACCACTTACTTTCTTAAATATCATTTCGTCGAAACTCCTATGAGTTATATTCAATCGCCAAATTCCATTTATTAAGCATTATTTAAATTAAAAAATAAGCATTATTAAAAAAAAGTTTAAATTAATAATAATATTCGATGAGCCAAGCTTAATTCAAAAGTGTCTTTCTCTAAAGAAGACAATAAAGTAATACAAATTAAATTATATATATATATATATATATATATATATATATATATATATATATATATATATATATATATATATATATATATATATATATATATATATATATATATATATATATATATATATATATATATATATATATATATATATATATATATATATATATATATATATATATATATATATATATAAAAAGTGAGTGTGAGATGGCGCGGTGGAGTAATGGATAACGGCTTGGATTGATGAATCGGAGAGCCCAGTTCGAATTCCAGTCGACTCCATTACATTCACTTACGTGCTAATACCCTTGGGTAAATAGCAGGACAGACTGGGTTGTATAGCTTTGGATTGCAACTAGTCCAGGAGAATGACAACTCTGAATTCAAAACCTGCGGAGGGTCGTTTGGGGACCTTGTGGCACGTAGTGCACCAGGTCTCTGTATTCGGCCCTTCAAAAAGTGTGGATGGTCCAGCACGAAACCCTCACCACTATAATCAAATCTCATGTGCTGTTGTTGGGCAGTCGGTTTCCCAGGAACTGATCTGCTTAACCCTCATACGTCGAATTCGACGGGAGAGTCGACTATATGTGACAAAGAGAGAGAGTTGGCAGGTAAAGTTCAGTTCAAAGAACCCATCTTTGGAAACGTCTTTAAATTTCCGCTTGTGTGTTGGAATTATTAACAGATATTATACTGATATGAGTTTCGGCGAAATGATATTACAAATTTGACTTTTACCGGATGCCTTAATATTGTAGGTAAAGTTAGTAAACACTTACTTCATATGAACTCAGTGAAGTTTTGTGATTGGGTTATAAAGAAATGTACTTTGTTTTTTAGCTGGTTGAATGACGTAGCGAGCCTCACTCGTCCAGCACGATAACTTCTGAAAGTTAGTATCCGTGATCGAATAATGGACTATAGACTTAAGACAGCCAAATGAAGAATCATTTTTTTCTCTTATTTTATTGTTGTTATTGAGCGGTGGAAAAACTCTAGCCAAAAAAAAAAAAAAAAAAGTATGGACATTTCTTCTGTAGAAACAAGATGAGAATGTAGTCTTTCACTGATCATCAAAGTATTTCCTAACTGTTGTATTCTGAAACCATTGTTCCAGGGCGTGGTTTTTTGGCACAGCTGCTACAACTCCAAACTCGTTTTCGCGCCAAGAATATTTCTTACAAGCAAAATCGGTTCCTGAGATATATATATATATATATATATATATATATATATATATATATGTATGTATATGTATATGTGTATATATGTATGTATATATGTATGTAAATATATATATATATGTATATATATATGCATGTATATATATATGTATGTATATATATATGCATATATGTATGTATATATATATGCATGTATATATGTATATATATATGCATGTATATATGTATATATATATGCATGTATATATATATATGTATATATATATATATGTATATATATATATGCATTAGATATATGTATATATATATATATGCATATATATATGCATTAGATATATGTATATATATATATGCATGTATATATATATATGTATATATATGCATGTATATATATATATGTGTATATATATGCATGTGTATATATGTATATATATGCATGTATATATATATATGTATATATATATATATGTATATATATATATGTATATATATGCATATATATATATATACATATGCATATATATATATATAATATACATATATATATACATATATAATATACATATATATATATATCCATATATAATATACATATATATATATATATATCCATATATAATATATAAATATATATATATATCCATATATAATATATATATATATATATATATCCATATATAATATATATATATATATATATATATATATATATATATATAATTGACATTATACTTATGTACGCTACACAAAAACTTTAATCTTAGAACCCAAACAAATTTAAAATTTGTTCGAGGTTAAAAACTGTTTTCACTTAGCAACTTTAAAATCTATGAGTCCAGAAGAGTTATAAAAAAAATAAACGCGTTAAATTAATTAATTAATTTATTTATTTTAATATATTTTATTGTTATAAGGTATTTATATAGATACCAATATTTATTAAATGCTACGTTTATAGAGAACAGTATTAACAATATTGACCGGCGTAAATGTCGGCTAAATTTTCACAGAAAAGGAATCGAACCTGTATCCTACACGGAACAGTTATGTAGCCTGATGTGCTATACAAGTTTAGCTACAGAGGAGCGTCTGGTTAGCAAGGTCGATTTTACTTCTTTTAAACTACAATTTCCCATGCTTTCCACTGAAAGTTCATATCTGTTTGAAGCGTATCCAAACATAAACGTATCTACGAATTACTCGAATGTTCAGAAGAAGAGGATTCATACCTTTCCCAATGGAGAAAAAGAGGATTCATACCTTTCCCAAGCGTAGAAAGTGAATGTAATGAAGTAATGGATAGCGACTCTCCGATTCCTCAATCCGAGCCTCTATCCATTACCCCACAGTGCCTCGCATATACACACACAAACACACACACACACACACACACATATATATATATATAATCACCTACTCACTTTCGTTTATTTAACATTGAGCTGTATCACCTCCAGTCCATAAAATTGCCTGATATTTCCGTTAACGTGATGAATATACATCAGCACTCAGATAAGAAAAATTTTGAAAACCCAATAGCATTTTTGCTCTTGTATATAAATACGCGTCACAAAATAAAACCCTTACATTTGTATTGATAAAGTCCCTCAGAGGACGAAACGCGTCGGTTAAGATATTTTAACTGTTGTCTTTATTCATATTGTCCTTTCACATACATACTCTGTCTGAAATGTTTACACACACACACGTATATATATATATATATATATATATATATATATATATATATATATAGTAGCTTAAAAGCCGCCCTATCGGGCAACATTTATGCTAGCTCATGCGGAGGGCTCTTGATTGAGCCTTCATCACAAATAGGTAGGGAGGGGTAGATGCGATAGGCAACAATAAACTACAAAAGAACTAAAAATTAATCGCTGCATTTAAGTATCGCATTGCTATTAAAGGTGACCTTTGAAAAGTCCAATGAAGAAAGAGGTGAGCTATTGAAAATATATAACACACTGACTTTAGTATTTACTATATAGAATGAGATGGACTATTGAGAGTTATGTCCCTTTAATTTAAAAAAGCATGACATAGCATTACTATTAAAGCTGACCTTTGAAAAGTTCAATGAAAAAAGAGATGAGATATTGAGAGTCGTGTCCCTTTAAGTGAAAATGTGTACCACACTGACTTTAGCGTTTACTATATAGAAGGAGATGGACTATTGAGAATTGTGTCCCTTTAATTGAGAAAAACGTGACACACTGACTATGGCATTTATTATATAGATATAGATATATATAAAGGGAGAAGAGAGCTTTGATAACGCTCTTCGAAGCAGAGCGTCAAAGCGCATCGGATTAATCGGTGGTACCCCCGACAAAGGGAGAACAGATTTTCTTTGTAAAGATTCCTCGAATTCGCAGGTGAATAGACGTAATACACACTGTTTAAAGTAAAAATTAAAAGGTGGCATCTATTTAAATACAAGTATCCGCCATATTGTCGTCTGAAGTAATAACTAATATCGGATTAAAAAATAAAACCATTAACTCTTTATACATACATGCGTGTTTATATATATATATATATATATATATATATATATATATATATAAGTGTGTGTGTAATACTTCTTCCGGAATTCGAACTCGGCTCTCCGATTCATCAATCCGAGCTACTATCCATTTCTCTACCATGCCTGCCCATTTATCTATCTCTGTTTTTTATATCTATATGTCTATTTCATTCTGTTTATTATCTATCTATCTATCTATCTATCTATCTATCTATCTCATTCTGTTCATTATCTATCTCATTCTGTTTATTATTTATTTATTTATTTATTTATTTATTTATCTATCTATCTATCTATCTCATTCTGTTCATTATCTATCTCATTCTGTTTAATATTTATTTATTTATTTATCTATCTATCTATCTATCTCATTCTGTTCATTATCTATCTCATTCTGTTTATTATTTATTTATTTATTTATCTATCTATCTATCTATCTCATTCTGTTCATTATCTATCTCATTCTGTTTATTATTTATTTATTTATTTATCTATCTATCTATCTCATTCTGTTCATTATCTATCTCATTCTGTTTATTATTTATTTATTTATTTATCTATCTATCTATCTCATTCTGTTCATTATCTATCTCATTCTGTTTATTATTTATTTATTTATTTATCTATCTATCTATCTCATTCTGTTCATTATCTATCTCATTCTGTTTATTATTTATTTATTTATTTATCTATCTATCTATCTATCTATCTCATTCTGTTCATTATCTATCTCATTCTGTTTATTATTTATCTATTTATCTATCTATCTATCTCATTCTGATCATTATCTATCTATCTCATTCTGTTTATTATTTATCTATTTATCTATCTCATTCTGTTTATTATCTATCTATCTATCTATCTCATTCTGTTTATTATCTATCTATCTATCTCATTCTGTTTATTATCTATCTATCTATCTATCTATCTCATTCTGTTTATTATCTATCTATCTATCTATCTATCTCATTCTGTTTATTATCTATCTATCTATCTATCTATCTCATTCTGTTTATTATCTATCTATCTATCTATCTATCTATCTATCTATCTATCTCATTCTGTTCATTATCTATCTATCTATCTATCTATCTCATTCTGTTTATTATCTATCTATCTCATTCTGTTTATTATCTATCTATCTATCTATCTATCTATCTATCTATCTATCTATCTATCTATCTCAATGCGTTCACTATCTATCTATCTATCTATCTATCTATCTATCTATGTTTTTCATATCTATATGTCTATCTCATTTTGTTTATTATCTATCTATCGTTCCATCTCATTCTGTCCATTATCTATCTATCTATCTGTTTTGTTTTGTTTTTTGCGGGGGGTTATTTCTAAATGATGGACCAGCACTTTGGGCCCACCGGGAAATTTCCCGGTATCCCGCTGGGCCAGTCTGCCACTATCTGCATTTAATTTGTTTGTGTCTAGGGCGTGTAATACACACACACACACACACAGTTTTTCTTTTATTCCCTCAGTTCTGTGATATTTGTGACTCCATGATGTGATTCATGGTTTTCCCTTTAGTGTGGGCGGATCCGTATCCAATTCCTCCAGTACGACACATGATTCAAGGCCGCTACTTTTGATGAGACAAGCAAAAACATAGGCAAGTTCCAACGGCCATTGTCGGAGTCCTCGCTTTACGTACCGCGATTAACTGTCAACGTACAACAAAACGGTTCTATCTGTGAGACTAGATCCCCAGTCGCAATGCCTCCGAGTTCCAATTTGAGAAAAAAAAAATTGTTTCCTCAAAACAAGATTTTAAATTTTAAAGGCTAAACTCACTGCGTTATATATGCCATCACTAACTTTACAAAAACGAATTGTCTAATCAGACCGACATTGGCAAAACATGTCCAGATAAGCATTCTTTCCGATTTTTTGAACAAGAGTAGTGGTTTATCCCTTGTTTTTGTTTAGTGATTGTGTTTCCAGTTTCTTCGACTTTGTACTTCTGATGTCTCCGCCTGAAATCTGAAATTTTATTCAGTAATTTTTCCCTCTTCAGGTAGGAGTAGATAGATTTGTCTATCGCCCGGTTCACACTCTTTCCCGGTCTTTTGAACAGGGTTAGAAGTTCATCCTTTGTTTCCATCTTAGGATCTGATTTCCGGGTCCTTCAACTTTGTACTTCTGACGTCTCCGCCTGAAATCTGAAATTTTATTCAGTAATTATTTTTTCCTCTCCCAATAAGAATAGACAGGTTTGTCTATCGTCTGGTTCATATACCTCCCTGCTCTTTTGAACAGGAGTAGAGGTTCATCCTTTATTTCCTGTATGGGATTGGGTTTCCGGTTCCTTATAACGTCTACTTCCAACTCTATACTTCTAAGGTCTCCACGTGAACTCTGAAATTTTATTCGCTAATTACATCTTGACCTCTTCAAATTTAGAATTAGCTATTTTTCCGGTTATCTTGCCCTTTCTTATGCTAATAAAAATTCCACACGGTAAGCCTCTAACTTGAGTGACCCTTGTGCCTTCTATTAGGTGAACATCAGTAAAAAAAATGACTTAAATATATCCCAATTTATCGGTTTCTCAAATAACTTCTCAAGCGGCACAACAACTCAATTTTATAGAAAAATGATTTATACTGTTATATTATATATGTTATATTGTTATAGAAAACAGATTTATATTGTTATATTCTATATAGTATATTGTTATATTTATATTGTTGTATTGTTATACAGATTTATATTGTTATAGGTATAATATATATGTATATTATATGTATTATATTATATTGTTATATTTATATTGTATTGTTATACAGATTTATATTGTTAGAGGTATAATATTATAATATGTATATTATAATATGTATATAATATGTTATATTGTTATAGGTAAATAGATTTATATTCTTATATTGTATATGGTATATTGTCATAAAAATAGATTTTAACAAGCCTCCTGGGCATGACGATAAACTACATCCGCGTCCTGCGTATGACGATAAACTACATCCGCGTCCTGGGTATGACGATGAACTACATCCACGTCCTGGGTATGACGATAAACTACGTCCAACAACAAGGCTTCAGATAATGTTTTCGGAAAAATAATGTTGCCAGCCATACGTTTTTTGTAAAAAAATAATGTTGCCAGCTATACTTTTTTTGTAAAAAATAATGTTGCCAGCTGTACGTTTTTGAAACAATAATGTTGCCAGCTATGTGTTTAATAGTACTGTATATTTAATATATGTATAGATATATGTGTGTATATATATATATATATATATATATATATATATATATATATATATATATATATATATACCTTAATTTGGCATTAAATGACCCACAGTGGTTGATATGCCATTAAACCCAACCAACCAACCAACCAGATTTTAACAAATTGCTACTTTTTTTTTTTTATTTAATTATCTATATATTCATTTATTTTAAGGTTTACGTATCCCAGATTGCTTCTGTAAATAAGACTAAATAAATATTTAATAAATAAATAAATATAAATATTAAATAAATCATATCCTATAAATATAGATTTAATCTATAAATGTAAATATTTATCGGTAAATATTTTAAAAAGGGCGAAACTGAAGTAGAGCCGTAGCAAATTAATCGTAAGGGAGTCATTGATCATGAGGAGCAAGGACAATAGAAAGATTAGTGTACCAGAAGGGTGTATCGAATAAGGATTGAACTCAGTACCCCCTATTCTGCTAGACTAACTTCTCTCACTCTCTATAGCGCCCCCATGTTTCTAGTTGTGCATGCGGTGGGTCGAGTGATGAGGGAAGACTTGATCTGTCAGCTGAATTGAAAACTTTAGCCAAAGCACGAAATGATGAATGTGTTTGAACTCTTTTTAAAGAGGGAAAACTCGGGGAAGGCAAGACGTTTGTCAATTCTGCCAACTCTCATCGAAAGAAGACAGCAACAGTAAGTAGAATAAATTTCTTTCCCTACCTCTTTTCCCAACTTATGTCAAATCTCCGTCCCCCTCAACTCAAGTCGCAACGGACTCAACGCGGCCTTGTGGATGATGAATGAACATCACAAGCCCATCGCTGCTCTATCGCTGTTTCATGGAGAAATGTTCTGACGAGCAACTTTCCTTAATTCCACCATCTAGGAAAGTTGGCTCCCTGTGTGAAGCTAGACAATTTTTTCTTGTCAGAATCTATTTTACATATTTATAAATCTACCATTCGTCCATGCATTGAATATTGCTGCCACACCTGGTCTGTTGGTCATGATATATATTTGGAGATTCTTGATAAAATCCCAAACAGAATCTGCAGTATTATTTGTCCTGACCTGGCATCTCGGCTTCAATCATTTCCCTACCGCCGTAGCCTAACTTCCCTGTGCCTTTTCTACAAATATTTTGATGGTAATTGTTCTTAAGAACTTGCCTCTATGGTTTTCCCACCTTCTTTAGTTGAATACCCCTCCTATCCCCATCAGGTGATAGAGATGTCAGTTCTCTGGTAGATGCGGAGTGCTTTTCGTTTTTTTCGAGTGTGTATTTCTATCTCAGTTTGTTCATATCTATCTATCTATCTATCTATCTATCTATCTTAGTTTGTGTCTGTTCATATCTATCTATCTCAGTTTCTGTCTGTTCATATCTATCTATCTATCTATTAGGTTGGTGCAAAAATAATGTCGTTTTTTGACGATTTTTTGATTATCGTTCACCCATTTATCCAACTTCTTTGACTTCCCTATTTGCTTTAAATGGCGAACGACTGTTGAGTGGTCGACCTCGAGTTCAACAGCATCTTCTCGTGTGGTTTTGCGAGGATCGGCTTCAATTAAGGCTTTTAAATATTCGTTATCAACCGCAGTCGGCCGGCCGCGACCGTCTTCATCTTCGAGGCTCTCGTCACCATTGCGAAATTACTTGAACCACCGTTGTGCCACACGTTCGTTAGTGGTTCCTGGGCCAAACGCATCATTGATATCACGAGCTGTCTCGGCAGCTTTTCGGCCTAGTTTGAACTGGAACAAGAAAATCGTGCGGATTTGAATTTTGTCCATGCTGTCGAAAAGCCTGCAAAAAAAATGAATGAAGAGATTGAGAACGGTAACGAATAACACGATTCGATAGAGCTACAACAGATATTGCTTCTTTTGTAGTTGGGATATTGGTGTGAAATTCCAGATATGTTACGAAAAACAGACTGTCTTGCCAAAAAGGCCTAAAGAATAAAGACATACATATGAGACAAAATCACACCAGCAGTTTAACAAGAAAACACCGAATTTAGAAAACAATTTAATTTGAAAACAATTTAATTAGAAAACAATTTAATTATTGTGACATCAGCCAAATTGCTGGAAAATATGACTTTGTCTATTTACATGTTCACAGATCATTCTGTTCACCTAAAATCAAGATGGCGTCGCAAGTTCCAAACCCAATGAGAATTTATCCTGCAAAGTTTCAAACAGCTAGTATTTTTTGCAACACGCTGAAACGTGTTGAAATCCTCACAGTATATTGTTGAAGTTATCACTAACATTTTTTGTCAACATTTACAAACTCTTCGTTTCGTTCAATTTCGCAAGTCAATCGATGGAATTTGAATAAGCTGATTTATTTCGAAAAATACTTTGACAAAAAAACCTATTTTGCGGTTTAATAATTTAATTTTATAGGACTTCATGGTAACCAATATTTTTTAAGAAAATTTCTTTTTTTTTTCCTTTTTAACAGCGAAGAATAAATTATTAGGATTTCTTACTCTTGAGCATGCAACATACAACAGGCCATGCGTAAATATTTATTTCTGGAGTCAAATTCCAACTTTTTGAAGCGATTGGCCTTTTGATTTGTTAATAGT
The DNA here is from genome assembly GCA_963932145.1 of Acanthosepion lycidas. NCBI lineage: Eukaryota > Metazoa > Mollusca > Cephalopoda > Sepiida > Sepiidae > Acanthosepion > Acanthosepion lycidas. The sequence continues at coordinate 30,753,258 of OZ010603.1, forward strand.
TCTCGCAAATGCAGGACGAACTGAAAATAGATTCTTGTACATATAGAATCTTAAAGAAAATATATGGAAAAATATTAATTTTTATTACATAAGTATTTTTTATTTTAATCGTTAAATTGTTTTTACCGTAGTGTAAGTATTTTGCATGTTAAACAATAAAACTTTTAATTTTTCCAAAAAATTAATAAAAAATCAATTGTACTAAGCTACGTACCTTAGCAAAACCAACTGTAGTTGTACTCCCTTACCTGTTTGCACTTCTTCCCAAAATTTGATCAATGTATAGCTATTTTAGATGTGACGGACAGATGGACTAACAGAAGTTACAGAATTTTATATATAGATTTAATTGATTTTAAATTTGGGAGGCAAAAAAGTACACCTATTCACTACTCCACACCTTCATAACTCTTGTAGAAAGGTTAACATTTTGCTATGTAAAAACAGTTATTGTTGTTTCACTGTCAAATGTGCTATTTTTTTTTTTGTTTTTAAGGGAATTAATGTTTTATTTCTTTTTTCTATTTTTCATAAAATCCAGACACATTTACGTTCAGCTGTGAGATTCAGCAAGAAAGTTGACAATGTAGACATCAATAAACGCGGTGACTTCCCCACAAGAGCTAAGACTCTTTTTAAATGGGTTAACAGCAAGTATCATGCTATCACTTCCTTCACTAAATTCAAAGCTGGAACGCGACTGATCAGAGCCCGTGTTGGTCCAGGTACAAAAATAATTTTTTTTATTATAATTTTCGTGCTCAAATTTGATTTGTGTCTCTCAAATGAATCATCAGCTGGAGTTTTTAAAACTTCCTCAATGTATGTTGTCAAACGTTTACATTTATATTTTGTCTATCATTTACCGCATTTCCTTCTACAGGGTAGGGCAGAAATACCTCCCATATATACTTCCCATATAACAGTAAGACATTAATGGCAATGGTGTCTTCATCTAGCTAATGCCTTACCATTATGTGGGAGGTAATTCTGGGCGGTATATATAGCATGTGTTTATACCTCACCCTGTATAGTAAAACTCGTCTGCAATGCTTCCTATAATAAAACTCGTCTGCAATGCTTCCTATAATAAAAATCGACTGCAATGCTTCCTATAATAAAATCGTCTGCAATGCTTCCTATAATAAAAATCGTCTGCAATGCTTCCTATAATAAAAATCGTCTGCAATGCTTCCTATAATAAAAATCGACTACAATACTTCCTATAATAAAAATCGTCTCAATGCTTCCTATAATAAAAATCGATTGCAATGCTTCCTATAATAAAAATCGTCTGCAATATCCCCTATGGTCAAAAACAGCTTGCAATGCTTGTAATAAAATTGTTTGTAATGCTTTATGATAAAAATTGTTTTTCTACGCTTTCATAAATAAAATCTTTTGCTATGTTAAAAAGTGTTTTCTATGCTTTCTGTAGTAAAGATTTCTTGGTTTGATGAAAATCTTTTTCTATGCCGCCATCTTAAAAATCGTCTGCAATTCTTTCTGTTGTAAAAACTATTTATCATAGTTTAGTAAAACTGTTTGAAATACATCGCTCCGGCAAAATGCGTTTTTCTGTGCTTTCTGAAGCAAGAAAAAAACATTTGCAATGATTACCAATGGTAGGTGTTTTTGGTGTTACCGATAGTAAAAGACTTTTAGAACACTTTATTTTACTAAAACTGATTGTAGTGCTTTGCTATGGAAAAACGTGATTTTTATGCCTCCTATTAAGATTGTGTTTGCAATGATTTCTATAATAAAAAAGCATTTCTATGCTTATAATAAAATGTTTTGAAATACTTTGTTTTGTTAAAATGCTTTTAAGTTCATTTTTTTTTTTTTTTTTTTTTTGAGCCTAGGAACATTTCGACCAACACTTAGTTAGGGACCAACTTATAGGACCAAGAATTATAACTAAAAAGGAAAGTGAATAAGTGGAGGAAAATTTGGAGCATGTCTAAAAAATAAATTGCTCCAAATATTCCTCCACTTATTCACTCTTTCTTATACCAATTTAGTCATAATTCCGCCAACGTTGGTCCCCGACGAAGTTTCGCCCGAAAGGTGCCTAGGCTCAAAAAAAAAAATTAAATAAATTAAGATGAACTCTAAATTGTGTCTCTTTAAATCTCTTTATGCATTATGCATTCTGTGGTATCAAATCATTATATATATATATATATATATATATATATATATATATATATATATATATATATATATATATACACACACACTGCAAATTAATACCAGAAACAGTTTGAAAAATTCTGCGAATTTTAAAATTAAAATTCGTAGGTGAAAATGGTCATTTACTAAAAGTATCTTAATTCCATTTGTAAAGAAAATTTGCTCAGTTTAATGAGAATAATCATTGAGTGCTCTTTTGTGAGTCACTTTTAACATATTTCATGTTGTGTTAATAGGACTCGCCTGGATTATACCAACTGATTACTACCTATATATATATATATATATATATATATATAGACATTTTTATGTTTTTACATTCTTTTTTATAGATACAAATATTTAAGTAAATGCCCTGTTTATAATAAACAACATTTACCGGCCTGAATGTCTGAGAAATTGAAAATATGTGTCCTCCGACAGGAATCGAACCTGTACCCTATACGGAACCGTCATATAGCCTGACGTGCTTTTACCGATTAAGCCACATAGCATTTACTTAAATATCTGTATCTATAAAAAAAGAATGTATAAACATAAAAATGTCTTAAAATAATTGTCAGACTTTGTTCATTTCATTATATATATATATATATATATATATATATATATATATATATATATATATATATATATATATATATATATATATATATATATATATATATATAGATATATAGATATATATATATATATATAGATAATATTAGTGGTAAATATACATATATATGCAAAATCCACAGGTGCATATATACACATGTATATTTTAGAATAAAAAAATTTCCGAGAGGATAAAATCCAGGTAGAACTCAATGTCCAGGACAGTCAGGATATAATAAAAAGGCTTAAACACTAATATTCCATGGTCATAATTTATTCCATTGGAATCGTAAATACGATCCAATTCATCAGACCTACAAATTCAAAAAGAAAACAGAAAAAAACCCACTCCAGAAATAAAAATAGAATTTAGAGAGAGTGTAAGTATGAGAGTGTGGGACGAATGTTAGTTCATAAGAGAGGGGTTTAACAGAGAGGGTTATTTAAAAACATTTGCACCATTATTAATTTGCTTAGGGTGAAATAATTAAAAAAAAAAAAAAAGGAATACAAAATTCAAGGTCGGGGGTCGTTCACCTCAGGATGCCATCTGAATAATTCCTTGTTTTTTTTTTTGTTTTTTTTCAGTTTCTGATGCACCACTTTATTGCAACACGCAGAAGAAGACTGCCAGCCCTCATGCAGCCATTATCACATATATTCCAATTTCTTTTGGTGGTTGTGCTGTTGCTAATAACAAAGGTTACTTTTTCAGGTAATAAAAAAAAATATCACTTCTCTTTTTATATTTCCACAAAGTTTGTTGCTATTTGAAAATAACTGTTCTTTTTTTCTTTCTTTCTTTCTTTCATTCATTCATTCATTTTCTTTTTTCTTTCTTTCATTCATTCATTTTCTTTTTCTTTCTTTCTTTCATTCATTTTCTTTTTCTTTCTTTCTTTCATTCTTTCATTCATTTTCTTTTTTCTTTCTTTCATTCTTTCATTCATTCATTTTCTTTTTTCTTTCATTCATTTTCTTTTTTCTTTTTTTCTTTCTTTCATTCGTTCATTTTTTTTTCTTTTCTTTCTTTCATTCGTTCATTCATTCATTTTCTTTTCTTTCTTTCTTTCATTCGTTCATTCATTCACTTTATTTTTTCTTTCTTTCATTCATTCACTTTATTTTTTCTTTCTTTCATTCATTTTCTTTTCTTTCTTTCTTTCATTCTTTCATTCATTTTCTTTTTTCTTTCTTTCATTCGTTCATTCATTCATTTTCTTTTTCTTTCTTTCTTTCATTCATTTTCTTTTCTTTTCTTTCATTCGTTCATTCATTCATTTTCTTTTTTCTTTCATTCATTCATTCATTTTCTTTTTTCTTTTTTTCTTTCTTTCATTCGTTCATTCATTCATTTTCTTTTCTTTCTTTCTTTCATTCGTTCATTCATTCACTTTATTTTTTTCTTTCTTTCATTCATTCACTTTATTTTTTCTTTCTTTCTTTCATTCATTTTCTTTTCTTTCTATCTTCCCTTCTTCCTTTTTCTTACTGAAACCAGGTAGCATCTCTAATATGTTTTTCCTGTCTTTCCATATGATCAAACCGGAATAGTCCATTATTTATGAGTCAGTCTGTCATGTAAGTACACACTAAGTAACTAAGGGAAGGATAAGCTGGATTATAATATGATGATGATTATATTTACTATATGTGTTTCCATCCATACAAAGATTTTTGGGTTTTTTTTTTTTATATCTATTTCTAATTTCTACCTGTAGGATGGACTATGTATTAGGATGGTGCAAAAATAATGTCGTTTTCTCACATAGTAACATATATGGGAAAACGACATTATTTTTGCACCAACCTAATAATAATTTCTGCCTTTAGAATTGATTATATCACAATTTCTACCTGTAGGAATGACTATGTCACAATTTCCACCTATAGGGCTGATCATATCACAATTTAACCCTGCAGGACTGACTATATCACAGTTTTTACATATAGGGCTGACTATATGACAATTTCCACCTATAGGACTGGCTATATCACTATTTCTACCCATAGGTCTGACTATGTCATAAACTCTAATCAGGAATCTTCTACCTGGAATAAAATTTTGACATTAATTTTTTTTTCTTAATTAATTTTTTTCTGTTAGCACCTTTTTTAAGAAAAGAAAATATTAAGAAATGAAACCTGATTATGATTTCTTTTTGTTGTTTTAGAACAATTCACATCATTGAAGCCACAGGATCGAAAGGGTCACCACTTAATGAAATAATTGTAGAGTTACGACCCCATAATGGAAAGAACCCAAATGTCAATATCATTATTGTGTTGAAGGCTTCTGATAGCAATGTCGTTTGGGTTATTCGCTCCAGAAAAATTATGGGTTCACTTGAGATTTACGTGAGTAGCATTTCTTGTTTCATTTTGGTTATCATTGGCATCATTATGAGAAGCAAATTAGGAATTGAAAATTTTATGGAAATTAATTTGGTAAAAAATATGCATTTAAAATTATTATCAGAGTTAAAATGCATTTTAAATGATTTTTATTATGGAAATGCATTTCAAATCATTTTTGCTGTGGAAATGCATTTCCAATGAGTTTTACTCTAGAAATGCATTCCAACTACTTTTTTGCTATGGAATTGCATTTCAAATCATATTTGCTATTGAAATACATTTCAAATGATTTTTTTTTATTAGGGAAGTACATTTCAAATTAAATTTGATATGGAAATGAATTCAAATGATATTTGTTATTGAAATGTATTTCAAATGTCTTTTTATTATGGAAGTGCATTTCAAATGACATTCACTATGGAAATGAATTTCCAATGATTTTTTTTATTATGGAAATGCATTTCAACTGACATTCACTATGGAAATGAATTTCCAATGATTTTTTTTATTATGGAAATGCATTTCAACTGACATTCACTATGGAAATGAATTTCCAATGATTTTTTTTATTATGGAAATGCATTTCAACTGACATTCACTATGGAAATGAATTTCCAATGATTTTTTTTATTATGGAAATGCATTTCAAATGACATTCACTATGGAAATGAATTTCCAATGATTTTTTTTATTATGGAAATGCATTTCAAATGACATTCACTATGGAAATGAATTTCCAATGATTTTTTTATTATGGAAATGCATTTCAACTGACATTCACTATGGAAATGAATTTCCAATGATTTTTTTTATTATGGAAATGCATTTCAACTGACATTCACTATGGAAATGAATTTCCAATGATTTTTTTTATTATGGAAATGCATTTCAAATGACATTCACTATGGAAATGAATTTCCAATGATTTTTTTTATTATGGAAATGCATTTCAACTGACATTCACTATGGAAATGAATTTCCAATGATTTTTTTTATTATGGAAATGCATTTCAACTGACATTCACTATGGAAATGAATTTCCAATGATTTTTTTTATTATGGAAATGCATTTCAACTGACATTCACTATGGAAATGAATTTCCAATGATTTTTTTTATTATGGAAATGCATTTCAACTGACATTCACTATGGAAATGAATTTCCAATGATTTTTTTTATTATGGAAATGCATTTCAACTGACATTCACTATGGAAATGAATTTCAAAGGATTTTTTTTATTATGGAAATGCATTTCAACTGACATTCACTATGGAAATGAATTTCCAATGATTTTTTTTATTATGGAAATGCATTTCAACTGACATTCACTATGGAAATGAATTTCCAATGATTTTTTTTATTATGGAAATGCATTTCAACTGACATTCACTATGGAAATGAATTTCCAATGATTTTTTTTATTATGGAAATGCATTTCAACTGACATTCACTATGGAAATGAATTTCAAAGGATTTTTCACTATGGAAATGCATTTCAAATGATATTTGCTATGAAAATGCATTTTGAGTGATTTTTATGATAGAAAAAATAAGAATTTTGCTCATCTTTGTTGTTCTTTAAAAGGTACAAAATCTGATCAAAAAGTATTGGGACTGTTGCTATGTTAATGGAGCTAAAGTATGCAGATGGAAGCCACTTGGAACAGAATGACCTCCAACACTGTTGTGCATACACACTAACTTAAAACTTCTGTTGTTTATAGCAGTGTTTGGAAGAAAAGTGTGTAGCATCTTGTCATCTCACCATATCACAGAGATTATGTCAGTGACCATGGCTTGTGCAGCAGTTTTTGACTAAGAACAACATTCCCCCGATATGACGACCACCATATTAGCCAGATCTTGCCCTTTAACATTTTTCCTCATCAAAAATCAAATCACTCTTGAAAGGGACAAGATTTCAAGATGTCACAGCAATCCAAAAGAATACAAAGACACAATAGCTCACTATCCCATAAACAGTAATGCTTCCATCATTGGAAACAATGCTGGGTAAAGTGTGTAACTTCAGAAAAAGGACTACTTTGAAGGAGATTAAATACTGAATTGATATATGTTGTAGTTTTCTTTTTATAGCACCAGTCCGGATACTTTTTTATCCGACCTTGTACAGTTGCCAAATTATTAGACTAAAGAAGTGCAATTTCAATATTTTCCTGAAAATGAAAGCCATTTCATAAATGTGACATAGTTTTCAATATCTTTTGTTTTTTATCCTCTCATGATAGTCCAACAACCGTGTGAACACCGACCGTGTGATGATGCAGCGAGTGGTCCAGAGTAAGGAAAATTTATTTGCTAGTGGACTCGAATTGGTCAACTGGGTTCAAGATCATGCCTTAGGTTTTGTGTCATCTTATACCAATGTCAGCAGAGTAGATAAGTTCACTCTGTCTGTTGAAGGTGAGAAATACACTTTATTATTTTTTCAGTATTCTATTTTGTAAAGAAATACGTACATGCATATCGATATGCATATCTATTCTAAATAAATTTTACTATAAAAATGCATTTCAAATGAATTTGGCTATGGAAATACATTTCAAATTAATTTTACTGTGGAAATGCATTTCAAATTAACTTTATGATGTGAATGCATTTCAAATTAAATTTACTATGGAAATGCATTTCAAATGAATTTTACCTTGGGAATGCATTTCAAATAAATTTAGCCATGGAAATGGATTTCAAATGAATTTTACTATGGGAATGCATTTCAAATTGATTTTACTATGAAAATGCATTTCAAATCAATTTTACTACAGAAATGCATTTCCAATTTTACTATAGAAATGCTATTCAATTTTTTTACCATGGGAATGTATACCAAATGATATTAACATAAAAATGCATATCATATGATACATATTATGGGATATATATTCAGAAAATATAGATATATATTCAGAAAATATGCAAGAAAAATATCCTGCCAGTGAATGCATATTTTTATCTAATAAGATTTCTCAAATATTCAGTCCAGTAGATGAAAATAAATAAATATACTATTTAATAAAAATACTGAGCATCTATTCAATTTGAGTATTGACTAAAAATAACATCAAAGTAAGAATTAATTAATATATATATATATATATATATATATATATATATATATATTTGGTTGGATTGATGTGAATTTGTGACCCTGGGTTTCACGCTTTTGCGATCGTCAGACCAAAAGCGTGAAACCCAGGGTCACAAACTCACATCAATCCAACCAAATATGTTAGCTCTATCTCTGATATTGAGTGCATTCTAATAAGTACCGTGCATATAATATATAAATAATTATATATATATATATATATTTATTTATATTTATATACACACACTTTTCACACACATATATATATATATATATATATATATATATATACCTAAGCAAAGTAAACCTAAAGAGCCAGACAAGACGTGGATTCACGTAGGTGATACATAAGTAGGTTCATCTGGCTCTTTAGGTTTACTTTGCTTTATTTGCTCTACTTAGCATATTGAGCACTTTGATTAGTTATTTTACTTACTCATATCGGAGGTTTTTTCTTTGGCCTCTGAACATAGATTCTAGACGATTATTTTTGTCGGAAATATGTTTTTAGTTCTTTCTTTTTTTTTTACCCTTTTTTACCTTGGGTATTGGTTTGTTGATTTACAAGCTAAAACACCTAAGGTTTTGCTGGGCGAGTATAACTGCTTATATTTATAAGATTATTAGTGTTTTATATATATATATATATATATATATATATCTTTTAAAATGGAATGTTTATGTCTATCCTTTTTAATTTCTGTTTCTCCCTTCTCTTTTTTGAGGAACCCCCTTAGACCAATCCTCTAATGTGGACAGGCCAGAAAAGTCATCCAAAAAGAATACTCCAACAGTGGCTATTTCACCATTTGCTAACCCCTCCAAGACAAAAGCTACCTTTCAGTCTGCTATGCAGACCTCCTGCTTCCCAGATGGTTTTGTTGTCTACATCAACTCAAGTCTGGCCAAAGTGAGTAATTCTCTGTTGCTTCCTTCTAACACCCAGCTTTTCTATTCATCCTGCCTTTCACCATTAAACAGCAAAGTTTCAGATAAAAATTTTCAGTTTGTCTTTCATTTCAAACAGATTATAAATAACGAGCTTTTCTGTACTGTTGTGTAAATGATATTTGCTGGAATTCAGTTTGAATTTCCATCACCTGAAGAAGGCCAGAGTGTACAACGGCCGAAACATAAATATGGCAGTAAAGATGAGGACAACAGTCTGAACAATGTAAATAGTGTAAATAGCTACAATATCTCATCTCAAAAATACAGACAGATACTGAAGAATGCCAGAGTGTACAATGTCCAAAACATGAATATAGCAATAAAGATGAGGACAACAGTCTGAACAATGTAAATAGTGTAAATAGTTACAATGCCACATCTTAGAAATATAGACAAACTAAAGAGATATTTGATAAAATACAAAGAAGAACCTGCAATGTTATTAGTCCTGACCTGGCATCACGGTTTTATTATTTTATTACCACAGTTACAATACCTCATCTCAGAAATATGGACAGATGTTATCTGTAATGTCAAAAAATATTAGCAATATATAAGTAACTTTTCAATTGCCTTGTACATACATATTATCAATTATATATAATAGGGCATGTGGACAGGCATAGTTAGAATGTTAGTGTTTGATCCCTGCTGGAGAGCACAATTTCATTAAGAGTTGTTGAGTGTGTGGGCCAATGGAGATAATGCACACTGTTTAAACTTTAAAATAAAATGGGGTGTCTATTTTGAAATAATAAAAATGACAGATTAAAAATAACTCTGTTAATTCTTTAGAAATTGCTTTGTTTACATTTTGGACATGAACCTGAGCAGATAGGAAGCTTTCAAGGAAATATCCTATGAGAAGATGAAGCGAAAAATGTAGACTTGCTTGTGTCAAACCTTGTGGATGAACAGTGAAGCACACTAGTGCATATATATTAATGTATACAATTATATCTATCTATCTATCCATCTATCTATCTATCTATCATATATATATATATATATATATATATATATATATATATATATATATATATAAATATAATGTAAATAACAATAGGAAAACTGTAGTAGTTGCCGACGCATTTCGTCCAATGTGGACTTTCTCAAGGCAAAAAATGAAGTGAATTTATTTGAACAAAGTAACTTATAATAAAAAAAATAAAATGTCCTTAGCAACTGGAAGAATTTAGAGAACGCTATTTTCATACTGTTAACTGAAAATTACATCAATTACTGTCATGACACAGCAATAATAAAACTATCTCCACACATGACAAACTGGGGTCAAAACACTATGAAAGTGTAAAAATAGGTTTTGATACCAGAAATTCTTTAAATTATTACCAGCAATACATTATTATCAAAAATATATTTTAAAAAAATAAATAAATATTACCAGCAATACATTTTTGAAATAAAAAAATATTGCCAGAGATAAAAATTTTGTTGGCATTAAATAACCCATTAAGGTTGATATGACGTAAAACAAACCAAACCAAACCAAACCAAACTAAGCCGCCAATCTCGTACTGTACTTAATTCCATAAAGTCTACATACCATTTTGAAGTGGTCATCCAAACAGTTACCATTAAAATATTTTTAGAAAGTGCACAGGGAAGCTACATTATGGTGGTAGAAAAATGACTGAAGCTGAGATGCCAGATCAGGACCAATAATATTGCTGATGTAATCATTTACGGCAATTTGAAAAAAAATTTACCAGGGATAATTAGAACTGATCCAAATTCAGATCCCTGGCTTTCTCACTTCTTGGAGGAACTCTTACCTGACTAACCATGTCTTCAGGGTTGAAGCCATGCTCACCACACCCCTGGCCAATTGTGAACTGGGGGGACTACGTAACATCTAGTTGGAAGTTTTGAATTCAGAGTTTTCCTTCTCCTAGACTGGCTGGCAAACAAATCTGTTCCGCTATTCAACCCATAGCTGACGGGAGAAGAGATGGATTCATATCTTTCCGAAGGGTATTTGCAAGTAAGTGAATGTGACAAACTCGACTGGAATTCGAACTTGGCTCTCCGATTCCTCAAACTAAGGTTTTGTCCATTACTGCACTGTGGCTTCACAGTTACATTAAGGGTACATTTAATCTTGATTAAATTGAAAGACTTATTCGGGGTGCTGCAGTTTTATGTTTTTTCCATGGGTGTATATGGGTCAACTGCAAGAATCTCTCTTTTCATTCAGCGAATAGAAGTGCGACTAATCTAAAGTTAATCTTTCAAATCCTTTCATTACAGAAATATGGACTGAATCGGGAGCAGATAACATTGGCAGATACAATGTGCCAGGCAGAGGAAATAAATAATTACTATGTATTACGCTCTGGTTACTCCCAGTGTGACACAGTAACTCACAAGAGCTTTACTGTCAAGTATTCAAATATGGTAAGTGTTTCTACAACTTTTTGCCTTTTCTTACTATATATATATATATATATATATATATATATATATATATGTATATATATATGATCGACTCTCCCGTCGAGATTCGACATATGAGGGTCAAGCAGATCAGTTTCCAGGAAACCGACAGTCCGACACCGGCACATGAGATTTGATTATAGTGGTGAAGGCCTCGTGCAGGACCATCCACACTTTTTGTAGGGACGAATACAGAGACCTGGTGCACCGAATGCCACAAGGTTCCCAAACGACCCTCCGCAGGTTTTGAATTCAGAGTTGTCCTTCTGCTAGACCAGTTGCCATCCAGGGCTATAGAACCCAGTCTGTCCTGCTATTTTACCCATAGCTGGAGGGAGAAGAGGAGGATTCATACCTTTCTCAAGGGTATTAGCACGTAAGTGAATGTAATGGATTCGACTGGAATTCGAACTCGGCTCTCCGATTCCTCAATCCAAGCTGCTATCCATTACTCCACCGTGCCTCTATATATATATATATATATATATATATATATATATATATATATATATATATATATATATATATATATATATATATATATATATATATATATATATATATATATATATATATATATATATATATATATATATATATAGTGCAGTTTATGGAATATATTAATATGCTTATATATATATATATATAATATAACATATATATATATAATAGTGCAGTTTATGGAATATATTAATATGCTTATATATATATATAATATAACATATATATATATATATATATAATAGCGCATTTTATGGAATATATTGATATGCTTACTTATATATATATATATATATATATATATATATATATATATATAATTTTCCTATTTCCTCAAAGTTTTTTGATTACCATCTTTGCAAAATATACACAAATATGTGAGATGAGAAACAATTTTAATATTTATTTTTGTTTTTGTATATATATTTGTATTTGTTTATATTCTTATATATGCTTTTCTCCTTAGCTCCAGATCCTGCATCCTTCAGAGGAGCCTCTCGCCAGTCCTCTGAAGGTCACTCGATCCGAAGGATCTGGAAATGGACGAGGAAACAATGACAACGAGGATGGATCTGGTTCTGGTTACCTCATTCAGGTTGATGATACACACGAGGATGATGAAGATTTCCCACCACAAAATATTGCAGTCCACTTCAGCTGTTCGCCGGGTAAAAAGGTAATTTCTGGAAATTTTTCTATTGTCCCTGATCTTCAGAAAGCCCAAAAGAGAAAAATATTGGGTTGGTGCATAATTATCAAGCGTTTTTAAACAACATTTATTATGAGAAAAAAAAACATAGCAATTCAACTATAACATTTTTAAATGATTATTCCAGAGCGTATAATTATCAACCCACATTTTTATAACCTGAAAATAAAATAGTTTTATTAAACAAAGTGAACAAAACAGCAATTTTTATTAACAAATAACTTGCCTACAAAAACGCCTGATAATTATGCACCAACCCAATAAAATTAAATGTTAAAATCACTATGATAAAGATAAAATTAACCATTTCCATACAGGAAACATTCCACATTCAGCAATCTTTAACCCTTGTGCCTGCAAAAAAAAAGGTATTTCAAAAGAGACAGTTTTTCCCTTGACTCTGCTGTTATTTTAACTACAATACAGTGGCAATACCAGGTGCTGTAAGATTGGATATGCAGATGGTGTAATGGATAATGGCTTAGAATTGTTAATCAGAGAGCCAGGTTTCAATTCCAGTTCGGATCATTGTATTCACTTACATGCAAATACCCATTGGAAAAGGGTACTTGGATATTTGACCTACAGACATTTAACCAAACGGACATTTAACCTAAAATGTAGTGAGGTACTTACATATATTACTCTTTATTGTAATGTGCTGCATATATTTATATTTATCTACTGTATTAATTTATAATTTGGGGGGGGGGTTAACAGGCGTTTTTTTTTTTAAATCTATTCTGCATATATTATATTTTACTTCAAATATTACTGTAAGATGATAAGTATTTTGAGAAAAAGCACATTTTCCTATAATAAAAATCTTAAGCTTTTACGAAATGAAAGATCTTTCAATTTCACTTTCGATGATCATTATCTTAAAGGGATGAACTAGCTTTTATCTTACTGTTAAATACGAATTTAAATAATTAGGTGCTACATTTTACTTAAATACACTCAAATATTTTTTTTTAAAATATTAATTTCACTAAACAAATATTGAAATAAAACTTTTAATTTTAAATTTAGATTTAGTAATTTAATCACTTGAAATTCAGTGGTAATTATTAGTCCTATTCTACCTTAGTCCTAATACTACTAATTAAAATACTTAAAATATGGCTTGTTATTAGGTTGGTGCAAAAATAATGTCGGTTTTTGACGTATTTTTTAATGTCAAAAACCGACATTATTTTTGCACCAACCTGATACTATTTTTACTGGTACATTTTTGGGGAAATGTCCGTCAGCCAAATGACTGTTCAGCCAAATGTCTCTTGGCCAAATGTCCATCGGCCAAATGTTCAGTCATGGGAAAAGGTATAAATCCACGCTTTCTCCCCCAGCTATGGGTTAATTAGTAAAACTTGTATCAGTAAATCATTATTATCTCCCTCCTAAAAATTTTATTAACTCATTACATATTAATCACAGAAAATTACAGATCAAAATTTGACTTATGACCACATCACATTGAAACACGGGTTCTCATATGATTGCCATGGTTAAGCAATATCGAACCTGGTCAATACCTAAATGGGTGACCGCTTGGGATGTGCTTTGATGTGTGGGAAGTGCAATAGATAATGACTCAGAATTTTTAATTGAAGAGTCAAGTTCCAATTCCAGTTGGGTTTCTTATGTTCCCTTATGTGCAAATACCCTTGGGAAAGGTATAAACCCACCATGTCTCCCCACAGCTATGTGTTAATAATAAGACATGTATTACTAAATCATTATTATCTCAAGAATTATAATAACATAACCAGCTGCTTCAGGTAGGTTGAGCTCGACAGCCCGGAAAGGCAATCTATCTCGGAAAAGGAAAACCCTGACTTTAAACCTCTGCTATCTTATGGTTATATTCAAAACACGGACAAGGCTGTGGACAGAAAACTTGGAGTAAAACCCCGAAGGTGGTTGACTGACTACTTTCTGACAAGCTGTCCCCATTTTGATATTATGTATGGCTGAGAGGGTGGTCATGTAGTCTGGACAGCCCATGGCCTCCATATACCATCACCCAAATCTGTAACCTGGAGAGGTCACCTCAGTTTAACCACCAAAGAACTGAATTTTGACCAGACAGGGTGTTACCTTTATCTCACGAGATAAACAGATACCTACAATTATCTCAAAAAAAAAAAAAAAAGAAATTCTTAAAATCTAATAATATTTTCTGGCTTTAAATAATCTAATAATTGATAAACCATAAAAAACGAATCTATCAATATATGGCACCAAACCCTATATAAGTTGTAGAGATTGATTTATAAATTATGCACTATAAGAGATAAACAATAACTAAAAATATTTTTTTTAAACTTTAAAGTGTTCTTTAGTAGTGAGTAAATTTTTGTTATTTGACCTACTTTTGGCATTTGATGAATTTCTGCTTTGTTAAATTTGTATCTTATCATCTCTTTCAGCGCAAACGAAATTTGAGATTCCACTTGAACTTTTACGATGATCCACTTTACCAAAATCACTACAACAAGTTCCCGTTCTGTTCCACAAAAGAAAAATTCATCTACGTCCAAGCAAAAGTATCCGGAGGTGAGATATTTCATAATGACATGCATTCACTTTCATACCACCAATTATTAACATTGGCTTCCTTGGTTGGCAGGTTCTAGAATACACCGATTGCATAGGGTTTAAGACTCCTAGAATGTGAACACTTTCTAGGAAGATGCTTACAAACATATTTCTGACAAATATTTACCTGTACACTGAGGGATTTTTTTAGTATATGTTCACATAATATAAGGCTTAAGAGCAACTCAAGGTAGAGTGTTAATGAGGCAGGTTGTTAAATGGATAAA
This sequence comes from Acanthosepion lycidas, assembly GCA_963932145.1. NCBI lineage: Eukaryota > Metazoa > Mollusca > Cephalopoda > Sepiida > Sepiidae > Acanthosepion > Acanthosepion lycidas. Next base: position 30,768,968 of record OZ010603.1, read on the forward strand.
TTAAGGAAGTAAGAAGTGTAGATTATGGATAGATAACATTTGACCCTAGACTTGAAAACGTTATAATTGTAGTGATTAGGGGAAGCATCCTTTGGAGAGTCTGTTCCTCAAAAGAAAAATTCATCTGTGTCCAAGCAAAAGTATCTGGAGTTGAGATATTTCATACTAACATGTGTTCGCTTTCATACCACTAAATATTAACACTGGCTTGCTCGGTCAGCAGGTCCTAGAATATATCGATTCAACTGTTGAAGTGTTTTTTTTTTTAGGTGGGGGAGTTACGATTTAAAATTCACCAGACTAAGATTATTATTATCTCGTAAAGTAGATTAGAAAAAAAAGAGCAAAAATTTCAAGGAAACTTTATGCAGTAATGGGTTAATTTCATTATTATTATTATTATTATTATTATTATTATTATTATTATTATTATTATTATTATTATTATTTCATTATTATTATTATTATTATGATTTCATTATTATTATTATTATTATGATTTCATTATTATTATTATTATCATTATTTCATTATTGTTATTATTATTTCATTATTATTATTATTTCATTATTATTATTATATTATTATTAAAATTATTATTTAATTATTATTAATATTATTTTTATTTCATTATTATCATTATTATTTCATTATTATTATTATTATGTCATTATTATCATTATTAGTGTTATTATTTTATTTCATTATTATTATTATTATTTCATTATTATTATTATTTCATTATTATTTTATTATTATTAAAATTATTATTTCATTATTATTTTATTATTATTAAAATTATTATTTCATTATTATTATTATTATTTTTATTTCATTATTATTACTTTATTATTACTAAACTTATTATTTCATTATTATTATAATTATTACTATTATTATTTTTATTTCATTATTATTATTATTATTATTATTATTATTATTATTATTATTATTATTATGTCATTATTATCATTATTATTATTATTTCTATTATTATTTTTATTTCATTGTTATTATTATGTCATTATTATCATTATTATTATTATTTTATTATTATTAAACTTATTATTTCATTATTATTATTTGTATATGTAATGTTTCCTACTTTGTATCCTATAGAGTCGGGTCCAAACTATGATCTTTAGGCACTATAGAAAAATTGTCATTTAATTGATAGCACTTTTCTTAGTATATGGTATGTTACTAGTAGTGCAATCTTCTGGGCAACTTGTATGCCAATATTACCTGGGACACTTAGTAAAATTGTCCATTTTCCTTTTTTCACGAGGCCCAGTGCTCTGATTACTATTGGTACAATCTCAGTCTTCATTCCCCACATCCTGTTAATCTTGATCTTCAGGTCCTTGTATTTGGTCAATTTCTCAATAACTTTCATGGAATTGTTTCTCTCAGTTATTATTATTATTATTATTATTATTATTATTATGATTATTATTATTATTATTGAATATATGATAAAACTCTTCAGGAAAAGAAAGTCCCTCTGACTAGAAAAAAAATTTTATACAATTTTTATTAAAAAATCCTTTATTCACCAAACATTTTTCTCTGTATAGTTCACATAATGTTTATGGGAAAATTCTAAATACATTTTTATATGTCAAGAACATCTATGACAAAGTGGAAAAAAACAAAAAATAATCTGTTGCCAATGACCTTCCGCAATTCCAAACTTTGGATAATGATCTGCTTACCCTTTAGCTATTAAATTAGTTTTATAAAAATACAAGCAACCTTCAATTTTTAGATAATTCTTTGAAATCCAGACGATGGATCCTAAACTTTTATCATATCATGTATGTTGTTGCCAGCAATCCTTGCAAAAATTTAAACTGAATTTGTTTTTCCAAATTCATTTTTTTCTCATTTTTACTTTTTAGATCCCCTTTATGGTGTTCAGCTCACTGACTGCTCACTCACTGAGAATGGCAGAAAAATACAACCTTTACTCAGAAATGGGTAAGTAGTGTTTGTAATTTATACTAATGGTTACTGTTAGTTATAACTTTGAATTTTTCAGTTATTTATTATCAGTATCATTATTTATTAGTAGTATTATTTATTATTAGTATTATTAATAGTATTATTTATTATTATTAGTAGTAATAGTATTATTTATTAGTAGTAATCATCTTTATTATTGCTATTTTTATTTATTATTAGTATTATTATTTATTATTACTATTTATTAGTAATATTAGTATTATTATTTATTATTAGTATTTATTAGTATTATTATTATTTATTATTAATATTGTTTACTATTATTGTTATTTTTATTAATAGTATGATTTATTATTAGTATTATTATTCATTATTAGTATTATTATTTATTATTAGTATGTATTAGTAATATTAGTATTATTATTTATTATTAGTATTTATTAGTAGTATTATTATTTATTATTAATATTGTTTACTATTAGTATTATTTTTATTAATAGTATGATTTATTATTAGTATTATTATTAGCATTATTATTAGTATTATTATTTATTAGTAGTATTTTTATTATTAGTATTATTTATTAGTAGTATTATTTATTATTACTATTATTATTTATTATTAGTATTACTGGCATGGTACTTATAAAAGATAGTTTATTCACGTACGGATAATTATTATTTATATTTGGTGGAATGTTCCATATATAAACATCGTTTGTGGTAGATAAAAATACATACAATTCTTTATGAATAGATTTAACAATGGTTGGTGATGTAATATAGTGTTTTTGACATGTTTTTATAGTTTGTAAAATATTTATCAGGACTCCCTCAAAGTACTTTTGATGCAAAAAAATTAAAAATTCATTTTTAATTAGGGTGACATTTGTAAAATCAAAGTTATGGCCAGTTTTGTTTTGTACAAGCAAGTTTAAAGGGTTGTCACAATGTAGATCCCTTTTATGTTCATAGATACAGGCTCATAGATTTCAAGGTATTTCTCCTGTTTTTACATTGTACATAATTTATTTGATAAATACTGATGTCTGCATTGGTCTTGGATTTATTTTTCTTTTTAATTATATCTCTGATTGTCTTTGATATGTTGGTAAAGACTGGTATTAGGGATAACTAATTTATTTTTTAATTTTGTAAATAGAGTGTTAGATGGTAGGGTTATAAATTTGTTTTGACATTAAAAGTGTTATCTATGTCTAGTTTTTTTTGTTTTTTTTTTGATTTGTGGACTCTGAAAATGTATCAGAAAATGCCAATCACAGGATGACTGAATACAGCATCATAATAATAATAATAATAATAACTGCTAACCATATTGTTATCTAGTGATTGGCTGTCAATGTGTTAATAATTAAAAGGAAAATGAAAAAAATGAACATCTATCTCAGACAAATAAAAGATGATGCTGATTTTCAGTTCTTTGCAGAAGGACCATTTCTTCATCTTGTAGCTTTTTTGTGTATCTCACTCTGAACGTTAATTATTTCCATCATTTATACCCGAGCTAACACTGTGCTATGGGCCCGTATGTTATTCTTAAGGCCAGTTTCACTTTGACAATCTCTCTTACACACATGGCGAACATAAAATTTGTTTGTGTTACCAAATGTTGGAAACTTTGCTGCCCCTATGTACAACCATGTGGTCGTTTGAGTCCGACAATAGATTTACAAACCTTGTCACAAAACTCACACATGTTAATTGATTTCTTTGTTATGCAAAGAACATTTGAATTATTACAGCATTTATTGAGCAATATGAAGTTTAAACATCAATGTAAATGAAGCAGACAGTCCTGAGAATTAACACCTAAGTAACCTTGGATAGTGTTAAAAATTATAACTGAAAAATGTTCAAGACGAAGACAATGATAACAATATTACCAATGTTGAAGTTCAACAGCCCCATTGTCAAATTTAAAACCCCAAAGCAGTGATTATATTTGAGGAATGTTTCATTTAGTAGCACTTTGAACCTGGATTTTGAATTATCAGAACATAATTTTTCAAACCCCATACTAAGATATCTGTATAATAAAGAAATCATTGTAGGAAGAGTTGCCAAAAAGTTCTTGGCCCAAGCAAAATGATCTCAAAATGAATGTTTGGTGATTTGTTTAGGTTTTGGGATGTAGGTCAGATCAAGAATATTTCAGCACTCCTGATATTAAAAAGAAAATAAATTTATAAGTTTAAAATTTCAACATTCCCTCTTTTTTTGTGCACATGTATAGTCGCATCAAAGTAAACATCACTTTTGTCTGATGAAGTTCTAAAGAACGAAACGTGTCACATAAAGATTTTTTGCTGGTCTTTCTGGTTGGGTTCCATTCACAGATATGACCATAAACTACATCCCGTAGCAAGGCCTCTGATCAGGAGACTGGAGGTTTTGAGGAGTGTAGAACCAATTCTTAATTGCTGTTGTTGCCAGGTCCAATCTGACCCAGGGTAATAAATACACACATACATACATACATACATACATACATACATACATACATACATACATACATAAAGGTGTTGTATGTGAGTTATTTCAATCATTTCATCCCAAGGCAGGTGGATAATGCCACTAAGATACAATAGGTTACTGGGAGTGGAAGAGAATGAAAGAGTTTAGTGGGGGAAAAAGGACAATAAAAGAACAGGTTTCAGCAAGACAGAAAATGGTAATTGATGTTGCATTTAAACTTTTGAAGTTTGGAGCAGGTAAGAAAGCAAAAAACCAGAGGTGAGAAGGGCAAGAGAAGAAACTATAGTTATATTTAGCTTTTTTCAACAGTAAAATGATGAGACCTAGTTGCCAAACTAGTAAAATGCTTAAATTCACACAGTATTAAAGACAATAGCTCATTAGAACAATTGCCATGAAAATATTTGTAGAAAAGACACAGGGAAGCCATGTCTTAGTGTTGGAAAAGTGACTGGAGTCGACATGCCAGGTCAAGACCATTACAGACCATTTTTGTTTTTTTTGAGAATCTTGAGATACAAAGCCTAAACACCAGACAGGATATGTCAGCAATATTCAATGTATAGACAAATGATAGATAAATGTGCAAGATGGGTTCCGAGGAGAAAAACTGTTATTTACTTGAATTCTTGAGATCATTTATATTAAGTCTAAGCAGCCTTCCCTCTGCAAGTAAACGGAATGACTGCTGAATCTAAATGTAATCTGTGATTTATTCTGTGGTAGTAAATTTTTTCTCTACTCTCATTTTTTTAAAGTTATTGCACACACATGCCAGGTCAAGATCATTACAGACCATTTTTTTTTTTTTTTTTTTTTTGAAAGACTTGAATTCTTGAGATCATTTATATTAAGTCTAAGCAGCCTTCCCTCTGCAAGCAAACGGAATGACTGCTGGATCTAAATGTAATCTGTGATTTATTCTGCTGATTCTGTGGTAGTAAATTTTTTCTCTACTCTCATTTTTTTAAAGTTATTGCACACATATTTTTGTCCTCGATTGTCTCTGAAGAGCGAGGATCAACAACTGCTAAAGTTATTCAGACTAAGATCCTCATCCTTCCTGCTGCTATCAATAAATATTATCAGGAATTCTGGCATCATTCTTCAAGATATTCCAACTATTATCCTTATCTTTTATGTTTTTATCATAATGATTCCTTTGTCCTGTTTCTCAGCTTGATAAAGTTTCTCCCCTTATAGAAGCTTTCAGAATTGATCCACAGAGACTATAGAGAGACCTTCCATAAATCATTTTGGAAGGAAAAAATATCTACAAAATATGCTCATGTTTTCTCACTATATTCATAAAATACTGATGATAATATTTTTCAGCTATGGGAGCCCCTTTGGGTAATTTAATGTTTTTTTTTTTTGTTTTTTTTTTGCTCTATAGAACACATCTCCATAAAAATGAATTCTCTGTTGGTTTATACAGATGGCCAGATTAAATCTTGGCACCTTTCCAGAGTGTTACCTTATCTCTTGTTTTGACCTCATTCCAATCTGCTGTTAGACAATTTTATCCGTCAGTACAGAACCTACTTTTTGGCTTATACACAATGTAATGCTGCTTTGTTCATAGCAAAAAATATCTTTTTTAAAAACTCAGCATCCCTGGAGACTGTGACATTATTTAAAATGGTGCAGGTCAAGAGAAAAACAAAAATAAAAACTACATGTAAAGATGGTTGGAGACTTGACCAGTAAACACATGAATACAAAATAATAACAAAGAGATTGGTGTCGTTGAAGAATGAAAATCCTTTTTCTGTAATTATAGGATGACCATATTCTTTTATTATTCTGTATTGTTCTCTAACTACAAAATGATTCTATTCTCCTATAATGTTGTATCACTGCAGAATGGCCCTATTTCCTATAATATATGCTTTTACTGTAATTATAGGATGACCATATTCTTTTATTATTCTGTTTTGTTCTCTAACTACAAAATTATTCTATTCTCCTATAATGTTGTATCACTGCAGAATGGCCCTATTTCCTATAATGTTATGCAATAATGTTTTCTAACTACGGAATGAACCTAACTTCTATAATGTTATGCTATAATGTTTTCTAACTACGGAATGACCCTAATTTCTATAATGTTATGCAGCAATTTACTATAACAGCAGAATGATCCTAATTTCTGTAATGTCATGCAATAATCTTCTTTAACTACAGAATGACCCTAATTTCTATGACGTTAATGACCCGAATTTCTATGATGTTATGAAACAATGTTCCCTAACAATAGAATGACCCTAGTCTTCCATAACGTTATATCATTTCAGAATGACCCTAATTTCTATAATGTTAATGATCTAAATTTTATAATGTTATGCAATAATGTACTCTAACAACAGAATGACCCTAATTTCTATAATGTTATGCAACAATGTCCTCTAACTATAGAATGATCCTATTGTTCTATAATGTTATGTTATAATGACCCTAGTCTTTTATAATGTTATATCATTTCAGAATGATAGTATTTCCTATAATGTTATACTGCAACATTTTCTCTCTACTGAATGTCTTTATTCCTGAAAATATTCTTTGAAATGATCTTTTATTTTCAATTCATCATCTACGTTTCTTTTTCTTCCAGCTGTCCAGTGGCTGAAGGTAGTTTTAACTGGCAGACAAATAAACAGAATGGCATTCAGGAGTTCAGTTTTAAAGTCAATCCACATGTTTCTGAGAACAAGGCTCATCATCTCAGCTGTCAGATGATTGCATGTGGCAAAGACATCAAGCTTGAATCCGGAACCTGGCAGACCAGGCAGGTGAGGCTCAAGTTTTGGCTTTCTTCATTTTGTACTTCTACAAAATACTGTGATTATTAATTTTCAGGATTTTTGTAAATATCCAAATCATGACAGCAACTCAAACATATTTACCCATTAAAAACATTTACAGCAATAAGAAATAATTTTTGAATTTAAAACATCCATTAATAAAATTTCTCTTGTTTATATTTTGGATACGAAAATGAAACGAGCAGATATAGTTATAGAAGAATTCTCAATGCAAGATGTGTGTTCCTTAAATAACTCATACAAACCTTGCCCTATCAAGATGGCCTCACATGGTCAAACTAGTTGCTGCCATTTTGGCTATAGAAGCAGTTTCCCTGGTGAAGAAAGAAATGCAGGTTCAATTCTTTTAAATCAATCAACCAATGCTTTTATTTTGTCCTTGGTGACACATGACCCAGTGGTTGATTGATCCAAAAAGTAACTTAACCCAAAGAGTTGTGAGTTCAATACCTGACCACAGCAGAGGGAAAAAAAACTTGGAGAGTTGAGTTATCAAGAGGAATTAACTGAAACTGAGATATCCAAAGGCATGGCACGTGGAATTAGAACAATCTACCCTCAATTCAAAATTCTAATAAATATCACCTGAAGAAAGCCGGATTGTACAACAGCCGAAACATCACGAATATGGCAATCTTGATGAGGCAAACAGTCTGAACAATGTAAATAGTTACAATAATTCATGTCAGAAATATAGACAAACGTTATTGTAATAAGAAATATATGTCCAGGGTGTGGTCTAGATACATCCCACATATACTGCTCAGAAATATCTCCAACATAATGGTAAAACAGCAGCTAGATTAAGACCGTATTGCCACTAAGTAATGTCTTACCATTATGTGGTTGGTATATGTGGGAGGTCTTTTTGCCACACCCTATATATATATATATATATATATATATATATATGTATATATATATATATGTATATATATAAAATATATAAAGGCTCAAACACTAATATTCCATGGTTATAATTATAATTTATTACATTGGAATTGTAATCACAATCCAATTCATCAGACGTACAAATTTTTCTTTTTGAATTTGCAGGTCTGATGAATTGGATTGTGATTACGATTCCAATGTAATAAATTATAACCATGGAATATTAGTGTTTGGGCCTTTTATATTATATTCTTACTCTGTTCTGGACATTGAGCTCTACCTGGATTCTATCCTCTTGGGAATTTATTTATTTATATATATATATATATATATATATATATATATATATATATATATATATATATATATATATATATATACATTTATATATATATATATTTTAAGACATTTTATGTTCATACATTCTTTTTATAGATACAAATATTTAAGTAAGTGGTCTGTTTATAATAAACAGTATTAAACAACATTTACTGGCCTGAATGTCCGAGAAATTTTTATAGAAAATATTCGTCCTTCGAATTTTGAATTTGTCGGTCTGATGAATTGGTTCATGATTACAATTCCAATGTAATAAATTATAACCATGGAATATTAGTGTTTGAGCCTTTTTATATTATATTCTTACTCTGTCCTGGGCATTGAGCTCTACCTGGATTCTATCCTCTTGGGAATTTATGTATATAAATATATATATATATATATATATATATATATATATATATATATATATATATATATATATATATGAAATAGACAAAGTCTGACACTTATTTTAAGGCATTAAAAAGAATGTATAAACATAAAAATGTCAATATATATATATGTGTGTGTGTGTGTAAAATGTGTATGCATATAAATATATATAAATGCAATTTTTATATATATTATTTATATGGGCGTACCGCTCAATAGCAGTGATAGAGCTACAAGGTGGGGTACTTTGACGAGATTTAATGGTGAACAACCTTGTCTTTCTACATCATTTACGACTGAGTAGTGACTTCGATTCTTATTGGATGTTCCATACTTTCGACCTTGTGCCACACCTGTGCTTCGCTTAGTAAATCACTATTCACAAGGTCGTACGTGTGTGTGGGGAACTGGATGAAAATGAAACTCATTTAACAAAGACAAAATGTGATTTACTGTGAGTGTAGCTTAGACGTGGCACACGGCCATAAGTATGGAGCACCAAGTGAGGATCGAACTCTCTCAGTCCTAATTTGTCTTTCAATAAATCCAACAAAAATCATTATACTGCGTCAAAGTAGTCATTTATTTAACGAAGACAAATTAACTTACAAAAAACTAACTAATTCGAGTTATCTCCCCTTGCATGGACACCGGTATGGATATTTTATCACGTAAGCATTGTGTTAGGTTGGTGCAAAAATAATGACGTAAAAATGTCGTTTTTTGACGTTAAAAAATACGTCAAAAAACTACATTATTACGTCATTATTTTTGCACCAATGTAATATATTGTTACGTATGTGTTGGCTTATCATTGAGTATTACTCTGTTCGAAATTCTCAGACCATGACTATGATATTGGTTAAAAAAAATAAAATGGTTCAGAATTTTAAAGTAAAGACTGGTAATAAAACACATTAATGATTTCCGTTGCTAATTGTCAAAAAATATTATCCAATAATTTAGTTAGTTACTAAAATAAATTAACTTTTATTATTGAATAAAATATTACTTTTAATGAAAATATTCATTTTCTCTATGACTTTCCTACCCAAACCAAAAGCCAAGGTTAAAATAAAAAATAAAATTAAAAAAATCTCTCAATAATAACTAGAAATAAATAAAATAAAAATTAAATTAATTTTACATTTTTATTTTACAAATGTGAGCGGCTAACAACAATCTAGTGAAATTTATATCCCACATTTCAATTATTATTTGTGACAAGGTTCTAAAAATGAAAAGGATGTCATTTTTTAAAGAATATGACTGTCATAGATTTTTTGCTTTTCTTAATTCAAATTGTTCATTTGTTCGATTGTTTTTATATGCATTGAATAAAAATATATACTTCTAAGATTATTGAAATAGGTTTTAATTTTAACTAACATAAAGACACCGATTTGTGACTGAAAGGAAATGTTTTTTAGTTAGTTTTTTTTACTACAATTTTTTTTTATTTCGCCATTGGCATTTTAAATTACAAGAAAAAGCAAGTAAAGCCAGTTCATTAATGTAGTTTTAATATGCATGCAATGAAAAAATTGATTATATAAAATATATTTTATATCTAAATAATTTTTATACCTATGTTATCATTTCGCCTAAAATAACATATTTTTTAATATATTTTTTTTAATTTCAAAACTTAAATAAAAGCGGTTACCAAATAAGGAAGGTAACTCTGTCTACCAAATCAATCCAAGGGAGATAACTTTCTTTATTTTCGTCTCACTGCTATCGTTTTGCCAACTTTTGTATTTTATTATCTGGTCGTGAAAGGGAGAAAAAACTTGGTATCATTATTTTTCAATTATTCGAACTAAACTCAATCTAATATTTTATCTCAGACAAATGTTTTGAGTATTTGGAGAGACATAAATAATCAACGTTTAATAAAAACGGTGACAAAATCAGTTCAATTATTATAATTAATTCATGTTAATTATTTCTTTGTTACGCAAAAAACATTTGAATTATCACAGCTTTTATTGAGCAATTTGAAGTTTAAACATCGATGTAAATGAAGCAGACGGTCCTGGGAATTAACACCTCAGTGTCCTTGGATAGTGTTAAAAATTATAACCGAAAAATGGTCATGTCATATAGGTAGTTATATATATTTTAAGCATTTCACCCCAAGCAAGGCGGGAAGTCACTAGCATGCAAGGGGTTACATAGCATTTGGAGCGAGAGCAGATAGGAGTGATAGAGCAAAGGATGAAGATAAGGTTAGTGGATAGATCAAGGCAACTGGAGATGTCGATTGACATTACATTTGAATAGTTGGAGATTATAGCTATCAGGGAAACAGGCAAAGGGAAGGGAGTTCCACATGCGAGAGGTGCAAGATATGAAGCTATTGGAGTAGAAGAGATGGCTACATTTAACAGTTTCAACAGGGAAATGGTGAGAGCAGGATGCCAACCTCGTAGGATGGTTGAATTCATGAAGTCTGGGAACCAACGAAAGCAGTTCCTTAGAGCAATTACCATGAAAGTTTGTAAAAAAGACGTTATATATTCAACTTTGTTATATGGCTGTGAAATCTAGACTCTATATTGTTGCAAAATCCAAAAATTAGAATGCTTTCACCAGCAAAAGCTTTGATCAGTCTTGAATATTAAATGGAAATGTATCACCAGCACCAAAGTCGCGGAAAGAGGCAACAGTCAAAGAACTGAGTTGCTAATCATTGAATACCGTTTTCGATGGTCAGGACATGGCAAGAATGGAAGAGTCAAGGTTTCCGCGTCAAGTCTGTAGCGGACCCCTGGAGGGGGCGCGATATGAAACCACGATCCGAGCAGTGCTCAGTATCTGGCCAGTGCCGGGGAGCTGGTGTTGTGATGTTGTTGGGCATATCAAATGTCCAGTGCTGGCGTTTACATGTCTGCTGGTTTAGTTCCTTTATCGAAATCTCCCGTAGTAATCATAAACGTAGTGTACAGGAAAAGTTACGGATGACGTGCGGGCAGTCAGTAGGGACAGAATGCTGAGAGTCGAACATGGGCAAGGGGCCAGAAGTAAGAAGGTGAAGTAAAGAGATAAAGAGAGGTAGTTCCAACTTGTGTCCAGTTGGCAGACAGAAAAAAAAAGAGAGCGTAACTCAATGCGCAGCCTGGGTTGGCGTCCTGGCCACAAAGGGCAGGAGTCTGTGTGCCGACCATTCAGGTGTCTGGGTGCCGACCGTGAATTTGGCATGAAGTCGCTGTGTTATGTTAAGGAAGACCAACCACAGACATCATCTTGTGAAAATGCTAAAAAAATCTCTCAAAAAATGAGTTGAGATTCTCTACGATAAAACAAAACTCTAAAAATGCTAAGGTGTATTACAACTAGTTTTGTGACACCAACGGAACTAAAAAGTAATTAGCTCAATTCTAAAACTAAATTACCAGCGTGTAGGGAACACAATCACAAGGTCAAGTTTTAAAAGCCCTGTTCTCTTCCGTTTTAGGGAGCGGCCAAAGGCGGCCACGACAAGTCTTATTCAGTGAGTTCACTTCAGGGGGGAAAAAACCACAGGGCTGCCCTCTTCATTGATACAAGGACCAACTCAAAACAACACTGAAAACCACTGAACTTGAGCCTAAATCATTTAGAACACAAGCCTGAGACTGTACCAACTGGTGATGGAACATCACCATTGGAACCAAAAAAAGCCAGCAGAAGGGAAAAGGAAGAAGTCAAACGACAAGAGAGAAAAGCTCAATAAAATCGAACTCATCCTCCACCAACATTACTATGAAGTCAATGCCATCAGCTCTTCTATGCAAGAATTGGTCTACATAGTCATACATCATAAAGGAAGCAATCAGCAAAGAAGAATTTAAATTCTTAGATACAAGATAAAGCCGACAGGTTGATATGCTGCTAAATAAAATCAACCAACCAACAATACATATTTATAATAAAATGACCAACAATACATTTTTTCTGTAGTTGAAGGCATACAATTGCGTTCAAAATATTGAGATTCGCCATTAAATAACCCATAGAGGTTGATATGTCACTAAACAAAATCAACCAAACAACCAACATGAAAGGACTGTTTCATGACATTCATTCATATAATTCTTACAAAAATTCGAACTGTATTCCAAAATATAAGTTCAACAAAGCTACAACATAAAACACACATATCACCACCTCTACTAATTATGTTCATGCAAACATGTATATGTACAAAAGCTGAGTATCATCTACCATGTATTCAACTGTGAAAACAGAATATCATGTATCATACTTTTATTTCTTCAACACTCCTAAGAAAATTAAATTTCAGCATTAAGTGACCTATAAAGGGTTGATATGCCGTTAAATCAATCAACCATATGTTTGTATATAAACCAAGACAAAAAATTGCTCACTAACAGCGACCACTGTCATGCAGACCCCCAACCTTGCTTAATGCAGTTATGAAGTTGCTAATGCAGGGTTGGAATTGCAGGACACAGTACTTTTTCTGGTTTAAAAGGAGATAATAAATACCATGATTTGATCCAGACCAATAAGGCACTGCTCTGTTGGTTGTTGCAAAACAAGTCTCTACAATCTTTTTTCCTAAACTGTTTTCTTTTTATCTTATTGTAATTACTTAGGAGATATTCTGCATCTTTTTAATGCAAAATGTAATCATCTGTCATTTATTTTATTTTCAGTGCATACATCCAGCTGAGTTTTGCACTAAGTTCAATAAATTGCAACTACTTGCGACCAGTCATCATCATTTTGTCAACGTAATCAGCGAAGGTTCATTCATTGTTTATTCCATGAAATCACATTCACGTAAGCACTTTTTCTCTTTCTTCATACTTAAGAAAGTATGCTTTATTGCAAGCTATCAATTGTTGCATTGTAAATAAAATAAAATAAGACAAAAGATGCAGGAAATGAATTGTTTTCATATAAATATGTATATATATATATATATATATATATATATATAGATAGATAATATTAGTGGTAAATATACATATATATGCAAAATCCACAGGTGCATATACACACATGTATATTTTTTGAATAAAAAATTCCGAGAGGATAGAATCCAGGTAGAACTCAATGTCCAGGACAGAGTAAGGATATAATAAAAAGGCTTAAACACTAATATTCCATGGTCATAATTTATTCCATTGGAATCGTAAATACGATCCAATTCATCAGACCTACAAATTCAAAAAGAAAACCCACTTCGGAAATAAAAATAGAATTTAGAGAGAGTGTAAGTATGAGAGTGTGGGATGAATGTACCCGCCCATCTTTCTTCCCCACCACTTCTTTCCTTACCTCTCCCTCCTTCTTTAAGATTTGATCGGCCATGGTTTGTGTATGTCACCACGAAATGTATCTTTATTGTATTAGACATCCGATAACAATCATTTTTCCCCCTTCCACTCACACCTAGTTTTTAAATAACCCTCTCTGTTAAACCCCTCTCTTATGAACTAACATTCGTCCCACACTCTCATACTTACACTCTCTAAATTCTATTTTTATTTCCGGAGTAGGTTTTTTTCTGTTTTCTTTTTGAATTTGTAGGTCTGATGAATTGGATCGTATATACGATTCCAATGGAATAAATTATGACCATGGAATATTAGTGTTTAAGCCTTGTTATTTTATATATATATATATATATATATATATATATAGTGCATCCCCCATATTTGCAGGTGTTAGGGACCAGAACTGGCTACAAATAGTTAGAATCCGCTAATAATTTTAACCCCGCTAAAAACATTTTTGAAAAACAGTATTCATGACCATACACTTATTCGTAAATTTTCTTTCATACGTACAATAAGTGTTTTTAATTACGCATAGATCGATACAACCATTGAAAATACTGAATAAAATATGTGTAGCAAGACATAAAATATAAGGTCTAAAACATTTTCTAAAAAACAGGATTGTGATGATGCCCCCAGACTTAGCATAAGTCACTTTTAGGACCCCAGCCACAACCCCTAACAAAGAACAGAGGCCAAGCACTACACATGTTTTTGCATTTGTTTTTTACAATGAAGATGAACAATTTTGCCAATTTTTTCCATAAAAATAGTGTTATGTTTTAAGTCATTTAAATAACAGGAAAATAATACAAGAATATTTTAAATATGTTCTATCCAAAAAATATGCGAATTGAGGGAGTTCTCAGTGAATTATTTGTACATGTGTTATTCAGAAAAACACGCAAATATTCGGGGTTTTCACAAATAACAAGTACATATGTTCTAAAGAAAAATCTGCAATTGTGTGAAGCTGCAAATGCTGAAATGTAAATAGGAAGGGGCTCACTGTATATACACATTTGTTCATATATTTGTGTAAGTGTGTGAGTATATTTGTATATAAACTATTCTATTTCATGATGAAAATCATAGTTTAGTTAAAATCTGTTGGGTAATATAGTTAATCATAACTTAAAAATTCATCTCAACAATCTTTGAAATTTGTTACTAACAAAGAAACAAAACAAAACAGGTTTGAAGAAAACAGAATGAATGTCTTAGAAAGAATTAAATATTCTCCATTTTTTGATTTTTTTCAGGAAATCATGGCCTCTTTAATGGAGGAACTCCAAATCAAAAGGGTAAGCAGGTTATTATCCAAGGTTTGGAATCGGGGACAGTCATTGGTATCGCATTTTCAGCATTCATCATTGGTGTTCTTCTAACTGCCACTTTGTGGTTTATTCAAGTTTACACAGGTAAGTTGCAACTTTGCATTTCTTCAAGAATTTTGAATGATTTCAAAGAGTTAGCCATTTCGAGAGCATTGAAATCTGTTTGGCCATTTTCAGAGAATTTTGGGATAATCATAAAAGTCAAATTTAATTTTTCAAGAGAATTTGGTACAATATGTTTTTGTTGCAGACTTTAAAAGTAACGTCTCCATTTCAGGGACCAAATGCATCGAGGTTGGTTGGGTTAGGGAGATGGGAGGTCAAACAAAGATGAAGTCACTTTTGTAGGTGGGACTTCTATGAGATGCTACAGTGGCCAGCCCTTATTTAAACCTTTGAGAATGGTGACTTTGAGTTTCAAATACAAGACAAAAGGAGAACAAGCAAAAAACAAAACATTTTTTCTTCTTCATTTTCCTGGCTTTTATCAAACAAATAAAATCTCACTAGTTCCCAAGAACCTGAAGTAAGCCAGATTACACATAATGTATAGCTGGCCACTCGTATTCAAGGATACCCATCTGCTAGGGCAGCTGGCCAATCCCTATTGTAGACTCTCGCTCATGCACATTTGTGTTTGCTCAACAACCACAGAGCCCACCTGTGGTTTATACTGCAACTATGCTGAGCAGACCTTAGTTACAGTTTTTGGGAAAGAGCATGTTATCTAGTGTGATTAACAATTTGAACAAGGTCAGCATGCTCAAGCCCTTGGTCACGATGACTTGTGACTTTGTGCTAGCACAGCTATCAACGGCCACCAAGGGTTCTGTCTACGCAATTTCACTCACAAGTCTTGGATCAACCTGTGGTATGGTTTTCAGGCACTTTCCAAAGGTGCCGCACGCTTGGATCAACTCCTTCAGTCTGATAACATCAGGAACAATATATACATATATATGCTGGAAATTTTTAAATTTACAAATTAACCTAACAGGTCTGAAAATAAAAAAAAGAATACATCCAAACAACATCCATGTAAAAACCAATTCTTTGTTCTTACACTTGGAATTTCATGTCAAATCTTGCTAACCTTGAATTAAAGGTCATTTAGTGAAAAGTGTAGCTGACTCTAAATACGTCTCCATTTCAGAGACCAAATGTGCTGGGTTGGATGGGTTTGGAAGATGGGAGGCCGAACAAAGACGAAGTCACTTTGGCAGTGGGGGGCCTCAATGAGATACTACAGTGACTATCCCTTGTTTAAACACTTGAGAACGGCGACTTTGCGTGTCTAATAAAATAAGACAAAAGGAAAACCCAAAAAAAAAATATTTTTCTTCATTTTTCTGGCTTTTTATTCAGCAAATAGAGTCATGCTAGTTACTAAAACTCAAAGTAAGCCAGATTACACACGATATATATGCGTACACGTCGAAAATTTAAATTTAATCTAACAGGTCTGAAAATAAGAAGTAAATGAAAAAACATCCAAACAACATCACGGAAAAAAACGATTCTTAATACTTGCATTTGGAATTTCATCTTAAATCTTGCTAAATCAGTGGTCATTTAGTGAAGAGTGTAGCAGACTCTAAGAATATGTCTCCATTTCAGGGACTAAATGTGCTGGCATTAATTGGGTAAAGGAGCCAAACAAACAAAGACAAAGTCATTTTGTGTCGGGAGTTGGGGGGGGGTCTATAAGATGTTACAGTTGGAAATCAGCAGTCAGTCAGGAATGCAAACATTACTGATAGAATAGATTTATTATATGTATAAT
>OZ010603.1:30791271-30941271 GCA_963932145.1 Acanthosepion lycidas
GTTTGCCAGGATATAATACACATGCTGGTAGATATAAATGATAAAACTGTAATTACTTGATTTCACTGTTTTAATTAATTTTTAAGATTTCTAGTGGACACACACACATTCACTTTGAGCTTTATATATTAGATTAACATGATTCTGAGCTTATTATTACAAGAAAACGTTTTCATAATAATTCATTTACAGAACGTGTGTAGATTCCATACAGGAAGTTAATAATTGAGGTTTTGTGAGTTGGTATTAGAAAACTTATCACAGGAAAAAGAATAACTTCATTAAAAAAAAAAAAGAAAAAGAAAGAAACTGCTCCTTTCTCCAAAGCACTTGGCTAAAGAAAAAAAAATCTTTTCACTGGATGAAAAAAGAAATAAAAAAGAATATTTCAGAATCCAGCAGATTCTGAAATCAAAGCAAGTGAAGGAAGGGGAAAAAAAAAAAAAAGGAAAGATAAAAAATAATTTACTTTCATTTAAACAATGTCTACGTCTTCTCTCTCAAGAAACATGAAGAACCTTTCTTTGCTTAATTTCAAATTGAAAAAAAAGTATCACCACATAAACCATTTAACATATTTTTTACGCACTACTGAAGTATCATGTCCACAACCAATTTGTTATTGGCAGATCACCGATGCAGGATTTAGGGATTGAAACTACTAACTCACATTGCATCAAACAGTATCTCAAAATACCAACTTTATCATCTGACTTTTATTTTGTGGCTTCAGACATGACTGTCATAACCAAACTGATGCAATTCCAGAGCTTCGCAATTCTTTTTTTCATTTTGAAGGATATTTTAAGGTTGAAATTACGATAAAGAAACAACTCACAACACCTGGTCTAAGAAATAGAAAACACAACCAGCAATTTTATTTGGATTCTTCATATTTTCCAGTCAAAGTTTTATCCATCAGTCTACTGGATATTGTCTTTGAAAGGATTTTTTTTTTACTTCCATGATGTTTGCCATTTGAACACAGCAGAACCAAAGTAATTTCAGTTGGAAAAGTTATTTGAAATCAGACATCATTCACCAAAAATAGCATCGAACAAGGTTTGTGTATGTTCCACTTATAATGTCTGAATCTGATATTTTGCAAGTAATAATGGCAATCGAACTTTTGATAAAAAAGAAGAAAAAAGTAATCAGCTGCTCCCTTTCTATCCTTGAATTTTATTCACTCATAAGTGAATAAGTCTCCCTACCATCTGCTGCTATTATTACTGTCAAATATGTCGACTTTTTTTTAATTTTCTTTTAATATATTGTGCAATATGATTGATAATTTTACCTGAACACTTACCTTGGTTAGCTTGTATGGTTGAGTCGAACAATTGGCTCTGCAACCAAAAATAATGATTTTCTTTCAAATTTTCTTTTTATATTGCCACAAATTAACCACTGCAGATTGCAAATATCATAAGGCAAATTTTTTTTTTAATTTTATAAACGTTAAAAGAGGGTCCAGTTTGCCATGTAAATTCATTGTAAATTGATCCCCATATGCAAACCACAACAAATAAGCTTATATTTCTTAAAATATAAAAAAAAATAAATTTCGTATTGAGGAGTGCTTAGGCGATAGTAATATATAAAAAAATCCAGATTACAAAATTTAAAAAAATGTTAATTTTTTTTTACATTTTTAAAAACACATGTTGCATGAGCAAATTTTGTAGGGGGATCAATTTATAATGAATTTACATGGCAAACTGGGCCCCCTTTTAACTTTTATAAAATTGAATAGAAAAATTTAGATATTTGTGCTCTGGAGTGGTAATCTATAATAATTTTTTTTTTTAAATTGAAAAAAATGATTACTTCTGGTTGTAATGTCTATTATACAACTCCCTTGCTTGTGCAGTCTACAATTTCAGAATATGTTGCTATAACTCCAAGAGTTGTTTAAACTATTGATCTCATTCACTTTGAGGCCTTTGTTGTTATCACAACATTTCAGCCAATCCATTCTCTAGCCTTCTTCAGGTGTACAATCCATAGGGAAATATCTGGTGCCTCACAAATGCTGGAAACATAAAAATAAGCCCCTCCCCATCTAAAAATGAGTGTTTTTAAAGCACTAACATTCTTTTTATACATTAAGCGAGTCAATGGGATCACCTTTTGACCCATGTTTGCTAATTTTTTGGTATTTTTTTTATTCTTGGTTATAAGTAAATATATAAATAGACTTACATTTTTGAGAAGTCATGATATTTTTAATAATACAGTAAGTCCTAATTATTTTCCTGTTTTCTCACTCCCACTCCTTTGATTTATAACCAGGTATAAAATTTCTTAAATTAAAAAAGAAATATCGAATCAGTTGTATGTTGTACAAAAATGCTGTTTTCTCTTTCTTCAAAACAAATCAAAATGAAATAAGTAATGTCATAAATAAATGTTTACTTTTACTGTATTTCTAGCCAAAGTAATATGCAAAATATAGCACAGATTTACAAATTTGTTCATTGTTTACTGTTCAGTGCAATTTTTGTATCATATATATATAATAATATTATTATAATATATATATATATATATATATATATATATATATATATATGTATATATATATTACGAAATGGACAAAGTCCAACAATTTATTTATCAAAGACATTTATGTTATTTATGTTCTATAAAAAGAAGGTTAAACATAAAAAATGTCTTTAATATATATATATATATATATATATATATATATATATATATATATATATATATAACCTTTAGAAATAAATTAAAAATAATGCAAAAAGTACAGCGGTCAAATTAAAGCTATGTGAGGCTGGTTGATGCAAACCCATTACATGCTTCAAATAATGATCAGATACAATTTCTCACTGATCACTGTGCTCATTATAATGGAACTTGATTGTTAAGTGGGGAGAGACAAGATAAAGGAAAGCCCTTCCCTACCTAAAAATGAGATCAATAGCCTAAACAATTTGTGGGTTGGTTAGCATTTCTATTTTTTTTTTAATTTGGAAAGAATAGTTTCTAAATATTTCAAACTTTTTATTTGACTGTATAATTTTTAATGGACTGTATAATATTTTAAATTATTAAGTACTTTATAAATCTTCTCAAGGTTTGTAAAGAGCCAATATGTTATAACCTGATTAATGGCTGTATAATGTTTTAAATTATTAAGCACCACCAGTGCCAGGTATGGGCTTAATGAGACCCTAAGCTGTATTAAGTCTGGAGGCTCCTTGTTAAAAAAAAAAAAAAAAAACAAACAAAAAAAAAACACACACACACACACACAAATTCCCATCCACCTACCTAAAAAAAGAATTCTGAAATTTTTTAGGCCTTTTCAGATCATAAAGTGCTAATCTGTGTGGCTTGTTTAGTTTATATCTATATCCAGCACTGAGTACAGACTAAGTCTTAGCTCTCAATGTTTGTAAAGTGCTAAAAAGTTTCTTTGAATTTAATACATTAAGCTAATCAATGAGATCACCTTTTCAGCCCATGTTAGCTAATTTTATTTCTGACATTTTTTTTTTTTTGTTCATCTTAGTTATAGGGATAGATAAAAGAAGAGATATACATGAAGAAGTCAAAATCTTTTTAGTCTGTCATTGTTTTCAAGTCATGGTTTTATTTTTTGTTTTTTACAACTCAGGGAGGTGGAGGAAAATCAAAGTCTGAAATTTTATTTCTTTGAAAATGATGAAATACCTTTTATACAAATGAATGTTGAAAAGTTTTAGGCCTAATCCATTTACCCAAATCAATATTTCGAATTTTGGTCATTAATCAATAGCCTTCTGGCATCAGTTCAAACATGCCTTCTTCTTGTCCATTCAGGGTACTTTATAATTGTTTAAACCAAATGATTGGATACAAATCAAGGACCACAAATGATAGAGTAATGAAAATGACATTTATTGAAAGGTAAAAGGATAACATTTTAGAATCTGCAACCATTTAGTCTCAAACATGAACTGAAAATTCCAGAGGAGCCTTAGAGTACATACTCCAGATATCCGCTATTAATTTAAAACCATGGTTGAATGCAAAATTGTTGATAAAATGAGTACATTTTTTCTGGATAGTCACTTGAATCTTCTCAGTGATGGCTGCCTTCAATGCCGCAATGGTTTCCCTGGTAGATGTTGTCCTTGAGGAACTCCCAAAAGAAGAAATCTGAGGGGTTCAGGTCAGTTGAGTGAGGTGCCCATTCCACTTCAGCTATGCGGCTGATAAGACGCTCCCTAAACTTTTCACGATGCCATGGTAACATTAACAGTGTGAAGAGGAGCACCATCCTGCTGAAACCTCCTCATCAAGGTCCTCACGTTTCTCGAGCGCTTCCCGTCTGTGAGGTCACTGCTTTGTTTCAACAATTAGGAAACACCTTGTTTTGCTCGAGAAGAAGAAAGAGCTTCTCAGTAGTTAGAAATCACTAAAAGCGTTAGTACAAAATAAGGTTATTTTATGCATTACTAGTGATTTGAATTTAAAAGAATGCATTGTAAATAGGGATGAAAAGGTGTTAACCTTTCTCATAACCACTAACAATGCCTTTTGTCCTCATTCATAGACATCTGTCAGTTTAGGGAGACTATGGATTTGTGTTCCGGTTGATTTGTGGCTGATCAAACACTTCCCAAACTCTTCACGGAGCCTTGCCATGTTAACATTAGCAGTGTGAGGAGGAGCACTATCCTACTGAAACCACTGTTCCTCCTCATCAAGGTCCTCACGCCCCTCGAGTTCTCCCTGTCTCAGAGGCTGGTGCTTTGTTTCAACAATTGTAAAACATCCTGTATATCTAAACTATTGGGTTCTTTGGAAAATAATGTCCAATCTTCGAATCAACTTTGATTCTGGAATTAATGTATTTAGAAAGTGCGTACCATATATACACAGGTAAGCACACAAATGTGCATATATATATATATATATATATATATATATATATAGGAAATATAGTTTTAATAGTTATATAGTTTTAAGGTGTGCTATATTTATGGAATAAAGTTCTCAATATCAGAGATGGAGTGTATGTAAATATAAATATAAAAGTGAACATAGAAGTCAGCACTCAGAGGCGACAGGCTGTTTCATGTTGGATGCAATATCTATCTATCTATCTATCTATCTATCTATATATATATATATATATATATATATATATATATATACATACTTAGAATTAAGCCAAAGTCAGACCACTGGACAGTCACCATAATCTTGCATTAGTACAATTTTTGTTGCCCAAGATGAGTTGTGTATAATGATTTAAAGTTAAATTCTGAAAGATATAAAATTAACAGAGGACACTTTAATCATTAGGGACGAGTAATGTATTTTTGTGCAACTATTGTAATAATATATTAGAATACAATTAAAAGGTTTATTCTAAAATCAAACATAATTTTCCGATTAATCTAAGACTATTTTCCAGGATGCGTCACGTATTTGAGAAAAAAAATTCTGAATTAGCAAACAGGACATTTTAATCATCAGGTATGAGAAACATATTTTTGTGCAACTGTTACAATAATAAACTAGAATGCGATGAAAAGGTTTATTCTAAAATTGGAAAAAAAGTTTTAGAAAAAGAAATTTTCGCTTTTATATTTTTGAAAATTTCTGATTTTTATCTGAAATGAAGGAAATAGGAACTTTAAGCAAAATGGTTGCAATATATGGAAAAAAGAAAGAAGTTGTCAGTTTAAACTGACACCAAGAGAATATGGATTCATGACCAAACATCAAAATAATGATTTTTTAGAAAACAAGTCGACCTGAGAAAATTTCATTAATCCCTCTCATGACAAAAAATTTCTTATTCCATAGTAAATAAACATATAGAAGTTGTGTAAGTGTACCTCTATCTGTAATTTGAAAAAAAAATTGAATTTTCATTATACCTTCTTCCAATTTTCTGTTATTTAAAAATTTATTTTTCATCTTTTATAATTGTTTTGGTTTATTTGTTTGGGGGTTTTGATAAATCCTTTCACTTGTTATTTACTCTTTACACTGAAGGCAAATATTTTTTCCTCTGAATTTATAGATTTCAAATGAAAAAGGAAAGCAATGTTTTTATTTTGATTATTTATTTATTTACTCGGACCATAAGTTGTTGGTAGTTTTCCTTTTAACTGACTTTAGGGAAAAGAAAATGTCAATTCCAACATCATTTTTGCTAAGTTCGACAAATTTATAAGATTTCTTTTGTTTTTTTAATTCCTACACGATGTGGGTGATCATGGTTTTTTTTTTTTTTTCATTTCTTGATTCCTATAAAACTTAGGACTTATACAAATTGATTCATTCATTTTTTATGGTTTATCAACACTTTGTGGTTTATTTAAAACTGAAACACATTTTGAACTGAAAGAATAATATAGTATATTGTAATAAGTATTGTATTACTAATTTTTTGAAATTAACAATAATTTTTCTAGATGCAAGTCCTATACAAGGCCCAAGAGCAATTCAAGGTTACTAAAATAGGTTTTTGTATGAGTGGTAAGAATGAGATTAATTTGTTTACTATGGCTTATCAACCCTTTGCAGGGTGTTTAAAGGCAGAAAATATTTTTAAATTGTAATTTTTTTTTTTTTTAGGGATATTAATAATTTTGTGATATGTCTTACTAATTAACCCATAATTGGGGGAGAAGAGGTGCATTCATACCTAATCAACATTTGATAAAAAAGAAATTATAATGTGTGGATATAAAGTGGGGGATCAATTCTATATTATATTCAATATATAAACTGATCCCTCACTTTGTGCCCACGGTAGTTTCTATACATTTATATTCCAGAGAATCTAAATAAATCTAAAAGACATGCCTGTGTAGCTAATCAGTATTTCATTGACTGACTGATTCATTTTCTACGGCTTATCAACAAACAAGTAATTATAATGTGGATGTAAAGTGGGGGATCAATTGTATATTACAATCAATATATAAATTTATCCCTCACTTTATGGCCACAGTAGTTTCTATACATTTATAGTCCAGAGAATGTAAATAAATCTAAAAGACATACCTGTGTAGCTAATCAGTATTTCATTGATTGATTCTTTTTTTATGTTTATCAACTCTTTGCAGGTTATTTAAAGCCATAAAATTCTTATAAAAAAATTCTTATAATCAAAAAAATATTTTCTGATTTTAAATAACCTACAGTGGGTTGATAAATCATAAAAAATGAATGAATCAATCAACATGACTACATGTCTAAGGGAAGCAATCCACATCCTCCTCATTTATCTGTATTCTTGTTTATTTTATATTTTTGTGGTTTCAGTTCTTACACCTTACAATTTTGAATTCAGAGTTTTCATTCTATTAGACTGGTTGCCAACCACAGCTAGAGAACCCACTATTTAACCTTTAGCTTGTTGTCGGTGGTATATTGTCCTATATACAGATATGGAATGTTGGAAGACAATAAACACCAAAATGAAGATTTGAGTAAGGAAAATATATTGCCAAGTTTAATTTTGTTAAAGAAAATACATCAAGAAAAATAAGGTTACATTGCATGTTTATGTACAAGTAGAGAAGAGTGTTGTCCTGAAAAGGATAATTTATATGCAGGTGGGGATAGCTGGAACTGGAGATGACTGGAGCTGTGGATGATGATAATGATGGATGGCTGGAGCCGTGAGTCGGCAAACAGAACAGATACTACACTTTGATCCTAGTCATCTGGGCCTCAGAAGGATATTTTATTTTGAAATATTGCCTCTGGTATGGCACAAGGTCAAAAGTGAAAGTGGGGGGTAAAGCTGGTCATCATTGACTATCCTATACCTAGATAATCTGATTCACAATCCATTCATCCATTACAATATGCTCATCAACCACCAGAACACATTCATCGCTATTCAATCCAACGCATACCCTAATACCGAATATTCACAGGGATTCATTCTTTCTAAAACAATTTTTGATGCTTTGAGGTCTTTTTATATCCTGAATCAGCTTTACAACAATCACTCATTAAGCTTTTTCTTCCAGTTGTTTTTAAAAATATGGGAGTGCTGATATGATATGACAAGTTGATGGTCAGGGAGAAGAGATGGCTACATGCTTTTTTCAAGGGCATTTGCACAAAAGTGAATACAAGAGGCTAGGCTGGAATTTGAACCCAGATCATTGATTCCACTTAACATGTCAGTAACAATTATGCTACCACCACCATCCTTTTGAATAGTACTAATAAATAAGTACATAAATATCAAGAGGAAATCTTTGAATAAAATAAGGATATTTGATTCTACAATTACCAGTGTAGTATGTGTCCGAACCCAGACCTTGCTAAAATACACTTTACACTTTGTGTGGCATCAGAAATACCAAAGGCATGGTTGACCTGGGGAGTGCAGACCCACATGATCAGTCCACCTGGGTTGTAAAGATTTTTTCCATGAGGTCAGGGTATCCGAACCCGTAGACTCAGGCAAAAATTCCCCATAGACCCCGTAAAAAACAGGATCAGGTAGCTGTCTACCAGTCCAGATGAGACTCTACCCTTCAGCATAGCCTCGTCTGGGTTTCTCTCTGCCCAAAGGCAGAGAGTTCAACCAGCTTAGCTGGAGATGAATCTCCAACTAATTCCTGAAGCAAGCCCTGGGTTGTAAGTGTCGGAAAGAACCATATTACAGGTGATATGTTAACACCCACCTCTGATTGGAGAAGAACAGTTTCAGTCTGACATTGCACATGAAAATTTAAGGTTCAGCTACCCATGGGCCAACAGTAATTGATACAGTTGAATGAAATGTAATGTTATGCATGAGAGATTAAATCTCATATTTTCACAACAGAGAAGCCCACACTCTTGACCAAGAAGGTCCTCCCTTGTGGCTCAAAAGGGATTGAGACAAGCGAGATCTGGCAAAATTGGTGGCATTGAGCTCTCAGATGCTTGGTCTACCAAGATCCACTTTGGTCATGCCAGCCCAACTGGCACTGCTCTCTTCCACCATTTTGGTCACTGAGATCATCATACCTTCTGCCATTGGGGTCTTTGGGGGTCGGTCGTGTTCAGTCAGTTAATATTATTAGGTTGGTGCAAAAATAATGTCGGTTTTTGACGTTAAAAAATACGTCAAAAACCGACATTATTTTTGCACCAACCTAATATTAAATATTGCGTTTTTATCAGTCCGTATGATCATAATATTATATGGCCCTGGGGCTTCATGTTCACAGGCTGATGGTAATTGACAAAGTCCAGAGTTGAATAAAATGTAATGTTATGTATAAGAGATTAAATCTTGTAATCTCATTTGTAATGTATGGAGTGTTCTTAATAGACTTCTTTGAATTCCTAGCAAAAACAATTTTTGTTCATTTTTGATTGGTATTTCTTTTGTTAGTGTTGCTGGACTTCAACTGGTATACATGTAAATATTTAAGATATGCAGTGTGACTCTGAATAAAGAACTAACCTATAGCAAGACTTGAATTCCCATTTCACATCCCTGGAGCCTATCTTTGAAAAAAAAAAAGAAATAAAAGTTATTGACCAGTGTCTATGTAAAAAGCCAGGGTCAAATATGCTGATTTTCAAGGCAGGTATTCCCCTCCCTACTTGGGACCCATTGTGATAACCAAATGTTGAAGCAATCTGATAAATAGGCTCCCCAAAATATAACCACTGATGGTCTTCAGGATGGTGGCATTGAGGATGTATGGAGTCTTGTGATCATGAGTTCAATCCCTGGATCAGGTAGTGAAATTTATATTTCAAGCCAGGGTCACAAATGCTGATTTTTAAGGCAGGCAGGTATTCCCTCCTTATTTGGAAGATTGTTACACCACAATCTTCCGACACCCTTTTCCCTCTCATCAGGCCTTGTGTTAGGCCAATATAGAAAAATCAGGATTTCACAGGCTGATTTTCAAGGCAGGTACACCCCCACCCCCACAGGATATTCAGGTAGTGTAAAGGACATCAGCACAGAACATGAAATTAGTGAGCCAAATTCAAATTCCAGACTAGCCTCTTGCATTCACTTTTTGCACAAATGCCCTTGGAAAAGGTACAAATATACCTCTTTTCTCTCCAGTTATGGGTTAAAAAGCAGAGTATACTGGCAACTAATTTACAAGAAAGAACAATATGAATTCCAAACCATGGTGAAAGCAATGGGTTTCCACTTCACTATCTTTCCCAAGAATGCATAGCAAATCACAGATAAGAAAAAAAGGAATCTGTTAAGAGTTATGTACTTAAAGAACATGGCATTTTAGTATTTTAGACTTCTTCCCAGTGGCATAGCTAGAGTGTTTGCTGCCCAGAGCAGCCCTTGAATTTGCCAATCTAACAAAAGTACATATTGCACTATAAAAGTTATAAAACTATATTCAAATATAGTATGCGTTATATGAATACCAAACATACTTAAGTCTTTTCAGTAACTGTTAAAAAGCAAAAATGACTTATAGGAACCAAAAAGTGTTAAAAAATAGGACCATCTTTATTTTTGAAATGAAAATTACAACGTTCTACAAAGTAACTTCTCTTGCTTTTTTGTTGGCAAATTCCTCAATGACATCAAAAACTATTTCATCTGTTAATTGTCGTTCTATAGACAGTCGATAAAGCAATATATGTACCATAGTTCAATTTACTAAAAATCAAAAATATCCTTCAACAGTGAATACTGCCCCAGCAAACATTAAAACCACTTTTATTTCAACAAAGTCTATATGGACTTATAGCCTACAGCAGACACTAAAGTGCCACCCTCATAAAAGTGCCACCCATGGTTGACTGCCCTCTCCAGCTATGCCACTGCTCTCTCCCCACTTCTCATATTGTCATATTTCAGCCTCATCTAATCTGAGTAATTATTGTAAGACTAAAATTTAGCATGCTGATTTTCAAGGCAAGCATGTCTCCACTTTTTTTTTTTTTTTTAACCTTACTCCTTTTTTTCTTCTCAGTCTGACATTTCTTCCTAATCTAAGAATTTAAGAAAATGTAGATAATCTGACGTTCTTTTAATTTCTTAGAGAATTTCTTTTTGTCTATACTATTTTTGTTGTTTTTGTTTTTAGGCAGAGCTACAAATTGATAGAATCTGTCAGTGAGCTAAAACTAAACAAACGTCTCTTAATGAAATTTGAACTTGCACCCCTTGTCCCGGGAACTAGTTTTACACAGATGATAACATAAACAAGTCTTGTGAGAAGCTATTTTTCTATTTTGATTGTTGCGCTGCATGTTGTCTCAGGATTGTTGTTTTCTATCTGCAGTTCCTCAGTATGGACCCCAATGCTGCATCAACAAAATGAATCAATGACAGACAGTTTTCTTCAGGTTTTCTCATAGTATCAAATGTAACAATAGATAATAGTACATCTGTATACAAGTAAAATCCAGAGACAACATGCAATACAACAATATAACAGCATCAAATGTAATAATGTAGTAATGAGTACAATCATATTGCTGTCGTCTCTTGATTTTGCTTGACAGTCTGCATGATAACCTGAATACCACATCAAAAAAATGAATCAATTACAGATCGTGTTTCTCAGTGTTGTTTTCCTTACTTTATTTTTGTAGGGATGTAGTCTTCATCATTTCTTGGAGAGTTCATTAAACCTCAGGAAATGTTTCCATCATCAGTTTTGGCCTATAGTTTATTTTTCTATTATCACACTTCATGTGTCTGTCGTAACCATTTGTCACAAGTGTTCAGGAATCATACCTTTTGAAGGTCATCAGGAGGAAAAAATGCTTTGCCTCTTGTTTGAAAATGTATATAATTTGTAAAGTTTTTTAACATCTATTCTTTTTTCAACAGTAGTTAATGAATTTCAATAGCAACAAGTTTGTTTAAAAGCAATTTTAATTTAAAATTAATTACATTTATTCAAATCTTAATAACAACTACAGGTCTGTGTACAATAATTATGCTTTTTGAAAGTGGTTTGGATAGATGATGTTTCTCTGTCACACAATTTCCAATACTCGTCTCAATATCTATCTTTTTCTTTCTTAGGTCATCTAAGATTTCTGTTAGGAAATCCATCACTGAGATATTGACTGTACCCAGTTAACAAGTTCTCTGTCCAGTAGGACACTAGGTTTAATGTTGGATCCAGTTATTCTAATTTTTAATTAATTTGTAGTATTAATCTAAATTTTTAGCTGCAGATTCTGATCATTGTCTGATTGACCTCCAAAAATTCAGTGAACCATAGTTTTGAAACAGTTGCTTTAAACAAAAGTGAGGTGATGTTAATAATGCTTTCTCTCTTTTGAGAATTTTTAGATAAAATATCATTCTTAATATATATAGCAATTCATTTGGATCAATTTTTCCCATTTTTTTTTTGTATTTGATCCATAGTGCCCTCCTTGAATAAACAGGTCTAAGTTTGGTCTGGTATAATGCCCAAGGAAACTGGTTTTGTCTAGTCTGATGCCTCAAACTTACTCTGGTCTGATAACTAAGAAAAAGGTTTGGTTAGATGCCCAAGAAACTGGTCTGGTCT
Organism: Acanthosepion lycidas; assembly: GCA_963932145.1. Lineage (NCBI taxonomy): Eukaryota > Metazoa > Mollusca > Cephalopoda > Sepiida > Sepiidae > Acanthosepion > Acanthosepion lycidas. The sequence continues at coordinate 30,803,781 of OZ010603.1, forward strand.
GATGTCCAAGAAACTTGTCTGGTTTGATGCATAAGAAACTGGTTTGGTCTGATGCCTAAGAAACTGGTTTGGTCTGATGACAAACTGGTTTGGTCTGATGACAAACTGGTTTGGTCGGATGCCTAAGAAACTGGTTTGGTCTGATGACAAACTGGTTTAGTCTGATGCCTAAGAAACTGGTTTGGTGGGATGACAAACTGGTTTGGTCTGATGCCTAAGAAACTGGTTTGGTCTGATGACAAACTGGTTTGGTCTGATGCCTAAGAAACTGGTTTGGTGTGTTGACAAACTGGTTTGGTCTGATGCCTAAGAAACTGGTTTGGTGTGATGACAAACTGGTTTAGTCTGATGCCTAAGAAACTGGTTTGGTGTGTTGACAAACTGGTTTGGTCTGATGCCTAAGAAACTGGTTTGGTGTGATGACAAACTGGTTTGGTCTGATGCCTAAGAAACTGGTTTGGTCTGATGACAAACTGGTTTAGTCTGATGCCTAAGAAACTGGTTTGGTCTGATGACAAACTGGTTTGGTCTGATGCCTAAGAAACTGGTTTGGTCTGATGACAAACTGGTTTAGTCTGATGCCTAAGAAACTGGTTTGGTCTGATGACAAACTGGTTTGGTCTGATGCCTAAGAAACTGGTTTGGTGTGATGACAAACTGGTTTGGTCTGATGCCTAAGAAACTGGTTTGGTCTGATGACAAACTGGTTTAGTCTGATGCCTAAGAAACTGGTTTGGTGGGATGACAAACTGGTTTGGTCTGATGCCTAAGAAACTGGTTTGGTCTGATGACAAACTGGTTTGGTCTGATGCCTAAGAAACTGGTTTGGTGTGTTGACAAACTGGTTTGGTCTGATGCCTAAGAAACTGGTTTGGTCTGATGACAAACTGGTTTAGTCTGATGCCTAAGAAACTGGTTTGGTGTGTTGACAAACTGGTTTGGTCTGATGCCTAAGAAACTGGTTTGGTGTGATGACAAACTGGTTTGGTCTGATGCCTAAGAAACTGGTTTGGTCTGATGACAAACTGGTTTAGTCTGATGCCTAAGAAACTGGTTTGGTCTGATGACAAACTGGTTTGGTCTGATGCCTAAGAAACTGGTTTGGTCTGATGACAAACTGGTTTAGTCTGATGTCTAAGAAACTGGTTTGGTCTGATGACAAACTGGTTTGGTCTGATGCCTAAGAAACTGGTTTGGTGTGATGACAAACTGGTTTGGTCTGATGCCTAAGAAACTGGTTTGGTCTGATGACAAACTGGTTTAGTCTGATGCCTAAGAAACTGGTTTGGCCTGATGACAAACTGGTTTGGTCTGATGCCTAAGAAACTGGTTTGGTCTGATGACAAACTGGTTTGGTCTGATGCCTAAGAAACTGGTTTGGTGTGATGACAAACTGGTTTGGTCTGATGCCTAAGAAACTGGTTTGGTCTGATGACAAACTGGTTTAGTCTGATGCCTAAGAAACTGGTTTGGTCTGATGACAAACTGGTTTGGTCTGATGCCTAAGAAACTGGTTTGGTCGGATGCCTAAGAAACTGGTTTGGTCTGATGCCTAAGAAACTGGTTTGGTCTGATGACAAACTGGTTTGGTCTGATGCCTAAGAAACTGGTTTGGTCTGATGACAAACTGGTTTGGTCTGATGCCTAAGAAACTGGTTTGGTGTGATGACAAACTGGTTTGGTCTGATGCCTAAGAAACTGGTTTGGTCTGAGGCTTTCACAATGTTCTTATCCTCATTCCTTTACTTGTCAAAATGTCCTTTTCTTTTGGAAGGGGGGGGGTGGCAAATATGACAAACAGTTGAAAAAGGAGTGGCTTTTGTTGTTGTTGTTCGTGGTTCAGTGAAAAATGTTTTCATGAAGACAAAGACAGAATCAATGTCTAATAGAAATAACATAACCTCTCTGATATTCACACAGGATAAGAAAATGGTCAGAAGATACAGCAGTCTAACAGAGATGGAGGCTGGGATGAAAGAATCAATCAACAAGTTGTCTTAATCTCCACTGCTCAGAAAGTCTGAATGCATTGACCCTGAATGAAAGATTTAGAATCTAATAAAAATAAGTATTCGTACATCTTGTTGGAATGAATTGTCATAGGTTGCCCACATATTGACTTACTGCCTTATACATTTTGATGGTCGGAGGTGGTGAAGGCTCTTTGCAGACTAGAATACAAAAAAAAGTAATGTTTTATTTGGAAATTTAGTGTGGCCTTAAATTGCATTTAATTTTTTTCTTTTTATGGTGGGTAGGCAATGGATTTGGGACGGATAACTTTATTTTTATTATTATTATTGTATAACACTTCACTGTTTTGGCTAGTTGATGATTATATAATCCTAATCTTCCAAAATCTGCTCTTTTTCTTATTGTTTTTCTTCTTCTTCTTTTTATTATTATTATTATTATTATTATTATTGTGAGATCTTTGACACTTTGATGTTTTGACCGGGTGAGAATGGCCATATCTCAGCACTTACTGGCAGCTTAGAGACACAACACTTTCCTCAGCACATGATCAGTTCTGCCACCTGCACACTTCCAATGATGTCTGGTATTTCCAAGGTGTCTTGTACAGCAGAGAGAAGTAGCCCCGAGTGTGCCAACCACAAAAGGGACGACTTGTACTGCTTCTCAGTACATTTCTTTGATTTTTCCTGCCAGGTACCTCTGCATTTTAACCCGCTACACCATCATGGTGTTTTTTATCACAAAATACCATAATGGTCTATCAGGACCCATTCATGGTTGCTCTTGTGCACAAGTGTGAAATCAGGGCAATTTCTCTCAAAGCGCTTGTCAGTCAAGATGGTCATATCCTGCATGAGCTTTATTATTATTATTATAGCAGAGATGTCTCATTAGGGATACAGAATGTTTAACAAAGAAAATAACTGAGAACATCATCAGTTTAAATATAAGCAATTCTGTTCATGTTAAAATTTGTTTTTTGTTTTGCACATTGGGTGGCGGGGAGAGTGGGGGGGTGAGATTATCTCTTTTCGTATGCGTAGTACTCTTGAAAAAGGCTGTAGAATAGACCAGCCAAAACACTACTGGAAATAAGAAGAAAAAAAAAATCACAAAAACAAAAACATTAGTGTAATTGTCCAAAAATCTCTTTGAAAGATCTCTCCCTGTTTGGCACCTAATCATCTCCATAATTATAGCATTGTTTCCTGGCTGTTCTGGCCCATATTGAGAATAGGAAATTGCCATTTATTGGAAATAAATGACTATGAAAATAATGATGACAATTTCTCATGAGCAACACCATGTTGATTTCTGCTAAGGCACAGAGTCAGGGAGATCAAACTTTTTATTTAAAATTCCGATTTTTCTTAAAATAATAATAATAATAAATAATAATACATCACTGCCATTGTAGATCAACTGCACTCAAAATCCTCAAGTCACTGTCAAATCTATGATGTTGATGACTGCATAGTATGTGCTATGTCAAAGCTACATACAGTTTTGAATTAAGAGTTGTCCTTCTCCTAGACTAGTTGCCAACCATGGCTATAGAGCCTGGGCTTTAGGCATTTTAATTTATTACTAGTAGTAACCATGAATATTTCATGGTTTTGCAATCTGAATTTTCTGATGAAGTATAATTCTTAAGTTAATGATTGAATCTTGCAAGTTTCATGGATGTAAATTACCCGTGGAAATTCCCCTATTGAAATGTTAAATATCTGAGCTTTAATCAACTTTGACAAAATTATTACAATAACAATCAATAACAATGCAGCTCATTATTTAAAGAAGTAAGTGGGTACAAATGAAAAGATTTGAGGTTTTCCCAGTTTATTGAAGCAGATGATAAACCCAAGGGAACATTATGGCCAGCTCTTTTTTTATTTATTTCTTTCACTGAAACCAAACAGCATCTCTGATATGTCTTTTCTGTCTTTTCTCATGATTAAAACGAAATAGTCCATTATTTATGCGGTATTGGCAGGGCATAACATACGTACTTGTTAACTGCTGTCACCTAGGGAATGTTACTGAATAGAATAATCAAATGAAGGTTGCTAATGAATGATAATACTTAGGACAAGAACAACACATATAAGATTTGCCAGCTGCGCTTAGAAGTAGTCAACTGCTAGTAGTGAGTCAAGTGAATTCCACAATGAACCCCCAACTGCAGACCAACATACAGTATTTACTACTGTATTTATGCAAATGGGGAGATAACCATTATTGTCCATAGGTATGCTACAACATTAATGAACTAAGAAACAAAAAAACAATTGTAATATGAGGATTTTTATATTTGATATATTTCTAAGGTGTAAAATATTTCCTTGTATAGGCCAGCTGGCAGAGATAAAATAATATATATATATATATATATATATATATATATATATGTGTGTGTGTGTGTGTGTGTAAAAATATAAAAGTGAACATTGAAGTCAACACTCAGAGGCGACAGGCTGTTTCATGCTTTCACAATTGCATCCAGCATCAGCATGAAACAGCCTGTTGCCTTTGAGTGTTGACATCAGTGTTTTTATATTTATATTTACATACGCTCTCTGATATCTCTGATATTGAGCACTTTATCCCATAAATATAGCACACCTTAAAACTATATATATATACATATATATATATAAAGATAGATAGATAGATAATAGTTAAATCATAAGAAAAAATAACAACACCAGAAAAAAAAACTTTGAAAATTGCTATAGAAGTGGCTGAAAGCACTTGGGACAATGAAAATTATGGAAAATTTTTGTACTCCCTTACTTCTAAAAAAATGGAAAAATGTAAGGATGCTTGAAAAACTTTAAAAAACTAATTAAATCTTCCTTGTCGGCCATATTTAATAAAAGATATCTGAAAGAAAGGTTGCTGCCCAAATTAATTAACATACACATATGTAGATATGTACACATATACATACATACATGCATGTGTGTGTGTGTGTGCATGTTAACTAAGGTACAAGTAGAATAGGTGATGATTTTTATATTTCTAAGTTGTGAAATATATAAGTCAGTAGGCAGAAAAAGAGTATTTATATATATATATAATCTATCTATCTATCTATATATATATTTGTATAATGTATATATGTATATAGATGCACATGCATATACATATATGTAGATATGTACACATATGTTCATATATATATATATATATATATATATATATATATATATATATTTGTATAATGTATATATGTATATAGATGCACATGCATATACATATATGTAGATATGTACACATATGTTCATATATATATATATATGCACATGCATATACATATATGTAGATATGTACACATATGTTCATATATATATATATATATATATATATATATATATATATATATATATGTTCATACATTAGTTAGTTTTTCATGTACTTCTAAAATCTGCACTAACTGATTCATAAGAACACTTAAAGATGCCCTATGATTTGGTCTCCTACAAGATGCAGAACCAAATCACAAATTTGATACAAAATCCCTTTTATATTGGCCAATTGTGACAAGTGTCTTTTTACACTTTTCAGACAAAGTCTCTTAATATCTTTTGTATCAATGTTTTTGTCTTTGCAAAGGAAATGAAATTTTTTGACCTTCCAGTCATCACCAATAATAATCGTAGCTTGGGTTATGGTGGATTTAAAAAAAAAAAAAAAGATATCAGATGCTTTATGTCAAAATATCTTTAGAGGGACTGTACAATAATTTCTGTGTACTTTATATATGAATCAGCACTTCTCTCTAGGATCTGAGTGTATGTATGTATGTGTATATATATATATATATATATATATATATATATATATATATATATATCACAACTTTCACAAATGTATATATATATATATATATATATATATATATGAGTGTAATACCTAAGCACATTAAAATGTGTTTATATCTATATATACACACAAAATAAACAGTCACTTAACTGAATAATAATTCCAATCAAATGCAGATTCTCATTTTTTTAATGCAAAAATCAGTATCGGACTTTCGGCTATGCATATACTTGTCGTGTTTTCAATAAGATCCAGAAAACATGTAACATTTACAACATATGTTTAATTGAATATTATGGTCAGGGGCAAATTACAAAGACAAACTTATTGTAAATTACAATAAATTTGTCTTTGTAATTTACCCCTGATGATGATCTTGGAAGAGATCGAAAGTACTTGGGTAGAAAAAAACTATGATGCCTTCCTTGATGAATTTCATCTTAACATCAAGAAACTGATTAGAGAACAGGAAAGGATCAGTATAAAAATAAGTAGACATAATATGTCTATATGATTTAATGAAACATGTTTGAATGAAGATATGCGGCCTATATATACATGTGTATGTGTGTGTATATATATATATATATATATATATATATATATATATATATATATATATGTCCTATGTCTCAACAAATATATTTATGTATGTATTTTTTTTTGCATGTTTAGTTGAAGACCAATCAAAGACTTTTACATGTATCAATATTTAAATAATTTTTCATTAAGCTCTCATCTCATAAATCACAAGAGAGGCGGGGGCACTAAAAAGTTCTTAGTTGGATCCACTTCTCAAAAATCAGAATTTTATTGACTGATTTTGGAAAGTGGGGTCAGTCGGGAATGTTTCACCCCCCCTTTTATTGACTTGCCTTCTTTTGCTCCAACTTGCTTACTTAAAACATTTTTGGATTTTGACAGTTCAGGCCAATGCACTGCCTTTCCATCGTAGGTCTAAACGACAATGATATGACAATAATCCTCTATAGAAAGACTTTGATTCTGGTTTTACAATGAGAAAACCTTAAATATCTATGCAACTCTAAGTCAAAGATGGAGGTGACATAATAGTTCATTTGACATTGTGAATATGTCTAAAATAATGAAAATTTTGGCAAAGTTTAACATACATACCCACAAAAAATAATTCTCAAATAACAAAGAGACAACACAAATCCAGTTCCATATGTTTGGGTTTTATTAAAATTCTAAAAGTAGTTTTTTAAAATAATAGAAAATACTGATGGAGTATGTTGCATGCAGTGATGTGAAGAGAAAACTGTCTTTTTAAACTCACCATTTTTTTTACTACCTATGTTAAACTTTCCCAAAAGCTTTCTAAAAATGTACTAAAATTTTTACAAAAACATAACTACCTTAAAAAATAGATCATTTAACACATTGTTCTGATGATACAATTATACTTGGTTCCAATCTCATTGAGTGCTCCACTTTTATGGCCTTGTACCAAACTATGCTAAACTCAGTTAATTGGTTTTACTGCCAATTTTGTTTGAATTTTGAAATGAGGAATTATCAATATACTTAATTGATTTATTCAAACTATTTTTCTTGTTGTAGATGTTATTATAGACACTAAGTTTCAGCCAAGTACTCTCTGGTCATCTTCAGGTTTCTATTATCAAAAAAGCAGTATGAACTTATTGTGACTCTAAGATGGTAGTGTTGAGGATGTAATTGGTTAATGAAATGTTGCTATCCCCTTGTGATCATGAGTTCAATCCCTGGTTCAGGTAGTGAAATTCATATTTCAAGCCAGGGTCACAAATGCTGATTTTTAAGGCCGGCAGGTATTCCCTCCTTATTTGTAAGGCTGTTACACCACAATCTTCCTACACCCTTTTCCCTCTCATCAGGTCTTGTGTCAGGCCAATATAATAAATATAGAAAAATCAGGCTTTCACATGCTGATTTTCAAGGCAGGTATTCCCTCCCCCCCATTTGAATAACTATAACAGCACACTTCCATTTCCTCTCATCAGGCCTTGTATTAGACTAATATATGTAAATGTAGTAAAATCAAGATTTGACATGATTTTTTTTTTTCCACTTTCTTGAGCCAAGCTCCATTTTTTTCTCTCCTTCCTTCGTTTCTTATTAACCTAAACCAGAACAAGAAGTAGCATTCTGGGAACAAAAGTATCACAATAATTAGCTAAAAATAATAGACACCTGAAGATGGCAGGAGAGTACTTGGTCAAACTATTGTGTCTATAGCAGCATTTGGCAAATACTTTTGTGATTATCTTATCACTACTTTCCAAATATGCCGTAATCCTGAAACATTACATACATTCATATAGTCGTATAATTTTACCGCAAATAGAATTTGATTTATACAGCTTTCAAAACTGGAATAGAAACTTATCGCTCTGTTTTGTTTCTGGGGCACTCTGTTTCTGAATAAAAATTCTATATATATATATCAAGTGTAAGATTCTGAACTTAATGCCAGTGAGATCACCCTCAAAGTTAATCCTCTGAGGCACTTACGTCTTTTGACATTCTGATCTGACACTAAGCATAAAGCTTACTTTGGTATATCTTAGAGTGAGCCCAGTACATACCGAGGACACCACAGATCAACTCCTCTTACGAGAAGAATATGTAATGTTATCAATCATCTTAGCATCACTCACTTTCACATTGCCGTAACGTAGTTTCCCTGTGCCTTTTCTATAAATACTTTCATGGTAATTGTTCTGATGAGCTTTCCTTTTTAGCACCTCGACTTTACAAATTTAAGTGCAGTACTAGATTGGCAGCTAGGTCTCATCATTTTACAGTTGAAATTTCTTGATGTAACTGTAAATTCTATGCTAACAGTTTCTTCTCTCGCACTTCTCACATGTAGAACTTGTTGCTTTCTATTCAACTTATTTCTTCAAAAATTTAAATGCAATGTCAATTGTCATCTTCTGTCAACTTAATTTTTGTTCTTTTGTTGTCCTCTCATCTTAATAATGTTTTTTTTTCTCGGATTCTTTCACTCTTAGTAACTCCTTGCATCTTAGTGGATTTATTACCTTGATTTAGGTGAAATGATTGGCATGACATACTATACCTGTATATATGTATTTATTTATCTGAGATAGTTTTCACTTTTTCTAATTATTAATACATTGACTGCCAACCACAAGATAACTTGTAGTTAACAGTAATTATAATAATGCTGAATAACAGTCATCTCATGTTTGGTATTGTTAGTGTGAAAACAATGTTAAAACTTCAGTTGAAGCTATAAAATCAATATATAAACATTTTTTATTGCCTAAATTGGCTATTGGGGTCAGATTTCGGTAATTGACCTCTGACAGCCAACATTGCTAAAATTGAATACTGAATGACTGAGATAGGGTTTTTATTTCTTCTTCTATCCAATATCTGCGGGGCCTTAAGCAATTTTTTTACTCTTTTTTTCCTGTTACAGCATTGTCTTGGTTAAGAAAAGAAACACGTTAATTTCTCAGGAATCCAATCAAATATTTCATATTTGTTTTTTCCCTCCCCCCTCCCAGTCCAGTTTCTTTTTTTTTGTTCACTCCTCTCCACCACGCCCCCTAATATTATTTACTAGACTTACATACCAATATAAGAACTAAATACCAATATGATATAAAAGAGATTGACATTTAACTGATGTCTATTGTTCCCTTGGCGACACAACAAATTCTCCATAGCAGCAAAAGGCTTTTCTCCAGGGCCCAATATAAGCTATCTCAATTTTTCACTGAATGCTCCATACTTTCAGCCTTATGCCACATCTAAGCTACATTTAGTAAATCAGTATTGTGTCAACTGCCTGGTGAACCCTTGTTGTCCTGAACAAAGAATTGCTTCCCTTAATATGTTTTTTGTATTTTATCCAGTGGCGGATTTACTATGAAACTAATGAAGCTTAACCATCAGGACTTCTAATCCCAGAGGGGCCCCTGAAGCAGCATTTTTTAATAATTGAATTTTTTAAGTGTCTTTTATTAAAATGAGGCCATTCTACACTATTTACATTATTCAGACCACTGTCCGCATCTTTGTCACTATATATATTACAACGTTTCGACCATTGTACACTCCGGCCTTCTTCAGGTGGTTGGAATGTCAAAGCAAACTAAAGAATAAAGAACTGTAAAGCAAAGTAAAAGAAGCTGTGTATATGAAGATGTCCTGATGTGTAAATACATATGTGCAAATAAGTTTTTTTTTTCTGTGTTGGGTAGTTAGGACATTTGTATGCTGTACTGTGATCAGTGATTCACTGGATGCCTAAGAAGCTCCCAGTAAGAGAAATTAGATACGTCTTGTCTCTACAGCATCCAGAGTTTGAAAAAAGAAAATAAGTTTTCATCCATTATTTACATTATTTGGACTATTGTCCTCATCTTTTTCGCCATATTTATTACGTTTTGGCTGTTGTATGCTCCGGCCTTCTTCAGGTGGTTGGAATGTTGAACTGAACCCTTTATTTTGCTCTAGTTTCATGTGCCATGTTTAACAAATGCCAGTTATCAGTTATCTCCTATTAATTCCCCTCTTCAAATTATCCACTGCCTTAACCGGGTATTGAACTCACAAATCTTTGGGTCTTGTCACTGGATCTAACCAACTCCTTTATCCATTGTGCCACGTGTCATCACATGGTTCAATACCTGTTTAAGGCAGTGAAGAACTTGCAGAGGGGAATTAACAGGAGATAACTGATATCCATTAAACATAGCATGTGGAACTAGAACAGTCTACCCCAGTGAGCAAAATAAAGGGTTCAGTTCGACATTCCAACCACCTGAAGAAGGCTGGAGCATACAACAGTCGGAAATGTTGTAATAAATATGGCAACAAAGATAAGGACAATGGTCCAAATAATGTAAATAGTGTACATAATCTCAGAAATATAGACAGCATTCTAAAGACAGAATCATAAGCCAATGAGTTGAAGTAGCTAATGTTGGCCTTCGAATATGTTCTAATACCCATTTTCTATGGTCTCAAAATTCTCCTGTAATTGGTCAAATTTCAAAATTTTCTTGGGGGCTTGCAATGCCAGAAGCCCTAGTGGTATGGGTCGGTTGAGCTCACCAGAATCTATTTATAGCCTACATTTTGGTAGTTGGATCCTCAAATCTATTGTTGCTGGTTACAAAGGGGGCCCCATATCTGTTTAAGCTTCAAGGTCCTAAAAATGGTGGTCCACATCTGATTCTGTCCTTGTATTATTTTCTGCATTTGTATTTAAGTTAATTAATTAAATAGTTAATTAATAAAACAGAAAAGTTAAAAATAAAAATGTTTAACTTTTCTATTTTATTCATTTTTTGTTTTAATTAAAATTTAATTGTATTTCAATTTTTATTTTCATCACCAAGTCATTTATTTCCTGATTTCATTTTTTGAATTCCCAAAACCAATGAGTAAAAATTTGTACATACATGCATCTTACCAAATAACGAAACATCAGATCTTATTTTTGGCAGGTCTTGGTCAGGCTAAGAATTTTTTAGCAGCTCCTCATATAAATTATAGAGTCTGATCAAATTTTTAATAGTTAAAGATTTAACAATTGAAAAAAAAATTGTTATCTATTCCTTAAAATTATTTAATTAAAAGAATTTAAAAAAAAAATATTTTTATGTGTGTGTGTGTGTGTGTTGCTCTTTCAGTTGCTCATATTGGTATACAAGGTATCTCTGGTTCAAATAATTGTTCAAGAGTTCTTATCTGGACTTAAATCAACTCCCCCCCCACTCCTATTTCACCCTTAAATCCTACCATAAAATTCATACCTTACATGTTACCTTAAATCATAGCCTCACCACCCTTATCAAAATTATGGCCCCCAACAACACCCATATTTAGACTTAAAGTGAGTTTTCCTTTGTTTTCCAACTTATCAAAAGTCAGCACATTTAACAAGGAGCAAGGAGTAATTTATCAAGGAGTAATCTATCAAGGAGTAGTCTTCCTCAGCCATCTTTCCTGTTGCTAGAATTATTATTGACTTGTAAAATCTGCATGAATAGCCACAAATACGGGTAATAGATGACAACTTTCCTCAGCTCTACTAATGGTCACCCAGTACAAGGCCCAAGAGCCACTCAAAGTAGACAGTGTATGATGTTGTATGAGCATAAGAAAAGGCAAGTAGTGCAGATTATCAGGCTATGTAGGGAAGATAACAGTTAACCCTAGACTTGAAGAGGTTGAGCCACTCAAGGTAGAGGCTTACTGAATGAGGTTGTTGCATAGATATAAAAGGAGGCAGTAAGAAGTGCAGTTTATCAGGTTATGTATGTAATGGTTAACCCTGGACTTAAAGAAATTAAGATTGTAGTGATTGGAAAATGTTGTAACCTAGGGAAGGTTACTGCATAGAACAATCAAACAAAACTTGGTAATGAACAATAATACTTAGGACAAGAACAACACATATAAGATTCGCCAGTAGCATGTAGAAGTAGTCAATTGCTAGAAATCAGTCAAGTGAATTCCACAATGAATCTGAAGGATATCTACCAACTGCCCCATGTGATCAGATGTGGCACAAGGCCGAGTTTAATGTGGGGTATCTGAGCCTGTAGGCTTGGCCAAAAATTCCCTGTAGACCCCGTATAAAACAGGGTTGGGTAGCCATTCCCCAACACGAGACTCTGCCCTTTGATATACAGTATTTACTACTGTATTTATGTGGATGGGGACATACCCATTATCATCCGTAGTTATGCTACAACAAAAAACATCCTGTCAGGCGTCTGTTCTTTAATGAAGTAATTCTTGGGAAGGAGCTGTCTGAGCAGAACTTGCTAGTTATTAATAAAATATAAAAGGAGTGAATATGATTCAACCCCCATAAACATGGCAGGTCCCAGCTGCAAAGTCAGGTTTGGTGGAACCAAGGAATGTAGCTTGTCAAAGAACTTGCCAGGGAAATAGTTATAGAGTACTGAGAGGCTTGTGATGTCTTGTCTGTTGGAAAAGGTTTTTTTCAAAGGATATAAGTTTTCTCAAGTTTAAAACTCAGTGAAAGATTAATGAAGGTCTGAGTAGTTGTGATAAAAGGTACCGTGTATACTCACACATTATTTGACTTTTGAAGACCTAATTTAGAAGTTAATTTTAAGAGGGTCACGTCATACATAAGATATAAAATTAGCGTTTGTATTCTGATCCTGGCTATGCTGTTGACAAAACTATATAGCCATTTACTGTAGTCAAAAAGTACAGCTGTATTTATTAGGTTGGTGCAAAAATAATGACGTAATAATGTCGTTTTTTGACGTATTTTTTAACGTCAAAAAACAACATTATTACGTCATTATTTTTGCACCAACCTAATAAAATAAACATGATTTTGATAAAACTTATATTTTACTTAACTGTATCCAATAATAATGCATGTAATATTTGCATATTCGTAATCATAAAAATACAAACAGCGAATATGCATCTTTTCAATTGTTTATGTTGATAAGATGTTTAGCTGTTTCTCGTTCGGTTGTTTATGGCTGTACATGTTTACACAGCGAGTATCATGTTACTAATGATACTTTTTATCATTCTCTTTTACTTTTTTAAGTAGAAGATGGGATAAAGAGATAGATGAAAAGAGGTTAGTCTATTGTAATTTGGTCTCTCAAAAAAGGAACTTGTGTAATACACAAGATACATGATAAAATCATTTTTAATAAGTGAAAATTTGGGGGTTGAACAATACATGAGATCACATGTTAATGAGTATATATTGTAATTGTAATTAAGATGAAAGAATTAATGGCTTAATTAATAATAATAATAATAATAATAATAATAATAATAATAATAATAATAATAAACTCTTTTTCTTTGTTATTATTCAAAATATGGATGATTTGATTTTGCTTCTTTACAGATTGCATCGTCCTGTTATGGTCTAAGTAATCTAAAGACAGAATTTTGTTTACTCTTCCTTGGACTAATTCTTAATTAGGTTTCTGCCTATGGTTCTTGATTGATCACTGTGTCCACACACAGAAAAAGCAGCACGATTAAAAAAATGGCCCTGTTGTTGAGAAATGATGGATGACAAAAGAAAAAAAAAATAGTTGAAGAAATTATTCTGATTTATTCACATGCTTAGCCAGGCTAGTATTAGACTTTGTAGCTGGGGAAAAACGGAGAGTGTCAAATAGGACTCTTCAGAATATTTGTACTGCCACTAGCTGTCAAAACAGTTCCTCTTTTATGGAGCTTAAACACCTCCCTCCTGCAAGTTTGATTAGTCATAAATTACACTTCCCAGCTCATAATATTTTGGTTGAGACTCATAGATAAAAGTCTTGTCCTCAAGTGCTTTCAGCTATCATGCCCAATTAAAAGATCATTCTTCAACTTTCCAGTTTATTTAATGGGAATCATCATATATCACTACAATTATCCAATTTATTTTGAGCATAATATAAAATTAAAATGGAGGATCAGTATTTTTTTTTTTTAATTATTGATCCAACATTTTGTGATTATTTAATTTGTTTCATTATTGAATCTTTTGCTGGCTAATTTGGGATTTTTCAGGAAAAGATAAAAAAAATATATATATATATAAATGAACAATTTACCAAAACAAAAAAAAAAAAAAAAAAATATGAAATTCAAAATGTTAAAAAATGGGAGAGAAGGTAACATTGGATAAGACTGGTTTCAAATCAGGGATAAAATATTTTAATCAATATGAGAAGGAGTGGCTGAGAGAGAGAGAGAAAGAAGGTCAAATGAATGAAAGAGAGAAAGAAAGAGAAGGGAAAAAGAACATGTGGGGTGGGGGGAGAAAGGAAGGGGAGGGTATGAAAAAGAGGGATACTTTTTTTTTTTTTCTAAAGAGAAAGAAAATGAAAAATAAAAAAAGAAAGGAAAATAGAAATGAAGAAGGAAATCTTTTTAATAAAGGAAGAGAATCTTTATGAAAAAGATTAAAAAGGAAATAGAAAGAACAGAAAGTTTGAGAAGGAGTGAGAGAATGAGACTGTGGTAGTGGGGGGGGACAATGAAAGTAAAAGAAAGGTGGAGGCAAAAATGGAGTAATAAGTTTTAAAGAGAAAGGGATAGGAAGAGGAGAAAAATTAACAAATATGAGAGAGAGAGAATGGTTTACAAATGTGAAAGGAAAGAGTGTTGATAGAACTTGAAAGAGAAACGTCAGAATTATAATACTGAAAAGGCAGCTTGTTTTCTTGAAAAATATAAACAAAAAAATTAAGATAAAAAGAGGCAATAAATAGAATTAAAATATAGGAGAGAATAATTAAAGGCTTTTGATTGGCTGAGGAAAATATATTTATTTTTATTCCCACTCCTGACTTCATTAATTAAACTAAACACATAAAAAATTAATTAAACTAAACACATAAAAAACAAAAAAATAAAAATTTTACTTTTGCCATTCATAACAAAATTCTTTTTAGCCTGTAAAAGCAAAAACAATTATTTTTACTCAAGGAAATTCTAAAATATTAAATATTTGAAATTAGAAAAAAATATTATATATTTTTATAAGTAGATTATATAATTGAAATAAGTGTTTTGATTCATTTAAAAAAGTTTGCTTTAAAAAATAAATAAACTGAAAAATAACTTTAAAATTTTAAATAATAAAAAAATTCTTTTTCTTTTTTGCTTACATTTTTAAATCATTTTTTCCTTTTATAACTTTTTACTGAAAAAAAAAAATAGCATTGGCAAAGAATTGTTTTTCTGTATTTTAATTTTAAGAAATAATTTCTTAAATATTAAAATCAGGAAGGATGGTTTTTTTTCTAAATTTTTTTCTAAGTTTTTTGTTTGTTTTTTTGTTTGTTTTTTGTTTTAGTTATTTTTTTTTTTTTTCAATTTGAAAATTGTGAAAGAAAATTAATTTCAAATTGAACATGGATGCCAAAAGACATTAAAAGAAAGAAAATGGAAAAGTGAGAGAGAGAGAGAGAAGACTGGACCATGTTAATGAAAAAATAACAAATTGAGAATTCAAGCAGCCATTTTGTTTGTCACTTGAATGCATAAAGACAATTGAATCTCAACTATTTGCAAGGAATCAATATTGCAATGCTGGATACAGCTGGATATTAAAAAAAAATGTTTACCAAAAAGAAACAATCAAGTAAATGGACTAACAGAGAGGGTCAGTGACCATTATTTTTTCATTTTAATTGATTAAAAAAGATAATACTGTAGACAAGGAAAAGATTTATATATGCAAGGAAGTTGACTATAAACAACAATAAATCTTTGACTGTTTTATCAGCAAAATCATGCATTTTTATTGGCAAAATGGAGTAATCACAATTATGATGACACAAAAAGGAGAAAATATCTCTTTGAAAACCAAAAAAAAAAAAAAAATGAAAAAATATGTTACTTATAACTTTGTGGTAGGGAAATATTTTTTTTTTTTTTGAAATTGATGTTGATAATGTTGAAAAAAAATGAAAACAAATAATGTTTCTTTTTCATGGCGTGTAAGCAAAACAAAAAAAGAAACATGCATTTTTCTCATGAGAAAAACATTTTTAAAAACAATATCTAAACAGTGGAAAAGATGGAAAAATTCAAAATGGAAAAGTAAAAAAAAAAACACTATTTTTCATAAGAGATCAAAAAATATTATATCCTCATCCTCATCCTCCTCCTCACCATCAACTCCTTCCTACAAATATGAAATTTTGTTCTGTCTTGTATTCAAATTAATTATTTTTTTAAATTAATTTGAATAAAAAAAAATGACAATTATGATTTCCCTTATATTCAACAAAAATATCTAAAAAAAATTCAAGTTGAAAAATAGATCCAAATTAGGGAGGGGGGGAAAAAGTAACAAAAATCTAAATTAGGGAGGGGGGGAAAAGTAACAAAAATCTAAATTAGGGAGGGGGGGAAAAAGTAACAAATGCTTGTAGAATTTCAAGGCATCATAAGTTTTGTCATACAGGGTATGACAGAGATAGCTCCCAGAAATACCTTCCACATAATAGTAAGACATTAGTGCCAATGGTGTTCTTCATCTAGCTAATGTCTTAATGTTATGTGGGAGGTATTTCTGCCTTACTCTGTACAAAAAAATGTTTAAAGGATGTTTCCTCTTCATTCTTTTAATGTATGAAATGATTCTGTGGTGTTCTTGTTAAAATCAAAAAAAAAAAATGTTAACCCTTGAACTTTGGCAGGCATTTCAATCATTCCCAGTTGAGCCATGGAACTGAAATGATGGAAATTCTTGTGACCCGAAGTTAATGAACTGTGGGGGGCAGGGGGGGGGTGAGGTGAATAGAAATTATTCCGCTGGAAGGATTTTTTTTTTTTTTTGTTTTCTTTTGAATTTTTTTTTAAACAGTTATTCATACTACCTCATATTTTCACACATAAATTACGACACAGAAAAAAAGAAGATAAAAAACAGATAGACACAACAATAAAATACACAGCCTCATTATTCTTTATTGACACAAACGAAGAAGAAAAAAACTTGAAGAATTTCTTTTTATGCAAAAAAAAAAAAAAAAAAAAAAAGGGTTAAATTTTTACTATTACACTCGTCTTCCTTAATTTACCGAATATGCATAATCAGTTCCACTCTTACTTCACTGTCATTGGCTAGTTTGGCTATTTAAAGAGCATAAAATAATAGTCGGGGATGAAACGGGTGTAACAGTAAAATAATGCCAAAGAAAGTTTAAACAAGAAGAAAAGGAAGAAAAAGAAAGGAAAAATATTTTAAATTCTTTTTTGTTTATTTTGTTTTTCTTTTTTTTTGTTTAATTTAAATTTTTACTTGATTTTGGTTTCTAACCAAATATAAATTTTTACTATCTCTGTCCCATAATAATTACTACATTTGCATGCACATTTCTTATGTTAAATGTATCAATTATTATAGGACATTGATAGTATAATATTTATATAATACTGCTGTCCCATAATAATTGTTCCATTTGTATTGTTATTTCATACATTAAATGTATCAACTATTATAGGACATTAGTAGTATAATATTTATATAATTGTCCCATAATAATCGTTCCATTTTCATGTCCATTTCATACATTAAATGTATCAACTATTATGGGACAGAGGTAGTATATTATTATTTATATAATAATGCATTGTCCCATAATAATTGTTCCATTTGTTTCATATTTCATACATTAAATGTATCAACTATTTTGAGACAGGTTGTAGTATTTTTTCAGTTTTAAAACTTAACTACTTAACCTGACAAATATTTATTTTTTTATTTAGATATTGTGCAATGCATTCACTATTTTCCCTTTTTTGTTTTTTTTTCTTTTTTTTCAGAAATTTAAAAAAAAAACCCATTTCCAATAAAAAGATTTGTTCCTCAACTCTAGAAATTTACCAAAATAGTTTAAGCTGAAAAAAATCAGAAATAATTTTTAAATTTTAAATTTTTTTCTTGGATAGAAAATCTTTCTGTTATTTGTTGTTGTTGTTGTTTTATTGTTTAAGACTTTGTTATTTTTTCCTTTTATTATTAGCTGAACCTTTCGCAATCATTTTTTTTTACTAGTATTTCTTTCATCTTTATTTCACTTCTCAGACAACTATTCTATGTTTGTTCTTAAAACGAGGCAGACCAGGAATTACCATAATTCCCCATGTATAATACACCTTCATCCTTAATACGCACCCCTAAAATTGTGGGAAAGTGCTTCTACTCATGCATAATACGCATCCCTTATTTGGTAATCACACCTAATAAATTGTAACTCTCCAATTTCATTACAGCCAGCATTTCCTACTCTTATTAAAAAAAAAAAAAATGAATTTAAACATAGAATAATATTATTCTAATTTAGTTTTATGAGAATTCTAATTTTACATTTGTAAGTATTGTTAGGTACATATGATTGCATTTGACATCCTTATGGGGTTGCAATCGCTGAATGTTGGTGTCAAATTGTTGTATGTTTGTGGTGAGTAGTTATTTCGTAACTGAAATTGACCTATGAAATGGCAAATTTTTTAAAGATTTTTTGTACCTGTGCATAATATGCACCCTTAATTTTGCTTATTATTTTTTTAGAAAAACATGTGTATTATACATGGGGAATTACAGTAAAAAATATGCCTTTACTGAGATTTTCATAGCCATGTTCTTTATTTCTGTTTTTGGTCCTATTACTTTCTGCTGAGTGATAAGTTGAATTAAAATTAACACTTTCACTTCTGCATTGTTGTAACATTGCTGCCTGACTCTAAGGAAAAATAAGAAATTACCATTTTGTGGATATAAATGGCTATAAGGATGCTGATGGCGCTTTCTAATGGGCCCTACCATTTCAGTTTTCATCAGATACTTTGGAATTCAGACTAAGCTAAATGACACCCGCCAACAAAAAAAACATTGCAAACAGGTCATATTGTATGCTAAAAAGGTAAGGGATTGATATTCATAGTGTTTTGAACATATATATATATATATATATGTGTGTGTGTGTATATTAATAAAAAGAAAGAACAGTAAGATATATAATCCGGTGTTCTTATAGATATTTTCATTTTTACAAAATAGTGCTCAATGTAAATTTACAGAGCATATGAAATGGAACTAATGTCTTTAATTTAATTACAAAATTAAATTCGGGGCTTTTAGCTTCCATTTTTGAAACATGGTTGGAACTGTGTAGCGAAAAACCATATTTTAAGTCTATTAATTTATAATATATATATATATATATATATATATATATATATATATATATATATAATGGTGGTACTCGCTTTTGTTTTTGGTTTAAATTATATATTCTGTTCCATTTTTTTTACCTTTTTGGCCAGCATTAACCTGACAATCCATTTAGGTGAAACTTAGGTAGGTTTGCCTGGCTCCTTAGGTTTATATTATATATATATATATATATATATATATATATATATATATATATATAATGTCAACAGCAGGCAATGTGAGTTGCATAAAGATATATATCTAAAGAACATATATACAGGGTGACTGAAAAGTAACTCCCTATTTTAAAATATTTATAATTTATTTATTAATTATACTGTTTACAAGAAATGGCGATGAGATGAAAGCATTTAGCATGAGTTTTTATTTAAAATTCAATATGGGCACTAGATTTTGCTACCAGCTTCTTGAGCTGCCCAGGAATTGCGTCAACGCATTTCACCAGGAATTCTTGTAGTATGAAAGACATAAAGTCTTTTATTTGCCCTTCAGTTTCTTCCAAATACTTGGTTTGGTATAGTAGACATGCTTCTTTCACCAAATCCCAAATAAAAAAAAAAATCACAGGGTGTTAAAGTCTGTCTGGCCACTCATGCATAAAATAGGGAGTTACTTTTTAATCACCCTGTATATGTCAACAGCTGGCAATGTCAGTTTCATAAAGACATATATCTTAAAAATAAACAAATAAACATATATATATATATAGTGGTACTCGCTTGGAAAAACCTTGGGTATTTTGGGTTGTAGTAGAACAAACCAGTACCCAAGGAAAAATAAGGAATAAAAAAAGAAAGAACTTAGAACATGCAATTGAGGCGAAAACAATCGTCCAGAGTTCAAGCTCAGAATCCAAAGTTTTACCCTGACAATCCATTTAGGTGAAATCTAGGTAGGTTTACCTGGCTCTTTTGGTTTATATTATATTATATATATATATATTATATAACACCCTTGAGCACTTAGCTTTGGAGCGCATAGAATGGAGATCAACGTGTTTTAGTGGACTCAGCAATTTTCAATCTATTTGTCTGAATCATCTTCAAGAAGCGAGAGCAAGATCTAAAAGATCAGCCAATCTAACAGTGATCTCATTTCACAATCTACACTCTTGCTCCATATGTGGCCTCCTTTGTAAATCACTGGCGGGTCTTAATTGCCAGATTATTGCACAAACTTTCATAACTGAATCAATATGCTGTCAGATCCTCATATGTTGAAACCGACAGGAGAGTCCATTATTATATATATATATATGTGTGCGTGTGTCACCAGCAAGCAATGTCAGTTTGCTAAAGAAGCTATAAGTACACCTACAGCAGCAGAAGAGTTAAGAAATACTAATTAAAAAATATTATTAATAATTGAAGTTGTTATTTTAAGTTTTGCTTATCTTTTCTTCTATTGGCTTCTTCTTCTATGTGTCATGTCTTTTCAGGAGGTGAGTGATTATAGCTCTCCACAACTTCCTATCCTTTGTAGCTCTTAGCAGTGTTTGTCTTTTTTATGATTCCTACCACTTTCTATTCTGCCATCCATCCACAAATACTCATTAGTTACTCGCTGCCTTCCTCTGTCTTTTGTCTTTGTGAGTGTCAAAGTTTCCAAGTGTTTAGCATGAGGTTTTATTTAAAATTCGATATGGGCACTAGATTTCACTATCAGCTTCTCGAGCTGCCCAGGAATTGCATCAACTGATTTCAGCAGGAACTCTTGTAGTATGAAAGACATAACGTCTTGTATCTGCCCTTCAAGTTCTTTTAAATTCTTGGTTTGGTACAGTAGAATTGTTCGTTTAACCAACCCCAAACAAAATAAGTGACAGGGTGTCAAGTTAAGACACCTGGCTGGCCACTCGTACATAAAATAGGGAGTTACTTTTCAATCAACAACAGGCAGTGTCAGTTTCATAAGGATATATATCTTAAAAATGTGTATATATATGTCAACAGCGAGCAATGTCAGTTTGATAAAGAGCTATAAGTAAACCTACAGCAGCAGAAGTGTTAAGGGTTAAAGAGTTATAGGTTTTCTCCTATGTGCCAGGTCTTTTCAGGATGTGAGTGATCATAGCTCTCCACAACTTCCTATACTTTGTAACTCTTAACAATGTTTGTCTTTTTACAATCACTCCCACTTTCTATTCTGCCATCCATCCACACAAACTCATTAGTTACTCGCTGCTTCCCTCTGTTTTTTGTCCTTGTGAGTGTCAAATTTCCAAGCTTTATTTTCTTCCCATTGTCTATTGGTTTTAATCATTTCTTTTTATATTGTAACAAAAAATAATTTTTACTTCTTCATTTTTTTTTCTCTGTCTCTCAATTTATGAAACAGAAACAGCCTCTTTTCTGGTAATTCTCACCTGTGCAACTCCCATCCGATTTCTTGCTTCCCTGCCAACTACAGAACTCCTTGCATCTTTTCTTTCCTCAATATCATTGTCATAGATTGATGTCAAGTAGATAAATTTAGTCTTTTGTGTAGTTCTCAGTTCCAGCAAAACGTGTGTGGTGAGGCTGAAGAGCTCCCCTCCCACCCTCCGTCAATGGATGCTATTATATTCCACTTGCAAATATTGACCTGTTATATCTCTGAGTCAAATGCAGCATATAAACATCTAGCACAAATTCAGAGCACCCTTTTTAATAATACAATACAAATGAAAAAGAAAAAGAATTACAAATCTTGGAGATCATTTACATTAAAAGGAAACATGCCATTGTCAATAAAAATGTATTTCAATTGAGGTGATGCACCTCAATTGAAATGGCATGTTTCCTTGTGTTAAAATATCTTTTAAACTCTAAAGGCATTTCTGCCATGTGACATTAAACTATTTCTGCCATGTGACATTAAACTATTTCTGGCATGTGGCATTAAACTATTTCTGCCATGTGACATTAAACTATTCATAGTCATAGCACATATTCATTTCAGCACCAGTTCTATATTGATTCTTGATTTTCTGCCTCCTTTTCTTGAAAACTGCCAATTATGGTCAAAAGTTCTTAGAACACAATGAATGATATCAGTAGGTTTATAAGTTTCCATCTGATATTAAACTTATCTTAAGACATTCTCTCCCACTCTCTATGTATGCTGTATCTGCATATATACATATATATAAACACCTATTAGCATTAATCTTTAATGCATTAATGATCCAAGGGGGTGCTGATAAGTTCTCAGCCATTTCCCAAAATCTAACTAAACACCAGAAATTTTTTTATCTTAATCACTTTCAGAGAACTTTTTATTAACTGTTGGTATGTAGTAATTCAGGGTAGGGGTCAGTTAATTACTTAAGTACAATAACTGATACTGAATAAGAAAAAAAAAGAAAGAAAAATAAAAGCATTTATATGACAAAATAAATAATTATTTTTCACTGTCTCCTTCCTTACGAATATCAGTAAATAGAATTATTTTTATATTAATATTCTTATTAATATATTATTAATATCCAAAGGAGGAGCTGAAAAGTTCTCAACCCAACACATTTCCCAAAATCTTAACCTCTTCAAGTCTAGGTTAGTCGTTAACTATGCTTCGTCTCCTCATAATCTTCATTTCCTACTCTCTCCTCTTACAGTCATATTACATTCCTCATTCAGTATCCCTCTACCTTGACTGGCTTCTGAGCCTTGTATCGGATGATCATGTGTAAAAGAAAAAAAATTAAAAAAAGCCTTTACAAAGGCCTTCACCTGTCATGGCAATAAGCTAAGAACAATAGGAGTACATAGGTTCACCTATCGTCCAGTTCACACTCCTCCCCAGTATTATGAACAGGAGTAGAGGTTCATCCCTTGTTTCGGATTAGTTTTCTGGTTCCTTCTGAAGTCCACTTCAACTTGATATTTCTAACATCTCAACCTAAAATTCTGATCTTTTATTAACTATTGAATTATTTCATCTTTACTCCAAATAGGAGTAGATAGGTTCACTGGTCACCCGGTTCACACTCCTCCCTAGTCTTTTGAACAGGAGTAGAGGTTTATCCTTTGTTTCCTGTTTAGGATTGGGTTTCCAGTTCCTTCTAAAGTCGTTACATTGTCTTTCACTTCCAGTAACCCCCTTGCATCTTAGTGACATTATCACCTTGCTCCGGGTGAATTTTTGGTAAGGGCTAAAACTTTTTAGAATATCCTGTTGTATATTAAGCATATTTGTTCTGAATATGATTCACATATTTTCTCCATAAGGCAAAATTAAAACTAGGAGGAATGAAAAAAAATGTGCTTATCTGCTCTTTAAGCTCCCAGAAAATAATATTTCAAAATCCATCTATGTATTAACTAAAACAGACATTTCCTGTTTCTTAATAAAATATGTATAAACATATTTTTATAATTAATTTAATCCTTTATTTTGTATTTATATAATATATATTTTATATATATATTTAAAATATTATATAATATATGAATATAAGCTATATATATATATATATATATAATATTTTATATAATATATGAATATAAGCTATATATATATATATATATATATATATATATATAATGTGTGTGTATGTATTTTTATATATATATGTATATATATATAAACGGTATTTATGGAACAGTGCTCAATATCAATGATAAAGCTAATATATATTGTATGGATATGAGTTTGTGACCCTGGGTTTCATGCTTTTGTGATCATCAGAATAGTTAATCTGATGATTGCTATCCATAAATATATATATACACACACACACACACATATACATATTAGTTATGAAAATCTTGCATTTTTATTCTTATGGGTAAATTTTTTTATTTTTTTTAAAATGTTATATTTTATGGCTTATCAACCTTTTGCAGGTTATTTAAAGCCAGAAAATATTTTTAGATTGTAAGAAATTTTGGGAGATAATAATGATTTACTGATACAAGTTCTACTAATTAACACATAGCTGGAGGACAAGTGGATTTATAACCTTCCAAGTGTTATTTGCACATAATTGAATATAAAAAAAAACAAAAAAAAAACAGCTGGAATTTGAACTCTGCTCTCTGATTTCCAATTCTGAGCCATTGTCCATTACAACCTGCTTTTGCACATCCAAGCTTACAGCATCTAGTATTCCTGCACAGTCACCCATCTAGGTACTGACCAGGCTCAATGTTGCTTAATATCAATAATCATACGAGAATCAGTGTTTTAATGTGATATAGCTGTAAGCCCATGAAATTTCTGATTGGATAAATCTGTCATCAGTTTTATCATGCAATCCAAATATCTTTTAATTATTTCCCCCTTTCTGCTTCCATCTTCAACTCATTTCTGAAGAGTTCATAGCCCCACCACAACCTTCTCACCCTCCAAGACAGTGTTTTGGTTTTAAATTCTATAATAACGTTATATTTTCTTCTAAGTGTTTAGCCAAAGTGTAGCATTTAAATCCATTCACTGTTACTTTTGTCAGTAAGGAGATATAACTCAGGTTTCAGTGTTGACCTTGGGCAAGTCTTTTAAAACATTAGGTCCACTGCGGGTTTTTCAAATATTTTTTTTTTCTTTTTGTTTTGTTTGTGTATAATTTGGTTCAAGTGTATTTTATATACACTTGAACCAAATTATACACAATGAAATTTAAAAAAAAAAAAAAATTTCACTCTATCCAAAAGATTTATTTAAAATAAAATGAAAAAAAATTATTGGAATCTAAATAGTTTAGGGTTTTTTTTTTTTTTGCATTTAAAAAAAAAAAAAAAAAAAAATTTAATTCACATTTTTAAAAATTTTTTTTTTTTTTTACTTTACAACTAAAAAAAAAGAAAAAATTTTTTTAAATAAAATGAAAAAAAATTATTGAAATCTAAATAGCTATGGGTTTTTTTTTTTGTATTTTTTTTTTTTAAATTTAATTCGCATTTTTTTAAAGTTTTTTTTTTTTTTTGAAGAAAATGATTTTTTTTTTTTGTTACTTTACGACTAAAATTTTATTTTATTTTTTGATTCTAAAACTTTTCTTTCCTTTTCTTCCTTTTCAACTAAAATGAAAAAAAAAAAAAAAGAAACCTCACACTCAACAAAAAACCAATCTAAATGTAAAAAAAAATAATTGGTTGCGGAGTGATTTGTAATAAAAAAAAAACAAGAAAAATAATTTTTTCTTTTTTTTTTTTTTAATTGTATATTGTTCTTTATACGGGCTATATGTTTTGCATACGGGTAATATGTCCTCTAAAAAGGCAATATGGTTTAATATATATGTCGCAGTAGTCTCCCTTTGTTTTACTTCTTACGATAATTAATATTATTAGTTTTCAATATATTTTTTGTTCTTTTTTTTTCTTTCTTTAAACGAAGCTACAAAAAAAAAAAAAAAAAAAAAACATTCATAATTTTTACACCAAGCAAAAACAGACCCACATTATGGAAAGGAAAATAAAAATCGAACTTGATTTGAAAAAAAAAAATATATAAATAAAAAATAACTTCTCTTACAAAAAAAAAAGTAAAACTAAAGAAAAAAGCGGTCTATATCCCACCAAATTCAGGAAGCCTGTGCTAAGGTTTTGGGCATCGCCCTTCTCCATGAATTACTTGAATAAAAAGTATAAAAAATAAATAAAATAACTTTCGTGTTGCTTTTTATTCCTGTTTTTTACTTCAGGATTGTTATAGTTTTTAACTTTTTAATGCTGACATGACAAGGGAGGTAACTGCAAAAGTTTACCTCCCATTATTTCTAAATTGGTTAAGAAGCATTATTACAGAATTTGAACGTTTTACTTTATGCAATGCTTTTGTTTGTTTGTCTTTTTTTTTTTTTCAGAACCCAAACCCTCCCTTTTAAAAAAATGTTTTTAATGAATGTCCATCTTGTTTTCACACCAAAAGGTTTTATAATTTTCGAGTAAGGAATTATCATTGTTGCGGGCTGGTGTATGAGCTGAGAGATAAAGACGCGTGTCTCCTGAAATGTACACAACAAACATAGACTCAGAATATGAGTCCACCCCAAAAATGTAAAGAAACAACAAGGACCTCTATATAATATATATATATATATATATATATATATATGGTTGGATAGATGTGAACTTGTGACCCTGGGTTTCACGTCAGAGTCTGACGATCGCTAAAGCGTGAAACCCAGGTTTACAAGCTCACATCTATCCAACCATATATGTTAGCTCTATCTAATAAGTACCGCGCATATAATATATAAATAATTATACATATATATATATATTTATTTATTTATATACACACTTTTCACACATATATATATATATATATATATATATATAAAGTGAACATAGAAGTCAACACTTAGAAGCGACAGTCTGTTTCATGCTGTGTGCACACGTGGCCTGACGATTGCATCTAGCATGAAACGGACTGTCGCCTCTAAGTGTTGACTTCTATGTTCACTTTTATATTTACACACGCTCTATCTCTGATATTGAGCACTTTATCCCATAAATATAGCACACCTTAAGACTATATTTCTTCATATATATATATATATTTTGTCGAATCTCCCACAACTTAACCAGCCTTACCTCTTTGTAGAAAATGCACTCTTCCTATCTGGGAAGCCAAATTCTACTTTCAGACAATATAACAAGTATTCATTGGTCAATCACCTCCAATCTGGCTTGCTGATTGGTCAGTTCCGACCAATCAAACCGCCTGCACGCGACCAATCTGTTTTCCCGCTCATATGCTGGGAGCCACTCAGCGATTATATAAACCGAACACGTGTGAATCTTTTCGAGTAGTAATTACCAAGTTTCAAGATGTAACCTTCACCGACTCCCGTCTTTGTCTTTAACGTCTGGTCAGCAATGACTATTACCAACTTTAGACAGTAAGCAACAGTGCTACAGAGAATTGCCAACTTACTCCACGTCGTTCGAAAACAAATATTGCCACACAATTAACCCATCCACTACAATATATATATTGTATTAAAGGGTTACATAAATAATAGGATATTGTTGCGTAGTTTTGTAAAGAAGAAAGTCCTAGAAAAAAATGAAATGAAAGGTGCATACGCGCTTGTGTGTCTTGTTCAAAAGGAAATGCGTTCTTCCGCAAGAGATTTACATGTTAATGTTTATGCGGAAAAAATGAGAAAAAAAGAGGGCAAGAAAAGATATCGCCGAGTATTTATAGACTAAAGCGTTCCCTAGTAGTGGTTTTGAAAACTAAGAGGAGGTAACCTCTCAATCATCATCCACTTGACTTTTGTAATTAATACCTGTCCACTGTTAACTATACCAGAAATGCTTTTCAGTGATTAAGGAGATTAAAAAAATTTAAACCCAAGCCTGGAGAGGGGGCTTCCACCAGGCAATACTTCTCCTTTATGAGGAGGCTGAGCTTATTGCCTAGTGCCTGAGGCATCCACACAAGGGGAAGTGCTGAGGCGGCTTGGACAGTTTTTCCATGGTATTGCCAGTAAGCCCACTCTAAAGTTCGCCTATGTATCACATTTGGTAGCGATGTGAGCCAACTTAAAAATGCCATCTTGTTAATGTGCTTAATTTGTGGTAAAATGAAAAAAAAAGAAATAATAATAAAGACAATACATAAAGGAACTGGAAATATGATTACTCAACTTGGTTTTATCAAATGCCATTAAGTGGCGTTGTTGTTTCTGCCTCACTCTCTTTCTCCTCTTTGCTTTAAGATGTGATCCATGTGGTAATTACATTCCCATTGGGGAATATTAGTTTCCCTGATCCATTGACAACTGAACTCTCTTCCCACTTTCCAACACATGACACACACAAATTTCTTCCAAAACCTCAACCTATGAAGTAAGACAAGCTTCCTCTTTGGTTGTTCCAACTCAGTGCAAGGCTAACTTGAGTGTGACTATAGTAACAATACTTACACAGACTTACCCTAATTTCTAGACCAAGAAAAAGAGAACAGACCTCCCATAACCATGTTTAAATCTCCCAGTGATTAAATAAGTAGAAACTTTCCTTTGATTGTTCCAACTCTGCACAAGGCTAACTTGAGCTCAACCATGAATACGATACTTATACTTATCTACCCTATCTTCTGAACCAGAAAGAGAATGAACATGCCTAAGGAGCAAAGAGAACTTTGCTTCACTACAGTCACCATAAAAAGAATAAACATCCATAGTGGAAACTCAGGTTTTGTATGCTTCTATCTTCTTTGTTTACATATTAAGCATGCACTTTCACCTAAAATACAAACAAACTTTGTTAATGTTCATGAATTCAGTGGTGTTTCATTATTAGATACATTGGATATTATACAGTAAAAATTTCAGATCAAATAGATGACAGGCTACAGACATCCACACTTGCATACAGTTTTGTAGTGAGTACGAAATAATAATTCAAATTCGGAGAACTGACGAAAAAGATGGAAAGGAATTTGCAAACCTATGTGAAATTTTCTTTAGACCAATGAAAACCTTGCCTTCACAGAAATTGACCGGTGAGCCGAAAAGAAAGAGGAAATGAATTTGAAAGCCGATGTGAATTACTTTTTGATCCAATGAAAACCTTGTCTTCACAGAAATCACTTGTTGAGCCAAGAAGAAAGAAAGAAAAGGAAGTGAGTCTATGCAAAAATTCTTTTTGATAAAAAATAAAGAGAAAAATTAAATTAATAAAAGAGTGACTGAAGTCATGTGAAAGGTTCCGTTTCAGTTCCTCGTACAAGTGACCAGAAGTGAAGTTCTTGCTAGTGTAAGATTAATCACCAATTATAATATCGACCTCTAACCAGCACACAGCACTTCAGAGAATTTTCTCTCAACAATCCAAGAAAGCTAAGTGTTTCAAACTGTCTCTCTTCAGCAACTTTTAAGCATATGCAAATCATTGCTTTCCTCTGTCCCCCTTACTTTTGATGGGTCTTGTTAGTGTCAAATTCTCCAAGCACTCTTTCCTCATTATGTATCCCAGAAATGTACACAAGCTCGTTATTTTCTGTTTTTCTCTGCCCCTCTTGCCTTCAATGTCCTGTGAGTGCCAAATTCTCCAATCCCTCTTTCCACATTATGTATCCCAGAAATTCACACAAGCTCGTTAAGTTACTCGCTGTTTCTCTTTGCCCCTCTTGGCTTGTGAGTGTCAAATTCTCCAAGTCCACTTTCCTAATTATGTATCCCAGAAATTCACACAAGCTCGTTAAGTTACTCGCTGTTTCTCTTTGCCCCTCTTGGCTTGTGAGTGTCAAATTCTCCAAGTCCACTTTCCTAATTATGTATCACAGAAATTTGCACAAGCTTGTTAAGTTACTCATTGTTTCACTCTGCCCCTCTTGCCTTCAATGTCTTGTGAGTGTCAAATTCTCCAAGTCCTCTTTCCTCATGTATCCCAGGAATTTACACAAGCTTGTTATTTGCTGTTTCCTTCTTCTCCTCTTCCTTTAAAAATGTCCTGTGAGTGTCAAATTCTCCAAGTCCTCTTTTCTCATTAATATCCCAGAAATGTACACTAGATCATTAAGTTGCTCGCTGTTTCTCTCTGCCCCTCTTGCCTTCAATATGTCCTGTGAGTGCCAAATTCTCCAATCCCTCTTTCCACATTATGTATCCCAGAAATTCACACAAGCTCGTTAAGTAAGTTACTCGCCGTTTCTCTCTGCACCTCTTGGCTTGTGAGTGTCAAATTCTCCAACCCCTCTTTCCTCATCATGCATCCTAAAATTTCAGCTTCATTTTCTGATTCTAAGTATGAGTGTCCTCTTTGTTAACACTTCCTCATATTCTCAGGAGAACCACATCACTGTTGCCTCAAGTCTCTTCTTCATCTGTGAAGAAATTGTTCAGCATTCACTATTATAGAAAAGGACAGATTGTACATAATAGTTCAGCAATCTTTTTCATTGTTTCTATCAAAATCTTCCTGTTTCTTAGCTTTTTGAAGGCATCTTTCACTATTTGAATGTGACTTTGAATTTCAGTGCCGCATTTTCCATCCTCTATTAAAGCATTTCCTTGATAATTAAATTTACATACCTGCCTGTTTTCACCTAAGATGCCAGAGAGGATATCAAATAACAAAATCAACTCTGAATTGGTTAGGCATTTCACCTATCGTACAGCCTTCTTTAAGAGAAGCAATATGGCTTTCACTTCTCTAGGTCAACTGCTGATGTATTAACAATTATTGCTGAAAGTCTATAAATAAGACTGATGAAACTCAGGCTGTTGATTTAGACATCTTGAAAGCATTTGACAGGGTTTGGCATATTGGTCTTCTTCTCAAGTTGAAATGCCATGGTATTTCCAGATGAATTTTTGAACAGCCACTTTTGATACTGTGTCAAATTTCGCCAAGGCCTCTTTCCTCATTATGTATCCCAGATATGGTATGTCCACCAGCACTCCATCTTTGGGCCTACTTTGTTCTTAATTTTTATCAATGACCTTTCTGATGACATCAATTCTCAACTTGATATCTATGCTGATGGCAACTATTTACTCTGGTCTCAATAGTAAATCTGATCAGTTCAATAAGGTCAAATTGGCAGCTGATCTCAAAGATAGCATACAGTCTGTTGTTAACTGGGGCAAGGAAGCAAGGAATGGCTTGTTAATTTTAACGTTTCCAAAAATGAAATTTCTATCAATTACCTGAAAGAGCCCTTCCTGCCTCACATTAGCATGGCTAAGGCTAACCTCTATGATAGTGACTCATTGCACCTTCTCGAGCTAACATTCTCATCTAACATGAAGGGGAAAGACAATATGGAATCATTTGCTAGGTCTGTTGCTAAGAAAGTTGGTTTACTGTGTAGTGCTAGACAAGTTTTTCTCTCCTGAATCTATCTTACATATCTATTTGTCCATGCTTTGAATATTGCTGCCACATATGGTCTGGTGCTTTTGCTGTATATTAGATTTTTGATAAAATCCAAAGATGAATCAGCAATATTATTAGTCCTGAACTGGCATCTCGGCTTCAGTCACTTTCACACCACCATAACATATCTTCCCTGTGCCTTTTTTATAAATATTTTCGTAGTAATTGTTCAGATGAACTATAGTACCTGGACTTCACGAATTTAAACGCAGTACTAGATTGGATTGATAAAACCTTGCTGCCACAGTTGAATTGGTTAGATATAGCTGTCAATTCTATGCTAACAGTTTCTTTTCTCACACTTCTCGCTTGTGGAACTCTCTTCTGCCTCTAACTTTGATCTACAAAAATTTAAATGCAATGTCAATCTTTATCTTCTAAATTCCTATTCTTTTATTGTTCTCTCTCCTTAATAGTGTTTTTCTTTTTTTCACATATTTTTTAACATTCAGTAACCCCTTGCATCTTAGTGGCTTTATTGTCTGGAGTGAAATGATTAAAACAAAAGATTTCATTTAAATTATTTTAAGATTTTGAAAATGAGAATAAGATATGAAAATTGTTTAAATTTTGTAAACATGAGCATGTCATACCAATATGAGGGTATTTATGTGAAGAAATACTTGATATATAGCTTGCAAAATGAGTAAACTTATATATAAATGAACATTGAAGTTAGCACTCAGGAGCGACAGACTTTTTCATGCAAAACGCAATCATCAGGCCTGATGAGTATGTCTAGCATGAAACAGCCTGTTGCCTCTGAGTGTTGACTTCAGTGTTCCTTTTTATATTTATATATACTATATATCTGATATTGAGCACACCTTAGAACTATATATATATATATATATATATATATATTACTTATTATAAAACCCAGGTTGTGCGTGTGTGTCTGTACGTTTATATATTGGATCGGATTTCCTACATTTTTCAACCGATTTCAACAAAACTTCACAGGACTACGTAAAATTACCTTGTGGTGGTTCTGACAGCGCCAAAAATTGGAAAAACACAACCGTTTTTGAACAAAATCAATTTGAAAACACGATTAAGAGGCATTAATGAAAGGGGGACAACTCATATCGAGTTATACTTATTTTAAAACCCAGGTTGTTTGTGTGTGTGTGTGTGTGTTCATTTATATATGGGATCGGATTTCCTACATTTTTCAACCGATTTCAACAAAACTTCACTTTTTTTTTGGCAGGTAGTGTTTCTTATTGTCTTGCACACTTTTTTCTTTATTTTTACATTCAGAATGCTTTAAAAATTCCATTTACAAGACAATTGTTTATAATAAAATTCTATTCAATCGGTAGACTCAAAGATTGAAAACAATGTTTTTGTTTGGGTTTGACCAAATCGTAACCCCCCCACCCCCCAAAAAAAACTAATTAAGACATGCGTGTCCATCAACCTTAAGCAATAATCTTTGTCAATTTTATTTTTCAGTCTTTATGATGGTCGATACTTGATCTATCTCTTACTGTTACATCCCCGGGTAACGCCGGGCTCTACTGCTAGTATATATATATAATACCTATAGGACACTATAAATTAAAGAAAAAACACAAGGAAAACCTTTTATGTCAACATGCCTCGTTCTTTGAGGAACTTTATCAAGGCAAATGGAGAAATTTTATTTAGTAACCAGTACTTATATAGAGAAGTAACATGGATAAAAATAAAATGACATTACTTCTGTGTATAAAGTTCTTGAAGGAATTAAATGCATTGGCATAAAAGGTTTTCCTCTTGTCATTTATTTTATTAATATTGTCTTTACAAACATATATATATATATATATATATATATATATATATATATATACACAGACAGACAGACATCTGTTTCAGAATGAAAAACAAATACAAACCAAGTCAAATAATCGAAATATCTTCATTTCTCAGGTTACATAACTACTTTGGTGTAACAATGAAGAGAAGCTGCCTTTCTTGAAGCCTGTAACTAAATTTCAAATTGATTTTTAGCTTTTATTATTAAAATTTGCATGCTTAGGTTAATGCAGTCAAAAATTGATGATAAAAAATTTTTAAAGTAAAAAAGATACAAAAATCATGAGATTAACAAGAAATTATGCATATGGCGAAGATCTCTATTTGTCAATTAAGAGGAGGAAAAACAAAAAAAAAATGTGAAGATGAAAATGAAGAGAAAATGAAGAGATAAAAAGATGAAAAAACTAAAAAGACAAAAGAAAAGACAAAACAAGAAGAGGAGGAAAGAAAAGACAAAACAAGAAGAGGAGGAAAGAAAAGACAGAACAAGAAGAGGAGGAAAGAAAAGACAAAACAAGAAGAGGAGGAAAGAAAAGACAAAACAAGAAGAGGAGGAAAGAAAAGACAAAACAAGAAGAGGAGGAAACAGATATGAAGAAAAAGAGGATACAAAAGAAAAAGTTGAAAAAAAAACAAAGACATGAAGAAGAAGAAGAGAGAAAAAAAACAAAGACACGAAGAAGAAGGGAGAAAAAAAAACAAAGACACGAAGAAGAAGGGAGAAAAAAAACAAAGACACGAAGAAGAAGGGAGAAAAAAAAACAAAGACACGAAGAAGAAGGGAGAAAAAAAAACAAAGACTCGAAGAAGAAGGGAGAAAAAAAACAAAGACACGAAGAAGAAGGGAGAGAAAAAACAAAGACACGAAGAAGAAGGGAGAAAAAAAACAAAGACACTAAGAAGAAGGGAGAAAAAACAAAGACATGAAAGAAAGGTGAAAAAGAAGATACGAAAAAAGGCACAAACGTAGAGATGAAAAAAGGCACAAACGTAGAGACGAAAAAAGGCACAAACGTAGAACAGAAAAAAGGCACAAACGTAGAACAGAAAAAAGGCAAACAAAAAAAGGTAAAAGGGACAAAAAAAGAATAGATGAAAGAAAGCAAAAACAAAATCAGTTATTTCATACACAGGCCTTGAAATCATATGAATCAAAAATTATGCATAGGGCCAATATCCTTACCTTTCAAAAAGAGTGGAAAAAATATCAAAAGTCAGAAAAAGAAAAGCCAAAAACAAGAAAAAATGAAACAGAAAAGAGAGAAAAAAAAAGCGAAATAGAAAAGACAAAAAAAAATTTAGAAACGCTGAAATAGAAAAGAAATAAAAAATAAAAAGCTGAAAAAAAAAAAAGACGAAACAGAAAAGCCGAAAAAAAGCCGAAACAGAAAAGCCGGAAAAGAGACGACACAGAAAGGACGAAAAAGAGACGACACAGAAAAGATAAAAAAAAAAAAAGGCAAAATAGAAAAACGAGAAAAGTCAAAATAGAAAAGCCCCAAAAAAAGACAAAACAGAAAAGGCGAAATGAAAAAGACGAACAGAAAAGGCGAAATGAAAAAGACGAACAGAAAAGGCGAAATGAAAAAGACGAACAGAAAAGGCGAAATGAAAAAGACGAACAGAAAAGGCGAAATGAAAAAGACGAAATGAAAAAGGCGAAATGAAAAAGACGAAATGAAAAAGGCGAAATGAAAAAGACGAACAGAAAAGACGAACAAAAAAGGCGTGATGGAAAAGACGAAAAAAAAAGGGCAAAATAGAAGTGACTGAAAAGACAAAATAGAAAAAATGAAAAAAAGGCAAAATAGAAAAGACAAAAAAAAACCGACAAAAAAATGTTAAAATAAAAACGACAATAAAAAGTCAAAATAGAAACGACAAAAAAAAAAAAAAAAAAAGTCAAAATAGAAACAACGGAAAAAAAAGTCAAAATAGAAACAACGGAAAAAAAAAAGGCGAAATGGTAAAGACGAAAAAAAAGGCAAAATAGAAACGACGAAAAAAAAGGCAAAATAGAAACGACGAAAAAAAAGGCAAAATAGAAACGACGAAAAAAAGGCAAAATAGAAACGACGAAAAAAAGGCAAAATAGAAACGACGAAAAAAAAAAGGCAAAATAGAAACGACGAAAAAAAAAGGCAAAATAGAAACGACGAAAAAAAAAGGCAAAATAGAAACGACGAAAAAAAAAGGCAAAATAGAAACGACGAAAAAAAAAGGCAAAATAGAAACGACGAAATAGAAAAGAAATAAAGAGAAACAGAAAAGACGAAACAGAAAAGACGAAAAAAAGGACGAAACAGAAAAGACGAAAAAAAGGACGAAACAGAAAAGACGAAAAAAAGGACGAAACAGAAAAGACGAAAAAAAGGACGAAACAGAAAAGACGAAAAAAAGGACGAAACAGAAAAGACGAAAAAAAGGACGAAACAGAAAAGACGAAAAAAAGGACGAAACAGAAAAGACGAAAAAAAGGACGAAACAGAAAAGACAAAAACAAGACGAAACAGAAAAGACAAAAAAAGACAAAGATAAAAAAAGACAAAAAAGGACAACGAAAGACGAAAAAAATAAAAGACGAAAAAAATAAAAGACGGAAAAAATAAAAGACGGAAAAAATAAAAGACGGAAAAAATAAAAGACGGAAAAAAGTCAAAATCGAAAGTCAGAAAAAAAAACAAAAAAAAAAAAGATGATGGGAAAATGAAAACAGACAAAGCCACAAGGTGAGAGAATTTTATAAATGAAGTAGATCTGTAAGAAAAAAAAAACAAAAAAAACAAAGAATTGTGCACAGCATGATCATGCTTCTGTGTGCTTGTGGTCTGTGTATTATGTATATATAAATATATTATACACATTGGCATTCATAAAAATCAATCAAAAATTGAAAAAAAAACAAAAAAAAAAAAAAAAAAAACGAAAATAACAAATCAACAGTTTTTCTGTTTAATTCAATAACATTATCATTTCTGTTTTAATCTGATAATTGTCCAGGTTTATTTTTTAGGCTAAGAAATTGAAAGCAGCAGAGGGAGTGAGGGGGTTGCTGGGATGTACTGCAACTGTCCCTACCCCCTCCCTCCACGCCCTCATGTGCAAGGGATCAGAAATTTTTGATAAGGCAGCCTTGAAGTTTTTTTGTTTTTTTTTTAAAAAGAGTAATTTTGCAGACCCTGTTCTGCTTTGATAGAAGGGATACATGCTGAATGGCACAAAAAGGTTCACTTCAACAATTCTCAGCATCGGCAAAGATGCTGTCACCGATTTCTTTGTATGATTTTGAGGAAGAAAGTCTTTGAATTGATTGTTTTGATTTTCAGATTCTCATTTTTTTTTTTATTTTCATCCTTAAAAGTGAGTTTTTTTCACATTAGGGTTTGTCATTTGGCATTTTCAAGTTCTTTGAAACAACTATCACACACGCGGACAGGTTTTTTGGCTGATGCAATTGGGGCTTGCCTTGTGGAGCATTCATTGCAGAAGATATTGCCGCAGTTTCTGCAGTGGTGCTGTAAGACAAACAAAAAAAGAGTTTATTAGTAATTCATGAGTTTCCTATTTACTACAAATGGACATGGAAGAGTTTTTTTTCTCTGTCTACTACGTCATGATGTAATGTATATGAGCTTGGAATGAGAAATACCCTTAGAAAAGGTATGGATCCATATCTTCTCCTAGTTAGGGGTTAAATAGCAGGACAGGCTGGGTTTGATAGCCTTAGATGGCAACCAGTTTACAGCAGAAAGAAACAGTGAGAAAATCTGCCTTGTCAGTCATGAATCAAGACATGATTGCCAAAAGCTTGTATCATGTATGACACTTAACTGACTTGACTACCTGTTAACTTATACAGGTTGAGAATCCTTTATCTGAAATTCTTGAAACTAGAAGTGCTTTAGTTTACAGATTTTTTTTCCTGATTTTGGAATACAGGCTATATCATTTGTATATAGCATCTATAAAATGGGAATAGAACCCAAGCATAAACACAATATCCTTTTTTATATTTCATAACACAGCTTATACCCTGAACCTAGTTTTATATAAATAACACATATATTGAAAGTAGTTTTATATAAAATTTAAGGAAGTTTGTGTACTTGTTGATAAAGGTAATGATGCTAATCAGGTAATGCTCACAGGAATTTTTAAGTAGTGAATTTAAGACTTCATGTAAAAACAAAGTTTTGTACTTTCTGTACATATACAAAAAACAAAAAAAAAAAAAACATGATTATGACTTACAAAACAATATATAAATGCAGGAATTTTTGACATTTTGAATTAATATCTTTACTGGGCATGAAACACCTGGTAAGTAATCCATGAACAAAGATGTTGCATTGATGATCGCTAACAAAAAAGAAAAAGCACCAATGTAGGCTGCATCGCTGGGATTTCTGATATTTTGCATTTTTGGCAAATCATGTCAACACCTGACAAACTTTCGGATTTGGGGATAAAGGATACTCAACTTGTAATATCGGTAATGCAAGGGGGATAACTACAGTTATCACTTTTAAGAGACAATGCCAGAGTTATACATTCCAAATAGCAATTTCTAAAGGATTTTTTTTTTTTTTACTGACAGTTCACCCAATAAGACCCCACTCAAGAGAGAGGTGGGTTACTGAGTGTGACTGTAAAGGATAGGGAAGGGAGAAATAAGAGTGGACGATTTTTAACCAGACATCTTTATTACTTCAAAAATTATTTTTAGTGAATACTTGTATTTGAGTAGATGTCCCATTTTTTGTTTTTCATTTTTTTTTTATTAGTTTGATTTGGTTTTTGTTTTATGGCATATCAACCTAAGTAGGTTATTTAATGCCGAGAAGTTTTTTTTTATGGCTGGTAATATTTATTTTTTATTTTTTTTCAAAAATGTATTGCTAGTAAAAATTTTTCCCAAAAAGTATTGCTGGTATTAAAACCTATTCTTATACTTTCATAGTGTTTTGACTCCTTTTAGGGGGGTTAACTAATTGCCCATAGCTGGGACCCAGACAGGTGTTACCACCCTGGCTCAGAGTGGACCTGGGAACACCAGCAATTAAGAGATGGTTCCACGTTTCTCAAAACCTCCTGATCAGAGGCCTTGCAGTTGGATGTAGTTTATCGTCTTACCAAGGATGGTTTTATTAGGTTGGTGCAAAAAAAAAAAAAAAAAAAAAAAATGTCGTTTTCTCACATATGTTACTATGTGAGAAAACGACATTATTTTTGCACCAACCTAATATCTATTAGGTTGGTGCAAAAATAATGTCGTTTTTTGACATATTTCATAACGTCAAAAAACGACATTATTTTTGCACCAACCTAATATTTAAACAGTGTGTATTAAGTCTTCTGGAGAAACCATGATCCTGTGCGTATGCAAAGCATGCCGGTTGTTTGTTACTAAAAAAAAGTGGGGATGCAGATTTGAAACCTGATATAGGTCACAATTTTCTTTATTAAATTTTTTTCCTCGAGTACACAGGCCAGGAGACATAATACATTCTCTGTAAAAATTTAAAAAAAAAAGGGCATCTACTCAAATACAGGTATCTGCTAAAAATAATATTTGGAGTAATATTAGGTTGGTGCAAAAATAATGACGTAATAACGTCGTTTTTTTACGTATTTTTTTAACGTCAAAAAACGACATTATTACGTCATTATTTTTGCACCAACCTAATATAAATGTCGGTCAGATCAAAAAACAAGTCTATTCATTCTTTAGAAATTGCTTCGTTTATATTTTGGATACATACTTGAGCAGAAATGAGCTTTCAAGGGAATACAGTTAGAACCCTTCATGTCATTCACATTGTAGTAAACCACACTCATTATTACTTTCATATTCCTTTGTTGATATGTAAGTTGCAATTAAGCAGCATATTCCCACAAACTACTGCCTTGTGGAAATGACTCCCATGAGGATGCTTCTCCAGTCACTACAATCTTAACCTGATAAAGTCTAGAGTTGACTGTGCCTCTTACTGAGTGGCCCTCAGACCTTGTACAGAGTGAACATCGTAAAATAACATATTTGCTCAATCTCAAAACCAGAGACCCACAATCTGAATACCTATTTGTACTTCAAAGATTTTTGCATGAAAAGAGTCGAGATATATTCAAAAACAGTAACAGAATCAAATGAAACATATTTGGATGAAAAACAAATTTATATATACTATAAAAAATTAAATAACATTTTGTTAAGTCTTAAGTTTTGTTAGGTCTTAGGCTTTTAGTCTGTTATTTAACCTACAGATGGAGGGAGACTAGATGGATTCATAGCTTTCTAAGTGAACATGACAAACTCGACTGGAATTTGAACCCAGGTCTTCGATTTCCGAGGCACTACCCATTACACCACCTGAAACATCCACTTGAAAGAAGCACAACACAAACTTACCTTACGGATGGTCAATGAGAAAGCCTTGCCGCAACCCATACAGTCCAGCACTTGACTATCATCTGTCCACTTTCTGTTTTGGACCTTTGTGGTCATTATCTGATTGAGAAAGAAAAAAAAATAATAATTCATTGAGTCAAAATATTGGACATTGATTATGAAAAGGAAAATTCGGCATGACAAATCTTACTTCCAAAATATTGATCAATATATATTGATCAATATTTAATACACTAGCAGGCTTTGTCTGCTGGTTATCTCTTTGCAAAGTAGTATGTAATCACTACTTGAAATCTATGAAACAAAAAAATTTAAATGAACATTTCATTCATAATTTGGTTGTAAACATGAAAACATTTGTATTTATTCAGGTAGCTAAACATAATTTTAGCCATTTTTAAACAAATGAAACATGGTGAGAGTGAATAACATTTAATGGGTGTCGACAGAAATAAAATACATGTATTTGCATGAATGAAAAGCAACAGTGAACAAATTGAAATCAAAATGAATAAATAAAAAACACACACCAAAAACAAAAAAAGTTTCTGTTTGAATTAAGTCCAGTGGAAATTAATATCAAGAAGAAAAAAAAAGTAATATTAGACATTGAATGAATGGAATGAGATTTTTTTTTTTCTATCACTACCTGCTTATCAAACGTGTGATACCTAGAGAGAATTTGTAGATCACCGCCTCATTTTGTGCATTGAAATACTATAAAGGACAGGATGTTAAATCCTGACCCCACTCTACCCAACATGGCATCCTAATGACCTCTGGTCCCTAGACCAAAAAAAAAAAAAGGTCTGAATAACCATTTACAGTACACAAACTCATCTCACCTGTAATGACTGATTCTCCCGGCCTAACTCTTGAAGTGCAGCTTGTGTGTCCTCTAATTTTCTTGTCACCTGTGAAATTCTGTCTTGTAGGCTCTCACATTCAGCTTCACTTGCCAGGCACCTAATAGAAGAAAAACAAAATACTCTTTGTAACATCTGACACTGAGCTGCATACAATCTGAAAGTTTCACTCTATATATGTTCAATCCATGTAATTAATATTCACCAGTGAATTAAGTGCATTGACAATGAAGGAGATTGTTGAAAACTAACATTTTTTTGTGCAAAATAGATGCATTCTTTTTATATCAGTAAGGCTATGGCAATTTATTAAGCATAGCTTAGATGTGGCACAAGGCAAAGTATGGTTATGTACAAACATATGATAATGTATTAATAATGGTATACAAGTGACATAGACAATAATATGTAGCAAATGAATGTGAACACTTTTTGGCTGCAAAGTATGTGTAGTGAGTGAATATGCATACATATGTGTGTATGATTTATGCATTTCCCAAAAGGGAACGTACTCTACAAGAGATTTACATGTCATGTAAGCGGAAAAAGTAATAGGCTAAAAAATTATCACAGATTATTTATAGTCCTGAGAGCGTCTCCTAGAAACAGTTTCGATTTGGTTTGTTTTATGGCATATCACTATCAATGAGTTATGTAATGCTGACAAGATTTTTATTGCTGGTAATATTTCGTTTTTTTTTTTTTCTTCTCCTTGCTGGTAATATTTTCCTTTTCAAAAATATATTGCTGGTAATAATTTTGCCAAAAAAGTATTGCTAGTATTAAAATCTATTTTCATAGTGTTTTGACTCCTTTGAGGGGAGGTGGGGTAACTATTTATTCATAGCTGAGACCCTGACAGGTGCTACCACTCCAGGTCAGGGTCGACCTGGGAACACCAGCAACTAAGAGGTGGTCCCATGCTCCTCAAAACCTCCTGATGAAAGGTCTTGCTGATGGATGTAGTTTATCGTCTTACCCAGGACACAGATGCAGTTTATTGCCATACCCAGGATGGGCAGCAGTTTTGAAAAATTAAGAGGAGGTAACCTGACACACTCACTAGTTCTATGAAACTCACCATTTACCTCTGCCTGCCCTGACGACGAGGACTTGCATGTGTGCTGAAAAGCTCTCCCACTTCTGAAAACCTGATGAAATGACTAAGCTATTCAAGCACTTCTCATGTTTATGCATACATTGTTAACTTGAATGTTGAAAGTTTTCTCACCTTTCCAGAAGCAATTTTCTTTCATCGTTGCTGTTTTCCAGTTTTGCTTCCAGTTCTATGCAAGAGAAGAAAAAAAAAAAAAAAAAGAGAAAGATAGGTTAAGCAGGAAAAATGACTTCACAGCAATATACAGCTGAAGATATATTTTGCAAGAAACTTTTCATGAAATTTTTTTGTTTTCAAATATAAAAAACAAGAACCAAGGAAATTACAGTAAATGTCTTTCAAACATTTTACGGATTTAAGAAAGTATCTAATCTAAAAATATTCTATCAAAACTCGTTTTGTAAAAGTTACAATGTCTTGTTTTGTTTCTTAAAATAGTTGATTATATTTTTCTATCTGCTTTCTTTTTTTTTTTTTTTTTTTTTTCATTTAACCCCAAGCAAAGCAATAATGCTGCTAAGACACAAAGGGGTTTACTGGAAGTGAAAGAGAAAACTTTATAAGGAATCTGAAACCCAATCCTAAACAGCAAACAAGAGATAAACCTCTACTCATGTTCAAAAGATGCAGAAGAATTCTGAACTGGGTGCTTTGTAACAAAAATTTATTTACAGGGTCTTCTGAGAATTTTTTTTGTTTTACTTTGAATAATGTTAAATGCTTTTTTGTTTTTACATAATATTAATTATACACTTTTTGTTGACAATCACTATCTAAGAAAAACTACATTACTTAGAAAATACCCTCTGAAAATGTGAAGGTAATGCTTTAGTCACTACAAATATATTGGTAACTTGATGGCGATTTTTATTTGAACGTTTTTAGTTAAAGTATCCAGCACATTGTAGTGAATCTTTTTTTCTATTTTTTATTGTTGCTTTCTTGTGATATTTCAGTCATGGTACACTTAGACCGTCTTCAGATACTTTTTCTTCTTAAATTGAACCTTGTTTTCTTGGGTTACAAGTGTTCGTTTGTCAAACCTGAAATCTAATAGTTACTTATTGAGCTACATTCTTGGTTTGCTGATCACATGATTTGTACCTGTGTTATGGTTGGGGACGAACGAGTTTGGTTTGTTTTACGGCATATCAACCGTAGTTGGTTATTTAATGCTGACAAATTTTTTATTGCTAGTATTAGGTTGGTGCAAAAATAATGACGTAATAATGTCGTTTTTTGACGTTAACAAATATGTCAAAAAACGACATTATTACGTCATTATTTTTGCACCAACCTAATAATATTTTTTTTTTTCCACCAAAAATGTATTACTCGTAATAATTTTTTATAAAAATGTATTGCTGGTATTAAAACATTTTTATATTTCAGTGTTTTGACCCCAGCTTGGGTGTTTACTATTTGCCTATAACTGGGACCCTAACAGGTGCTTTTTTTTCCCCCCAGAAATGTACTTCTGGTAATATTTAAAAAAAAAAAAAAAAAAAAAAAAAAAAAGTATTGCCAGTAATTTTTTTTTCCCAAAAAATGTATTGCTGGTAATAATTTTACCTTCAAATGTAATGCTGGTATTAAAACCTAGTTTTACAATTTCGTAGTGTTTTAACCTCAGTTTGGGGATAGGGTCAACTATTTGCCCATAGTTGGGAGGGACCCTAACAGGTGCTACCATCCTGAGTCAGGGTGTACCTGGGAACACCAACAATTAAGAGCTGTTTCCACGCTCCTCAAATCCTCCTGATCAGAGGCCTTGCTGTTGGATGTAGTTTATCAGGACGCAGGGGCAAATGAGAATGTTACATCAGTGCAAAGTTCAACTTTTAGAAAATAATACAGCTACCTGAGGATGGTCCAAGTGTACAGCAGCTGAAATGTCATAACATGTACACACAAAAAAAAAGAAAAGAAAAAAAATACATATTGTAAGTATTTAACCTTCAATGTCCTGATGGTCTTTTATTTAATTTTGCAATAATAATACAAAAAATATGAAAGTGTCAATTTTGATATTTTAGCTGCACTGTGGGGAAAAAAATAACCAATTTAAGAAAACAGTCATTTTTTTTATGGCATGGATAAACTTATATTAATAGAAGATTCTACAGGATATAAATTGAGGTCTCTGTTTTCTATTGTTAGTAAGTAATAAACTGATCCCTCGTGGAATTATTACGTAGTTATAATAATTGGAAAATATTTTTAAAAACTCGTATGTGAAAACCTAATAACAGTGAAGATGAGTATTAATAAAAGATTCTACTGAACATAAAGTGAGGGGTCGCTTTTCTATTGTTGTTAAGTAAAAAACTGATCCCCACATTGAATTAGTGTTATAATTAGAAAAACATTTTTAAAAAACTGAGATGATTTGATTTATTTCTTTATAAATTAGTAAATGATAAATATTGCATTGTATTAGTTTTTAGAATGTTGTAAATTTAAAATTATTTTTGTAAATAAACAATCTAATAGGTAGTATTTGATATTTTTGTTGTAAATTCTCAAAAAACCAAAAATGTATAAATTCACTTTCATCATACGTGTTTAGGTTTTATTACAATTCTAATCATCACTTTTTAAAACAACAAAATGTTCATGGGAAAAATGTTCCATCGAAAAATAAGTTTTGATAGAACATTTTTCCAGGCATGACAGTCTAAGATTGTAAAAAAAAAAAAAAAAAATATATATATATTTTGA
Source organism: Acanthosepion lycidas (assembly GCA_963932145.1). Classification (NCBI taxonomy): domain Eukaryota; kingdom Metazoa; phylum Mollusca; class Cephalopoda; order Sepiida; family Sepiidae; genus Acanthosepion; species Acanthosepion lycidas. The sequence continues at coordinate 30,848,071 of OZ010603.1, forward strand.
GAATATATTTCTTTCTTTGTATATATTATTCACAGCAAGGTTTGTTTGTTCAATCTTGTACACATGTGAATAGTAAGCATGATACTGCTTAGTGCTAATCTGACTGGGTCTCTATGATTGTCTTACCTAACTTTTGTCCAAGAAGTTCATCATTAGCTGCTGTGCGGTCCTCCAAGGATTGTTGGCATACAACAAGATCTCCCCGTACGGTCGTTAGATTCTCATTTAGAACAGAAGCCTGCATTTCATAACGAGTTTCATTCTCTTCACACTTTTTCTCCAGTTCTTTGTAAGAAATTTCTTTATCGGCCTGTAATTATAAATTAAAGTTAGGAAAAACCAAAGCAAAAAAGGAAAGCATAAAAAAGGAAAGCATAAAACAATAAGGGAAAGAAGCATAAAACAATAAGGGAAAGAAGCATAAAACAATAAGGGAAAGAAGCAAGCATAAAACAATAAGGGAAAGAAGCAAGCATAAAACAATAAGGGAAAGAAGCAAGCATAAAACAATAAGGGAAAGAAGCAAGCATAAAACAATAAGGGAAAGAAGCAAGCATAAAACAATAAGGGAAAGAAGCAAGCATAAAACAATAAGGGAAAGAAGCAAGCATAAAACAATAAGGGAAAGAAGCAAGCATAAAACAATAAGGGAAAGAAGCAAGCATAAAACAATAAGGGAAAGAAGCAAGCATAAAACAAAAAAGGAAAGAAGCAAGCATAAAACAAAAAAGGAAAGAAGCATAAAACAAAAAAGGAAAGAAGCATAAAACAAAAAAGGAAAGAAGTCACCAGTTGAACAGTAGTAGAGAAAAATGACTTAATGCCTAGCCACTAGTTGAACAGTGGGTAAACACTTGTAACTATTTTTATATCTACTGTGAAACATTACATACCAATTATTTACAAATTTTGACTCAGGAGCTCAGGCAGAAGGATTAGAATTGTTCAGGAACGTAGGGGTCAAAAGGTTAAAAATAGATATTTAGAAATTGGAAAAATATTCATTAAGCAATAAACTATTAGTTTAGTAAAATCTTTTAGATTTCTGAAACCTATTTATTTCTTATAAATATTCAGTTCTTCTATAAACCAGACTACTTGTGTAGACAAGCTGAATTCTCAAAACCTTTCGCATATTTATTCGAGTATACTTTATTACAAAAGCTACATTCATAAAACAACATAAATAAGTTACACTCTCCTGATGTAGAAATATTCTGTTTCTTCTTGGTTTGCTTTGTTTAACGGCACATCAACTCCTTATGGGTCATTTAATGCTGAAATTTTGAAAGGAAGTTCTGGTATTTTTTTTTTTTCAAAAATGTATTGACAGTAATTGTTTAGACCCCAGTTTGGATGTTCACTATTTGCCCATAGCTTGGACCCTAACAAGTGCTACCACCCATCTGTTTCTTCTGTCATACTAACACAATTGATTCAGTTGTATTGGAAAGAAAGAAAAATAAATATTTTTGTGGGACTTTGTTTCACAAAGATTCTTTGTAATTGGCCTCTTTCAATTTGAAAGAAAATACTCAATAATAAATTTTATTTAAATTGGTGGAGCCGTGGTTGAAGACCGTTTATTTTCTTTGCTTTCACATACCTAAATCCCTACAGATATTTGAGGAAAAATAATGAAAAAAAAGTGAGCAGAGATCGACTAGAGTTAGTTAGAAAGAGTAAAGCAAATCAGATACTCACCAGTTGGGCCTTCAGATCTGCATTTGTGTTTTCCAGAGACGATTGTAACGTAGCTGCATTTTCACGTAACTCATTCAGTTGTTCTTGTGTCTGTTGGAGACATTTGAAGAAGATTAAATTCATTATAATTTTAATTATTGATTGTTAATGCTAATTAACATTAAGCTTAATTATAACTAGAGGATTGTATTTGGTATGCCGCTATGGCTGATGTATTTAATTGATCGATTCGTTTTCTATGGTTTATCAACCCTTTGCAAGTTATTTAAAGCCAGAAAATATTTTTAGAGTGTAAGAAATTTTTTTCTGGAGATAATAATGATTTAGTGATACAAATCTTACTAATTAACCCCTGGCAGAGGGGTAGAAGAGGTGGATTCATACCTTTCCCAAGGGTATTTGTGCATAAGTTAATATAATGAACTCAACTGGAAGTGGAACTCTGCTTTCTGATTAACAATTCTAAGCCGTTATCCATTACATCAACTGTGCACCCAAAATTACAGTACATGGTATTCCCGAGCAGTCACCCATCTAGGTACTGAACAGACTCAATGTTGCTCAACTTCAGTGATCATATAGGAACTGGTGTTTCAACTGATGTGGCTGTAAACCGATGGCTGATGGACGGAGCACAGACAGATCAATAATTTTTTTTTGGCTTATTTTCTTATTAAGTAAACTCAGAGAAATTACTGTAACAGTGAATAAACAGAGTTATCACCCTTAGACATATTTTCTTTTTGGCGGGTGGGGTGGTAGCCTAATTTTACTTAAATTATCAATTAGTGATCCAATTATTTATTCTTAAATTTAGCACAATGCCGTTAAAATGCTCTAACAAAAACAGCACTAAAGCATGCTATTCTTGCTATGTTACAGGAACAAATATACAGAAATCAAAATCATTACAATATAGATGGAAATACAAATTTCAAAAGGAAAAAGAAAATTTATTGTATATGAAGAACATATTCAAAAAGATTATGGATAAGGGAATATGTGGGTAGTGTAGCAGTAATGGACTGTGAGCTGAGAACAAATTCTGGCCTTGTTTGTTGCATTCAATTTCAAGCAAATGCCCATGAGAAAGGCATGAATCCAATTCTTCTCTTTCCAGTTATGGGCTAAATAGAAGGGTAAACTGGATTAGGCAATGTTTAACCTTTGTGCTTGGGGGGAAAAAACAAAAAAAAAACAAAAAACAACAACAAAGAATGCTGTATCAAAAAGATGGTTATTCCCTTAACACCACTATTACTGGATATACTTTTGACTCTCTTGAAAATGTTTGCAATGATTAGAGAAATGACAACAAAGATGTTAAACAGTATTTATTTATTAGACTGCTTATTTACAAGAATTTTATATTTACAAGATTATGAAAACATGTGAACCAACTACAATGAAATACTTGTTCTATAGTTCACTGATATATTTTTTATAAAACAACAAATAAAAAAAAAACAAGCATTCATAGTTATTTGTAAAAATGGTAAATAACAAATATTGCATTGGAGTTAGTTTTGTAATTTTTTATAAATTTATTTCTGAACTTTTTTCCTGGTGCCCCGCTACTAGATTGGCATCTAGATCCCACACTTTTATTGTTGAAATAGTTAAATGCAACGACCACTTCTATTCTAACAGTTTCTTTTCTCACACTTCTTGCCTGTGGAACTCCCCTGTTTACTCGTTTCCCTGTTAACTACAATCTTCAAAAATTTAAATGCAATGTCAATCGTCATCTATCTTCTTGAAACCCATTCATTTTTTGTCCTTTCTTCAATTCTCCCCCATACTTAATCTTTTCTCTAAATTTAATTGTTTGTAAACCCCATGCATACTAGTTGCATGCCTGCTTTGCTTAAATGATTAAAAAAAAAAAAAAAAGAAAATAAATAAATACACCTTTATAAAAGGTAAATAATAAATATCATTGTATTCTGTTCACATATTTTTATCATCTTGTAAATAAACTTTGCTGAGGGAGTCAAAAGTGTATACAGTAATAGAGGTGTCAAAAGAATAACTGTCCTTTTGACACAACAAATTTTTGTGAGTACGAAGGTTAAACATTGCCCTAGTCTCTCTAACCTATGGTCTAAGAGAATGAGAACTTTGAATTTAAAACCATAGAGAAGGCAATGGGAAACCACTTCACTATCTTTTGCACAAAATCATGACAATTAACAAGTAATAAAATGAAAAAATCTGTAGAAGATGATAATCACAAGTGTTTGGCAAAGACAAAGCATTTAACCCTATCCAAGGCAATAAGGAGTTTTTTGTTCAAGTACAAATTTCAAATTGTGGTTGGGTTATTGATTTGAAACTCCAGATGTGTTACTGAAAAAGAGACTGTGATGGACTTCACTACATTAATTTAACTTTGATAAGAAAACAGGATTCACTGAAGAAGAATAACCACAAGACATTGTTGCATATAAAATATATGTATATAACAAGATGTACAATATCAAACAATGATGTGAAAGAAAATATGCATTTAAGTAAAAAAAGGTTGATTTAATCAAGAGTTTCCTCCCTTTGATTGCAATTTAAGAGTTCAGTGAGAGATAATTATTTGGTTTAAAGTTCACTGGATAAATGTTCATGAGTGTTATTACTGTTGAAAAATATTGTTGTGTCAAAAGAAATTTTTAGTGAAGGTGTACAAATTATCATCAGCATGTGGGTGTACATGTCAGTGAGAAAGTTGTGGATTCGTTTAGCAGTTGACGTCTCATTTTGAGATGAGAAAAATCTTGGCTTAAATAAGTGACTATAGGCTTCGATTCGTTGCATGGGAAAAATCATTCTTCACTTGCAAACGATCTGATTGGTTGGCATCAATCAATCAGTGAGTGAACTTTGGGGGGAACTTAAGGAAGCTTCTGTGTGCCACTTCTCCCAAAAGTGCACAAATTTGACTACTTAAAAATAAAGCGATTCCAAAATTATCGTATTACTGCGATTTGTGAATTGCCTGTAGAAAATGTATTAGTGATTTATTAGCCAATGATCGTTTGGCAGTGTACATGTGATATTGTGTTTGTATGTATATATATATATTCGTGTGTAAATAGGTTCACACAGGTCTGTTGGGAAAAATCTTATTTGTTATAAGAAAGGTAATTGTGAATATAGAGTTTTTTTTTTTTTTTTTTAATCATTTCACCCCAAGAAGGGGAATAAAGCCATTAAAATACAAGTGATTATTAAGTGTTAATGAGTGAGAGAAAAAGAAAATGTTAAGGGACAAGAAGAATAAAAGAAGGGGAAGATGACAATAGATAACAATTAACATTGCATTTCAATTTTTGAAGATCAAATTTGGCTGGAAGGCAAGAAAGTTCCACAGGTGAGAAGTGTGAGAAAAGAAACTGTTAGCAAAGAACTTACGGTTACATCTAGCCAATTCAACTGTAAAATGATGAAACTACTCCTTTTGTTTCAGGCTTTGCTGAAATCAGCATATTTTTGCTGATGTGAGGATATTTTTGTAATTTTAAAAAATCACATATGGCCTTCCAACACTGGTATTTTATGACTTTAGTATTAGGTTGGTGCAAAAATAATGACGTAATAATGTCGTTTTTTGACGTTAAAAAATACGTCAAAAAACGACATTATTACGTCATTATTTTTGCACCAACCTAATACATTCAACAGGAATTCTTTGTATGGGGAAATGACATTATTGCATTGAAAAACTTGGTTTACTGACTTTCCAAACTCTTGTGTTTCATGATGTCAATAGGAACTATGAAAATTTAAAATCAAAGATAAAAGGTAAAACAATAATCCTGCAAAGTTTCAAACAATGTAAGCTGTTATTTGGAAATCTAAGGCATTTTCAAGTTGGCAGGTAAAAAAAAAAAAAAAAAAAAAAAAAAAAGCAACCCCCAAGCTTTCATAACTCCAAAATAATATGCCAGGGATAAGGTTAAAAAATGCATAAGTAAATAAAAAATACTAATACTTACATCAGTCACCTGTGTTTCTAGCACAGTGATTTTTGATTGTAATTCTAGTTTTTGGTTGATGAGTAATTGTTTTGCTTCCAACAGAGTAGAGATTTCCTGAAAATAACCAGCATTAATAATATTAGAGTGTTTGACAAATAATATTGCATTTAAAATAAAGAATTAGGAAGTAGTCAGCTATTTCAAAATAGTAAACAACCAAACCTAATTTAGTTTTGCAAAATGTTTGTGTCATTTAAGAGTGTTTCCTGACATGTTACAATGCTGGGAACACGTTTTTGTGATTGTGGATAATAGCACAAAACATGCCTGCTGGAAGATCCTATGTCCACTTTCAAGAAGAGGAAGTTGAAATTCTATGGGCACTTAATAGCCAAAAATCTTGCAACCATTATTCTAAAAGGTATCACATGAGGCAACAGAAGAGCTGTAGTGAGGGAGAAATAATAACTCCTTTTATATCAGGTGAGCTGAGGAAAAAGATGGAAAGAAATTCGCAAGCATATGTGAAATTTTCTTTGGACCAATGAAAACCTTGCCTTCACAGAAATTGACCAGTGAACTGAAAAGAAGGAGGAAATAAATTTGCAAACCTATGTGAAATTGCTTTTTGGACCAATGAAAACTTTGTCTTCAAAGAAATTATCTGTTGAGCCAAGAAGAAAGAAAGACATGAAAGTAGCAAGCTTATGCAAAATTCTTTTTGATATAAAATGAGAAGAAAAATTAAATTAATGAGAGAAGAGTGTCTGAAGTCATGTGAAACGTTTCATTTAGGTTCCTTGCAACCAGTGAGCAACATTCAAATTCTTGCTACTGTAAAATTATCCACAAATTATATTATCGGCCTTTAATCAAGCACATGGCACCTCAAGGAATTTTCTCTCAACATTCCAAGAAAGCCAAGTATTTCAAACTATCTCCCCATCTACTTTTGCATGTATGCAACTGTATATCCCTTCAGTGAACAACAAACTCTTACATTTGTTTTAAACATTTTTGAATATTGTGTCAGATCATTTAATCTGTTGTATGAACATTTCCTCTTCAAGATGATACATTAAAACTATGGACTTTAAGAAATTTCTGATTTATTTTCCTGGAACGAGCTACTGACACAACTTTAAGCGTGTAAATTCGTAAACAAATTCCTTATCTTGTTTTGCTAAAATTACCTGTGTGTTATTATCAACCTTCATTAATCTTCTTGGTGTGGGTTAATCAAGTGTTCGTTTTAATCTTGAAGATCCATGCCACTATAGAGCTAGACAGAAGAAACTATTAGGTTGACAAGATCACTGAAGATTATCCACAGAGATTGACATTGACATGCAAGTAAGACATAGATTCTTCAGATCAGGGACTCAACTGCAAAGTGACCCTACAACTACACTCAGTCATGGGACTGATGATGATGATAATGTAACAAATACAATAGAAAAAAAGATAATAAAAAATACATTTTTACTTGAATTTAACAAAACTTGTTTCTTGCTACCTAAATATACAGGGTTGCTCACTTCTTTGAGGACATGTCTTTTAATTGCTCTAACTTTTTTCTAACTTATTCTGATTATCATTTCTTTTCAGATAAATAATGACAAACATCAAAAAAGTGGACAATATTTCCACTCTCATGCACATGGGGCCAAAGATTTGGTTTCTTTTACAGCATATCACCCTCAATGGGTTATTTAATACTGACAAAATTTTTATTGGTGGTAATATAATTTTTTCAAAAATGTATTGCTAGTAATGTTTTTTAACTTCAAAATCTATTGCAAGTAATATTTTTTCCAAAAATGTACTGGTGGTAATAACTCTTTCTTCAGAAATGTACTCATGGTAATAACTCTTCCTTCAGAAATGTACTCATGGTAATAACTCTTCCTTCAGAAATGTATTGATGGTAATAACTTTTTCCTTGACAATGGATTGCTAGTAAAATTTCCTGAAAATGTATTTCTGGTAATAATTTTTCCCTCAAAAATGTATCACTGATATTAATACCTATTTTTACACCTCCACAGAATTTTGACCCCTGTTTGGGGGTCAACTATTTACCCATAGCTGGGACCTTAACAGGTGCTACCACCCTGGGTGAGGGTGGACCTGGGAACACCAGCAATTAAGAGGTGGTTCCACACTCCTCAAACCTCCAATCCAAGGTCTTGCTGCTGGATGTAGCTTAATGTCTTACCGAGGATGCTGGGGCCAAAGAAGAAGCAGACAGAGAAAACAAACGGGCTGACGACATCACTGAGTGAACTAGAAGAGCATTCACAGAGACTCAGATATTGGCATGCAACTAAGACATATAGAGGAAGCTGGTCAGGGGCTCAGCAACACTATGACCACACCTGGAGTCATGGGACTGATGATAATATTTCTAATGTATGAATAAAAAGAAGTCTCTTGCATTGGTCAACTAAAAAAAAGAGTCATCATAAGAAAGTCGAACGGGTCCATTATACCTTAATATGATTCAACACATTCATAGGAAGGTGTTTATCCGCAATTCTGATTTGGATGTCCAACATCTTATTTGAACAATCTTTCCCCTGCCATCCTACAAGGCACCACCTTAGGCAAAAAGAAGCAGCGGAAGACAGAAGCAAAAAATAGTCTGATGACATCACTGAGTGAACTGGAAGAGCATTCACAGAGACTCGGACATTACCATGTAACTAAGATATATGAAAGGTGCAGGTCAGGGGCTTAGCAACACTAGAACCACACCCGGGTCAGGGGACTGATGATGATGATTCTAATGAATCTTTTGACTCCTTTAGTTGATCAATGCTTGTCTTCAGGTCTTCCTCTTGTTACTGAGATTTCTACAACTGTTGTTCTGTTAATGGTGATTTTATTAAAAATAGTCTGATGACATCACTGAGTGAACTGGAAGAGCATCAGCAGAGACTCGGACATTGGCATGCAACCAAGACATATGAATGGAGCAGGTCAGGGGCTCAGCAACACTACGACCACACCCGGGGTCAGGGGACTGATGATGATGATTCTAATGGATGAATGAAAGCAAGTCTCTTGCCTCTTTTAGTTGATCAATGCTTGTCTTCAGGTCTTCCTCTCGTTGCTGAGATTTCTCCAACTGTTGTTCTGTCAATGACAACTTGGACTGCACATCATCTAACTCCTCTTCTTTGTTCCTCAATTTGTCATTTACATGGGATATAGATTCATCAGCACCCTGAAGAAGAAAAACAAAACTGATCCTTAGTGACTGTTACTGTTCAGCCTGAAATTTGACTGTATGTCTCACTTGAAAGGAACGTTCTAAACAATAATGACCAAAATAACATTAGGAAAAAAAAAAAAAAAAAAGAAAAAAAAAAGAAGCCAAACACAATGAGGGTTATGAAATTCAAAAATAGCTTTTCTTTAACCCTTCAGCATTCAACGTGCCCCATAAACATCGGCTCTCAATAATCAATCTACCGTAACTTGCACCAACTTAGGCAATGGAAGAAGAGTCAGACAGAGGAAAAAATAGTCTGATGACATCACTGAGTGAACTGGAAGAGCATTCACAGAGACTCGGACATTACCATGCAACCAAGATATATGAAGGGAGCAGGTGAGGGGCTCAGCAACACTACGACCACACCCGGGGTCAGGGGACTGATGATGATGATTCTAAGGAATCTCTTGATTCTTCTCTGCTATAAGATATGACAACATCATTGCAAACAACACAGGAAGTCATGCAGTGAGACTTTGGCCACAAACAGTGAGATTTTGAGAGCCATTATTTACAGGGCAGGTTTTTATGTGTTGAATGTGAAAGGGCCTAATGTATGCCTTAATACCTATATTGTAACTCATAGATTAATGACAAAATAGTTTATTATACAGAATATGGCACTCATTTTTTTGTGCTAAAATCAACAAATGCCTTGTTCATACTTTTAGAACTAAATTAGTTTTGTTGCAAATAGAAAAAGAAAATCTTGTGTAATTAATAATACACTGAGGACAAGGCGGTAATATTTATACACGTTCAAGTTGTGCTAGAAGTAGTTTCACCCAACACTTTTCTGAGGTGATAAAATTTACAGATATAAGTATTAGGCTGGTGCAAAAATAATGACGTAATAATGTCGTTTTTTGACGTTAAAAAATACGTCAAAAAACGACATTATTACGTCATTATTTTTGCACCAACCTAACTTTCCCCAATTTTCTCATGGATGACTTGCTCTCACTTTATATCCTTAAAACTTACTTTTTTTACCCTTTTCCTTAACCCTAGAACACTAAGCATGGGTATATAGTACCCAGCACAAATTTTCCTATTTTTAATTACAATTTTCAGTACCTGATTTTCTTATCTAAATAATATGTTTTTCTGTTCCTATTAATGTTAACTCAAAGTACAAAGTTTGAAGTGCCTGCATGTAAAATATTTCAAATAAAGATTTATATTTAATATTGTTTTTTGATATTTTCAAAATCGGGTATGATATACCCAGGGTTAGTAGTGGCGTAACTTAATTATGTAACTTTAATTGATGGTTAGTGTTCTAGGGTTAAGCATTGTTTTATGACTTTTGTCTTCTAATGCAGCTGCTGGTGGAACATTTGAAAGTGCCTTGGAGTACCTGGCCAAAAAGGACGATGATTCTTATCCTAATCAAAAAAGTGTAGACTCTCTGTAAGTATTCATTTAACCTTTTAGTATTCAACAAATCCTTTAAATATCGACTCTCAATGTTCAACTCGCCATCACCCACCTTATGTATATTCTGCCATAATATATTGCAAATCATGCAAGCAGTGGAGACTTTGGCCACAAACAGTGTGACTTTGAGAGCTGGATATTTATGGTACAGGTTTGAATATGTTGAATACTAAAGGGTTAAACATAACATTTGTTATGTTAGTTTTTTTTTTTTTTTTTTTTTTTTTCTTTTTTTATTATAACTCACATAGTACCCATGAAAAATGGTATTTATTTATGTTTGTTTCATTTGCATTTTTCTGTTAAATACTTTCGTCTGAATCAGATCTTTTTTTTCTTTCTGAATTTCTTGAACTCTGCTTTTCTCCTTTGACCATCAATATTCAAATCTTCTGTGTTCATTGTTAATATGTAAAAATAGTGTTTGATACATCCTGCCTTGTTGACCACTGGTTGTGTTAGGGGGTACTGAGTTAAGCTCTTTTTGGTGGGGTGTGTGATAAAATTTCCAGATATAGGTAGTATATAACTTGATCTTTTTTTTTTTTTTGTAGGTTTCCCAAATTTTCTCATGGAAGACTTGGTTTCTGTTTATATCATTAAAAATATTTTTTTTTCCTTAAGCATTGTTTTATGATTTTGGTATTCTAATGCAGCTGCTGGCAGAACATTTGAAAGTGCCTTGGGGTAAGGACAATGACTCTTACCCTAATCAAAAAAGTGTAGACTCTCTGTAAGTATTCATTTTACTCTTTAGCATTCAACACACCCCATAAATATCACCTGTCAATGTTCAATCACCCCCATGTATACTCTGCCATAATGTATGATGACATTGCAAATAATAAGGCATGCAAAAAGGGAGGCTTTGACCATGAAAAGTGAGACTTTGACAACTGATAATTACAGGGCGGGTTTGAGCGTGTTGAATGCTAAAGGGTTTAAAGTACATGCTATTACTCCATATTTCTTGGAATGCTAATTTTAAAATATTTCTGTATTGTTTCCAAAATTCCAAGAATTTACTGAATCTACCCAAGGATCCATTAATAATTATATGGCAAATGAAGAAAACTATTGATGCAATCTCTGATAAATAAAACCAGCATTTCAAAATAGAAAATACTCATCACCTGTATTTAGGAACATTCAAGATAATTATATTTCAGATAAAAGACTGATTCAAACATTAACTGGGGTTCTGAAGACTTACATTACAAAGACAGGTTTTATAAATAGAATCAGTAAGGCTCATCAATTTACAGTTGAGTGAGCTATATATATGTAGGCGTAATGCTAACATTTTCTTCTCACTTGTGGAACTCTTCAGGCTTTTTTGCTTCCCAGCCAACTTTGATCTTCAGAAATTTAAATGCAATGTCAATCGTTATCATCTGTCTTCTTAATTCTTTTATTGTCTTCTCTCCTCAATAGTAGCAATTCTCATATTCCATAACACTCAGTAACCTCTTGCATCTTAGTGGCTTTATTGCCTTGCTTGGAGTTAAATGATTTTAAAAGAAAAAAAAAAACTGGTGAATCTGTAATTGCAAAACAGAGAACTTTTTGTGTTCATTTCGTATTATGTCGGAATGATGCTGTTCTGGACAAAAAATTGATACTGCTATAGGTTGAAAAGAAAACCACCTGGAAGACCGTGGACTTTTGGGTGATGGAAAACTTTAGAAATCATGTAGGGGGAAGTGGAGAGCCATGATCACCTATGTTCTGAAGGAACACGGCACATATTAGGTTGGTGCAAAAATAATGACGTAATAATGTCGTTTTTTGACGTCTTTTTTTAACGTCAAAAAAAACGACATTATTACGTCATTATTTTTGCACCAACCTAATAGAAGAAAAGAAGACTAGATTTGCGGCAAGGTTTCATCATCTTACAGTTGAAATGGCTACGTGGAACTATAAGTTCCATGCCGATAGCTATTGGGTTGGTGCAAAAATAATGCCGTTTTCTCACATAGTAACATATGTGAGAAAACGACATTATTTTTGCACCAACCTAATATTTCTCTCGCACATTTCACTTGTGGAACTCTTCAGGCTTTTTGCTTCCCAGTCAACTTTGATCTTCAAAAATTTAAATGCAATGTCAATCATTATCTTCTGTCTTTTTAGTTCTTTCTCTTTAATAAATATTAGAAAATTAATTAATTTTAATAATTCAAAATGAAACTAATCTAACCAAAATTTTGAAGGCTCGAAAAAATATTAAAAATTATAATTTAATAATCAAAAAATCTTTTGTTTTTTACTTGTAATATTAACAGATTTTGACAATAAAACTTTGTTTTCATTAATTCTTTCATCATGTATGTTCATAGCCTACTTTATACTAACTGCAAAAAAGAAAGCTCGAAATATACACATAAACTCTAAATGTAAATATGTAAAATAATTTTCTTGAAGATTCTAGATATCTATCTTTACCCACACAGCTATTTACTTTGAAAATTGCTGATAAACTCTAAGATGTTGGACTTAAAACCACCCTACCCACATCATTTACCATAAAAGACATAATTAAGAAGTCATTATTTCTTAATGTGTCAGATTAAAAAAAAAATATCCATTGATTGCATGAAAATCAAAGTTGGTTCAATGAATTCATTTATAAACATCTAAATTACAGTTTGAAACAGAATCAAAGAACTCCAAGAGATCAACAAAATCATGGCAGTCGCTTCAAAATATTTTTAACTATACAAGTTACCAAATCATAGAGTTGAACAAAAGCTAGAGTCGTTTTCTCTTATAGACCATAAATGCTGTCAAATATTTTTAATCAAAGTACCTTAAGTCAAATATTTTACTCAAAGAATCTTAAGTACCTTTAATTTATTTCCAAGTTCTGTTGTGTTGGTCTCTGCCTGCTGTAACTTTTGCTGCAATTCTTCCTGACAGGTTGCACTTTCTGCTGCCTGCAACAAACAAATATTTTCACATTTAATGCTATCATAATGGTCACTGGCAATGAAACATGCAAAAACAAAAGCTTGATAAACGAATTTTAATTCCGCAAGGAGAGTTTCATACTTTTGTTTTAGCAAAATACACACGAAAATAGAAAAGCTGAAAAAATAAAAATTAAAGGTGAAAGTTAATTTAAAAAAAAAAAAACAAGAAAAGTAAATTTAAAAAAAAAAAAAAAAAAAAAAAAAGGAGGAAACATTTAAAAAAGAAAGACTGAAAATTAAAAGAAGATAGGTAAAATTTTTTAAAAAACAGGGAACAGTTAATTTTTTAAAAAACAGGGAAAGTTAAATTAAAAAAAAGAGTCTAATACCTTTCTACCACTTTTTGTCAAATTACTACAGGCTCTAATTAACTCTGAATTGGTTAAGTATCTCACTTTGCAGGGTCTTCTTTCAGATAAGCAATATGGCTTTTGCATCTCTAGGTCAAGATGTGTTAATGGTTATTGCCGAGTCTATTAAGCTTTAGATAAAAATGATGAAGCTCAGGCTGTTGGTTTGGATATCTCTAAGCCATTTTACAGAGTTTGGCATACTGGTCTTCTTCCCTAGTTGAAAGGTTATAAATTTTTGAACTGATTCAGTCTATCATAACAAATCGCGAAATGAAAGTTGTCTTGAATGGCCACTCTTCTAGATCTTTTTGTACTAATTTAGGTGTCACTCAGGGCTCTATCCTTGAATCTATGTTGTTCCTAATTTTCATCAATCTTCCACATGCCATCAGTTCTCAACTTTGTATCTATTCTGACGACAACTATTCCTGTCTTAATAGTAAGTCTTGAGCAATTCAAAGCTGAAATTAACAGTTGATCCCAAAAATAATCTACATTCTGATGCTAAATAGGGCAAGGAATAGTTAGTTAATTTTAACGCTGCCAAAATGAAAACTGCTCTCTTTTAATCATCTGAGAGAATCCTTTTTAACCGCCATCATCATGGCTGATGCTAACCTCCATGAAATGACTCACTGCACCTTCTCTGATTAATGTTTTCTGCTGGCATGAAGGGGAAAGATTATATTGAATCAAATGCTGGCTCTGCTGCTAGGAAAGTTGATTTACTGTGTCATGCTAAAGAATTTTTCTCACCAGAATCTATCTTACATATTTATAAGTTTACCATTCATTCTTGCTTTGGATATAGCTGCTACATCTGGTCTGGTACTTCTGCTCTATATTTAGAGATACTTGATAAAATTCAAAAGAAGAATCTACAATGTTATTTGCCCTGACATGTCATCTCAGCATCACATTGCCTTTTCTATAAATACTTTCATGGTAACCATTCTGATGAACTTTCTTCTATGGTACCTGGACTTTATGAATTTAAGTGCAGTACTAGATTGGCAGTTAGGTCTCATCATTTTACAACTGAAATGGCTAGATGTAGCCATAAGTTCTATGCAAGCAAATTTTTCCCACGCATGTCTCACTTGTGGAACTCTTTTTCAGCTACATGCTTTCTTGCCAACTTTTAACTTCAAAAATTTAAATGCAATGCCAAATGCTATTTTCTATAATCTTAATTCTTGTTCTCTTATCATACTCTCTCCTTAACAGTATTTTTTCTCATTCTCTAACACCCAGTAAGCCATTGCACCTTAGTGGCTTTATTGCCTTGCTTGGGGTGAAAAGTTTGATAAATATATTTTCTGTTTATGCATTATTTTTACAGATACAAATATTTAAGTAAATGTTCTGTTTATAATAAGCAGTATTAACTACATTTACCGACCTGAATGCCCAAGAAAATCTATAGAAAATATATGTCCTCTGACAAGAATTGAATCTGTATTCTACACATTTGGCCTGACGTGCTATACCATTTAGCAACAGTGGAAGTAACTGGTTAGAAAATTCAAATTACAGTTTTTAAACAACAAATTTCCTATCATCTTCCTATATGATGGTTCCATGTAGGATACAGGTTCGATTCCTGTCAGCAGACACATATTTTCTATGAAATTTCTAACATTCAAGGCAAGTAAATCTAGTTAATAATGTTTATTATAAACGGAGAATTTACTTAAAAATTTGTACCTATAAAAATAATGTATAAGCAGAAAATATATTAAAATAATTGTCAGATTTAATTCATTTCATTATATATATATATATATATATATATATATATATATATATATATGGGAAAATGATATATAAATTTTGTTTATATATGAAGAACAATTTTAGGAGGGGAAAAAATATGACAAAGTAGAAAAAGTTTCTGTGTGACATGTTTTGTCCTTTAGGACTTCATCAGACTAAGTTTATGTTGATGTGACTAAATATGCACACATACGAAATGGGCGTGAAGAATTTTAAATACATTTTTTTTTCTAAAAATATGTTTTGTGTATAGCTTCTTTTTGCTTATATTTCCATCACTTTGATTATTAAATATTCCACATTGTGCTACTAAAAGTGCGTTCCAATAACTTGGACCGATTTTAAATGTGAATTAAGTTTAAGCGTCTAACGACTTTTTTCTTTTTCTTTCAGGTTTGGCGGACATCTGGGTGATATTATTTTTCACACATAATTGCCATGACTTAAATAACATGATCCAATAGAGAAATAAATACATTTTCATCAATAACACTGATTTATTTACTGCTGACTTTGATCCATCTTAATGAAACACCCTTATATATAATCCGTTTTAATGAAACAGCCTTTATATATAATCCGTCTTTATGAAAGACCCTTATATAAAATCCGTCTTAATGAAACACCCTTATATATAATCTGTCTTAATGACACACCCTTATATATAATCCGTCTTGATGAAAAACCTTTAACTTGTAATTTTCTTTCGCCTAATACAAGACCCAGGGGCCACACAATGTAGAGGTTTATTAAATGAGGTGTGAGATATAAACTAAGAGTAGGAAATGAGGATTACGAGGATATGGCCGATAGATAAAAATCTTTCGCTTATTTGTTTCAATTATAAAGGGTGCTTCAATAACTTGGACAGATTTTAAATGTGAATTAAGTTTAAGCGTCTAATGACTTTTTTCTTTTTCTTTCAGATTTCGTGGACATTTGGGCGATATTATTTTTCACACATAATTGCCATGTCTTAAATAATATGATCCAATAAAGAAATAAATAAAGTTTCACCAATAACACTGATTTATTTTCTGCTGATTTTGATCCGTCTTAATGAAACACCCTTTAGAAGATCATGCACACACTATCTCACCTGCTGTTCCTTTTGCCTTTCTGTCTCTTTCAGTTTGAGTTCCACTTCTGAAATCTGTTTCTTTAATTCAGCATTAGCATCATTCATTTGTGAAACCTGCAGAATGAAGGAATGGAACAATAAAAAACAAAAAAAAAAAACAATATCAAGTGCATCACTCATGATTCTGTACTGATGTAAAACACAACGGGCCAATTTGCTCATTTGCTTTTAAAACAGAACCAGACATTTGCTTTTAAGTTTTTCCATTAAAAGTTATTCCATTTTTGTTTCATGAATTTAAAATTATGTATAGTCTTAGGCCCTAATTCAAACAGGACAGACTTCAGACAACATGATTTCAGATATGTTCCCAATATGCAATAAACAGTGGGGGGGAGGGGTCTTAATAAAAGGGGGAATCAGAAAATCATTCAAAGGGATAAAAACGGTGAGAGAATATAAACCCAAGAGTAACAAGCTGGACCTGACCAATTTTTCCGCTTATTTCTGCTGCTACTTAATATGGCAATTTGAATGATTTCTGCCTTACTAGTAAAATGGTGCACATGGCAAACAAGCTCAAAAAATATGGAATAAAGATGTTAATTTTCATTAAAGGATACTTTATGTACATCGCTTAAGAGGGCCTGAACGTTGCAATAAAATTAATGAAAAAACTGGTCAAAGCTTAATAACAGTGCCTTTAATAAGAAATTTGGTATCTAATTTTAAGTTCAGTGTGTCTATTAAATTGCAATATGCTGGTAGTGTAACTTAACAATGTGGAAAGCGGAATTGGTGAGCAAAGTTGGATTACTTTTGCACAAATGCACTTGGGAAAGGCATGAATTACAGCTCCCCACCCAACACCTTAGTAGGGCAGACCGTGTTTTCTTTCCTTGGGTGGCAATCAGTTTAAAATAGGGGGGGGGAAACTGAATTAAAAATCATGTAGAAATTAACAGGAAATCGATCCACTGTCTTTTTCAAGAACACATGGAAATTTATATGTAATAAAACAAGTGGAACCTGTGGAGAGCCATGACTGCCTATGTCACAAAAGAAGAAAGACGTGTTTGAATTAAAACACATTGAGAAGGTAATGTGAAATCACTCAACTATCTTTCCCAAGAAGTCATGGCAATTGACAGTTAAATAAAGAAAAGGAATCTGTGGAGAGCCATGACCACCTATGCTGTAATAGAAGACAGACAAGTTTAAATTCAAAACCATGGAGAATGTAGCAAGAAATAACTCCACTGTCTTTCTCAAGAACACATGGCAATTTACAGATAAAAGGTATCTCTGGAGTGCCACAATTACTTTCCTTCTTGAAGGAAGATAGTATTTAAAAAAAAAAAAATACAGGCTCTTTAATTTGTATATCGCATCAATAAAATGGGGGCAGCTTTGGAATGGAACCCAAGCATAGCCACAATACCCCTTTACATTTCAAAACACAGCTTATACATATACCCTGAAGGTAGATTTATATAAATAATATATACCCTGAAGGTAGATTTATATAAATAATATATACCCAGAAGGTAGATTTATATAAATAATATATACCCAGAAGGTAGTTTTATATAAATAATATATACCCTGAAGGTAGATTTATATAAATAATATATACCCTGAAGGTAGATTTATATAAATAATATATACCCAGAAGGTAGTTTTATATAAATAATATATACCCTGAAGGTAGATTTATATAAATAATATATACCCTGAAGGTAGTTTTATATAAATAATATATACCCTGAAGGTAGTTTTATATAAATAATATATACCCAGAAGGTAGTTTTATATAAATAATATATACCCTGAAGGTAGTTTTATATAAATAACGTATACCCTGAAGGTAGTTTTATATAAAATTTAATAAAATGATCATTTTCATCTTGAAGGAAGATAGCATTTATAAAAAAAAAAAAAAAAAACTGACCCAGAGCATTTACTGATCTAAAATGAACTGTTCATATTTTATAGGGTATGTGCCACACTATTCACAGAGCATATGGAGATATTCCAAGGAATGACACTGTGATCCAAGGAAGAGGACACAGATACAACTCTTGTAATTTGGAACCAATGTCAAACAAAACTTATCAATTATTTATATTGAGGGTGGGCTGAAAAGTTCATAGGCTGACTTGCATGTGAAATTTTGCATGCATTAATTTCAATTCTTCTTATTAATAACTGCATTGTTTCTTTCCAAGTACCAGGTTGGGCTGACAAATTCATAGGCTGACTATGAAGGAGTGATGCTAGAGCTGTGAAATCTTGCATGCATTAATTTCAACTCTTATTATTAACTGCATTGTTTCTTTCCAAATAAACTGATGTCTGACTGTTCAAAGTTTGTCAAAAATAGTCATCAACAGCAGATATGACGACATCATCACTGTGATACTGGTTCCTAGCCAAGTATTTTTTTTCATGTCGGGGAAGAGATAATAATCAAATCAGGATAATAGATAGGAGTGATTAACCAGTTTAAAGCCACAATCACGTATAGCAGCCATTAAAACCAAGAACTTGTGTGCTGGAGCATTGTCCTGATGAAACAAGACCCCTTTTGTGAGTTTTCCTGATGTTTGGTTTTGATAACGTTGTTTTTAATTAGCAAGTCAAGAACTGTCACCATTTTCCTTAAAGGAATCTCTTGATGCTGTCTCTTTGGCCTATCCAAAATGCCAGCATCAAAATTCTTGTACCTTAAGATGATTAGTAATTAAAACTAATGAATAATTTATATCTGAGGTTGGCCATGGGTAACTCAAACAACCGATAAAGTTGGTGGGCAATCACTGTGTATTCACTTACTACGTTTAGTAAGTACAAGTTGAAAGTTTACAAGTAATAGCAAATTTTATATTTTACAATACAGATTGAGAATCCTTTAACTGAAATTCTTGGGACTGGAAGTACTTTGGTCTTCAGAATTTTTTCAGCTTTTGGAATACAAACTATTTAATTTGTATATAGCATCTATAAAATGAGGTAGCTTGGGAATGGAACCTGAGAAGAAGCATGGTATCCCTTCACAATTCATAACACAGCTTATACATATACCCTGAAAGAATTAATAAATTTTGTGTACATATGGAAGCTGGTAACGACGCTAGTCATGGATTTTTAAGTGGTGAAATTAAGATTTCATGTAAGAATAATGTTTTGTACTTTCTGTACATGTACAGAAAAAAAACAATCACTACTTACAAAAATATACAAATGCAAAACTTTTTGAATAATATATTTACTGAGCATGAAACGTCTGGTAAGTAATCCACAAACTGAGGTGTTGCTGTGACGATCGCCGACAAAAAACTGACATCAACGTTAGATACATAGCTGGGCTGGGGAACCCCCACCCAGGGCAGATGAGGTCACTTACAACACGTCACCTAGGAACCTTCCCAAGGCTTTCTGAAATTTTCCATTTGTGGCGAGTCTTGTCAGCACCTGCAAAACTTTTAGATTTTGAAATTTCAAATAAAGGATACTCGACCTGTTTCTTAATTTAGATAATTTATTTCATTTTTAAGACGTGTAATATTCAATATAGTTTGGTTATTTTGAGCTATAGTTCTTATCTTGGTTGTTATTGATATTACAGACAACATTTCAGCCAAGTACCCCTCTGGTCATCTTCAGGTTTGGTTTGGTTTACAGCATATCAATCCCAATGGGTTATTTAATGCCAACAACATTTTTATTCCTGGTAATATTTTGTTTTGTCAAAAATCTATTTCTGGTAATAATTTTTTACTTCAAAAATGTATTGCTGACAATTTTTTCAAAATAAGTATTGCTGGTAATATTTTTTCCAAAAATGTATTGTTGGTAATATTTTTTTTTCTTCAAAAATTTATTGCTGATAATAATTTTTTTACAAAGTATTTCTAGTATTAAAATCTGTTTTTATACTTTCATAGTGTTTTTACCCCAGTTTCACGGTTAACTATTTGCCCATAGCTGGGACCCTAACAGGTGTTACCACCCCGGGTCAAGGTGGACCCGGGAACACCAGCAATTAAGAGGTGATTTCATGCTCCTGAAAACCAACTGATCAGAGGCCTTGCTGTTGGACGTAGTTTATCGTCTTACCCAGGATGCGGATGTCATCTTGAGGTGTCCATTATTTGGGTTAATATGGGATTTCTGTCAGTTATTGTGTTATTTTTTCCCTATGGTGTCAGTTCTTGTCTATTCCTGTGTATATTATTTGACTACCGTAACTTGGAATTGAACTCCTGACCACTAGATGAGAATAATGCGTTTAATCAACTACACCATCATCCCAAAGGACATGTGTCATAAGTTTTTGGATCATTTACATTAAACGTCATGGCATGTTCATGCTGATTTTCATAATTTAAATAATTTGGTATTTCAGACTATTGTTCTCATCTTAGTTGTTACTGATATTATTATGTTTCGACCACCAAGAACCCTCAGGTGTTATTTTGTCCCTGTGATGTCAGTTCTTGTTCATTCCTACTGAACCATATAGATGTTATTATAGACACAATGTTTCAGACATTGTACCTTCTGGCCTTCATCAGATGTCTATTATTTATACTTACTTGAAATGTGTCTCTAATAAAATCTATAACAACCAAAATGGAAACAATAGTTCAGAATAATTAAAGTATACTTACGTTCTTTTTGATTTTATAATAGCAACAGTTAAGGCAAAATAGATTGTTTTTTTTTTTTAATTTAAAAAAAAAAAAAAAAAGTTAAATAATATCTGACAAGTCTTACCTTTTCATTAAGTGTTTTCTCAGTTTCGATTTGAACCTTCAGGTTTTCCTGTGAATAGATAAAATGGTAAATTATTAGAAAGAATGAAAGATGCAAAGTCTTTTTTAAAAATCTTTTCTCTCCTGAGCAAGGCAATAAAGCCACTAAGATGTAAGGGATTATCAAGAGTGAGAGAAAATAGGAAGCCATTAGTGAGAAAGGACAATAAAAGAACAGAATTCAGGACGACAAAAGATGGCGATCAGTGTTGCATTTAAACTTTTGAAGATTGCATGTAGCAGGGAAGCAAGGAACTGGAAGAGAGTTCCACAGGCGTGAAGTGCGAGAAAAACAAATATTAAAATAGAATATCTAGTTAGTTCAACAGTAATATGTTTAAATTCATGCAGTTGATATACCAAGGAGGAGAGCTCATTAGAACAATTGCTGTGAAAATATTTATAGAAAAGGCAGAGAGAAGCCATGTCATGATGGTGGGAAAGTGACTTGAGTTGAAATGTTAGGTCAAGGCCAATATATAAGCTAATGTCGGTTTTTGACGTATTTTTTAACGTCAAGAACCGACATTATTTTTGCACCAACCTAATACAAATATGACAGGAAACCCAAGATGAAAATTGTATTAAAAATATGGTTGAGTGCATACATATATTTCATAAATTTGCTAGCAATAGAAAAAAAAAAAAATTTTTTTTTTGTTAATCATTTCACTCCAAGCAAGGCAATAAAGCCACTGAGGAGTTACTGAGTGTGAAAGAATCAAAGGAAAAAGCATCATTAAGGAGTGAGGACAATAAAAGAACAGAAATTAAGAAGACACAAGGAAACAATTTCTTTGATATTTTTTCAAAGGAATTTTTAATCCTTTTGGCATTTACTCTAACACTGATTTTCAACCAGTGTGCCGGGAGAGGATTGTAGGTTTCTCAAATTATTTTCAAAAGATGCCCAAAGCACAATAAGTATACATATCAAAATTAAAACCCTTTTGAATTGATTGTACAAGCATATTCTTATAATAAATAAATGCATACATAATATATAAAATAATATAAAAAGGAAGCTTTTCTGCAATAAACAATATTAAGAGAAATTAATCATGATCAGAATCCTTGGAAGAAGATTTAAGAACATGCCTGTCCAAAATTTGACCTTGCAAAGAATCTATTCTAAAAAACATCAACCTCTGATATCTCATTAAATATTAAATTATAATAAACAGAAGATTTTTTTTCTTTTAATTATTATCTTTTTATTAGCACTTATAATAAATTGTTTTGTATTAATAAATAAACCATATAAAATATACTCTTTTTAAAATCTTTTTTTGAGCATTATAACTTAAGTATGTAGACATATGAAAGAGGATTATCTCCCTTTGGTCAAGATAATCAAGTTAGCCACTTAGTGATATCACTTCATACAGTGACAAAAAGTGGTTAGTCAGTCAGTCAGCAAGCTTATATGTGTCAAGATACACATGCAGTTCATCCTGCGTGAGCTTCCACTTGGGGCAGCCAGCTGCCAAATGCTACAGCTTACAAGTCCATGGTGCCATTTCCCTTAGGGAATAAATCTTTCCCAGAGATAGAAATCTCCAGTTAGCAGTCCCCAATTGAGGAAAACCCAACACACTGTTTCTAGTTTGTGAAATATATCCTTGCCTGAGACATAGTAGATGAATCTGGTCCATTTGAATCTAGAGTCTTAAACATGGCTTCTCTAGAAACACAGAAGAATCTCCACATTATATGCAATACCGTATTTTTTTTATTCTCCTTTCACTCAGCTTGAATTTATTATTCTGTGTGGGACACATGTAAATATGTGTTATAGCATACCTGCAGATGATAATGGATATGTCCTCATTCACATAAATACAGTAGTAAATACTGTATGCTAGTATGCAATTGGAGATTCATTATGAAATTCACTTGATTCACTTCTAGCATTTGACTACTATGCGCCATTGACAAATCTTGTATGTATTGTTCTTGTCCTAAGAATTATCGTTCATTATCAACCTTCATTTCATTATTCTATTCAGTAACCTTTACAACATATGTATATACAGTTTTGTATATGTAGTAGTAGTATAGAAGTCTCTCTGAGAACAAAGCATGTTTGTCATCCTGATTTCTTTCAGCCTTTCTGTTTGGTCTATGAAGTACAGTGTTGTTATATCACAGATATAATAATACCCATAATGGGGGAAATCAAATGGCAAAATTAATCTTTCCTCCAATATCTCTTCCGTTATTAAGTGTGTCGAAGTGTGCCATGAGATAAAAAAGGTTGAAAAAACATTGTTTGAGAATTGTGATATAACTGAAAATACTGACAATACAAGGCAGTGCTGACTCCAAACAGCTACCAGTTTTACCTCTGACCTTGAGCTCTTTATAGTAATGGACTAGTTTATACAGTCATTGACGGTGTACTATTTACTCCACAACACATGATCCATTACTGCACATAATTAGGTTACAATAAAATTTGTATCTGTCTATATTTCTGAGATGAGGTATTATGTACATTATTCGGACTATTGTCCTCATCTTTGTTGCCATATTTATTACAACAGCTGAAATGTTGTAATAAATATGGCGACAAAGATGAGGACAATAGCCTGAATAATGTAAATAGTGAATAAAATTTGTATTTTATATGAATGCTACATTATGAAAATTGAAATGTAGTAGAGTGGGGGGGCCCCGTATTAAAGATGGGTGGGACATGAGACCCTTTCACTGGGCTCTAATTTGCTATATATAAATTTCTACATAATTGTAGTGAATGGTTCATTAAAAAATAAAACACAGTTTTGTAAATATAACAGACTGGTAATTAATAGACTGGTAACTCCAGGATTTAAGACTGAATTAGCAGACATCTGTATTGTGTCTTTTCAGGACGTGGGTGATCATGGCATCCCCACAACTTCCTATCCTTTGGCGCTCTTGCCAATGTTTTGTCTTTTTACTATCTTTTTTCTCTTTGCCTCCTCTGCTATCCCTTTACACAAGCTCGTTAAGTAAATTATAAGTATTGCTTCTACCTGTTGCCTTCAATCTGTCCTGTTGAGTGCTAAATTTTCCACAAGTCTTATATCATTATGTTCCAGAAATTTCAATGATCCCTTTCTCATTTCTTTTTTTTTTTTGTTAAAATTTCCTTGTTACTCACATGCTCTGTCCATGACGCTCTCATCCTTCTGTAGAACTACATCTCAACTGCCTCAAGCCTCCCCATCATCTGTGAAATTGTCCAACAGTCACTGCTATATAGGAGGATTGATATTACAAAACAATTCTAAAGAAATTTTCATGTTTCTTAACACTTTGCTAGGGTTTTGGAAGGCATATTTTTTTGCTATTCCAAAGCACCTTCAGATTTCAATGTCACATTTTCCATCCTCTGTTAAAACACTTTTACAGATATTTAAATTTTTGTACTTGCTTGATTTTGACATCTTCAAGTTGCTTCCAAGAATGTTCCTTGTACTGAATGCCTGTATATTCTGTCTTCTTATAATTGGTAGTTAGAACTTTGAGCTTTCCTCTGCTACTTTTTCCCGGAGACCCACTTAGGAATGGACCAATCCCAACAGTTCATTATTCTGCTTTTGATTTATTATGAAAAATTAGAGCTATTAACAAGCAAGGCAATGATGTCACTAAGATCCAAGCAGCTACAGGAAGTGAAAGAGAATTTAAAAGGAACCAGAAACCCAATCCTGAACAGGAAACAAGAGATAAACCTCTACTCCTGTTCAAAAGACTAGGGAGATAGGTGAATCAGGCGATAGGTGAACATATCTACTCCTATTGAGGAGAAATAAAAAATAATTATTAAATATCAGTTTATGTGGAGATGTTAGAAGTATAGAATTGAAGTAGACTTTAGTAGGAACTTGAAATCCAATCCTAAATAGGAAAATAGGGATATATCTCTGCTCTTGTTCAAAAAACGAAAAATATGGTGTGGTGTGAGCCAGATGATAGGTGGAGGTTTACCAAGAGTTGAGATTGTTTATCCTGTTTATTGTGTAATACAAAAAAAAAAAAAAAAAAAATATAAATATTAAGTTAAATTCTTATCAGAAAAATCTTTTTTTTTAAAACTTCATGCAATACGACTCAAGAGCCGCTTAAGGTAGAGGGTTACTGAATGCAGTATATGAAAGTAAGAGGAGATAGGAAGAAATGAAGATTATGAGGATAGGGAGGATAGATAACGATTGACCTTAGACTTCAAGAGGTCAAGAAGCATCCTTCATTTGTGAGTAAATATCTTGTTAACAATTTTAATTCAGAATAATAATTTTTCCAAATACAAATCCTACCGTCTAACTTGTGGTTGGGAGGAGGAGATGAATTTATACCTTTTCCAAGTATATTTGCACACAAGCGAATGTAACGAACCTGACCGGAATTTGAACTCAGCTACGATTCCTCATTCTGAGCTGTTATCTATTATACCACCCACACATTCAATGGATGATGCAACAAATGATGAAGGAGAAATTATAAATTGAGATTAAATTTAACTTCACCTTCAATAACCTTTTCCAAAATATACTGATGAAGTATTTAGGACTTTTTCTGAAAACTGTGGATAGACATAAAAGCAAATACCCTTTCTGTTTGTAAGTCAGCTTCTAGGGTGCTTATCTTTGCCTCGTGTTCACTGATCTGTCTTTGGTAAAGTGTTTCTTGTTCTTTTAAAGATTTCTGCAGTTGATCCTGTGAGAAGAAAAAGAAAGATTTAACATAAAACTTCTGACATCATTTGACAAAACTTCTAAAATTTAATGTAAAACTTTTCAACAATATAACAACATTTGAAGAATACAGACTTGTATATCATATTTAGTTTTCTTTTCAAATGCCTTTTTTTATTTGGCTGAAAACTTTTCAGCTCCCAGCTTATATGTAATAGACAATATTTTTGTAAGTTCATAGACTGATATGTAACCTTCATCTGTATTTTGTACTTGGTAAAACTTATGGTACATGTCAAAATGAAGTGAATTTTGGTTGGTTGTTGGATTTAACGGCATGTCAACTCCTATTTGGGTCATTTTATGCTGAAGCCTTGTTTATTTATGTAAATAAGATGGTTGTATTGTATAAAAGGTTGGGAGGCTGTTGGGTTTCATAATCTACTGTATTTTTTTGGATTGCTTTTTCTTGCGATTGTTTCTAATTGTATATTTTCATATCGACATCCATGTGTGCATATATATGTCTACACATACATATACACTATTTAAAAGTGTTATATTTTGTTGAGGATCTTGTATATTTTATCTGTGTCTGTATTTTTAAAAATTTATTTTAAGTCTTTTCCATTGACATATTTTTGTCTTATTTTAGTTATGGTTTTGCATTCCAATTGTGATTAGGCTTCCACATTTGCATTTTGGTGGATTTGTTTTTTCTGAGTATTTCCAAGATTATTTGGGTATATAAATCGAAAGAATTGTGATGATTTTATCTAGTGTCACTTGTGTTGCTTTTGCTTGTAATTTAGTTTTAATGTGTACTTTACTTTGCAGTATGTCATTTCTAATCAATATTGACACTCCTCCATTAGCTCTATGTCGTGTATTGTGGTTATAGTGGTATTATTTTTAATTTTTAAGTTGGCATTTTCTTGTAAAAAAGTTTTCTGTAAGCAAATGATGGCTGGATACAGTAGTGACATAAGTATGAGTAGGTCATTGCAATTAGATTTTATTCCACGACAGTTCCATTGCAGGATCTTATGTGCCATAGTTATATTTTCATTTTTTGGGGGTAAAGTTACCTTCTAGGTTTATATCATTTGTCCTCTCCAGTTTTTTTTTTTTTTTTCCCCTTGAGTTTTTTGAATCTTTATCTTCAACTACTTGTGGTGTCCTTCAGTCAGATTTTTTGCTTTTGTTTTAGAATTTGTTTATTTTCATTCTCTTCTATTTCCATATATTCCAGAGGTTCAAATTTATTTTCATTTGATATATTGATTCTTGATTTTGAGTTAGATCTTGGTCAAATATTTTCTTGTTCTGTTGTCACTTTTTTGTCTTTTTGTTTATTTTTCATTTTCATGGTTTGGGTTTGGGAAGAAGAGTGTTCACTGGAGTTTTGTTGCATGTTTTCTTTCCGGAGTTTTTTGCCTTCTTCTGGGTTAATTCCATTTGATTTAGGTTGTCGAGTTTTATTTTGATCTATCCATCATATATTTAGGGGTAGGTGTTAGTTTTGGTTGGGAAGAGGAGTGTAAGTTATAGGTTTGGGATGGATTATATATGATGGGGCTTGACATGACCAGCCGATTGATCAGATCGGGGCCCCTCTGACCGCTCGTCTAGCCCAGGTAAGGGCCAAAGTGGTGTGTTGCAGGGTTGTGACCGCTTTACACCTGGATCATGACCTGCTCAACTACCAGGATCCTGACACCAGACATTACGGGTCGCCACCCACGGCCAACAGGTGGCCCCATTGAGGGACTTTCACCCTCTGCAGGGGGGCAGTCGGCGTATTCTGATGTCCCACCAACTGGACAGGTGAATTTTGGTTTGGCTTGGTTTGCTTTATGGCATATCAACCTCAATGGGTTATTTAATGCCGACAAGATTTTTACTGCTGGCAATATTTTTTCCAGAAATGTATTGCTGGTAATATCTTTTTTCAAAAATGTATTGCTGGTAATATTTTTCTTTTTCAAAAATATAATGCTGGTAATAATTTTTCAAGCAATGCACTGGTATTAAAACCTATTTTTATACTTTCATAGTGTTTTGACACCTTTTGTGGGGTTACCTATTTGCCTATAGCTGGGACCCTAACAGGTGCTACCATACTGGGTCAGAGTGGACCTAGGAACACCAGCAATTAAGAGGTGGTTCCATGCTCCTCAAAATCTCCTGATCAGAAGCCTTGCTATAGAATGTAGTTTATCATCTTACTCAGGATACAGATGTAGTTTATTGTCATACCAAGGACAGAAGCGAATTTTGATCTCAAATAGTCCCATTATGATGTTTATTCTGTATTTACATACACTATTGAAGTTTGTTGACAGAGATGACAATTTTCAAAAACAAATATTAAATTCAAATGCTTTTTCCTCATCAGGCTGTAGCATAGAAACTATCTCACTTGTTGGCTATTGTGGCATGTGGAGGCTTCCTTACTTTGTTAGCAACAACAGCAATGGAAATAATGAGAGGGTACAACTGAAAGTCCCAAAAGTGATAAAAATGCTGACAGAGCCTGATTTGGCCTCTTTTTCATCTTCCTTTTCAGCCGCCTCTATCTCATGGCCAGCTCTCTTTTCCATTTTAGTGGCCTCTACATTCAAGTCCTGCTTTTTTCTTTTACGTTTCATTTTCAGTAGCCTCTACCTTCAAGCCCAGTTTGAAGGGTGACACACAATGTTTGCTGCAAAAGATGAGGCATGTCCTGGTAGCTTGACTTGGACTTCTCATTCCTCCCATGAGAACTGACGGAGAAATCTTTTTTCAAGACACTTACCAAAAGAAAACTTCACATAAACCCTGCTGCAGAAGACGAGGCCTGTCCCAGCAGCTTCACACTCAAATTCCTCATCGAAACAAGTGAAGAAATCTCTCTTTACAAAATATCTACTCAAGAATTTTGTTAACTGGGAAACCCCAACTTTTTCTCCACAAAATACTATTTTACACTTTCTTTCAACCAGAAATAAAAGCTGTTATTTTGAGCCTTTGATTTTGTTCACTCAACTCTCAATGGCGAGCACAAGCCCACACGCAACCAGGAAATATCCCCAACAGTAGACTTATCGATCTACTTATGTATATATTTGCAGAAAGACAGTTATTTGAATATCTTACCTGTTTTTCTTGAAATGACGTTTTCTCAGAATGAAGTTCTTTAACTTTATTTTCTAAATTATTCTTGGCTTCTAACAACTGGTTTTCAAGACCCTGTTTTGCTTTCTGTATTTGTTCATAATCTTGACTTAATGCAGACATCTAGTGAAAAAGAAAAAGAAAATGATTTTAAAAAGTTCATGTTGAATGTTACAGAATGCATTCAACACAGAAAAAAAGTAGATCTTAAAAATTGAGTTAAGAATTGGTACAGCTCGAAAATAAAGTTTTTAATGCAAGAATCAACAAGAAAAAAAAAAAAAAAAAAAAAAAAAAGGAATAATGGAAGTTTAAAAAAACAAGGGTACAAAAAATTAATCCATGGTGGGGATGAAAATATCTTAAACTAGCTGCTTATGTAAGTCAATATATTTCAGAGAGGATTTATTAAATACATCAAAAGACTTTCACTCCCAAAAACAATTCAAAGCATGTAGTGGTGGAAATGAAAATTATGGCCATATTTCAGTGCCAAGGGTTGAAGGTAGGATTTTTTAATATTAGAAATCTACAATTAATATCAGATATTTCTTCTAATATCAGATTTTTATTTTAATTCTTATAATTAATATCTGAATTTTGTTGGTGAGGGCCTCAGACTCAACACAGAGGCCTAGATTAAGTTCCTTGATGAGGTAGTGCTGCCCTGAACCATGCTATACAAGCTGGAGAACATAGACATTTTCTGCAACCAAATTTCCTTTTACATCTGGCCACCTAACTCCCCAGACTGCAACCCCCTTAATTATTATGTGTGGCGTGCAGTTGATCAAGAGACCAACAAAACTCCTTGTAACACTAAAGATGAACTGAAGGCAAGGATTATGGCAGCATTCCCGAACTAAAAAAAAAGGAGGCCATCCAGAAGTGTTGCAGGAGATTCTGAAATTGTCTGGCAGCTGTGGTTGAAGCGAATGGTGCTTTTATTGAATAAATTTACACTAGTATTTCAAGATATTTTGGTTTAGTTTGTTTTATGGCATATCAACCACAATGAGTTATTAAATGCCGACAAAATTCCCCTTTTTTTTCAAAAATGTATAGCTGGTAATTTTTTCAGAAATGTATAGCTGGTAATATTTTTTTTAAAAAAAAAATGTATAGTTTGTTTTGTTTTGTGTCATATTAACCTCAATGGGTTATTTAATGCTGACAAGATTTTTATTTCTGGTAATATTTTCTTTTTTCAAATATTTATTGCTGATACTAATTTTTTTTTAAAAGTATTTCTGGTATTAAAATCTATTTTTACACTTTCATAGTGTTTTGAGTCAGGTTGTGGGGTCAACTATTGGCCCATAGCTGGGACCCTAACAGGTGCTACCACCCCGGGTCAGGGCGGACCTGGGAACACCAGCAATTAAGAGGTGGTTCCAAGCTCCGCAAAACCTCCTGATCAGAGGCCTTGCTGCTGGACGCAGTTTATCGTCTTACCCAGGACACAGATGTAGTTTATCTTCATACCCAGGATGATGAGATATTTTTGTGTAATTTTGGTAAATATATCTGTTAAAATGAGTTGTCAGTATTATTTTCATTTTTGTGTAATTTAGATAACAATTTATCCATTGCACACTGTGGGTCCCACCTGTTTATTGTTGAAATTGCTAAATGCAACCACCTCTTCTACTCCCACAGTTTCTTTTCTCGCACTTCCCACCTGTGGAACTCCCTTCAGTTTCTTTGCTTCCCTGACAACTACAATCCTCAAAAATTTAAATGCAACATCAATCGCCATCTATGTTTTTGAATCCTAACCCTTTTTTATCCTTTCCTCAATCCTTGCTATCTTTTCTCTTCCTGCATACGAGTGGCATTTCCACCTTGCTTGGAGGTGAAATAAGAAAATAAAAAGTTCAATTTATAACCAAAAAATTCAACTTCTTCCTGAAACTGAAAACAAATCTAATAATAAGTAATATATTAAATTTGATTTACCTTTTTTTCAATTTGCAAACATTTTGCTGTGCTGTCTTCTAAAGATTTCTTCATTTTCTCCACCTCTTTTGCATTGTCCTGTTTCACCTGAGCAAAAAAAAAAAAAAATCAAGAAAATATGTTAGTAGATTATGTCCCTAACAGAGAGCAATAAGTTTGTACTTCTCACTGTTGCTTATGTGTTCAAGCCTCACTGATGGTAGCAACGTTGTGACTGGTGACAAATCTTTACATGTAGTTTCTCCAGAGAGGCATTAAGGACATAAACATGACAGATCAGAAAAGAAACTTCTTTAAGAGATATTTTTTTTATTGAGAACTTGAAAACAAGAGAGACATCAATAAAATTCAAAATGTCATACTTGTCAGTTTCAAATCTCCGGTAGATCAGTAGAAATCTCATCTAATACATAAACATTTAAAAAAAAAAAAATAAAAAAATAAAAATTAATTAATGGGGTCTGCATGCGTCACATCCTCTTGAAGATTCAGAAAACATTCTTTGGCCTTCTTCTTTACTTATTGATGGACATTTGTCTCATTAAAAATAATAATATTGTTATTGCCGTTTTTATTATTACAATATGATTTTTATATAATTTTATTATGATGACCATTGTGATGATCATTATGATGACCATTGTGATGATCATTATGATGACCATTGTGATGATCATTATGATGACCATTGCCATTGTGATGATAATGAACATGATGTTGATGACCATCGTTATAATGATTGGTCAGATTTTGCAAAGTGAGTCAGACCAAGAACTTTTTAGCACACTATCTCTCACATACAAAGTTTTTTTTTTTTTTTTTTTTTTTTTTTTTTAAGATATTTGGTGATATACTGTTTGACACAAATGACAATTTACTGGACATTTTTACATTTAGTGATAGAAACCAGAAATGATTTTTGGCCCTTTCACACTTTCTGATTTTGTATTAGGCAAGTATTTTATTAAAAAAGAAACAAAAAAAAACTTTGTTCCATCCAGGCACATTGGAAAAGCAAAAATGCAAGAGGGCTACCCAAAAATTAGAAAGTTGTAAAATAGAAAAAAAACTGTAAAGGTAATTACTTTCCATACTTTACGGCAAGAGGTAGTAAATAATTAAAAAATCTATTTTTTGCAGAAATGTTTTTCCCACATTTGTATTAAAATCACTAAGAAAATGTTCACAAATGTTTGAAAAAAAATTCCAAGGATTCACAAAATGAGGGTAAAATATTACATATATCTCAAACACAATTTTATATGCACTATATATCTCAAGCACTAATATATATATATATATATATATATATATATATATATATATATCTCAAGCACTATTTTATATGCACTATATATATATATATATATATATATATATATATAATGTTAAATATACTGTTTAATCTATATAAAAAATGCAAATGTCAGTGCATCACACTTTTTCAATTAACAAGACACAAATCTGTAACTTTCAGTATCTCATGCTATAAAAATTTTGGATTCCCAAGTTTAATTACTGCGATTGTTTTCTGTGAATTTTTTTTTGCGACAAATTTTTTGTATGATAATTTTTATGACTTGGAAATATATTTTGGAATAATTAGAATTGTGAAATCCATCTGAAGTCAACCATGAAATAAAAATACTTTTTTGTATGGAATGTAAGAACCTGTTCACATCACTGTCTTTAAATTAAATGGCGGCAGTATGCTTGCAAAAAGAAATCTCTGCCAGCAGAGGGCCAATAGGGTGGCTTTTAAACTGGTAAATAAAAACAGAGCATCTATTTAAATATGGACATCCATTAAAAATGACATTTAAGGAATAAATTATGTTGGATAAATAAAATAAAAAAATCCATTCCTAAAAATTAGGATATGAAACTGAGCAGATACGTATATTTCAAGAATCAGGAAAAATCTGTGTCCAAAAGCACTATTCAGCCTTTGTTTGACCAGAAAGTTCTTTGTGGCTGAGAGGTCAAGGCATGTCAGGTCTAATTAAGGTTTCACCTAGGAGATGCAGGTTCGAATCCTGCTGGAGTGTGCATATTTTTCTAACAAGATTTCTCAAATATTCAGGCTGGTAAATGGAAATAAATATACTATTTAATAAATAAAAACAGAACATCTACTCAAATATGGGTATCCACTAACATATAGTCTTTAAGCAAAAAAATTAAAATGTCAGATTAATAAATAAAAAAAAAAAATATCCATTCCTAAAAATTAAACAGTATAAATATTTTTGGCTTCTGGGGTAAATATTTGAGAAATCTTATTAAAGAAAATAAATATACTGTTTAATAAATAAATGGGGTATTCACTAAAAAATAATGTTTAATATAATCTTTCAGATTAATAAAATAAAACTCCATCACTTCTTTAGAAACAGTTTTTGTATATAATCAAAATGTGAAAATTGGAAGGAAAAAAAAAAAAAACCTTAAAAAATAAAAATTAAATATTTTTTTTTTTTTACTCATTTAGCATGCACTCTTCCCCATCATTTAAGAATTAGAAGAAAAAAAAATATCACTTGTTCTGATTTTGGAAAGTGGGTCAGGTTGAGACCATTTCAGCAGACCATCTCATAGTGTTGATAGCTTAAAATATGCCTGTGTCTATTACAAAATTTGTAACACTCTAAAAGGAACAAATCATATTAGAACAAGTTTACCATTCTGAGCGATTCCTGCGACTGTTCAAATTTACTCTTTGTCTCTTCCAATGTCTTCTTTGTACTCTCATGAAGCTTTCCTAATTCTTCATGACTTCTGGTTTTGGCTTCAAGATTTTTTACCTGGAAGCAGAAAACAACAATTGATTGATTTGCTTTTTTTTTTACAGTTTATCAACACTTTGTGGGTTATTTAAAGCAGAAGCATATTTTGGATTGCAAAAATAATATTTTTTTTTGTGATTGAATATTGCATAATTTTTGTGGGGAAATAATGATTTTTCTAGATACAAGTCCTATTATTTAACCCATAGCTAGGGGGAAGAGATGGATTCATACCTTTCCCAATGACACTTGAACTGGAATTCAAATTCGGTTCTCCAATTTCTTGTTCTGAACTGCTTACACTATTACATCCATTATACTACTCCAAAATAGTAATATGAACCAGTAATTCAGAAGAGTATTATAAGAGGATAGAAATTTCAGGTGCACTTTTTAATGAACTAATTAGAATAGTTTCAAGAAAATATAAAATTAGTCGTTGCATATTGAAAATAAAAAAAAAAGCAAGTTATATATTCACATATATATATAATTATTTATTTAAAAATATGATTCCAACATGCTACATAAGAGTTCCCAGGTTTCGAAACAAGAGCCGAAAACTTCAATATAATTATTTGAATTAAATTGAATTAAAGTAAGCTCTGTTCCATCTTCAAGCAAAATTTTTTTTTTTTTTTTTTGAATCAAAAAATCAATTTCGCTTGAAGATGGAACAGAGCTTACTTTAATTCACTTTAATTCAAATAATTATATTGAAGTTTTCGGCTCTTGTTTTGAAACATGAGAACTCTCATGTAGCGTGTTGGAATCATATTTTTAAATAATTATATTTATGCTCTACTTTTGTATCGAGCACTATTTTTTAAAAATAATAACAAAAATACTAAAGAACTTTGGATTATTTACCTAACCAGTTCTTTCCTATTTTCTATATATTTTCACATTATATATATATATATATATATATATATATATATATATATATATATATATATATATAAAGAAATATACTCTTGAGGTGTGTTATATTTATGCAATAAAGTGCTCAATATCAGAGATAGAGTGTGTGTAAATATAAAAGTGAACACTGAAGTCATCACTTAGAGCCGACAGGCTGTTCCATGCTAGACACTATTGTCAGGCCATGATTGCGTCTAGCATGAAACAGCCTGTCGCCTCTAAGTGTTGACTTCAATGTTCACTTATATATATATATATATATATATATATATATATATATATATATATTCATTTACATATTTGTAGTTCTTCCTGTATTCTTTATTGTAACTGAGCATTTTGAATGAATGGTTGCATAATTTCTACTTGAATTTCTGGAGTTATCATTACTTAAATTATTTGCATATACTATTGTCTTCATCTCTGTGTGATATGATGGACACCCATGTAGAAAGGAAAGATGTGTTTTTATCTTGATCTCAAGTGTTTGATGGAAGTATTCATTGAACATCTCATCATCATCTTTGAACATTCCCAATAGACACAAATAGACTGGACTTCATGATGGACAAGCTCCCAATACATACATACTAAACTTCTCAAAGGAGTAGGAAGGGATATCAGTTGGTCATGGCACTAAATATAATACTTGGGGTATCTAGTCAGCTCATGTCACCAAATATAATACTTGAGTTTGGTCATTGTATGTTAGCGTAAACATTAGCCAAACTTTTATGATATTATGGAAGAAAGAGATCAATTTATTTTGATCTGAAGTGTTTCTGTTTGATGAACCAGCAGATGGTTCCTTTTGAAGTTTGGTCTTCTAAGTGGCATTGACTTTGACTGAAAGGGAATTGATTTTTTTTTTTTTTTTTGAGATCAAGTGGCTACAGGACTGGAAATATAGTATATCCGGGTGCTGTTCTATATTAAGTCATGTTTGGGGTTGCCCTTGTAATTTAAATATGATAATATGGACACCCACATAGAAAGGGATGAAGTGGTTTTATCCTGATCTGAAGTGATTCTGTTTAATGGACCAGCAGATAGTTCATTTCAAAGTTCAGTCTTCTAATCAACATCCACTTTGACCAAAGGGAATAGGATGTAAAGGAGTGGATAAGGGGTTTTTGGAGATCGAGTGACAACAAAGCCTGAAATAGGATATATCCAAATGCTGGTCTATAATAACAGTTAGGCTTGGGATTGGAGGAGAGTTCTGGTCTGCGGGTGATAGATGTATCTGTCGCCATTTGTGTTGCCAGCCATCACATTGGCATGAGTAGATGGATGAAGAGTTGGTAGGGTGAAGAGCTGACATAGCAGAAGTTTTCACCAGTATCACCTACCTATCCACCTAGAAAAACAGGTGAAACCTTAAATAAAACAGCTACATATGTTATGGGAAACTTTGATGCATGTCGACAAAATCAAGAATCAGAATACAACATGGGTTAATAAGTGGCTGGTTTGTGGAAAGCTTGGGTGGGGTTCGTGCAGTATGTTTACAGTTGTTGCAATTATCACAATGTTCTTGTTGCAACCTTTAGGGAATTTTGGAGGTCCATGCCTATTTGATTAAAGTGTTGGTCTGTGAATTTGCTGACATTGTGAGTTCAATCCCTGGGCTGGGTAGTGCAGATTTAGACTCAGTGAAAACAAAGCAAAGCAAACAATAAATGAGCAGGTCAAAAAAAGAATCAGACAAGATATCCCTAGACACTGACAGCAGAAAGAAAACAATTTACCCCCATAGATGAAATAAATGTTTCAATTTGAAATTCTTTGAAGATTAGCAAGATTGATAAGTGCCTGAAGAAGGCCAGAGGGCACAGAAGCTGAAACGTGAAGAGAGCAGCAAAGATGAAGACAACAGTTTGAGTGTAAATGATTTAAATAATGAATTATTGAATTTGTTGAGAATTAATTGGTCGAGTTGTACAATATGCACCACAATATTACAATAATTAAGAGTGGGAGGTAAATTGATACACCTGATGGAAGCCAAAACAAAATATGCCTATGATTTCTTAAAATGATAAATAAAAAATACAGCAAAAACCAGTTACAATACTACTTTAAGAAATGATGAAAATACAAGAAAAAACAAACAACAAAAGAAAACAAACAACAACAAAAGAACATAAAAGAAAAACAACAAAATGTAAAATAAAAAAAAAGTCTGATGAAGTCCTAAAAGATGAAATATCACAGGGAAAACTTTTAAAAATTTGTCATTAATTTTTCCTTTTATTAAATAAATAAACAAAGTAAATTAAATAAATTTTATTATTTTCATGCAGCCTCATTCCCCAAAACCGTTAAACTTCCAACTTCCCAAAGAATACCAGGATGTAGATAAAAGAATTCTAACACATAGATACCACACTGGTTCTTGATAATGACTGTGATGATTGAAAGTACTTGAACAAAAATAACAAAATATGAATTTCCGTCAGTTTGAGCACAATACGCAACACCTTATCCAAAATTTAAAAAAATATCATAGTAAATTAAACAGATCGATGTTTTTGGATTTTGTTTTTTTTTAACCTTTACCACACTGCAGGTGACAACAGTGGTTGTAGAATTCTCTCCATTGCCACTCTAGGTACATTCTGTCGCCTTGAGACTGATGCGATAAATAAACACTTGTCAACTGTTATTTCTGGTATTTTAAGCTGGAAATCATCTACTACTGCTTTGGAACAAGGCTAAACTTCATTTTTCCAAATGCCATTTTGAATTCTTCTAGACTCTACAGATGTGATATTGATTAAACCCATGTTAATTTTTTCGCAATTTTTTTGTAAACAAAAATGACCACGTCAATATCCAACAAAGCCTTTATTCAGGAGTTTTTCTTTGATTAGGACTCCAATGATGATTTTGAAGGCTTTTCTCGAGTTGATATTGATGGTGAAGTGGTCGAAGATGATAAGCATGCTAGTGATGTGGAGGAAAGTGATGATAACCACTAGTGGCTACTATCATCCATTCCTGACTAATTTTATGGAAGCTACTGTTAACCATTGATATACCTGATAGCCTTTCTGAAGGTGAATTTTATCTATTTATAAACAACGAATAATAACCTTATTTGTCAATGAGACAAATAAATATGAGTCAGATGAAAGAAAGCAAATAAATGCTAGTGTCTTTTCATATATAAACATGCAGAAACAAGCCACTTTTTTTATGACAAAATGAAAGCCTTTTTAGCGATTTTGTTTCTTATTGCACCCCCAGAACTCCACAAGGAGTAAGTTAAAGTATGTTGAATTATTTATGTATTTTTTAATGCATTTGTTTTTTATTTTGCATTTTTTATTTTGAATTTCAATTTTTTGTTTTCAATGTCAAGAGATGCATGCAAAACGTAATGCATTACATCAAAATATTACTCATTCTTTTATTAGTCTACAAAAATTAAAGTCTATACACACAATACAAAGAAAGTTATAACAATTTTAAAGCAGTAGGTGTTCATGTTTTTGTACCCTCAAAAAAAAAAAAAAAAAAAAAAATGCAGTGGGAGGGGAAACAATTCTAGAAAGAAATTAGTGAGGTAAAGGTTAATTAAACTTGGAGATTGTGTGTGTGTGTGTAAAAACAAGCATTCACCACTTTAAAAAACCAAAGAAATATTAAAAATTATCATTTGTCTAGTTAAATATAGAAGATATTTAAATTGAAAATTTCAGCAACCCCACCCTTTTGTTGCATATGTAATTACATGAACCAAAAAATATCACTTTACTCTGATGAAGTCCTCAAGGACAAAATGCATATCAAAAGATTTCTCACTTTTACCTTGCCATTTTTTTTAATTTATTAGAACAAAAAAGTATACACCAAATTTGACATACTGTTAGTTAACAAAATCATCCCAATTGGCATCCATAAACAATGTGTCTCCAGCTGCACAAGCCCTGGTGATAAAAATCATGTGTCTTGAACGCAAAGAAGTCTATGAGTGCCTGCCACAAGTCTGCCTCATTTGTGAAGGATTTCCGACAAAGGTGGTTGTCCAGAGAATGGAAGAGGTGGTAATCTGTTGGCACAAGGTCCGGGTACTAATGTAGATGGTACACTGTCTCAATGTCAAGTTGTCGTATGGTATCCTTGGCCACCAGTGCTATATGAGAAGTGGCATTGTCATGGAGAAACAGTACTCATTTGTGATTAACTAATGCTGTCATTTCCTGCTTCACGTGTTCCAGCTGCAGTATGTATATGTACTGTATTATGTCTGCAGTGATGGTTTGGTCCATAGGTAGCAGATCATAGAGCCCCACTTGTTGACTAGCCAATCAGATACAGAACATGATTTTGCACGGTTGTAGAGATGATCTTGTGGTGTGATATGGATACATTGTGATACCGAGAAAGCGATGAGAAACAGTCTGCCGCTTGTTGGTTTCCAACAGTGTATGGCATCCCCACTTGTTCACCTCCTCTATGCAGAGGAGGTGAAGTCTGGCTGTTTCATCAGAAATCTGGAAGTGTTTGGCAAGCTCACCCTAGGTTTGGCTGTTGTCCTCCTCTATGGCTGCTTTCAGGGCCTCATCATCCATTAATTGTGGCCAGCCACTGCAGGGTTCATCGCAAATGGACAGATCTCTTGACCTGGAACCAATGCCTGGCAAAATGTTCACCAACAGCATTATCTCCTAAAAGCTTGACATATTCAGCAACTTGATGTGGCTATGGACAAGCCCACCTTCAAAGTTATAAAACAGACAACCGCAAATGAACTGCAGTGTTTCCTTGATGCTTCTCAAGCTATAACGGATGTTTGTGAACAACACACCTGCATTGGTCAAGAGCAATGACCACATCCCTACTGCTTTCCTGGCTTGACACTCATTTGTGATTACTTCTTTTGACACAACATAAAAAATGCCAAGGACTTTTTTTGGTTACCTTAAAGTTCTTGACATACTTTTTTTCTGGCTGTTGTGAGTCAAGACAAGGTAACTTGATTTTTTGGGGTCTTCTAAAGTTCCTGTTTTCACTTACCAAAGCCTGACTAAGAATAAATCTTTTGTTTATGTTATTACTATGAATGGCCTGTGAGACAACCTTGTTAATTAATCAATCTACAACAGGCACTAAGTGAATTTCATTATTTTAGATATTAAGAAAGTTGCCAGGAAAATACTCCCGAACCTCCAAATGAAACCCAAATTGGTCAGGTTGAGAAAAAAAAAAGCAATAGGACTTACCTTAAGTTGAAAAATAGATTGCTGTTTTTCCATATAACTGTCTGATAACATGGAAGAGGATAATTTTTAATAAAAAGAAATGGATTTCCTCTTCTTTTATACAACTTCAGAGATCACATGGTAACCCTGTCATGTGACCACTGTAACTATAAAGGATTAGCAAAAAAAAATAAAGTTTTTGTTTAGTAAGCATTTCAACAACACAAAATACACTGGTCCTTTCCTTGCTGACTAACAGTCAATTTCTTCACAAAATAAAAAAAATAGCTTACATTCATATTCAATTCCTGAGACAATGAAGTTTTCTCTTTCTCCATTTTTTGCAGATTTTCTTTAAGTCCTTTCAATTCTTTGTCCATTTCTTGCTTTGCCTACAGAAATTTAAACAACCATCATGAACAACACTGGACTAATATAAAGTAAACTTATAGAGAAACAATTTAATCTAATAAAATAAATTAGAAATCATAGGATTCCAGATGTAGTAGTAAACATCATGGAATTTCTGAAAATACTTTTCAAAGTAATCAAAAGTGAGATAAAAAAATATTTACTCCAAGTATCGAGAAACAATTTACTGCAGAAACACATATAGGAATTTTA
Organism: Acanthosepion lycidas; assembly: GCA_963932145.1. Lineage (NCBI taxonomy): Eukaryota > Metazoa > Mollusca > Cephalopoda > Sepiida > Sepiidae > Acanthosepion > Acanthosepion lycidas. The sequence goes on from OZ010603.1 coordinate 30,888,812, forward strand.
AAAAGTCATAGTCTGATTTACAAATTTTATGTAATGAACAAGATTACTGGCAAAGGTGATAAAATTTTAAAATTTTAAATTTTAAAATTTTATGTAATGAACAAGATTACTGGCAAAGGTGATAAAATTTGCAGAGGGCAAACATCAGTTACAGATCAAAAGATAAATTAAAAATCACAGGCTTCCTGATGTGTAGTCGTAAACATCTTGGAATTGAAAAAGTTTTTATTTTGTGTGATTTAAAAGTTCTGATAGTTTTTTTGTTCCTTGGTATTGTATATCTGTCATGTGACAGAGTTCGTTTGGGCTATAACACAATTTAGTAGTCGATATGGAAACATGGAGAAAATCACCATGCATATGTAGTAGAGTGAAAAACTTGTGGGAGAACTAATCTGAGAATTATCGCATTGTAGTAACCACTTGACTGAATCTATTTTGTACGTTAACACTATTCTTACCTTGTGAACTTTGACTTATTACTGTTGCTTTGTCTAGTTTTAACTTGCATATATATCTTTTTTTTCAGTATCTGTCTATATTTCTGAGATGAGGTATTATATACACTATTTACTTTATTCGAACTATTGTCCTCATCTTTGTCGCCATATTTATTACGTTTCGGCCTTTCAGTATCTGTCTATATTTCTGAGATGACTGATTATGTACAGTATTTACATTATTCGGACTACTGTCCTCATCTTTGTTGCCATATTTATTACAACGTTTCGGCCATTGTACTCTACGGCCTTCTTCAGGTGGTTGGAAAGGTCGAACTGAACCCTTTATTTTGCTCACTGGGGTAGACTGTTCTAGTTGCATGTGCCATGTTTTTAGTGGATGTCAGTTATCAGTTATCTCCAGTTAATTCACCTCTCCAATTTCTCCACTGCATTAACCAGGTACTGAACTCAAACTGTTTGGGCCCTGTCACTGGATCTAACCAACACTTATCCACTGTGTCATGTGTCCTCAAGGACACATGACATTTTTTTTTTTTTTTTTTTAATATTATTTTTGCCTTGTTATTTTCCTTCATTTTTGTTATTCTTTGTTGCAAAATTTGTCAATTCTGTTTGTTGAGAATTTTACCAATTACTTTAATCTACAGCAACCCTCATTCAAGCAACTATTTTGTAGGTAATTTTCTTTGATAGAAAATTGTTAGGGAAAGCTAAATTCCTTCTCTTAAAAAGGATAAAAATACAATTGAGTTACTTCCCTTGTCCATCATAACCAGAGCGGCACTTCCAAATTGAACATCGTGACCAGCAGACACATATGTAGAAGTCATTGTTTCAATCCAAATAAATCCTTGCTGTTCTCAGACAGTGAATGATTTAAAGTTATTTATTAAATGTGTTAAAATACACTTTTATTTTCATTTGTTTTTCTTAATCCTGACAGCTGGGGATATAACAAAAATAATATTAATTTCTTTATAAAGGTAAAAAAGAAGAAACTAATTACCTTCTTTAATTCTTGGGTTGCTTGCTTTACCTTGTTGTTAGTGCCTTCAAGAGACTTCTTTGTAGTTTCCAAATTAGCCTCCATTTGTTTCAGTGCTTTGTCTTTCTCATCAATTATTTTCCCCTAGGTTAGCCAAGAAAAAAATAAGTTCATTAGCATATAAATATATAATAATGAGTACAGATGATCTTTAAAACTCTGTTCTGTTATAATTTATTTCATGAATATACAAATATTCATCTCTTCAGACCAAAGTTTTTTTTAATAAATGGAGTAAATTTTAAATAAAGTTTCTAGTAATAAGAAATTTTATAATCTTATAAGAGTTGGGATGCTGAAGGTAACATCAATCAAGTGACAAACCTTTTTACTTGTATTAATTATATATAATTTGTTACTTAGCTGATTGATGTTATATTCAGAAAAAAAAAAATATATATATATATATATATATATATATAAATAATGATAAATCAAGAAAAACCTTAAAAATTCATATCGGTTATAATTTATTTCATGAATATTGTTATATTTATCTCTTCAGGCTGAAAGTGTTTTTGTTTTTTGTTTTTTTCAGCCTGAAGAGATGAATATAACAATATTCATCAAACAAATTTAAATGACATGGATTTTTAAGGTTTTTCTTGATTTATTATATATATATATATATATATATATATATATTTTTTTTTTCTGAATATAACATCAATCAGCTAAGTAACAAATTTTATATTTGTATTATATATATATATATATATATATATATATATATAATTAATACAAGTAAAAAGGTTTGTCATTTGACTAATGTTAACTTCAGCATCCCAACTCTTATAAGATCATAAAATTTCTTATTACTATAAACCTTATTTTTAGTGAGTGCATATGTTTCACATGCTATCACTGTTTTTTTTTAGAAAAAAAATCATTGAAAGTTATGTATCGGTGAATTATGTTTTAATTGCTTTTTCACTCTGTTTATAAATAGGGTGCATCTCGTTAAAACAGGTGAATTTAATAGCATGTTTTTTTTTTTTGTTTCCATCAAGGAAATATCTTGGGTTATTTTTTCTAAATTTCGTTAACGTGAAATATTATTCTATAAAGGACTAAGGCTCAATGTAAGTTACAGTGCAATATAATGATAAATCAAGAAAAAAATGTTAAAAATCCATATCGGTTATAATTTATTTCATGAATATTTTTATATTCATCTCTTCAGGCTGAAAAAAAAAAAAAAAAAAAACACTTTCAGCCTGAAGAGATGAATATAACAATATTCACAAAATAAATTATAACCAATATGGATTTTTAACATTTTTTTCTTGATTTATCATTATATTGCACTGTAACTTACATTGAGCTCTCTTTGGATTAATGTCCTCCTTACAATTATCCCTACCAATTACAAATTGGTATTATATATTTATTATGTATAAAATTTGGGATACACCTGGATAGCAAAAAAACTATATAGCTTACCAATTAAGAAACAAAATCATTGAAACAATTTTGGATTTTAGTCACTAAGCAGTGGTTTCCGATGCATCTGTCATTCTCAAGAGACTATGGAATTGTACTTTTGATGTTACCAAAGCCATGGTAGATAGATATGAGGGACAGACTATTACCCATGCAGTAGATACTCCTTTCTACATGTTGCTGAAATAATTCCCTGGAAAGTCAAATGCTGATACACATGATTCCAGCATAGTCACAAGAGTTGTCAGGAGGGTCGGTAAAACCAGCCACAAACTGCCTTAGAGATTCTGACTTTTGTTATTTCAATCAGTTTTGAATTCAGAATTGTCCTTCTCCTAAACTGGTTGCCAAACAAAGTTTGCCCTACCATTGATAGTACCATTAGGGAAGGCATAAGTGCAAATCTCCCTATACATGATCCTATCATTAATTATGTTGGTTTGGTTTATTTTGTTTTATGGCATATCAACCTCAATGGGTTATTTAATGCTGGCAACATTTTTTACTGCTGGTAATATTTTCTTTTGTCAAAAATCTGTTTCTGGCAATATTTTTCCTTCAAAATAATAATTTTTTCAAAAAAGTATTGCTGGTAATAGTTAACTATTGGCCCATAGCTGGGACCCTAACAGGTGCTACCACTCTGGGTCAGGGTGGACCTGGGAACACCAGTAATTAAGAGGTGGTTCCACGCTCCTCAAAACCTCCTGATCAGAGGCCTTGCTGTTGGACGTAGTTTGATGTCTTACTCAGGATGCGGATGTAGTTTAACGTCTTACCCAGGACGTTTGATTATGTTGATAAGATCTTATTACTGGTATACTAGAATATATGAAATGAGTAAAGACAAGTCTTTGTAAATTACTTGTTCATTGTCATATATCTATTCAAGCATTGTGTTCCTCAAAGAGAACCATGTCTGTATAATTTTAGGTAATCTCATTTGATAAGCAGTTTAGATACATGAAATGTTGAAACTAATGTCAGCTAAACCTAACGTAACTGACATAGAATTGTTAAAAGAATCCAACAACTTTTGGTAATGCTGATCTTCTAGATGTATTAATGCAATGTTAGTAATGTTTGATAAGAATACAAGATAAAATTTTCCATGTGCAAAATAAGTGTGTATTCAGATCTAGACAGTAAAATTAATGTCAGTTGTGGAGGACCATAATTGCCCACGTTCTAAAGGGACACAGCATATAAAAGATCTGGATCTGACAATGTAAGTGCTATATACGTGAGGCAATCTAAGGTCTGTATACACAAGCCAATGTCAGCTCAGCTCTGTATACATGAGGCAATGTAAGCTGTGTATACACGAGTTACATACAAATACATCTTCAAAATGTATATGTATGTTGAGAGTAGGCAATATAAATTTTTTTAAATATGTATGTCTACAGAGGAGTTATTGGCCACATTTCCTATCATATGACATCAATTAAGTCTCTTTCACTAAGTATCTATCCTCAAACAGTAAAATATAAACTCACCCTTTCCTCAAGGTCCCGTTCTAGACTTGAGCTTTTGAGGGTCAACTGATTGTTGCTAGACGTTTGTTTCTTGAGCAGCTCATCAAGTTGTTCAATTCGGGTTTTTTTGGCTGTGAGTTCTTCAGCTGTCTGCAAAAATAATTTTTTTTTTTTATTGTGATTATAACTAAAATTGTTCAGAGTAAAAATATTTTGGTTTCATAAAAACAATTTGTTTCCAAAGTGAAAAGTCAGATATTCATATATATTGTTTTATTATATATATATATATATATATACGCACGCACGCACATTGTAGAGTTTGTGTTTGTGCATGGTCTGTCTAGTGTGTTTGTTTTTGCTATTATATGTGTATATATTTTTTCTCCATACATATATATTAATATAAAGAAATCTATACACTAACTACATGTATTTTGCATGGTGTGTGTGTGTGTGTGGTCCATCTAGTGTGTTTTGTCACTATGTGTATATGGTGTGTGTTTATGTTTGTGGGTTCTGATTTGTTTAGTGCTGGTTTAAATTTGTCTATGAAATTCTTTTCTTGTATTAGGTTGGTGCAAAAGTAATGACGTAATAATGTCGTTTTTTGACGTATTTTTAACGTCAAAAAAACGACATTATTATGTCATTATTTTTGCACCAACCTAATATTTGTAGGTAAGAGTAACCCTCTGTTTGATATATTGGAATGATTATAAATTTACCATTGTTGCATAAGTGGATGTATTGTGACATAATGAGTTTTCTGTTGTCTGGTAATTTAATGCTGCTTTTGTGTAGGGAAACTGTTGTTAAGTGCTTGAATTATACCTATATAAGATTTGTTACATTATGTGCACCTGACTGTATCATAGACAAATTTAAACCAGCACTAAAGAAATCAAAACCATCACACACATAAACACACACCATATACACATAGTGGCAAAATACACTAGACAGATCAAACACACACAATACAAAATGTAGTTACTGTATAGATTTCTTCATAATAATGTATGGAGAATGAATATATACACACATACTGGTAACACCATACAAAGTGTGTGTGTGTGTATATATATATATATATTTTGAACAAAAAAAAAAAAAAAAATTAAAATCTTCAGACACACTGGGTTGTAGATTATATATATATATATATATATACACACACACACATACACACAAGCCTGTTTCGCTGTATCACAGCTCATCAGTGTGGCTAGACATCTTATTGCTTTAAGCTAGGATTGAAACTCGACTAATTTTGCATAAGTCAGAGACTCTACCCCTAAGCTATTGCTGCACAGCAGAGAAAGGGAATCTTTTAATATATTACGTACGTGATGTATATAAAATGCCAAATCGGCAGCCAAAGCACTCAATTCATAACTGAAGAGTGATGCGTTAGAAGCAGGAGTAACCACTGGTTTTTAAAAATTCCCTTTCCCCATAGTGCTCAATCAGTAAACAAGAGCAAGTCATATACATATACATATATATATATATGCACACACACACCAATCCTAATCCTTTATTATCCCTTAAGCAAAGGAACATTCTTCCACTAATCATTCTTTGCTTGATGTAGGTCACAAGACCTGAAACGTGTAGTAAAAAAATAAAAATATATAGAAAATAAAATATAATACATTAAATATCCACATTATAACCAAAAATGCTTGCAGCATTTTCTCTCTTTTATATATATATATATATATATATATATATATATAGAGAGAGAGAGAGAGAGAGAGAGATAGAGAGTGGTGCTGGCAGGTTGCTCACATCTGAGTGTGTTGCAGATGCCTGCCTAGGCACATTTGTGCTGTGCTTTATACTGCAACTATGGTAAGTGAACCTTAGTTTCACTTTCTGTGAGATAGTGCATTAACTGACATGAGTGACAGTCTTAACAAGGTCAGTTGTAATACAAAAAGTAATACATTCAATTTATTTCTACTGAAACTACAATAACACAATTGAAAAGAACTACAAGAAACTGTTTGGTTTCCATAAGCATTCCACATTTAATGATATGCCTCTGCTGAGTTGGCACTTTCATCTCAGATGTTATTTTGCCATACTGCCACTCACCTGTTATAAAATATAGGTTATAGACAGTGAGAGATTCACCCATTATTGTTATACCACAAATATCTGTCTGATGTTACTTTTGGAGCTAGAAGAGTGTGTGTGTGTGTAAATATTCTGAAAAGTTCTTGGCCAAACCAACTTCCCAAATGGATGATCAAACAGAATTTTATTTTTCTTTGGTCAGGGAGATCAGTCACTCCAGAAACAAAGAAATCTTATCAACCATTTCCAAGTTGTTAAAATAAGACAAACAGGTATAAATACATTTAAGACATTTTGATGATAAAATTGTATCCCCAAAACTCAATTTTAAATATAGTTATGAAAAAAAAAAAAACAAAAAAAACAAACAAACAAAAAGACCCTCCAAAAAGCAACTGATCAATTATAACATCAAAAACTTATTTTTTTAATCATTTCACCCCAAGCAAGGCAATAAAGTCATAAAGTACTATTTGACCTTATCAAACTTACCTGTGAAAGTTCCTGTTTGATCCTGTTGATTTCATTGATCTTTTCTTCTACAAGGTTTCGACTGGTTTGTAAATGATTTTCAAGATCAGCACGCTGAGTTGCTTTAGCTGCCTCAGAAGCATGCAAAAGTTCCACCTGAAATGAATATATACTAAATGGTATTACCTTTCAGTTAATTCATCCACATCAACATTTGAATGGGACTTGTCAATAACATAAGTATTGCCTAAGCAGACATGTCAATGGCAATATTAGCAGTTTCCTTACAAGGAAACATTTGGCATTCATTGACCGAGTAGCCAATACTATTGTTGGTTGAAATTTATATAATCTTTCTCTTAAAACAATTTTCAGGAAAATAGGTTTCTCAAGTCCAGTAGCTGTTATTACTCTTTTCAGTAGTGATTAAGTTTCTTAATACTTTGCTTAGTTTTTGGAAGGCATCTTTTGATATCGCAATACACAGTTGGATTGTGGTGCTACATTTTTCATCTTCTGTTCTCTTTCATTTAAATCTTTGTACTTGTTTGATTTTTGGTATCACCAATTTGTAATTTGTGTGTGGGCTATTTTAGTTGACAACCACACATTGCTTTCTTCCATTTGATGTTTACTCCTTTCTTCTCAATTTCCTTTACTAACTTCTGTAAGAGTTCCTGTACTGTCCTTTCTGTGTCTGCTATCAACATTGTGTCATCTGCATATCTTATGTTGTTAAGAATGGTAGGGATTCTAATTCTCTCAGAATGGTCTCGCTGTATAGGTTGAAAAGGTCTGGCGAGAAGATACATCATTGCCTTACATCCCTTTTGTATATTTACTGAATTCATATACAGGTAGTTTGTTCCCAGTGTAAGTTCTGCTTTCAAACAAAAAAAAAAAAAAAACTTTACTTTTCTTAATGCAGAACTTTGGTCTCTCTGTTAATTCATTCACACTTTTCACTATCCCTTGGTGATACTTTAATAAGGGCCAAGGTTAATAGGTGCTGTGCTTCTTCAGGATGATGGCCATCATGTCTCTTCAACACTTTATCCTTTTGAACCCCCACCTGTCATGATTTGCGATAATTGTACCTTCTTATTAATTAGATTATTTACCATTTTCTTTAGCTTCTTTTGCCTTTCAGGCTTACAGCCATATCATGTTGAAAATACTGGTTCCCCTACATTACCAGTTAAGCAATGTCGAGTTTGGTCAGTACCTAGATAAGTGAGTGTTTGAGAATAGCAGGTTCTGTAAGCTTAGATATGCAGGAGGTATAATGGATAATGGCTCGGAATTGTTAATCGGAAAGTTCCAATTCCAGTTGGGTTCGTTATATTCACTTATGTGCAAATACCCTTGGGAAAGATATGAATTCAGCTTTTCTCCCCCAAGCTCAAAAAAACATCTTACGATCTAAATTTTTTTTCTGGCTTTAAATAATGTTGATAAGCTGTAGAAAATCAAGATCTGGCCTTTAATGGGTCTTGTGAGTGTTCAATTTGCCAAGTCTTCTTTTCAAAAATTTCAGCTATATTGGATTGTTATCAACAGTTTCTTTATCGTTCCTCTTCTCCTTGGAATGTTTTCCTTTGTCAAAGATTTTTATCAATGGCCTTCTCCACATTTGTTTGTAGAACATCTTGGAAACCTCAAGTCTTGTCTTCCACACCCATACTTGTGACAGTGACACAGATAATGCATCTAAGATGAGAATAGAAACTTAAAACCATTATCAAATTCCATTCCGACTTACCTTAGTTTGGATTTCTCCTTCCAATTGCTGAATCCGAAACTGACAGTTGGCCACCTTTTCTGTTTTCTCATCAACACTTAGCTCTAATACCTGCTTGTGGTCTTTTTCAGCATCCAACTGACCCTTAAGATCCTTAATCTGTTTATATAAGGCCTCTTCCTGCACAGTTTTTTCAGCTGTTCTTTGTTCAAGCAACTGCTTTGTGTTTGACAATTTTTCTTGGAGACTAGCCTTAAATGAGAAAAAAAAAACAGACAAATATGAAAAAACAAAAATATGTACACATGAATGCATACAAAAATAGAAGCACACAAATAGTAGAAGAGCAGAATACAAGAGAATAAGAAGAAAAGCGTAGAAGGCAGGCGAATGAAAAGAAAAGCGTAGAAGGCAGGCGAATGAAAAGAAAAGCGTAGAAGGCAGGCGAATGAAAAGAAAAGCGTAGAACGCAGGCGAATGAAAAGAAAAGCGTAGAACGCAGGCAAATGAAAAGAAAAGCGTAGAACGCAGGCGAATGAAAAGTAAAGCGTAGAACGCAGGCGAATGAAAAGCGTAGAACGCAGGCGAATGAAAAGTAAAGCGTAGAACGCAGGCGAATGAAAAGAAAAGCGTAGAACGCAGGCGAATGAAAAGAAAAGCGTAGAACGCAGGCGAATGAAAAGAAAAGCGTAGAACGCAGGCGAATGAAAAGAAAAGCGTAGAACGCAGGCGAATGAAAAGTAAAGCGTAGAAGGCAGGCGAATGAAAAGAAAAGCGTAGAACGCAGGCGAATGAAAAGAAAAGCGTAGAACGCAGGCGAATGAAAAGAAAAGCGTAGAACGCAGGCGAATGAAAAGTAAAGCGTAGAACGCAGGCGAATGAAAAGCGTAGAACGCAGGCGAATGAAAAGTAAAGCGTAGAACGCAGGCGAATGAAAAGAAAAGCGTAGAACGCAGGCGAATGAAAAGAAAAGTGTAGAACGCAGGCAGATATAGTAGAATTGTAGAATATAATAGAATAGGGATGTAGAAGATAGTTAAAGAAACACTATAATGTTGCATATTTGCAGTCTCACAAGACTAAAATGTGTTGGGATATATATGTACATCTATGAATGAAAACATTATGACCAGCAACATGTGACAAGAATGACAGCTATTGCCTCATAACTGCTAATCTCAGGATCAGAGGTATGTAAGCAAGAAATCTGGTCTAGAGTATTTCATTGTGTTGTGTGGGCAAGAAAGACAGACGTTCATAAAAGCGAAATTGTTGTGGCCAGAAGATAAAGTCAGAGCATATAAAAAAAAAAAGCAGTGTTCATGCAGTGCTCACATTTTATTGTGGTGAATAGTTGTAGAAAAACAAAAAACAGCAACAAAAAAAAAATAACCACCTACTAACAAGCACTTGTAAGGTCAAGGTTTACTGATGAAACTATTGAAGAAAGGATTTCCTGCCAAGTACGAGTCAGTAGAAATGTGAGTCTAAGACAAAATTGCAGATGCTTTAATCAAAATAAAAGGAAGGAATGTACAAGATATAGATAGATCTTTGTTGGATATACAGCTGCATGACCACAGAGTATACATGCTAATGTTTACCTAAACAGTGTAGACCAGTGTTTCTCATCTAGCGTTCCCTAGAACCCTAGAGTTTTGCAAGACCCCGATAAATAAGCTAAGGAATTTTGGGTTAATTTTATATTTGCAATTTCACTATACATGTACAACATATTGTTGGAGAATCCTTGGTTATTATAATAAAATATAAAGTGATAGATATTATTAATGGCATACATGTATATTAATTTCACTGTCTAAACTAGTGTTTCTCAATCAATGTCCCCGGAACCTTCAGGTACCCCAAGAGGTCACTAGGAGAAACGGTGATAAATAAATTCAATTTTATATCTGCAATTTTACTATATATGTACGGCATATTGTTGGAAAATCCTTGGTTATTATAATAAAGACTTCAACCTTTTATATTATTTAAAATTATAATAATCATAAGGAATGCATTTAGAAATGTCTACATGGTGTCAGTGTGAAACCACCTCCTCTGGTTAGGGGACAGGACCTACATGTGGCAAATTTGTGTATCATTGAATGACACACTTGATTAAAGGACACATGTAGTGTCCATATATTACATTTGCCACATGAACTATGATAGAATATATATATATATATATATATATATATATATATAGATAATAATTTTTATGCAGGGAGACATGAAAACTATTTCAAGGGCGGCACAAGGGTAAAAAATGCTGAGAAACGCTGGTGCAGACTATCAGTACTTGTGCTTGGCCCCTGACACCATATTGGCATAATATTAAATGTAAATGGGGAAATCATAGATAATCAAGTGCAGTAACATTTAAACTTGTCTTTCTATCATAATTGAAATGAATTAACATTCTATATTTAAATCTACTGGAAAAAAAAAAAAAATAGTCAAACTAATATTATTCAGTATGCACAAAACTTAAAAAAAACCAAAAAAAAACACATGTATCTTGTTTCTAGTTTACAATAAATTATGATGGAAACTTTTGCACATACTTAATTTCTGTTGTTGATGGCTCTATTCATATAAATGTAATGAACTAATAAAAAGATTTGACAATGTTTAACATTTGTGCCAGAGAAAAGAAGAAAGAAGAAGAAAAAGAAAAGAAAAAGAAAAAAGAAAGAAAAAGAAAAGGAAAGAGAGAAAAGAAAGAAAAAGATAGAAAAAGAAAAATAAAAAGATGAGAAGAAAAAGAAAGAACGGTAGAAAAAGAAAGGTAAAAAGATAAGAAAAAAGATAAAAAGATATGAAAAAAAAGAAAAGAAAAAAGAGAAAAAAGAAAAGAGAGAAAAAAGAATAAAGAGAAAAAGAGAAAAGAGAAAAAGAGAAAAGAGAAAAGAAAAAAGAGAAAAAGAGAAAAGAAAAAAGAGAAAAAGAAAAGAAAAGAGAAAAAGAGAAAAGAAAAGAGAAAAAAGAGAAAAGAAAAAAGAGAAAAAAGAGAAAAGAAAAAAGAGAAAAAAAAGAAAAGAGAAACGAAAAAAAGAGAAACGAAAAAAAGAGAAACGAAAAAAAGAGAAACGAAAAAAAGAGAAACGAAAAAAAGAGAAACGAAAAAAAGAGAAACGAAAAAAGGAAGAAAAAAGAGAAAAGAAAAAAGAGAAAAGAAAAAAGAAAAAAGGAGGAAAAAAGGTTTGTCAAAAGGACTGTTATTCCTTTGACACCGCTATTACACCATTTTTTTTTATTTCCTCTGCAATATTTATTTACAAGATTATTATTAAAATATGTGAATCAAGTACAATGCAATATTTATTATTTACCCTTCATAAGGTTTTATTATTAACAATTTTATAAAGAAATAAATTTGAAAATAACTCTTTCCATTAAAAAATTTAAAATATGTAAATCAACGTCAATACAATATTCATGGAAAAATTTATCAACATCCTGTAATGAAACAAAAAAAACTTTGTACATCCAATTAATAGGAAATACCTACTCAAAATATTGAGAGTTTGTGGTCTTCTCTTCCTCCGAGCCAAACATTCTTTTAATTTTAGATAATAAAATCTAAAATTATGTTTGGTTCTGAGAAAAAGATGCTCTCAACTTATTTTAGTGAATTTATGTGTTGAGTGCAAATGAAAGAAATACTGAGAAAATGCATTTTTTAAATTTATAATTACAGTTATTATTTTCATATTTATTTCTTTGTTAAATGGTTTGGTCTAGTTTATTTTCTTTTATGGCATATCAACTTGAATGGGTTATTTAATGCCGACAACATTTTTAGGATAGATTCGTATGAATAGAATATGTATTCTTTGGTTTAGATTGATTTAGTTTATTTTGTTTTATGGCATATCAACCTCAATGGGGGCGCCTCGGCGTGGTGTAATGGTTAGCAAGCTGGTCTTGCTAAAACAATTACAACTAAATAGTGAGTTTGATCCTCACTGGGTGCCTCATACTTTCGACCATGTGCCACATCTAAGCCTTGCTTAGAAAATCAATATCTACCTCAATGGGTTATTTAATGCCGACAAAATTTTTTATTGCTGGTAATATTTTGTTTTGTCAAAAATCTGTTTCTGGTAATACATTTCCTTCAAAATTGCATTGCTGGTAATAGTTAACTATTTGCCCATAGCTGGAGTCCTAACAGGTGCTACCACACAGGGTCAGGGTGGACCTGGGAACACCAGCAATTAAGAGGTGGTTCCATGCTCCTCAAAACCTCCTGATCAGAGGCCTGACTGCTGGACGTAGTTTAATGTGTAACACCCAGGATGCAGATGTAGTTTAACATCTTACCCAGGACAATTGTAAAATGGTAAATCTATATAATAAATGCCAACGTCAGTGTGTCACACTTTTTCAATTAAAGGGACACAACTCTCAAACGCTCATTTCCTATAGAATAAACGTGGATGTCAGTGTGTCACACTTTTTTAACTTTACTCTTAGAGGCAGAAGCCCAATATATTATACCATTTTGGAATCAGGCTGACTCTGGGAGCAAATTAAAAACATTCCAGGCTGGATCCTGAAATTTTTGATTCCCAAGGTTTCATTACTGCCATTGTTTTTGGTGATTTTTTTTATATGATTTCATGCGACAAATTTTTTTGTACTATAATTTTTATAAGTTGGAAATAAATTTGGGAATAATCGAAATTATGAAATCCAGTGAAATCCCATGAAATAAAAATTGTTTGTAAGTAAAGTAAGGATCAAATTGTCTTTAAATTAAGTGACAGAGGGATACCAATTAAAAAAAAATGTATAAATCCATTTTCATATAGTTAGGGTTTTATTAAAATTCTAATCATTGCTTTTTATAACAAAAATTGCTGAGGGAGTTAAAAGTGTATACCGTAATAGCTTTATCAATGGAAAAAACAACCTTTTGACTCAGAATTTTTTTGCTGGCATGAAGATTGAAACTTGCCAAAGAGTCAAATAAATTATGTGAATAAAAGCCCAATTCAAAGTTTAAAAAAAAAACAAAAACAAAAAAACAATTAAACAATTGGGAGACGTTGACATGATCTGGCAAGATATTTCATGAACCTGAATTTAGTTATTCTGAAATGCTTTTCAGGACTAAAAAGGTTGCAATTGCTCTATTATTTACTCATAGCTAGCAGGGAGAAGTGGATTCATGTCTTTCTCAAATGTGGAACTGCATAATACTAGCAATATTTATTCATTAGGATGAAGAACCAAAATTTAAACCATGGAAATAGCTGTAGTAAATGGAGGTATAATATAAAAGGCTGTATACTTACATTCTCTTGTTTCATTTGGTTAATGGCTGTTTGAGCCCCTTCTCCAGCTTCAATCTGAAAGAATCATTCAAATTAAATTTTTTTCTGCCCAAGATTCAGAGATGAGGAATTATCAATATTACACATTAGTTTATTCAAAACTGGTGTCATTTTCTTAGTTGTTATAATTACAACATTTTGACTTCTGTACCGTTCAAACAAGGAAAAGAGTACTAAACTGTTATGAACTATCTGTCCTCCTGTAAGGCAGTAAATACTGGACAATCTCCTCAAAGATGAAGAGACTTGACACAACAGAATTGTGATTCTACAGAAGGATGCTGAGGATTCCATGGACTGAACATGTGAAGAATGACAAAATTTTCTTTATTGGATTACAATACCCTGGCATTCAACTACTCCAATTACTACAATCTTAACCTCTTCAAGTCTAGAGTCAATTGTTATCTAGCCTATGTACAGGGTCTGATCAAAAAGTATAAGGACTGGTGCTATAAAAAGAAAACTACAACACATATCAATTCAGCATTTAATCTCCTTCAAAGTAATCCACTTCTGAAGTCACACACTTTATCCAGCATTGTTTCCCTTGATGGAAGCATTCCTGGAAACTCCTTTTTGGAGTAGTAAGCAGCTGCCATGTTTGCATGGATTTGCTTGATGTCTTGAAATCTTGTTCCTTTCAAGAAGGATTTAATTTTTGAAGAGGAAAAGATCTCAAGGGGTGAGATCTGGGGGATATTGTAGTAGTTGGACCTGGGGAATGTTGTCCTTGATCAAAAACTGCTGCACAGGCCATGGATACTGATGGAGATGACCGCACTTGATACAATTTTCTTCCTTTTTAAATCTTGTATCAGGACATGGTCAAGAGAGTAAGTGATTTTTTTTTTCTTTTTTCAAATGCCATGTCCTTTCAAGATAGGTGATCATGACTCTCCACACATTCCTTTTATTACCTGTAAATTGTCATGGTCTCATGGGAAAGATAATGGAGTGTTTTCCTGCTGCCTTTTCCATGGCTTGGAATTTGAAGTTTTTCTTCTCAAAGTGTTTACTACCTAAGGCTAAAGGAGCCCATCTTACACTACCATAGCTGTGGAAAGGAGAAATGGATTCATGCCTTTCCAGGCAGGCATTAGAGCAAAGTGAATATACCCTCTAAGTCCTAAGTATAAGTGTCCTTTTTATTTCCAATTTTTCTAAGACTGTCGTTGCTCATATGTACAGCCCATTTTTGCTGCCTCAAGTTTCTACATCTGTGAGGAGATTGTCCAGCAATCACTGCCATATGGTGGACTCTCCTGTCGTATTCAATGTATGAGGGTCAAGCAGCTCAGTTCCTATGAACTGACAGCCAGACACCAGGACATATGATTCAATTATAGTGGTGAAGGCTTTGTACAGAACCAAATACACTTTTTGAAGGGCCAAATACACAGAACTAGTGCACTATGTGCCACAAAGTCCCCAAACGACCCTCCACAGGTTTTGAATTCAGAGTTGTCATTCTCCTAGACCAGTTGCCATTCAAGGCTATAGAACCTAGTCTGTCCTGCTATTTACCCATAGCTGAAGGGGGAAGGGGATGAATACCTTTCTCAACGGTATTAGCATGTATGTGAATGTAATGGATTCAACTGGAATTTGAACTTAGCTCTCTGATTTCTCAATCCGAGCCACTATCCACACCTCCTCTATACTGCCATATAGGAGAGCTGATATTATATAGTGTGCAGTAGAAATACTGTCCACATAATGGTAAGACATGAGCTGGATTAAGACACTAGTGCCACTAATGTCATAACATTAGTTGGGAGGTATATGTGGGGGGTATTTTTGCTGCTCCCTGTATAACATTCAAGTACTCTTTTCTTTGTTTCTAATGAAATTTTCCTGTTTCTTAATACTTTGCTTAGTTTTGAGAGGACATAATTCCTTATCCCAGTGTGCCTTCAGATTTCACTTTCACTTTTTCTATCTTCTATTAAAACACTGTTATATTTAAGTTTTTGTACTTGCTTGATTTGGGAATCTCCAATTTGCAATTCACATACATATTCAAAAATATTCAAAAACCTTGCTTATCAAGTCCGTCCTTTCCACCTCCAACCTTTGAACATCTTCTCGTAACTTGTTTGCTTGAGATTCCACTTCAGCCAGTTTCCCTTCACTGAAATACAAAATGGAAAAAAAATACATGAAAATAAAGCCTTCACTCATATATATATATATATATATATATATATATATATATATATAGATATATATATATATATATATATATAATAAATGCAAATGTCAGTGTGTCACTGTGTCATACTTTTTCAACTTTACTCCTAGAAGCGGTAGGCCAACTAATATGTCTCGAAAAGGGATATATTTGTTCGAAGTAGCAAAGTGGTTTTGGACTACTGTAACCGAGTAGGACAATCTAGCAGGTAACTGCAATGGACTGGTCCTCATCGTAGTGGTAGGCTATAGGCGTAGGCAATATGTGTAGCCAATAGGCGAAGTCAATAGGCGTCTTCCCTGTACCTCCACATCAGTCTGTATTTATGGCTGACACCAGCCAATCATATTACTGTGAGGGGAAACCCAGGTGTATGCATATTCATTACATCACCAACATATGCAAATGCAAACATCAGTATGTCACTGTGTCACACTTTTTCAACTTTACTCCTAGAAGTCGTAGGCCAATATATACCATTTTGGAATCAGGCTGATGCTGTGAGCAAATTAAAAACATTCCAGGCCAGATCCAGACCCACAATACTGAAATTTTGATTTCCCAAGTTTTCCTTACTGTGATTGTTTTTGGATTCCAACATATTGGCTTCTAGCCATAAAAATAATTAAAGGGATACAACTAATTAACTTTCAATAGCTCATGTTCAAATGAAAAAAATTACTGTTCTGAAATTACAAAGTTTCAAAATAAAATTGTCCACGTTTTCAACTTTACTCCTAGAGGGCGTAGCTCAACATATCATGCCATTTTGGAATCAGACTAACTCTGAGAGCAAATTAAAGACACTCTGGGCCAGATCCAGACATGCAATCCTGAAATTTTGGATTCACAAGTTTTAATTACTGCAATTGCTTTTGGCGATTTTTTTTTTTACATGATATTTTGCAACAAATTTTTTTGTACTACAACAATTTTTATGACTTGGAAATAAATTTAGGAATAATCAAAATTAATTGCGAAATCCAGCAAAAATCACCCATGAAATAAAAATAATTGTTTGTATGGAAACTAAGGAGCTATGTACATGAAATTGTCTTTAAATTAAGTAGTGACAGAAGAATTATCATTGAACTTTTAAAAGTCAAGCTTAAATAATAATGCAATACAGCCATTGATTTTGAGTTCTTCTGTAGTTTATTCCTGTCTATTGCATCTACTCCCTCCTACCTATTGTGATGAAGGCCCAACCAAGAGCACTCAGCAGGAGCTAGCTTAAATGTTGCCTGATACTTTGGCTTTTAAGCTAGTATATATATATATATATATATATATATATATATATATATATATATATATACACACACACACACACACACACAATCCTTCAAATTGTTGATCTAACTTGTAAATTTTTGTGAGGTTAATGTTGATTTTTATAAAGAGCATACATTGAGGATTGAACTTGCAACTCAGTAGTAAAGATTAAACTTACCTTACTACCTACAGCGGTTTGCTGCCAGTATAGGTTCATGATTATTCTAATATACTTCCAAAATATATCTAAGTTGCACTCGGATATATATATATATATATATATAAATGACAAAGTGGAACGTTTTCTCATGTCATTCATTCCATCCTTTAGTTACGTTGATATAACTACACATGCACACAAAGAGTAGAGATGCTGAAATTTTAAACTTTTAAATTTAAATTGCATGAAAAATGTTAAACGTTCTTTTAATGTGCTTGGCTATAGAGTCTATCTAATTTCATTTAGTTTCCTTTTATCACTTTTGTTATTAAATATTCCATATTGTGATAATAGAAGATCTGCCAATATATATATATATATATATAAATCTCCAAATGTAAAGAGAATGAAATAAATATAAATTCAAACGTTCATAACATTAATTTAAAACAGAGCTCAATACAAAAGTAGAGAAATAATTATTTATTATAAGTTATTTCATTTGAACATTTAAGTGACCACTACAAAAATGCATATTTGTTTCTATGTAACAATTCAGACATCTCATAGTTACCTATCTTTGATTACCAATTCATCAAATATCTGAATTGGGCATTGAAACAAATATGCATTTTTGTAGTGTTAACTTAAATGTTTGGATGTAATAACTTATAATAAGTAATATATATATATATATATATATATATATAAAAAAAAACATGATATTTTAGTGGAACACATGTGTTTGAGAAGATGACTAGTTTTGTTTTTAATTTTTAGAAAGAAAGTAAAAGAGAAAAAAGGAAAAAAGAAAAGGAAAAAGAAAAGGAAAAAAGAAGGAAAAGGAAAAAAGAAGGAAAAGGAAAAAAGAAGGAAAAGGAAAAAAGAAGGAAAAGGAAAAAAGAAGGAAAAGGAAAAAAGAAGGAAAAGGAAAAAAGAAGGAAAAGGAAAAAAGAAGGAAAAGGAAAAAAGAAGGAAAGGAAAAAAGAAGGAAAAGAAGGAAAAGGAAAAGGAAAAAAAGAAAAAGAAAAAGGGAAAAAGAAAAAGGGAAAAAGAAAAAGAGAAAGGAAGAAAGAGAAAGGAAGAAAGAGAAAGGAAGAAAGAGAAAGGAAGAAAGAGAAAGGAAGAAAGAGAAAGGAAGAAAGAGAAAGGAGAAAAGGAAAAGATAGCAGAAAGAAAAAGAAGAGAAAAAGAGTTAAAAGAAGAAAAGAGAAAACAAAGAAAAATAGGTGATCCTGAAATAATGCAATTTATACCAGAGTTGGGTTTATATTGTGATTCCACTTCCTGCCTTACCTGATGCCAGCCTTACGAATGCTTTCTTCTATCTGAGCTGATTTCTCTCTTATCTCAGTTTTCAATTCAACACTGGTAGCACACTGAAAATGAAGTGAAATACAAATGAGAGTCATTGTCATTTTTAATGTTGTTCAGACAAGTCATCAGAATAAAAGCAATTATTGAGATCAAAAGTCTCCGCCATGTTACCAAAAGATGCTGTTAAACATTTCATTGCTTGATAATGTTCCTTTTATATTTTATGCAAACAGAAATTTACAGTTGGACTAATGTTCTCATCTTTGTTGCTATAATCAAAACTTATCCAACAGAAAGTAAGAAGAACAAAATTTAAGGTTCCAAGTAAATATCTTCAACAGGATTATCTCATAGATTCGACGACTAGATGATTAAAACATTGGTTAGTGAATTTGATGAGATAGTAATTGTGAGTTCAATCCCTGTAGCAGGGCCGATGCAAGTATCTCATCCCCACCCACTCTACTACATCTCAATTTTTATAAAGTAGTATTTATGTAAAATACAAATAGTAACCTAATTATGTACAGTAATGGATCATCATACTTGTTATAAAACCCAGGTTGTGCATGTGTGTGTATGTACGTTTATATATTGGATCGAATTTCCTACATTTTTCAACCGATTTCAACAAAACTTCACAGGACTATGTAAAATTACCTTGCGGTGGTTCTGACAGCGCCAAAAACTGGAAAAACACAATTGTTTTTGCATGAAATCAATTTGAAAACACGATTAAGAGGCATCACGAGAATGAAAGGGGGACAACTCATATCGAGTTATACTTATTATAAAACCCAGGTTGTGTGTGTGAGTGTGTGTGTTCATTTATATATGGAATCGGATTTCCTACATTTTTCAACTGATTTCAACAAAACTTCACTTTTTTTTTGGCAGGTAGTGTTTCTTATTGTCTTGCACACTTTTTCTTTATTTTTACATTCAGAATGCTTTAAAAATTCCATTTACACAACAATTGTTTATAATAAAATTCTATTCAATCAGTAGACTTATAACGATAGAAAACAATGTTTTTGTTCGAGTTTGACCAATTCATAAAAAAAAAAAAAAAAAAAAAATCAATTAAGACATGTGTGTCCGTCAACCTTAAACAATAATCTTTGTCAATTTTATTTTTCAGTCTTTATGATGGTCGATACTTGATCTGTCTCTTACTGTTACATCCCCGGGCAATGCCGGGCTCTACTGCTAGTATGCAATATAGCTGAACAATCCAACTAGAAAATTTTTAAATAAATACAATGTATGTAAATACAAATTAGAGACATGTCATAATAGATCATTCCCTCTTAAATAAATCAATAATGTTCTGTGGGAATTTTTAACATTAACTTTTGATTTTTCTTGGTAAAAAGTTTAAAAATTTTAACATTCAACATTATTGATAAAAAATAGTGAATTTTATATAGTGTTTGTTTGTTTTTTTTTTTAAGATTTAGCATGAGCAAAACAAATTCATGGATTTAGATGGAGAGGAAAAAAAAAAAAAAAAAAAAAAAAAGACCCTTGAATGATGTCAAAATTCATGAAAATTTTTCATCTTTTAATAGTCAGGTGTGCTTTGTTTAATTAGTAACAGATATAAATGTAGGAAGAAAAAAAGCAAGTGTTGATAAGTTACAAAGCACTTCCCACGGGTTTCAGGGGTAGTATGCACCAGCCCTGCCTTGTAGTATAGAGGCATAGACTCAGTGGAAAAAGGACTAGTAATATCAGAACACTTAAGATATTCCAATATACAGACTGTAGAATGAGAACAATCAACAATGAGAACAATCAACCTGTAGATTGAATAAAGGGTTCAGGTTGAAATTCACCAAAGGTTAGCCAGGTCAACAGATGATTGATCTTAAAGATGAAGACATTAGTTTGATTCTAAGTAATATAAATGATAACACCTCGTTCCCAAAATTATGCTATATATCTTGAGATTCTTGACAAAATCCAAAGAATCTGCAATGTTATCAACTCTGACTTGGCATCTCCGTTTCAGTTACTTTCCCACTGCCTTAATGTATTTTCCATTTGCCTTTTCTATGAATATTTTCATGATAATTGTTCTGATGAACTTCTTTGGTACCTCAACATCATGAATTTGAGCACAGTACTAGATTAGCAGTTAGGTCTCATTATTTTACTGTTGAAACTACTAGATGTAATCGTAATTTCTATTCTAATAGTTTCTTCTCTCTTCTGGCTTCTTGCTTTATAAACTGATTAGCACCCATTTTTAGTTGTCTTTTATTACAATGTAATTCTCTGTATAAAAAAATCTAAAAATAAAATATAATTTTCTGAAACTTTTTTTGAGGAATATTAGCTGATTTAAAGTATAATTAATCTGATTGGAAAAAATATCATTTACTTCAAGGTTAAAATAGTAACGTATTTTTAAAACAAAACAGTAGCTATGTTTTTAACCAACATCGCCATGTTTTATGCAATCGACGAGGCGATGACAGGTGATGTCGTAATGATTGCTGTTCTATGAAGACTTTATCTGTAAAACAATTTAAGATAATGACATGGGTGCCTTTTTTTATAAAATTTTTAAGTACTCAGTAATCATCATAAAAATGTTGAAAAACATTCTCCATAATTTTAGAAATGTTGACTTTAAATTTGCTATAGTCATCGCTCTTATTTTCTGATAATGTCGTATACGGTCGACCATATTTTCAAAAATGGGCATGTTGCATAATAATTTATACAGATAAAAATTATTTTAAAAAATTTTGGTGCAAAATGGTTTGTATTAAGCTTTACAGTTTTTGATTAATAAATATTTTTTTTTTTATCCCGTGACCCATAGGGTCACCATGTGTACTGCAACCACAATAGGAGTGGTGTTTCTTGGGCAAGATAGCCTGACGAAGCCCAACTCTCTCCAGTCAAGTTTTGAATTCAGAGTTTTTCCTTCTCCTAGACCAGGTGCCATCCAAGGCTATAGAACTCAGTCTGTCCTGCTATTTACCCATAGCTGGGGGAGAAGAAGAGGATTCATATCATTCCCAAAGGTATTAGCACGTAAGTGAATGTAATGGATCCAACTGGAATTTGAACTCAGCACTGATTCTTTAATCTGAGTTGTTATCCATTACTCCACTGTGATATAATTTTCACTTAATAACATCACCTAACGAGATTAAACTAATGTAGAATTTTAAAAGATTTCTGAAAAGTTATAAATTATTTTAATTAAAATTTAAAAAACAAAACAAAAACAGAAAACAATTCTTGTAAAATTCATTATTCATTGAAAAACATTTTTCTTTAAATCAATGGTGTCCTTAATAAATCTTATATCTGAAAGCAATTAAAAGCTTATTGCGTTTCTGTTAATTACAATCTTCAAAATTTTAAATCCTGTTTTTTTTATTATCCTGTTCTCAGTAACGCTTTCTCAGTTTCTTTCATTTTCAGTAACCCCTTGCGTCTTAGTGGCTTCATTGCCTTTGTTAAATTATTTTAGAGAAATTATCCAGGCAGAAGAAAGTCTGTTCATTCCTGAATTACTCTGACAAGAGTTCACCAGGCAACTGAAAGTCCGACATTTATCTTAACCCACCACGGAGTCAGGATGTGACATAAGGTCGGTTTTTAACATGGGGACCCGAGTCTTCCTACTTGGGTTGCTGATCTAAACTGGTTTAAACTAGTCATAGCTGGTCATACCACTGCTACGTAACAGATGTCATGCAATGGTGTGGGGACGCAAGGGAGGAGAGAAAGTCTCTGGCACAGAACAGATACTACATCTGCAGCATCTACTCCAACAGGAAAAACCCCATTCTCTTCCTCTGCCAATCCTTTCGGAAGAATGTGGAAGAAAAGCCCCAGGCAACTGAAAGTCCACCGATCTAGAAAAATAAAAACAACTAGCATAAATTGAGCTACTTGGGCTGAACCCATCTGAACTGGCAGGGGAAACAGATTAATCCAACAAACCATTAGTTTTTATAACTAGGAGGATATAAGTTCAATCCCTATGCAGGCTAACAAATATTGTCCATAGAATGGAACAGCCTTGATTAAGATGAATTGATGAAAAAATAAAAACCGTAGTAGACACACTGGCAGAATTATTTATAGAGAGGCACTTCCTCTAAGATAAAGCTAAGAATGAAAACAGTATTTTTTTTTTCAGAGTTAAAAACGAAGTTGACAAATAATAGATATCAAATACTGATGGAAATGCTTACCTCCGTTTCATATTGTTGATTAAGAAGGTCTAATTGTTTTTGTAAGTCGGATGCTTGCGTTTGGTATGTCTCCACATTACTTTCCAACTGAAAAAGAAAACAAATCTTGAATTCAGTGCGCACACACAAAAAAAAAAAAAAAAAAAAAAAAAAGAGAGAGAATATACATTATTTACATGCAGACTATTGTCCCCATCTTTGTTGTCATTATCATAACTTTTCAGCCATTGTGCTCTCCGGCCTTCATCAATTGTATGTCAATCCAAGTAACCTACAGTGAATTTCCAATTGAACCCTTTATTTAATTTACAGGGTAGATTGTTCTTGTTCCACTGCCCATGTCTAGGGATATCTCATCTAGTTTTATTTAGTACTTACTGCTCAGTTATGGCTTGCACAGTTTCCACCGAGTCCATCACTTTTAACACTATCTATAAGCTAAATAGTAGGACATACTGGGTCCTAAAGGGCTTGTTTGTTTGACGGCACATCAACTCCTTATGTGTCATTTAATAACAAATTTTAATTTTCTTGGAAGCATTAGTAATTTCATTTACAAAAATGTATTGCTGGTATTTTTACTAGTTTCAGGGAGAAAGCGCATCATCTGGTGTGATCAACAGTTTGAAAAAGGCCAGTACACCCTCAGTCACAATGACTTCATGTTTGCACAACCATTGACGAACAATTCTGCTTACCCAATTGCACTCAAATGGCTTTATTCAACCCAGGGGTACAGTTTTCAGGTATTTTTTCAAAAGGTGCCACATGCTGGGATCACCTCCCCCAAGGCTGATACCATCAATAAGTAAAATCTTTCTGACGAATCGACCATGGTGAGATTCCAACCTAGCTCTCGTAGTTGGAAAGCAAACATTCTAATCACTCAATTGCTACAAAATCGGTTGTGTCTTTAATCTGGCTTTTCAAATGATGATGCGGCAAGATTAAAACGAGTTTTATAAGATAAGCATGGATTTTATTTAAGGTCATTCCCAATCTAGTAACTGGGGGGAAAAAAAAAAAAAGTAATAATTTTTCTTACCTTGTCAATTTTTGATTGAAGTTCATTTGCACATATTTCTTTCTTATGCAGCTGGGACTGAAAATCCTTACGAATGTCTGTTAATTGCAACTGAAGAGCCGACAACTCATTACTCTTATCACTCATGATTTTGTTCAGCTGTCAAAAAAGAAGTTTTGCATATTAATGTATTTTTTTTTTTTTTTTTTAATCATTTCACGCCAAACAAGGCAATAAAGCCAGAAAGATGTAAAGTGTCACTGAGTGTTAGAGAATATGAGAAAAAATATTAAGGAGAAAGAACAAACAACAGAAATTAAGAAGACAGAAGATAATAATTGACATTGCATTTAAATTTTTGAAGATCAAAGATGACAGGAAAGCAAGAAACCAGAAGAGAGTTCCACAAGCAAGAAGTGTGACAGAAGAAACTGTTATCATAGAACTTACAGTTACATCTCGCCATTTCAACTGTAAAATGATGAGACCTTGCTGCCAATTTAGTACTGTGCTTAAATTCATAGTCAAGGTAGCAAAGAGGATAGCTCATCAGAATAATTACCATGAAAATATTTGTAGAAAAGGCACAGGGAAGATACGTTACAGTGGTGGGAAAATGACTGAAGCTTAGATGCCAGGTCATGACCAATAACATTGCGGATTCCTCCTCTATTTTATCAAAAATCACTAAATACATAGGAGAAACACCAGATCAGATGTGGTAGCAATATTCAATGTATAGATGAATGGTAATGTGTAAGATTCTGGTCGGAAAAATTGTCTAGCATGACACAGTGAAGCAACTTACCTAGAAGGAGATAAAGCAAATGATATTGCAAAAAATAGAGTTCTACTGACAAACACAATAGGTACCTGGAGTTTGTTTGGAAGTACAGAGTAATAAAGGTATTTAGAATGTTTATTCCACTGCTTTGCATACTGGTACCTAATATGGGTGCACCTTGCACAAATCTAAATGACCCAGGGCCTTGCAGCTGATCTCTTATCTTTTAAAAATAACATTCTTTATTTTTCACAAGTAGACAAAGTTAATAACTTTTAAGAAATATTAAAATTTTTATAGAATTTTATAATCTTAGGTCTGGCAACATTAGTTATGATCTTATTCCCTACTGCATTTTTAGTAACCATTATTGATGCCTGACATTTCCTTTTACTACAAATTAGCTGAATGGAGCAAAAAACAAAACATTAATGGAATTAACTGAATAAGTAAAAAAAAAAACGGTTTAATTAGCTTTACTTAAAACTAGGTACTTCCACTAATTTGCAATATCTATGGTTTAAAATGAATTTTTATAAATGAAAAGTCTTTCTCGAAGCTCACATTTTAGCTTTAATTGAAAGCTGAAGGGTCAAATTTACTATTTCGAGTAAGCAAAATACTCTGGTGTATTTTCAACAGAAATTATATTGATTGGAATTGATTTTTAAATTTTTTTTTTCTAAAACAGCTGATTATTAAAACACAGTGAACCAACTTTTCTAGCAGCAGACATGGCAATTGATATTACAAAAAATACAGTTCTACTGATAAACACAATAGGTACCTGAAGTTTGTTTGGAAGTACAGAGTAATAAAGGTATTTAGAATGTTTATTCTACTGCTTTGCATACTGGTACTGAATATGGGTGCACCTTGAAAAAATCTAAATGACCCAGAGCCTGGCAGCTGATCTCTCCTCTGATCTAGCTTTAAAAACAGTGCGATGGAGGGAAAAACTGGCTTGTAACTTTCAATAACTCCAAAACAAAATATTTCATAATTACCAAGCAGACCTTGAATTTTTCACCTGTCATGATGAACAGTTGTACCATAAATGAGGCTTCTTTTGAATATCTGTTGGAACTTAAATTCTCACCTGACTAAGATTGATTCATTTTTTTTACGGCTTATCAACCCATTACAGGTTATTTAAAGGCAGAAAATATATTTACATTGCAAGAATCTTTTGGGGGAATAATGATTTTGTGATACAAGTTTTTACTAATTAACCCATAGCTGAGGGGAAGAAAAGGTGGATTCATGCCTAATCAGAATTTGATAAACAAACAAGAAATTATAATATGGTATAAAATTGGGGGATCAATTCTATATCATAATGAATATAT
This sequence comes from Acanthosepion lycidas, assembly GCA_963932145.1. NCBI lineage: Eukaryota > Metazoa > Mollusca > Cephalopoda > Sepiida > Sepiidae > Acanthosepion > Acanthosepion lycidas. Next base: position 30,915,216 of record OZ010603.1, read on the forward strand.
AAACTGACCCCTCACTTTTTAGCCACAGTAGTTTCTATAGATTTATAGTCCAGAGAATGTAAATAAATTTAAAGGACATGCCTGTGTAGTTAATCAACATTTCATTGATTGATTCATTTTTTACAGCTTATCAACCCTTTGCAGGTTATTTAAAGCCAGAAAATAATTTTAGATTGTAAGAATTTCTTTTGGAGATAATAATGGATATAAAGTGAGGGGGTTAATTCTATATCCTCACTTTAGGGCCACAGTAGTTTCTATACATTTATATTCCTGTTGTGGTGGGATCCACCTAATTTGCATAGTCGAGTACCGACCATATAAATATGGTTGGTACCAGGAAGAGAGGGAAGGAATCGAGGAGATCCAACCAGAGATTCTGCCCGACTGCGACTCAGTCAACACACATTCCAGGAACGGTTTTCCCAGGAATATACAAAAGACTATATGTAAATATTGTGTACACTTTCTTGTTTCAATACATTTTGTTCTAAGTACATTTTGTGTTGCCTTATTATTCCATGCATTAGTTGAGTTTCAACAATTCCAGAAAATGTAAATAAATCTAAAAACTGTGTAGCTAATCAGTATTTGATTGATGGATTCATTTTCTACAGCTTATCAACCCTTTGCAGGTTATTTAAAGCCAGAAAATATTTTTAGATTGTAAGATTTTTTTCAAGATAATGGCTTTGGTGTTACAAGTCTTACTAATTAATCCATAGCTGGGGGGGGAGAAGAGGTGGATTCATACCTTTCACAAGGGTATTTGCACATAAGTGAATATAACAAACCCAAAGGAAATTGGAACATGGCTTTCAGATTAACAATTCTGAGCATTTATCCATTATACCACTCACACATTCAAGTTTACAGTACCTGGTTTTTCTCAAGTGGTCATCTATCTAGGTACTGAACAGGCTCGACATTGCTTAACTTTGGTGATTATACAAGAACCAGTGTTATGTGATATAGCTGTAAGCTTTACCAAATAAAAGAAACATCATCACTTGAAGACTTTCAAAAGCAGCCACCACAAAAATGAATGTTACATGTATAGAGGAGAAATAATGACAATCAAGATGTTGACTTTCCACATTACTTTGAACAAAAGTTTAGAAAGAAAACCACAGTGAACTTGAGAATGTCGTCTCATTTTTTTTTTTTTTTTAGTAATGGTGTGTTTATCTAAACACACCATTACTATCATATTTTGTAGGTTTATTCATATTTCTGAAATTTAAATAGGTTTTTCCTTATGTGTTGACAGAAGGAACACTCATCCATTCTTAATGATTTTGATGACTTGTGTGTAATCAAAAAGTATATTATAGAAAATACAATTGTAACACTGGCAAATGAAAAGAAAGGGGTTTAATTAAAAATATACACTTTGAACAAGACAAAGTGTTAAAGAACAGAATGATGGACAGACTGAGAGAAAACAAGGAAATTTCTTTTAATTTCAAAAGTCTATTTCTTTTTAGGGCAGATAACACTTGAAGAAAAGTGATTCTCTTTACAAGAATATTTATCAAAAGCCATGTGGCAATACTTAGCTGACTACCGATCGATGACACACCTGCTTAAAGAGTTGCTTGTTACGAAAACACGAATTGATAGAAACTTAGCAATTTTAAAAACAGGGTAGAATTGGAAAACTGGTTTATTTGAGTATCAAAAATGGAAATTATAAACAAGAAGGTAGAATTTCTTTATGTAAAAATCCAACCCAGAGTTTTTGTAGTGCAAGGACCCTAACGAAATAGAGAGATTAGTCGGAGGACAATCAAAGTGACAGGCACAGGTGAAATACCAAGAAGGACAGAGGATTGCCTACGCCAATTGAGAAGTGTTAGTGTGAGGTAGAAATAAAAGGAAGGAGTTGGGCAGATTGATATCCTGTGACAGCTACACATTGGAAAAAGGATCTCTCCAAATTTAGAGATATAATTAATTATCCAGAGCCAGACAATAAAAGAGGCTCTTGTTGTAGGGGAATCACCGAGTACCCTAACCACATTGACGTCAGGCCAGTTTTGGGTGAAAATTAATATAAGCACAATACTGAAGCGACCAAATGAGTTCTTCCAGACAACAGACGAGAGACAGCCACTCTGCTAAATCCCACATGAATTGCTGCCATAGAGAAACTCCAACTTGTTCCAGACTTAGCTTGTAGTGGACTTATGTGGGTTTGCGTGTTGTTGGATTAGAAACACATGCTATTTATTCCTGCTGGAAGGTCCACTAACAGAACATATAGAAATAAAGAAATGTAAACAAAACAAACAAGACCAATATATACATATATATATATATATATATATATATATATATATATATATATATATATATATATGTGTGTGTGTGTGTGTGTGTGTGTGTGTGTTTGTGTGTGTGTCAACAAATATATGCATTAAACAACAAATTTACAAGTGACAAAGACATCAACATTTGTGTTTGTGTGTGAATGTAAAGAGTTTGTATTTTGGTGAATGTTTGTACGTATGTGTGTTTCATGGCGTTTTCCCACATTTGTCAAGAGCTAATATTTCTGTACAAAGAACGATATAAACCACATAGAAATTAACCCTGAAGAGATTCCTGTCTTTTACCTGCAAGAACATTTTTTTTTTTTTTTCTGTGACATAGCTTTGCCGGAATTGAACCAACACTACAATTACCGACAACAAATTGATATTTGTCAGCTCTGAGATCAATCAACACAGCATGGGCAGGGCCTGGGGTAGATCGAAGAGACCAACTCTGATGGCCTGGGTCAGCATTAACCAAAGTCTAACCAGCAAGGGATGTTACACAATAAAATGTACAACAAAAATGAGACAAAATGAAAATAGTGAGGAGATAGGTAAATAAAACAGCATAATGATGATCCTTAGAATATGAATAGCAAAAGTGGTTTATAAATTTGGATATGTTGAAATGCGTCAACCAAAATATTACTTTTCAATACCCAGGCTTCTTAGGAAACATGTTTCAGGTACATTTGCAAGATATGGTAGTTTGAGTAATATTATGGAAAGAAGGATAGTAAGTAGCAGAGATTAGCAGAGCGTTGTTGGTATGGCAGAAAACAGAAGAATCATGGATACCTTTACAAATTTAATATTCAAGAAAGAAAAAAAAAGTCTACAGAGATAAATACTGCATATCTTATAGAAAATGACTGAAAATAATTTACATTAATTTATTCCAATGATAAAACAAACAGAATGTATATGAAGTTCTTAAGAGTACCAACCATAAAGCAGTGGTTAGTGTGCAGTTTATATAAATCTGCAGGCATGAGCTTGATTTTCACAGGGCTTAACTTAGCATAAAATGTTATCTTATGCCAAAATAAGAACTTCACAGTTATGGTCTCTATAAAACCATACAGAAATACAACAAGAATTGCAGATAGAAATTAAAGACTCTGAAGAAAATGATGTATCAAAAGACAACTCTTAAGAGAAGAATAAATTTAAACACACATTTATCATTGGCTCTGTAATATAAATTGACTGACATCACCATGTTTTACGTAATTGATGAGGCGATGATAGGTATTGTTGTAATGATTGCTGTTCTATGGAGACGTTGTCTTAAAACAATTTAAAAAATGATGGAAGTACCTTTTTTTATACAATTTTTATGTACTAAGTAACCATCTTAAAAATGTTGAAAAATATTCTCTGTAATCTAATGTTAGGAATATTGACTTTAAATTTACTATAGTCATTGCTCTTATTTTTTGAAAATGTATATGGTCAACTATACTTTCAAAAATGGGCACATTACACATTTTATATAAATAAAATATATTTTACAAATATATTAATCAGTGTTTTAGGTAATGGCTAGCAAGCTTGTCAACCAAACCATTACTACAAGGTAGAGAATTTATATCACAGAGCCAATGATAAATGTTTCAAGTTGTAAAGAAAGCTTGAATACAGAGAAAACTTTTTCCAAAATGAGTTATGTTAAAAAAAAAAAGGAAAAAAAGCGCATACCCAAGAACAAAAAATCTATATTCATTAGACTTGCCTTTGTGAGTTGATCAGTTGCTTCAGCCAACTTTGCTTCCTTCTCGTCCAGTAATAATTGCAGTTGAGATGTTTCTCCTCCCTTGCCATCCAAACAAGAGTGGAGCTCAGCGATTTTATTAGTGTATTCCAATATTTGAGCCTTCTGCCGATCGCCCTCCTCTTTGACCTGTGATGTTTAAAAAAAGAAAAAAAAAGAAAAAAAAGCGGGGTGAAATTGAAAGAACACCTTGCTTTATTCAAGCTTTTATCAGGTTGGTCAAAAAGTTAGGCAAGTTATGGAGGATGCAAAATGACACCTTTGTTTTTTAGACATTGAATTTTGTCATTTTTTGTCCTCTATATCTTGCCTGACTTTTCAATCAACCTGAAGAATATTTAGGAGTGTCCCCAAATTTAAAAATTTTGAAAAAACAAATAACACATTTGCTATTGTATAGGAATATATGTTACAAAATAAAATCCTTACATTTGTTGTGATAAAGTCTGTCAGAAGACAAAATGTTTTGGCAAAGAGAAGATAAAAAGAATGCCAAAATTTGCGATACCTATGGTTTAAAATGAACTTTTATAAATGAAAAGGCTTTCTTGAAGCTTTCATTTTAGCTTTAATTGAAAGTTAAAGCATTGAATTTTCTATTTCTAGTAAGCAAAATACTCTGGTGTACTTCTAAGAAATTATATTGATTGGAACAGATTTTTTTTAATTTTTTCTAAAATTGATGTAATGGAATAACCAGTCACCCCATGAATGATTACACTATAGGTAGTAAGTACCTATAAAGTAAACTGTCTACAAGAGACTTGAGGAAGAGTGAGAGAAAGAGACGATGCAACCACGTCCGACTTTCCAATTAGTAGCACTCATTACTAGATTGTCCTGTGTGTATAACTGTACCATATTTCATATTGTACTTGTTGTGTACAATAAACCTTTCTTCTATTATCCACCTGGTGTTAAGTATTTATTCCCTTAGGACGGATATAACAAAAATAGAGGCCTTTTTAGTTGTTTTTCATCACAATGTAATTCTCTGTATTAAAAAATCTTCCAAAAATAAAATATACTTTTCTGAAACTTTATTTGAGGAATATTAGCTGATTTAAAGTATAATTAATCTCATTAGATAAAAATATTATTTACTTTAAGTTCAAAATAATACTGTAATGTATTTTTTTTAAAACAAAACAGTAGCTGTGTTTTTGACTGACATCACCATATTTTACGTAATTGATGAGGCAATGATAGGTAATGTTGTAATATTTTTTGTTCTATGGAGACGTTGTCTTAAAACAATTTAAAAAAATGATTGAAGTACCTTTTTTATATAATTTTTATGTACTAAGTAAACATTTTAAAAACAGAAAATATTCTCTGTAATCTAATGTTAGGGATATTGACTTTAAATTTACTCTAGTCATTACTCTTATTTTCTCATAATGCTGTATATGGTCGACTGTACTTTCAAAAATAAATATAAATTAAAAAAATTAAAATTAATTTTAAAATCTTGTTGCAAAATGATTTGTATTATGCTTTTCAATATTTGATTAGTAAATATAGTTTTTACTTAATATCACCTAACATGATTAAGCTAATGTAGAATTTTAAAAGATTTTTTAAAAAATTATAAATTATTATAATTAAAAAAAGAAAATTCTTTTAAAAATTCATTATTCTTCGAAAAACATTTTTTTTAAGACAATAGTGGCCTTAATAAATCTTATTTATAAAAACAATTAAAAGCTTTTCTAATTAATTAATGTAGGTTTGTATTGCATTTCTTTTATTTTACAATTCAGAGCAGATTTGGAAATGATCAGCAGTTTAAAAAAAAAAAAAAAAAGGAAGTTTAGCATTCTCTAAGGAGTCCTACTTTTAACTGGCAAAACAAATTTTGTGATGAAAATTTCTCAAAATTTCATTAAATTAAGTGGGTTGGGAGTAACATATGTAAAAAAAAAAAAAAAAAAAAAAAAAATTTTTTCTTTTTTTTACCAAGATTTTCTAAAAAGAAAAAAAATTCAAAAATAATTAATCTGTGACAAAGTCCTGAAAGTTTCATTAAAATCTGAGAATTGATTTTTGCAGGAATTTCCAAATTAATGTGATTTTCATCTGAAAAGAAAGGCACTAAAACACTAATCATAAATATTATAGTGACTACTAACGCAACAAAAAAAAAAAAAAAAGAAAAAGAAAGATAGAAAAAAAAAGAAAAAGAAAGATAGAAAAAATAAAGATTTTTTTAACCAAAATTTTAACGAAAAGAATGTGCTAGAAAGGATAAAAAAAATTAATAAAATAGAAAATACTTTCCTCTTAATAATAAACATTTTGACAATGAAACTTTTTTCTTTATTAAATTTGGGGCCTTTTTTCATCAGGCTATACTGTTTTTCAGCGAAGAAGTGGAGATACTGAAAACTGTACAGTAGTATTAATTAAAACATTACAGAATTATTTAAATACATCAAATTTTAATTTCATTTTAATTGGATTTAACTGAAAAAGATGTAACTCAAATAAATAAATTCTTTTGAATTGAAGAGAAAAATCATTTCAGTCAGTGAAACTAATTTGTTGTTGAATTAATTTTTATTGTTACTAAAGATATGAAAGAAAGTTCTTTGTACTTACTGTCTGATATTCTGCACCAAGTTTAATCAACTGCTCTCCTCCATCGTCGACTTTCTGTTGCAACTCCTTGAGTTGGTTTTGGCAACTGGACAATTCAGTCTCTAATTGGGAGACCTTCTGGTTTTGATTATCAATCTGCTGGTGACATGTATCTAATTCCTGTTTCAGCTGGGAATGACAAAAATTACAAAGTCAGTAAAGAAAAAAAAAAGATAGTGTCAAAAAACAAAAATTTAAAAGAAAACAACAAAAAATTTAAAAATTTTTAAAAAAAAGAGACAAAAAAGAAAAGAGACAAAAAAGAAAAGAGACAAAAAAGAAAAGAGACAAAAAAGAAAAGAGACAAAAAAGAAAAGAGACAAAAAAGAAAAGAGACAAAAAAGAAAAGAGACAAAAAAGAAAAGAGACAAAAAAGAAAAGAGACAAAAAAGAAAAGAGAAAAAAGAGAAAAAAAAGAGAAAAAAAGAAAAGAGAAAAAAAAGAAAAAAAGAGAAAAAAAAGAGAAAAAAGAGAAAAAAGAGAAAGAGAAAAAAGAAAGAAAAAAGAAAAGAGAAAAAAAGAAAAGAAAAAAGAAAAGAGAAAAAAGAAAAGAGAAAAAAAGAAAAAAGGAAATGAAAAGAGGAAAAAGGAAATGAAAAGAGACAAAAAAGAAAAGAGAAAAAAGAGAAAAGAGAAAAAAGAGAAAAGAGAAAAAAGAGAAAAAAGAGAAAAGAGAAAAAAAAGAAAAGAGAAAAAAAAGAAAAGAGAAAAAAAAGAAAAGAGACAAAAAAGAAAAGAGACAAAAAAGAAAAGAGACAAAAAAGAAAAGAGACAAAAAAGAAGAGAAAAAAAAGAAAAGAGAAAAAAGAGAAAAGAGACAAAAAAGAAAAGAGAAAAAAGAGAAAAGAGAAAAAAGAGAAAAGAGAAAAAAGAGAAAAGAGAAAAAAGAGAAAAGAGAAAAAAGAGAAAAGAGAAAAGAAAAAAGAGAAAAGAGAAAAAAGAGAAAAGAAAAAAGAGAAAAAAAGAAAAGAGAAAAAAAAGAAAAAAAGAGAAAAAAGAGAATAAAAGAGAAAAAAGAGAGAGAAAAAAGAAAGAAAAAAGAAAAGAGAAAAAAAGAAGAGAGAAAAAAAGAAAAGAGAAAAAAAGAAGAGAGAAAAAAGAAAAGAGAAAAAAGAAAAGAGAAAAAAAGAAAAGAGAAAAAAGAGAAAAGAGAAAAAAGAGAAAAGAGAAAAAAGAGAAAAGAGAAAAAAGAGAAAAGAGAAAAAAGAGAAAAGAGACAAAAAAAGAAAAGAGACAAAAAAAGAAAAGAGACAAAAAAGAAAAGAGACAAAAAAGAAAAGAGACAAAAAAGAGAAGAGACAAAAAAGAGAAGAGAGAAAAAAGAGAAAAGAGAAAAAAGAGAAAAGAGAAAAAAGAGAAAAGAGAAAAAAGAGAAAAGAAAGAGAAAAGAGAAAAAGAGAAAAAAAGAGAAAAAAAAGAAAAGAGAAAAAGAGAAAGAGAAAAAAAAAGAAAAAAAGAAAAGAGAAAAAAAGAAAAGAGAAAAAAAGAAAAGAGAAAAAAGAAAAGAGAAAAAAGAAAAGAAAAAAGAAAAGAGAAAAAAGAAAAGAGAAAAAAAGAAAAAAGAGAAAAAAAAGAAAAAAGGAAATGAAAAGAGAAAAAAGGAAATGAAAAGAGACAAAAAAGAAAAGAGAAAAAAGAGAAAAGAGAAAAAAAAGAAAAGAGAAAAAAAAGAAAAGAGAAAAAAAAGAAAAGAGAAAAAAGAAAAGAGAAAAAAAAGAAAAGAGAAAAAAAAGAAAAAAGGAAATGAAAAGAGAAAAAAGGAAATGAAAAGAGACAAAAAAGAAAAGAGAAAAAAGAGAAAAGAGAAAAAAAAGAAAAGAGAAAAAAAGAAAAGAGAAAAAAAAGAAAAGAGAAAAAAGAAAAGAGAAAAAAAAGAAAAGAGAAAAAAGAAAAAGAGAAAAAAGAGAAAAAAGAAAAGAGAAAAAAGAAAAGAGAAAAAAGAAAAGAGAAAAAAGAAAAGAGAAAAAAGAAAAGAGAAAAAAGAAAAGAGAAAAAAGAAAAGAGAAAAAAGAAAAGAGAAAAAAAGAAAAGAGAAAAAAAGAAAAGAGAAAAAAAGAAAAGAGAAAAAAAGAAAAGAGAAAAAAAGAAAAAAGAAATGAAAAGAGAAAAAAGGAAATGAAAAGAGAAAAAAGGAAATGAAAAGAGAAAAAAGGAAATGAAAAGAGAAAAAAGGAAATGAAAAGAGAAAAAAAAGAAAAGAGAAAAGAGAAAAAAAGAAAAGAGAAAAAAAGAAAAGAAAGAGAAAAAAAGAAAAGAGAAAAAAAAGAAAAGAGAAAAAAAAGAAAAGAGAAAAAAAAGAAAAGAGAAAAAAAAGAAAAGAGAAAAAAAAGAAAAGAGAAAAAAAAGAAAAGAGAAAAAAAAGAAAAGAGAGAACAGGTAAAAAAAAACAAAAAACATGCCATTAATAATAAATCATTCAAACTACTGTAACTATTTCATTCAACTGAATTTTTTTTTTTTTTTTTTTTTTTTTTTTTTTAAGTAAGTGAGAAATTGCTTCAAGTTTATAAAATTGACAATAACTATTCTCAGTAATTCAATACAAAACTGAAATAGCTGATCTCAACACCAGTGTGAAATAAAAACATTATACCAGAAGCATTGTTGTGTCAAGCTACATAATCTTTCTCTCCACAATCTATCTTACACATTTATAAGTCTGTCCTTGCATTGAATATTGCTGCCATATCTGGTCTGGTGCTTCTTGATAAAATCCAATGAAGAATCTGCAATGTTATTGATCCTGACCTGGCATCTTAGCTTCAGTCACTTTTTCATTGCCATAACATGGCTTTTCTGTGTCTTTTCTATAAATAATGGTAATTATTCTGATGAGCTTTTCTCAGTAACTGGACTTTATGAATTTGGGTGTGGTACTAGATTATTGGCAGGGTCTCAATCATTTTGCAGTTGAAATGGATAGATGTGACTGTGGGTTCTACGTTAATAATTTCTCCTCTTGCACTTATCAACTGTGGAACTTAATTCCAGCTTCTTTCTTCCCAATCAACTTCAAAAATTTAAATGCAATGTCAGTTGTTATCTTAATGTCTCCTTAATTCATGTTCTTTTATTGTTCTCTCTCCTTAATGTTTTTTTTTTTTCATATATTCTCTCACACTCAGTAACCCCTTGTGTCTTAGTGGGTTTAAAAAAAAAAAAAAAAAAAGGTAACGTTGTTGGGAATTATCATCTGAAAGACCCATTTCTGATTTTCATCAGCATGGTTGATGCTAATCTTCAAGAGAGTGACTGGTTGCACCATCTGGGACTAACATTTTCTGCAGCCATGAAGTAGGAAGGTTATATTGAATGAATTGCTAGGTATGCTGCTAAGAAAATTGGTTTCCTGTGTCATTCTAGACAATTTTTCTCTTAAAAAAAAATAAAATAAAAAAATAAAAAAAAAAATTATAAGTCTACCATTCGTACATGCTTTGAATATTGCTGCCACATATGGACCCTCATTCCTGCTATACATTTAAAAATTCTTGATAAAATCTAAAGAAGAATTCACCATATTATTAATCCCGATTTGGCATCTCGGCTTCAGTCATTTTCTTCCTTGTGCCTTTTCTATAAATACTTTTGTGGTAATTGTTGTGATGAACTTTCCTCTATGGTGAATTTAAGTGCAGTAGTAGATTGTATATCATTGATTTACAGTTGAAATAGCTAAATGTAACCATGAGTTCTATGCTAACAGTTTCTTCTCTCGCACTCCTCACTTGTGGAACTCTCTTGCGGTTCAATACTTTCCAGCCAATTTTGATCTTCTAAAATTTAAATGCAATGTCAATCTTTATTTCCTTTCTTCTTGATTCCTTTTCTTTTATTGTTCTCGCTCCTACTTATCTTTTTGTTTTTCATTCTTTCACATTCAGTAACCCCTTGTGTCAGTGACTTTACTGCCTTACTTGGATGAAATGATAAAAAAAAAAAAGAAAAAAAAAAGAAAAAAAGAAATAAAAAGAAAAAAAGAAAAAAAAAAGAAAAAAAGAAAAAGAAAAAAAGAAAAAGGAAAAAAGAAAAAGGAAAAAAGAAAAAGGAAAAAAGAAAAAGGAAAAAAGAAAAAGGAAAAAAGAAAAAGGAAAAAAGAAAAAGGAAAAAAGAAAGAAGAAAAAAAGAAAGAAGAAAAAAAGAAAGAAGAAAAAAGAAAGAAGAAAAAAAGAAAGAAGAAAAAAGAAAGAAGAAAAAAAGAAAGAAGAAAAAAAGAAAGAAGAAAAAAGAAAGAAGAAAAAAAGAAAGAAGAAAAAAAGAAAGAAGAAAAAAAGAAAGAAGAAAAAAAGAAAGAAGAAAAAAAGAAAGAAGAAAAAAAGAAAGAAGAAAAAAAGAAAGAAGAAAAAAAGAAAGAAAAAAGCATATCAAATTAATATTCATATGATTTTATGCTTACTTTTTCTTGAGCCTGTTCCAACCCTGATATGACATTATTTTTTTGTTGCAGTTCAATTTCCTGGCTGTGCGATTTCTTTTGGCTTTCAACAAGTTCTTTGTGAAGCCTTAAATAAATCAATAAATAGATGGGATAAACATCAATAATCAATATTTGTAACAGATAAGTGCATATGGTAATGTAAATCTTTTTAGTCCTTTTGCTTTCTGCAACTTAACCCTTTGCAGGTTATTTAAAGCCAGAAAATATTTGTAGATTGTAAGATTTTTTTTTTCAAGATAATAATGGTTTTAGTGATACAAATCTTACTAATTAGCCCATAGCTGGGGGAGAAGAGGTATACCTTTCCCAAGGGTATTCATGCATAAGTAAATATAATGGATCTAATATGTATTAGGACTCTGCTTTACAGCACTTGATATTCCCAAGTGATCGTCCATCTAGGTACTGACCAGGCTCAACATTGCTTAACTTCAGTGATCATATGGTGTCTCAACGTGACACAGCCATAAGTTAAGCAGATAAATATTTTTATGTGTGGAGCTAAAAAATTTTTTTGCTGAACCAAGCTACCTTTAATGTTTGATAGACTCTCCTGTTTTCTTCAATGTATGAGGATCTAGCAGATCAGATCTTAGAACCGAATATGGTGGTGAGGGCTTATACAGAACCAACCACACCTTTTGGAAGAACTAAATACAGAGAATTGATGAATCAAGTGTACCACAAGGTCCTCAAACAACTCAAATTTTTAATTCAGAGTTGTCCTAATAGACTGGTTTCCAACCAAAGCTAAAGTGCCCAGTCCATCTTACTGCCCATAGCTAGAGAGGGATTTGTGTGTAAGTAAATGCAATGAACTTGACTGGAATTCAAACTCAGCTCTCAAATTTCTTATTACGATCTGCTATCCATTACACTACCCACACATGAGGTGGTATCAAAAAGTTTCTACACTAGTTTATAACTCACCAACAGATATAGAAACACATTGCTGCGCATGCAGTGAGAGCTAACAGTGACCTTCATGTTTCAAGTGTGCTGAGTGACAATACTGTGTTTACTTCATAAGTTGCGAAATTTGTGTTTCTGTAATCATGTGCTTGCGATTCTGTTATGCAAGAGCATTTTAATTGTTGCATGGTATTGTGCATCAAGAATTTGTCCCCAAGGGTCAGACCATCATTCGAGAGTTCTAATGCAACCTTTTGAGGCATTTGAGGGAGGATTTTTGGCAAAAGCAACCAGGTCTTTGGAGCATGAAGAATTGAATTCTTCACAATGACAATGCATCCTTTCATCAAGCTCTCCTCATTTGTGAGTTTCTAGTCAAAAACAAAATTGTAGTACTTCTGCACCTGTCCTAATCACCAGATTTAGCACCTGCAGACTTCCATCTCTTCTGCAAATACGACTCAAAAGGTCATCATTTTAACACCATTGCCAAGATCTAGAGCAAAGTGCAGAAGGTCTTCGACTTGCTTATAGAAAACAACTTCCAAAAGTGGCAGAAATCCTGGGACTGGTGTATTGCTGCACATGGTGACTATTTCGAAGGAGATGATGTTAAAACTTAGGTAAATACATTAGTTTTTTTTTTTGTGTTGTTTTTATTAAACATAACTAGTCCAGGATCTTTTTGATACTGCGTTGTACATCTGATGTTTAGTCAGATTTTGGAAAGTAGATCAGAGTGAACTTTTCAGTATGTTTCTAATCATTTTTGCCTCAACTTTTTGTGAGCAGTTTATTAGCCTCTATTTTCCATTGTCTTCTCATTATTTTAATATTTAAAAATTACTTTGAATGGGTTTTGAACTGAGAAACAATCTTTTAAGGCCGAGATGTTGATAATGGCCAATATGAAAATACAAATAACCTTTTTAGTAACCAGAAATAGTTTGAGATATTAGTTTTCAAAAATAATAATAATAGTTTTAATAAGCTACAAATTGTATTTTAATATGATGTGTAAGCACATTATATTTAGTATTTTTAGTGTATATTATCAATAACAATAAAATAATCAAAACTAATGCTTGTCTAATATCAACAAAATATAAATGTCTAAGTACATATTGTATTTAATCTTTTCCATATATAATATTGATAAAATAGCCAAAATTGATCCTCATCTGGTAACAAAAAAAAAACACATCTTAAAACATGTCTTGGAACAACAATCATGAAAATTTTAAGAGAGATCGGAACGAAATAGGTACAAAAAATATTACCCCGAAATCTCTTCAGATCCTGGAGTCGAACTTAGCTGAGACTCAAGCTGACCCACTCTTTTCAAAGATCTGAAATTAACAAAAAAATAGATAGAGGAGAAAAATTTCCATTATTTTTAGCCTGTTTTGGGAGCATTATTAATAAAAAAGAAAAAGAAAACACTCAATAACATCAAATATGAACATGGCCACAATGTGCTGACCATGTTTAGAAAATAAAACATTCCTATAAAGCTTAATTAAAAATTTTTAATAGAAATGTTGTTTTTTTTAAATATGTAATCTAGAGTGCTTGGTCAATTTAATATATATATATATATATATATATATATATATATATATATATTAGAATGTGAAGCTTTTATATTACATCATAAAGGAGTAATTTATACAAAGAATTAAATAGCAATGTTAATGAGATTAATGGTGAAATCACTTCACTAACAAGACTTAATGAGACATTAACTTACTATCAATTCCTTGAATAATATGATCCTTATATTTAAGTTCTTGTCAGTTGGCATTGATGAGCCTAGTACTTTTAACAATTTCACATTGTCATCTACTGGGTGCAATTTTTTCTCTATTAACTCAAATATAAAGATCATATTATTCAAGGAATTGATAGTAAGTCTTGTTAGCAAGCGATTTTGCCATTAATCTCATTAACATTGCTAATTAATTCTTTGTATAAATTACTTCTTTTATATGTATATATTTTTTAAGCATTATGCCCCGAGCAAGGCGTGAAGCCACTAGGATGCAGGGGGTTGGAGAAGATTTGGAGTGAGAGCAGATAGGAGTGATAGAAGAAAGGATGAGGAGAGGGATAGTGTATAGATTAAGGTAACTGGAGACGTCGATTGACATATTAGATTTTATAAAAGTTAATATGGTGTCCAGTTTGGTATGTAAATTCATTGTAAATTGATTATTCCACTCTGGAAACCAAACCAGCCATGATGTTAAAAAAAAAAAAAAAAAAAAAAATTAAAGAAAAATTTGACATTTGTAATATGGACTTCTTTTTTCATTTATTACAATTGATTAAACACTCTAGATCAGCAGTCACCAACCTTTTGAACTTCATAGACCACTAAATGTATCAAAGTTATAGTGTAATTATTTGAATAAAACAAATTGAAAATTTGAAGTTTATTCAAGTATTACACATTTTTAGTGTAATATTTGTTCCTGTTTGTTTGAAATCAGTTTGTGGATTTTGGGCTCCAATGACGTCGCTGCAAGACAGAGAGCTGCGTTTATTTCAAGCTGAGACTAGTACAGAGTTTTAATTGCTGAAAATGTCTTTTCACACAAATATGTTGAAATGTTATATGGATGACTGGAATTTAGCTTTGAGACTGTCATCACAAGATACATCGATAAGGCTTTCTCTTTTCATTCATGCTTAAATTGCTATCTTCAATTTTTCTGCAGACATTCAAAAATTTTGCATGGACCCCTAGTTGTCCATGGACCACTGGTTGACAACAACTGCTCTAAATTATGAATTTAAAAAAGAAAATAAATCATTTTTTTTCACATTTTCAAAAATCATGGCTGACGAGCAGATTTGTTTTGTCTTCCATGGAGGTGGGTAATTTATAAAGCACCCCTATTAACTTTTATAAAATCTAATAAAATTATTTTTTTATATTCCTTATCTGAAGTGCGCAATATAAAAAATAAATTTTGAAAAAATTATTTCTGGTTGCAGTTCCACCCAAAAAAACTTTAACTGACTTGTACTTGTACCATCCCCAGAATGATTTATAGACAAGGCACCTGTATTGAGAGAGAGGAACGATCAGGCAACAACTGTATCAGCAACAGTGATTAATAATAAAAGGAGAGTGTATACTTACTGTTCGTATTTGAACTGAAGGTCTTTGTGTAGCTTTTCCAGGTCTTCTTTCTCTCGTTCTCGTTCCTGTGTCATGTTGTCCATCAAAGTCTGCACTGAAATCAGCTCTTGTTTGAGAACGGCAACATCGTCATCCTCAGGCCTGGGAAAGAAAAGGAAATAGGCTATTTTTAAAATTGTTAAGTTATTAAAATTTACTTAAGTGCGGACGTCCTGGGTATGACGGTAAACTACATCCGCGTCCTGGGTATGACGATAAACTACATCCAACAGCAAGGACTCGGATAATGTTTTCGGAAAAATGTTGCCAGCTATGCGTTTTTGAAACAATGTTGCCAGCTATACGTTTTTTGTTAAAAATAATGTTGCCAGCTAAACGTTTTTTGTAAGAAATAATGTTGCCAGCTAAACGCTTTTTGTAAGGAACAATGTTGCCAGCTATATGTTTTTTATTCTATACAAAATAGGCATTTAAAATTCATATAAACTGGATTTGGCATTAAATAACCAACAGTGGTTGATATGCCAAACAAACAAACTTAAATGTGGACTTTAATATATGCCCCACCACCACTGGTTATGAGTGAGGTGGCAGAATATACAAGACAATTCCAGGAGATTGGTGTTGGTGATGACCGTCTAGATTTTGGAAAAAGTAGGAAACATGTTTAAACCTACAGCCATCACAGTCTTTTACCGGCTGGACAAAACAACATCATCTTGTGTTTCAATACTTGTTTGCATCAATGAAAACAAAAACAGGGATGTGTATATTCATAAGGAAATGAAAGGTCAAATATGAATCCCATTTCCAATATGAACAGACTGAGGTAGGAGGATAGATAGATAGAGAAATGTCAACAGAGCGAGGTAGGTAGATAGAGAGATGTCAACAGAGAAAGGTAGGTAGATAGATAGATAGATAGGTGTCAACAGACCAATGTACGTAGGTAGATACACATGTCAACAGACTGAGGTAGGTAGGTAGGTAGACAGATGTCAAACAGACCGAGGTAGGTAGATAGACAGATGTCAAACAGACCAAGGTAGGTAGATAGCTGAAAATCATTAAAGTTTCAGGCATCTATCAAATATTTAGGTTTTCAAAACACTTGATAAGTATCATCAATTTTTAATATTTTTGATATACAAATTTTATTCACACTCATGCACTCTGAAATTTTATTCATGATTTATTTTATTTTTTTTTTATCTCCTCCACAAATAGTAGATAGATTTACCTATTGTCCAGTTGACGTTTTCTGTTTAGGATTGGGTTTCCACTTCCTTCAAAAGTCTACTTCGCCTTATACTACTAACACCTGTCCTTTCCTAAATTAATATAATGCCACACAGTAACTGTCTACCTTGAGTGACTCTTAGGCCTTGTATTGGTTGACTGTTAGTAAAAGAAAAAAATATTTGCATATTTATTCAGAGGTTCACTTTGGACATCTTCACTGCTACCTTCTGTTTTTACTTTTTATCAAAACAGACTAGATCTTCCCTTTAGCTAATGAAAATTTAATTGACCTTTGACTCTACATCTCCTTTGCTCATAATTCTCTAATGGCTGGCTTGTAAGATGATTGGTTGCTGACAACCGACAATTCCAACTATAACTGCCTATATGATCAAAACTTTCTACCTTCCTGCCAAGTGGCACTTGATCTTGAAAGTTTTCATTTATTTCCTCTGTTTCTTTTTCCTACTTCCGGACAGTGAGTGGTTGCTTTAAAGATCTTACTTTTAGACTTTACTACTGATTATAAAACATTGGCTCTCTTCAGGCTCAGATTTACAGTTGGCCTTACTTTGTGGGTGTTCTAAGACCTGACTGAGTTTCATTGTGTTACACAAGAAACAAGAAGTCAGATGTTGTAAAAACAAAACAAATTTAACGTTAATCATCTCGTACAGCAGGGATACTGTCAGAAACCTCTAAGAAAAAACTTTTTGAACAAGAGTGTTCCACCTAACACCTTGTAACACATTGGAAATTAAAACACAACAAAAACCAGTTGGAAAAATCATTTCCAGCTCCACACATGATATTCAAAATCAGCACATCAATCACAATTAAAAAAAAAATGTTTTTCAAACAATGAAAACCTTTAAGATATTAAAGAAACATGTAAGCAATGAAAACATTTTAGAGAAAGTAGAAACAAACAGGAAACTTATGCGTAACTTCAGGAAGGAAAGACAGTTGAAATTTATGGGGCACATAGTGAGGAAGGGAGCTTGGAAAATATGATACTCACAAGACAGATTGAAGGACAGAGGAAAACGATGCATAACATAGAAGGGTCGTTCAAAAAGCTTTAAGCCACACCCAGAACGAAGAGCCATAGCTGAACATTTTTGCTGTGGCAACACCCTACCACTTCAGATTTCTGTCTTAATTTTCTGTGAGGTCAATACAAAGGGGAGAGGCATGCGACATATCTAAAAATGGACAAAAGAGAGGCCCGAGCAGTCATCTCTAAAAGAAAGAGTATGAGACCCAGAGAAATCCATGAGGACATGGTACAGATACTTACTAAGGACACCCCTTCTCCTATACAACTGAAGAAGTTGGCTGTGGACTACAAGTGGGGCAGGGAGAACACAGAAGATGCCACTCGGCCAGGCCATCTAAAAACATGAACCACTGATAAACCAGTTGATACCATTCACTATATGGTTTTGGATGACAGATATCTTACTGTCCAGCAGATAGATAAGTCTGCAGTCAATAATTCTGGTTTGGTCCATACTGTTTTAACTGACATATTGGGGATAAGCAAGCTGCCTACAAAAAGGACCCCAAGAATGGTGAGGTCAGAGCAGAAGCTGAAAAGGGGGTTGACATTTCCAGAACACTCATGGCTTGCTTCCAGGTTAACCCTGAGAATTTCCACTGCAGATTAACAACTAAAGATGAAACTTGGGTTCACCACTTTGAACCTGAATCAAAGATTCAAAACAAACAGTGGAAACACTGGTTCTCCAACCTTAAAGAATTTCAAGCAGACAGTGTCTGTTGGCAAGATGATGGCTTCTGTTTTGGGGGATTCTGATGGTGTAATCATGACTTGGAAAAGGGAAAAAAAAACTACCACCCCAAGTAGGGGGGGGGGCCTGGGAACAACAACAACAGTTAAGAGGTAGTTCTACATTCCTCAAAACATTCAACCTCTTGATCAGAGGTTTTGCTGACAGATGAAGTTTATGATCATACCTAGGATGATCTTTAAATGGAAAGCTTGTCCCACTAAATTCCAGCCAAAAATCAATAACAGCACAGAAAATTGGAATTTATTCTTTGATATCTCAAATGGCCAGAGTCAACCAACCAATAGCATTTCCAATGTGGAGTGATCAGTGTGGACACCTCATTCCCCCACCTTTAGTGGTTAGAGCTCTATATCTCAGACCATAGGTCACTGACAAAGGTCAATGTGCCCAAATCAATCCACAGCATTACAAGTCAGTCAATTATTGATCCCTGGAAGTCTAGTGAATCCAAGGAGTATCTAAGTCAGTTGTGGGCAAAGCATGGTCTGGGGATTGCATTTGTCCCAGGGCAGGTTTGAGTGTGGCTCATAAAAGCATTTCAATGAAAAAAAAAAAAAAAAAAAAAAAAAATTTGTGCATTATTTGATTTTTGTTGGATCAGTTTTTATTTTTTTAAAGTCTTAGTTAATGTCCTTAGGAAATGAATGATAAATTGATCAGAATTTATTCATTTCATTGAACATTCATGAAAAATTAGCAAATTTGCATAGACAACTAGGTTACAAGGTCATTTTGTATAAGTCGACAATTCATTGCAGTTTCAAAAGCGTCAACTACAGGATAACTCTCAATTTGTCTCCCTGAGATCACCTGGGTATTATGGATAATCATAAGTTTGAAAAGTTATGATACTATCAAAAGACAGTCTATATTTCTGAAATGAGGTATTGTAACTATTTACATCGCTCGGACTGTTGTCCTCATCTTTACTGTCACATTCACAATGTTTCAGTTGTTGTACGCTTCGGCCTTCTTCTGGTGATATACGATGAAATTTTGAACTGAACCCTCTCTTTCGCCCACTGGAGTAGATTGTTTTATTAGGTTGGTGCAAAAATAATGGCGTTTTTTGACGTATTTTTTTAACGTCAAAAAACGTCATTATTTTTGCACCAACCTAGTAGTTCCACATGCCATGCCTTTTCTGGATATTTTAGTGTCAGTTATTTCCCTTGAGTAATGCAATTCTTCAAGTTTTTTTGTTCACCACTTCTGTATCCAGGTATGAACTCACAACTCTTTGGGTCAAATCACTGGATAACTTCAACCAGCACTTTATCCACCAGGCTATGTGTCTTTGGTACACAGCCTGTAGAAGGCCAGCGCATACAATGGTGGAAACATTGTGAATATGACAAAGATGAGGACAACATTTCAAACAATGTAAATACTATCAAAGGTTTTTAAGTTAGTCTTTTGGTATGGTGACATGAAAGTGTGTGTGTGTGTATGTATATATATATATATATATATATATATATATATATATATATATACACACACACACATACATACATACATATTTTTACCTTCTTACCTTTGAGCAAGTCGATTCTCCATCTTTTCTATTATCTGGACTTTCTCTTCAAGTTGTTGCTAAAAAGAAAAAATATTTTCATTGAGCTGAAGTTTAAATGGAGGCATTTGAATGAAGAAAGACATGTATGGTTTTACTTCGTTGATTTTAAAATGAGCTTTGTGCAAGTTAAATACATTTGCTTAGTTTTCCAAATTATGAAAAATGCAGGAATAAAAACAAAAAAAATAACAAAAAGAAACATTAAAATTACTAGTAAAAATTTAACTATAAACCTCTGAAATTAAAATGTAAAATACTTTACAGAAAACCTGAAGATTGATTTGTTTAACTGCATATCAAACTCCCATGGGTCATTTAATCCCAAAATTTAATTTTCTTGAGAACTTTGAAGTAATAAAAATATATGTCATTCTGCTTTCACAACTAAATATATGGTAGATGATACTCAGCTTCATCTATATATATGTTAGTGTGGACATGATTACTAGAGGTAGTGATATGTGTGTTTCATGTTGGAGTTTTGTTAAAGTCATATTTTGAAATACAGACTGATGGATTAATGTCATAAAAGAGTTCTTTCATGTTGGTTGTTGGGTTGATTTTGCTTAGTGACATATCAAACATAATGAGTTATTTAATGCTGAAATGTAAATATTTTGAAGAATATTATGGTTTCACCTAAATATATTCTGAACACAATTGTATGCCTTCACCTACAGATAAAATGTATTATTGTTGGTAATTTTTTTTTTTTTTTTTTTTTTTTTTTTTAAAACAAAAATGTATTGCTGGTATTTTTACTATAGATACAAATATTTAAATAAATGCTCTGTTATGTTTATTATAAAACAGTATTAAACAACATTTACCGGCCTGAATGTCCGAGAAATTTTCACAGGCTGGTAAATGTTGTTTAATACTGTTTATTATAAACAGAGCATTTACTTAAATATTTGTATCTATAAAAAAGAATGTATAATATAATAACAAAATATAATAAGAATGTATAATATAATGTGTATTTTACTATAAAAATGTATTTGTATACTTTCATAGTGTTTTGTTTGGAGGTACACTATTTGCCTATAACTGGGACCGTAACAGTTTCTACTACTGCAGGTCAGGTTGGACCTGGAAACAGCAGCAATTAAGAAATGATTCCATGCTCCCCCAAAACCTCCAATCTCCCAAAATAATATCAAGTCCAAGAGTTATCCATCAAAATGAGTGTGTGTTCTTAGCTACAGACAAAGAATTAATATGTATAGTTTGCTTAATTCTTTAAGGTAGAGAATACATTTTATATAGTGAAAGCACCATTTATACCAGGGGTTTTCAAACTGTGGTCCACAGACCACAGGGTGTCCGCAAGGACAAGATAGCGGGTCCATGGACGGCAAAGACTTTTTTATGGGTGACATGCAACTTATAAGTGCTTATAAGTAACTTATAGGCCGATCATGAAATAAATTGATTCAATAAACTATTTCATAGATTTGATATACTAATATAATTTGTATCTTAAATTGATAAAGATAATGGATTCTATTCATACAGAGAAGGAACCAAAGGATTTGAATTTTGGATCTATTTTACGATTTCCGGCTTTCTCATTGGCTGTTAGGCGTCACGTGTGCAAATCTTCAAATGGGAGACAAAAAAAAAAAAAAAAAAAAAAAAAAAAAAAATCAATTTTATGCAGCAACAACTTTCAAAATTCTGGCTCACTGTAGCCTCCAAGTATCCATTGTTATCTCGAAAGGCAGTTAAGATTTTGTTACCATTTGCAATAACATATTTATGCGAAGCAGGATTTTCGGCACTAATCAATCTGAAAAACAAATACAGATCCAGACTTGCTCCAGAAAGTGACTTACATGTATGTTTATCAGTAATATCGCTAAGAATCGACAGTTTGTGCAAAGCCAAGCAAGCACATCCTTCTCACTAAGTGTGTATTAAAAAATCCTGTGTGTGTAATTGACAATAAAACTATTTGTTAAATACTATTACTGTTTTCATTTACATGTAAAATTAATATTTTAATATAACAAAATTTAATTTTGTTACATTTTGCAGCAACATGTAGCATTAATTTATTTGAATACTTATGTCTAAAGTAAGCTTTAAACCAGCTTTTATTGCATTAATGCAAAATTATATGTTATATTCAGCAAATATTTATGTATAAATTTCATAAGTGTTTATAAAGGGGTCCCTCAGGTAAAGCCTGAAATATAAAGGGGTCTGCAAATCAAAAAGTTTGAAAACCCTTGATTTATACCATAGATAAGTAGGTATTTTTAAGACATTTTTATGTTTATACATTCTTTTTTATAGATACAAATATTTAAGTAAATGCTCTGTTTATAATAAACAGTATTAAACCACATTTACCAGCCTGTGAAAATTTCTCGGACATTCAGGCTGGTAAATGTTGTTTAATACTGTTTATTATAAACAGCATTTACTTAAATATTTGTATCTATAAAAAAGAATGTATAAACATAAAAATGTCTTAAAAATAATTGTCGGACTTTGTCCATTTCATAAGTAGGTATGCAAAAGTGTAGTTGTCAATTATGCCTGATCAATTTTTAAAAAAATAATTTTACACCAAGCAGGGCTATAAAGCTGCAAGGGATTAGTGAATGTGAAAGAATAATAGAAAAAACAAAACATTAAGGAGAGAGGACAATAAAAGAACAGGAATTAAAAAGACAGAAGATAATGATTGACATTGCATTTAAATTTTTGAAGATCAAAGCAAGAAACTAGAAGAGACTTCCACAAGCAAGAAGTGAGAGGGAAGAAACTGTTAGCATAGAACTTCCAGTTACATCTAGCCAGTTCAACGGTAAAATGATGAGACCTAGCTGCCAATCTAGTACTGCACTTAAATTCAGAAAGTCCATGTACCAAAGAGGAAAGGTAATCAGAACAATTATTGGGAAAATATTTATAGAAAAAACACAGGGAAGTTACACTATGGCAATAAGAGAATGGCAAGTCAGGATCAATAACATTGCAGATTATTCGTTGGATTTTATCAAGAATCTCTAAAAACATAGCCAGCACACCAAACCAGATATGGCAGCAATATTTAATGCATGGACAAATGGTAGACTTACAAATGAGCAAGATTGATTATGGCAAGAAAAATGGTCTAGCACAAAGTGAACCAACTTTCCTGGCAGGAGACCTAGCAATTGATTCAATATAATCTTTCCAATTCATGTCAGTGGGAAATGTTAGCCTGAGAAAGCACAAAGATCATTCGCCTGTATGCTAGCATCAGCCATGCTGAGGGAAGACAAAAAAAGGTTCTCTAAGCCGATTCAAAAAAAATTTCATCTTGGAGGTATTAAAATTAACACACCATTTGTTACCCCAGTTAACAACAGATTTTAAGTCAGTTTGTGAGATCAGCTGCCAATTTGACCATATCAAACTTCTGTAAAATTCAAAAGTAGTTAGGCATCAAACTTTATAATCTCTAAAAAAAAAAAAAAAAAAAAAAAAAAAAAAAAATATTTTAATTTTCTTACCTTCAATGTTATAACATGATCCTCTAGAGCGGCTTTCTGTCCAGAAATTTCATCAGCTAAAGCTTTAGCAGTTACATTATCACCTGCCTGAAATACAGAAATAGGAGGTCACTACTTTCAAAGGAATACAGTATCATCAATGCTTACTGGTTCATTAATGACCACTATATCTGTAGATTTTTAATATATCAGCCCTGAAATCTCTCTCTAAAAAAAAAAAAAAAAAAAAAAAAAATAATAATATGTTGGTTGGTTGATTTTATGACCTGTCAATCCCTATCAACTTATTTAAGTAAAAGATTATATGAATTAAAAAGGGACATTTTACAGAACAACACATTAAATGCATTAGTTCCTCACTGTAATGAAAATGATCACAATTTTGATATAAAAAATGCTACTCTGATCAAAGGAGAAAACAGTTCACCAAAGATGAAAATGTATAGAGAGTGCCTTGATCAATAGATCATGCACAATAAATTTATGTCCTGGTGCTTACATTTAACAATTCCGGGCACATCATCTATTATCATAGTGTGGAATATCTAATACAGTAGTCCACTGCTATTAGGCAAACCAGTTTACAATCAATATTGCTCACTTCTTTAGAAATTCCACCCTATTTTACCAATTTCTGGGCCATCTTCACAATAGAACAGTGATCAGATGGTTACTAATTTGTTTTAATAATTAGGCCCCTTTTTTGTGCGATCAAAGAGTTCCTATAATATTGGACTAATTAACAGGAATTCAATCACTGCAATCAGAAACCATGGATGGAGTATAAATAGGAGTACTTTTCTCTGGTTGATCATGTTCAATTTGACTGTCCAACAGTAGACATCAAGAATCTCTCATAAATAAACAAATATAAATAGCACGTAGTAATTGGAGTCGCAATCGGGAATTCCCGGGAATAAATTTCCCAGGAAATTTCGACCCCCTAGTAGTAATACAAAATATCTAAATGTAAAGCATACACAGTAAAGGAAAAACTGCATCTGATAGATAGGATACGGAACAGTGAAAAGAAGGCAAAGAACAGCAGGGATACAGGGGTACCAAAATCCACCCTCGGGGGTTGGATGAAGGAGGAGACCAAACTGCAAGAATTCACAGAGACTGTCCATTTACTGCAGATAGACATTTACTTGTCTCTATTAATGTGCACACACTGATGCAAATAACGCCAATAATGGCTGCTGTGCCATAGCCGATAATGACACGAATGAATCCGAACTTTTATTGTTGATAACTCCAAAACGATAGATTTTATAAAAATTTCTTTGTTATTTTCGAATTAGGCATGTAAATTTGGAATAAAAAATAACTGTTTAGGAAATTTTTATTAGATACTTAGCACAGTGCTTAAAAAGCAAATTACCTGAAATTTTTTATGGAATCATTGGTATAAATTAGTATAATTTTTTTAGGTTCTTTTCAAGCCATTATCTACAGTATATATTGTGAAGTAGGGCCCAAAAGTCAAGTAGGTGTTCAACCTCCTATTATCGCCCAAAGCTACTGCAATTCATTTGCAGCATGGGTCAGGCATTTTGGACTCCAAGGCACACACTATAGTGGTGAACTACCGTAACAAAAGTGATGGAAACCAAAAGAAAAAAAATATAAATGAAATTTGCTAGATTGTGTAGAGCCCTAATAAACATAGTATCAGCAGCAGCAGCCCTGAGACATGTGAGCTCTAAAGTAACACTCTCTCTCTTTCTGTTTTCCCTCTTTTTGAAGTGTGTGCCATCAACTTTTCACACTGAAGCAAAAGGGGTTGTGGACCCTCTACACACAAACACAGGAAAGTCATACTCAAATACATTTATTTACAATTTTCACTGCATATTCTATCTAATTCTTAGGAAAAGAAACTCTTAACTTTCCTTTTGTTAAATAAGTGTTGTCTTGCATTGTAAATCAATTGGTCTCTGTTATTTTATTATTTTTCCCCAGCATTATTTCATGTATTGTAAAATATTCTCATAAGAAACCTTATACATTAATTATAGAAGTAGCCAACACACTCATATTATATACCCAAAACAAAAAAAATTAATAATTTAAAATTTAAAATTCCCAGCATCTCTCATCTGCATGTGTAGCTGTGCCAATGTAGACAAATTTAGTCTGATGAAAAAAGGACGAAATGCATACTATTAATAATGAGAAAGAATATGTGTACTCTTGATGGAAACTGTTGCATAGAAAATGTGATCTATCAAGCAACAGTGAAGAGGGTTGCCAAGACAAAATAGACATTAGATGAACAGAGGGACAATTTTAAAAACAGATATTATAAGATTAGATGACCACATCTACAGAGCCCAGAATGAATATACTGAATCTAGACAGAAGTGCTGGGATGTAAGACTTTGATTGTATCCATAGTGTGATCCTTGGAAGAAGTGTTCATCCATACCTATATATCTCTTATTACTACAAACATTTTTTTTATACTAATAAGAAATAAATGTTGGATAAAAAAATAATCCCAACAGACTTTTGTCTTTCATTCTGACCGGAATCAACCAAAATGGCAAAAAGCATTATTTATAGCTTTTCCACTTTGTCATATATATATATATATATGATGATGTTTGATTAAATAGTTTACACATACTCTATTTTAATCTTCTCTCGGATTAATTTCTTAGTGGTTGTTGGAAA
>OZ010603.1:30953755-31118755 GCA_963932145.1 Acanthosepion lycidas
GAGAAACACCTTGACTAGTGGGAAGAGGCAGAGCTGTAAGAAATCAAAATGTGCCAGCTAATTTGCCCCAAAACACCTTGACTAGTGTGAGGTGAGGTGTAATCAAAACGCTTTGCTAAGTGGGCCACTGGAGGGGTGAGGGTGGAATCAAAATGCCTCTGCTATTGGGCGGAGGGAAAAAAATATCTCATCAAAAGCTTTTCCAAACTGACCAGTCTTCCTTTATAAACTAGATTTTCTATTGTCCTATTTCTTTTCAAACACATTTGTCTTGGCTTAAAAAAAAAATATTTAAGTAACATGTTGCCCAAACAGTTTTTAAATGTTTGAACCAATGAAAAAGCTTGGAAAGCTTCCCTATAGTCCAAACATATTTTTTTCAAATACCAATGTAGTTCTTTGCTAGCTTACTATTGTTTTGGTTTGCTTTGTTTTATGGTATATCAACCTCAATGGGTTATTTAATGCTGACAAGATTTTTATTGCTGATAATATTTTTTTTTCCAAAAATATATTGCTGGTAATCTTTTTTTCAAAAATGTACCACTGGTAACACCTTTTTATTTCAAAAATGCATTGCTGGCATTAAAACCTACCACTAAACTTTCATAGTGTTTTGACCCCCTTTTTTGGTGGATGGGGTAACTTTCCGCCCATAGCTAGGACCCCAACAGGCACCACCACACAGGCCGGACCTGGAAACACCAGCAATCAAGAGGCTGTTCCATGCTCCTCAAAACCCCTATCCAAATGCTTTGTTGCTGCATACAGTTCATTGTTTTACCCAGGACATGGATGTAGTTTATTGTCATACCCAGGACAGCCTACAGTTTTGGAAAGAGATCCTCCAACTGTTTAATGAAACTTATATTATTTAATGCTAGTGATGCAGGAGGATGTATGGTTACCTTTTTGGTGAACGGCATAGCACCTTCAGTATTTTGCTGATACTTTTCAAGTTCTTTTTTAAGTTCTGCAACATACCACTGCTCATCATTCAGCTGTTGACGCAATTCCTCCAGTTGGGATCTTGAAATTAAAGAAAAAAAAAAAAAAAATAGAAAATAAGTTTTTGTGACCATCAAAAAGCAAGAATATATGTCTATATTTCTGAGATGAGGTATTATGTACACTATTTACATTATTTGGACTATTGTCCTCATCTTTGTTGAAATATTTATTACAACATTTCGGCCGTTGTACATTCTGGCCTTCTTCAGGTGATTGGAATGTCGAACTGAACCCTTTATTTCACTAGAACAGTCTACCCCAGTGAGTGAAATAAAGGGTTTAGTTCAACATTCCAAACACCTGAAGAAGGCCGGAGTGTACAACGGCCGAAACATAATAAATATGGCAACAAAGATGAGGGCAATAGTCCAAATAATGTAAATAGTGTAGCAAGAATATAGTTTTTACTGTGCTGAAAAAAGACACACATGTTTATGTTACATGACTGACTAGATATTTTTAAACAGTGGCAAATCAGAAGATGGAGTCAAAGAGAGTATACGATATTTAAAAGAAACCAGAGCAGTATTATTGGATAAATCAGGTAAATGATCTATGTTTACAGGATAAAATTTAACTTATGGTACCTGTATGTGCAAAATAAAAAATGAAAAAGAAGCACATTGCCAGCCTAATCATTAAATAAGATTCCCTGAAAATACCCAGTGAAATTCCTTGATTTTAGATAGGACATTGCGTAACAGACTATATTCAAAACCTGCAGAGGACTGTTTGGAGACCTTGTGGCATGCTGTGTACCAGTTCTCTATTCTGCTCTTTCCAAAAAGTGTTGTTGGTTTTGCACAAGCCTTCATCACTATAAACAAACCATATGTATAGATTGTCTGACGGTTCGGTTCTAAGAACTGCGCTACTGAACCCTCATATGTTGAAAATGAAATGACAGTCATTATATATGTGACACATTTATAAAAAAAATAATTTTTAATTTTTGCATCTTCGCTTAGTTTAATATTGGTCATATTTGACTGGTTGATCAGAGTAAAGCTCACAAACCTTATAACTCCCCTTATAAGAGGTTGTATTTTGCTTTTAAATCTAAAAAAATCATTCACTCGTCAGTAATTTACAATCACCTGATGAGATACACAAATATGCATTGAAACATGACTGCAATTGTGTAGCGATTTTGACATGTTTTCAGTGTACTATTCTTATATATATATATATATATATATATATATATATTATAGGATAAAAAAACAAGTAGGAAGCAGATCTTAGTCTATGTTTCATTTTATTAAAGCTTCAGAGATAAAGATAGAAATGATAAAAAAAATGATAAAAAGCAAAGAGATGCAGATAAATGGTATGTTGTGTTTGGTTATTTCTTATTGGTTAGATACGTGTCACATGTAATGAAGTAGATAATATTCAAATACATGTGGCAAACATTCTCAATGTTAAAGTGTGTAAAAGTTAGTAAGATGCCGTAGGATGTTTTGATTGGATATGTGCCACGAGTAACGAACTAACAGATAATATTCAAATAAGTGTAAGAAAGTGTGGATGCTAAAGTGTGTAAAAGGTTAGTGAGACGCTGCAGGATGTTTTGAAAATTTTATCATATTCGTATTTTACATATATATATATATATATATATATATATATTGATTTTTATGTATTTGGAAGAGATAAGTGAGATTCATGAATAATGGATCTGTAAATGGTGATGCAATGTAGTTTATTAAACAAGTGTTAATAGTTGGCAATTATTGGTAACTATAAATATATTTCCATATTTTTTTTTTCTTTACAGAGTTATGTGCTTTTTTGATAAGGCTGGCATTAGTGAAATTAAAGTTATGTCCTACATTGCTGTGATATAATACGAGAGAATTTGAATGGTTATCTAAACGCAAATCTCTTTTCTGTTTCTGGATTCAGGTCTTGAAATCACGTGAAGTCACCCCAATGTACATGTTATTACACTGTAGACATTTTATTTGATAAACTTCAGCATTTGAATGTACATACATACACATAAAAATCAACAATCTTTAACATCCTCTGTCAAGTGTTCCAACAAAACAAATAAGACTCAAGAGAAACCTTTCCAAAACAATCTAGGATCTGAAATCGGAATGAAAGCAATGATGGCACCGACCCTGAATCCATCATAAAAATTTAGGATGCGTAATTAGTAAATATTGAACACTTCAAATACCTTGCTATATGGAACAATTATAACAAATTTAGTAAAAGATATTAGGATTGATTGATTGATTGATTGATTGATAGTGTTATAGTGGAACACACTTATTCCATGGTTAATAGACTCTCCCACCTATAATAAGTAGGAGTAGTAATAGTAATGAGGGGTCGCTCAGTGAGACGGTCAGTCTGTCGATGTCGGATGACAGTCGAATACTAAACAGCGACCACAACTAGATTACTCTGTGTCATACCTATTATATGACGTTCCTAACGTTTTGTACGTCGAACCTATTTTAGGACCAACAGTACAAATACAAGCCTCCACTGTGAAATCACTCCACAACAGATAGATTGGCTTGTTTAATGGCATATCAACTACTTATGGGTTTTTTAATGCCAAAAAGAGATTAGGAAATTGAAACTATCAGCTACATACAACAGCTTTCGAAGATCAATGGTTAAAATTACATTTGAGTGAGTGAAACCTGAGGATTTTTGCAAAAACCGTCTTTCTTTGAATATCGTGAACTGGCGCTACAGAATCATAATAAAAACAAAAATACCAATTATTTTTTTTTAAGCATATCACCCCAGGCAAGGCGGGAGTGCCACTAGCACACAAGGGGTTACAGAGAGTGATAGCAGGAGTAAAGAGGGGTGTTTGAGGAAAGGATATAGAGAAGGACAGTGATCAGGATCAAGGCATCAGAAGATGTCGATTGACATTACATTTGAATATTTGAAGGTTATAGCTATCAGGGAAGCAAGTAAGAAGGAGGGAGTTCCACTGATGGGAAGTGCGGGATAAAAATCTGCTGGAGTAGAAGAGATGGCTACATTTAAGTTTTGACAGTGAAAGGGTGGGACTGAGATGCCAACCAAGTAGCATGCTTAAATACATGCAGTTTTGGAACCAGTGAAAGTATCTCATCAGAGCAGTTGCCATGAAAATACTTGTAGAAGAGACAGAGGGAAGCCACGGCACATCTGTGAGAGAGTGATTGTAGACAAGATGCCAGATTAGAAATAACAGAAACCCCGTCACTTGAGTATTTTCAACAGCAACAACAATGAAAATGAATATCACATGTAACTTGCAAAGAAAATAATGACATAATCAAGATGTTAACATTCCATACGAGTTCAGATAAAAGGTTAGGAAGGAAACCCCCATAAATGTTGGAACGAGTGATAACAGCTACTGGGCTTGAGAAACTTATTTTCCTGAAAAATTGCTTTAAAAGAGAGATTTTATAAATTTGAACCGAAAGCAGTACTGAATGCTTGGTCAATGAATGCCAAATGTTTCCTTATAGGGAAATGACAAATATTACCATTACCATATTACCAAATAAATTTTGAAAAGTTTAATAAAATCATATAAATATCTGATTATTTTCAGGGTTTAAAAATTAAATTTTTTTTTATTTTTGCCGTCTCAAACTTTATGATTTTATTGTTCAGTCCAGGGTAGGAGTTGTCCAGACTAAGTGGCAGAGTAATACATTATTCCAATGTCTTATTTAAAAATTTAGTCAAATTTGTGCGTGTGTGTGTGTGTGTATATATATATATATATATATATATATATATATATATATATATATATATATATGTGTGTGTGTGTGTGTGTTTTGAACAATAACAAATATTAAAAATTTAAAATTTTCAGACACACTGGGTTGTATATCAATATTTTTCCATTTTATTATTTCAGTTAGATTTCTCAACTAGTTTCAGCCAGCATGGCCATCATCAGGAGAAAAAAATTTCTTCTTGTTAGTAACAGTGAACAACAGGAATATATATATATATATATATATATATATATATATACACACACACGCGCATTAAGTGGCAAAAGCAAATGTAATTCCCTCACAATACAGATATATGTATAAACACTACATACATGTATACAGAGTCTCATGTGACAGACAAAGAATTTTCTTTTATAATATAGATTTGACAATGACCTAGATGTCGATAAAGCCTTAGATAACAGTTTATGGCTAAATATGGCTTGTGGCAAATATTTCAACCTTTGTCCCAAATAAAACTTACTTTTCTTCAGCTGAGGGGACCTTGCCATTATGCACGGACATATAGTGCTTTTCCAGCGCGTCTTGTGATGGTAATGGCTTTTTGCACATAGGACACAAAAAACCTTCCTGTAATAAGAAAAGACATGAAAGCATTAATAAATATCAAGGTACATACACTAATGCACATTAAAATCATCATTTGTAACAGTATTCTTCTACTCTGTGCCATGTCCCTTCAGGACGTGGGCGATCATGGCTCTCCACATTTTCCTGTCCTTTGTAACTCTTAATAAATTTTGTCTTTTTATCTCCTAAACTTTGTCCTACCATTCTTTTACTGTAGGTTATGTGTTACTTTTTTTCTATGTTCCACTTGCCTTCAATGTCTTGTGAGTATCAAATTTTCCAAGCCCTTTTTCCTCATTATGCACAGTAGAAATGTCAACTAACTTCTTGATGTTAAGTATAAGTATCCTTTTGGTTTCCATTTTCTCTAAAACTGTCATTGCTCACACGTTTGGTCCATGGTATTCTCAGCATCCTTCTGTGGAACCACATTTCTGTTGCTTCAAGTCTTCATCTGTGAAGAGATTGTCCAGCATTCACTGCCATATAGGAGGATGGATATTACATAACAGTTCGGTATTCTTCTGCTTCTAACAACATTTTTCTGTTTCTTAATACTTTGCTTAGCTATTGAAAGGCATCTTTCGCTATACCACTATGCCTTTGGATTTCAGTGTCTAACTTTCTGATCCCTAATAAAACATTTTCCAGATATGTAAATTGTTGTACTTGTTTTATTTTGGTATCTCCAATTTGTAATTTGATAAAAAAAAGGAAAAAAAAATTTTGTATACAACCGTATAAAAGAGAGACTTCAAAAATAATGTTTCTAATTTATTTCTGCCGAGATGACTATAGATAGAGAGAGCATAACAACACCAGTGGATAAAGCAAGTTTAAAACTGCAAAACTATTTTTCTTGTAATCAGTATTGGCATTTGTGCAGAGCTTTTTGAAGTGTCACTCACATTGCTTTCACCACTGGTTAAATACATTACTCAACAACTAACAGTGCTCACATCCAGGGTTTGGTTTCCTAAAACATTCAAATGTCAATGAATATCATCAAGTTCAATTTTCTGCATGGAATTTGGGTGGAAGAACCAATTACTCTCCTGTGGCTGATTTGGGGACCCTCCTCATGCAGCAAGTTGGTAGCCATCATATATCTCTTGTGTGGGTTGCTCCAATTGGCTTTGGCAAATGCCTATTAGGTGGTGCTGTTTAAATCTATGAAAATATAATTGTTTCCTCTTCCTTCATGATGTAGCAGGGCATAGATAAGGATGTCCCTACTGGGGCATGTTTGTTTCTGCAGTTCACTGACGACTGAACTCTCATCCACACATGCATACACGTGTGTATCATACTCAAGCATCACACACACCAAAAAAGCACATTCTTAATAGGTTAAGTCTTTTCCGTTCAACTGTGTACACATTTATATAATTTCTTTTGTTAATACATGCATTTAATTGTTGTTTGTTTAAATTTCATCATTTTTGTACTTATATTTACCCAGCTTCATAAAAAATATTGTCTGGACAGATGTACCAGGAATCATTAAATATTTACTGAAAGACTTTGCAATAAAATTGGTATTTCCTGTAACACTTATGTCTCTGGCAACCAACAGAGCTAGGTAAGTTACTCAATTAGTATGTAAAAAAAAACAAACAAAAAAACTGCTCTATTAATTGTCACTTATGACATGAGACTATTGTATGTGTTTGCACCTATTCAAAAGACATATACATACATCTGTATATAAACTTTAGGTGGTAAAAAAAAAAAAAAATACAATTTTTTGCTTTAATTTTTAAAGAGATTTCCGAAGATTATATAGCACCAAATTAATGTGTAAGTAGAATCTGAAGAATATCTTACTCCTCCATCAGAAAAATCCCTCTTGATGACTTCATGTTCCTTAAAATGATTTTGCAAAATCTCAGCTGAAGCGAAATTCTTCATACACTGTGGACAGATAAAACCCTGTTGAAGAAAAGAAAATGAAAAAGTTAACAGAAAGGAACAAAAATTGAGTCTCAGTCTTCAAACTGTTACAACCAACCAATAGACAGGCTGATAGGACGCCAATCTTGTTTCAAAACAAAAAGAGGGGTAAAAGGAGAGATAGAAAGGTTGATGAGGACAGAGAAATGACAAAAACCAAAGATAACTAGGTGAGAAAAAGGAAATTAAGAAAAACAAAAAAAAAAAACAAGATGGAGGAAATTAAAAAAAAAACGAAGGAATTGGAAGTGAGACAGGACAAAATACAAAGAGAGATGGCAGAGAAAACAAAAAGAAATGACAGACAAAAAGAGTGATGAGTATGAGAAAAAGAAAAACAAAGACAAGCATGAGAATAAAAAAAAAAAAAAAAAAAAAAAGAGTTACCAGTTCCTTGTCATGACCCTCAATTACAACTGGTTTGTTTGCGGCACCTGATATAACCAGGTGGATTGGGTAATTTGTCAGTATCAGCCAATTATGTCATGCCCGGGAATAAGGCCAGTAGACTTTTCTGTCCTGCTTTACTTGAACAGAGATTAAATCTTTCCTAGTTTCACCTGTTTGATGGTGATTGCCAGTATATGGATGTAAATTCTGCTATTGCATCTCTGTAGAAAAATCAATGAAATTAATCTCCCGCAAACATTTGCTTCTGCTTGCTGGTTATGATCGAGTGCTGGTAGTTAACTTGAGGTGGAGAAAAGTTATTATTTGATAAACAAACCAAATGCATTCTAGAAACTTAATGAGAAGAGAAAAAAAATAAGTCTACAGAATCTAACTTCTATGAACTGATGCTTGAGGATTTTCACTGTGCCTGTGTGTTCAACAAAATGTGGATGTGTTATGAAATTTGGCTCATTTGCTCCCCTCACAGAAAATGACTGCTAAGCAAAATGCATTCTGGCTTATATAGGGAAATCTTTTCCAGATAACAATGATTAATAACTTCACTTCATCTGACCAGGCTTTAGAAAATGACAATTTACAATGCTCATAGCTCAAATTTCATTATCTCCATATTTCCATAAATTATGGCTCTTCCACCGGTAAAAGATTCCTTGCCAGAAATCCAAATCACATTGCATTTGCAATATAAAGATTGAGTTTTTGTCCTGGCCTTAGGGAAAAAGAACAAAAAAAAAACAAAACAAACAACTCTTCCAAAAGTCATTTAAATATATCAGTTTTGCATTGTGGCATTAAATATGTAGTGATATGTAAATGACTGGCTAATTAGCATAGCTAAGGCAGAGAGATTATATAAGTGCCCAAGCAGTAAGGGGAAGGTCAGAATATGATACATGTGGTTAACACCTACAGCTAGGCAGAGAAAATACAAAGGAAATCACACAGAACACAGAAAAATGTGTACCACCATTAGATTCTTTTTTAAAATAATAAACAAATAATATATTTAAATTTAAAAGACGTTTAAATTTTAACAAAAATTCAAATGCAAATTGAAAGACAGAAAGTGTTCTCTCAAATGATTAATAGGGAGCAGTTTCATTTTGATGGCATTAAAATTAACAATCCATTCCTTGCCCCAGTTAGTAGAATGTATGTCATTTTTTTGATCAGCTGCCAATTTGACCTTATAAATTAACCTGTTCTAGATAAAAAAAATATGCATGTAAGCCTCTGTTGTAGCATACCTTTGGACGATAATAGGTATGTCCCCATTCCCATAAATACAGTAGTGAATACTGTATGTTCGTCTGCCATCCTGCAGTTGGAAATTCGTCTTCAGCTGGGCTGGTTAAACTCTCTGCCTTTGCGCAGAGAGGATCTCCGGACAGATTCTCATCTCAGTAAACCCCTACCCGACACTGTTTAATACGGGGTCTAAAGGGGAATTTTTGGTTGAGCCTACTGGCTCAGGAACTTCACGTTAAATTTGGCCTCATGCCACATCTGACCATCTGCAGTTTGATGTTAGAGATTCATTGCGGAATTCACTTGACTCACTTTTAGCAGTTGACTACTTCTACACACCGTTGGCGAATCTTATATGTGTTGTTCTTAATCTTGTCATAATTATTATCATTCATTACCAGCCATCATGTGATTATTCTATTCAGGCTCTATGTCTCATTCTATTCTGTGGACAGAAGAGTTTGTTACTTGTTCTTTATACATGTAAGTTTTCTATGTCAATAATATGGAACCATTATCTAATATTAGTATACTTTCAATACATTTTAGCCTTAAAGAATGTAGTTTTTATGAATAAACAGAATTTTCTTCATTCTGTCATAGATTTCCCTAAAATTAATAAGAGTTTTATTTTAAAAAATGTATTCAAAATATGAGGCTAAGTAAAAATATTGATTTTGTATTTTTCTCTTTCAGAGTAGAAAAAGGGATGTAAGGGAATTAACTCTATTTGCCTTTATTAATGTTGCAGACAATTTATGACAATTACACAGTAATTAGAAAAGCAAATATCTACTGCAAAGTAACTTATAGTAAGGTTTAGGCCCATCACTAAAGTGGTATTAAAAAAAAAAAAAAAAAATTAAAGAATCGTGATTATTTTAATAGTATTTGACTGTTTCAATGAACAGTACGATATTTAGTTAACATCATTAGTTAGGTAAAAAAAAAATTTTTAAATGGTAAAAAAAAAAAAAAGGTTAAAAAAGAAAAATTATTTAAAAAAAAATTTTTTTTAAATTATTTTAAAAAAAAGAAAAATTTTAAAAATTATAAAATAATTTTTAAAAAAAAGAAAAATTTTAAAAATTATTTTAAAAAAAAGAAAAATTTTAAAAATTATTTTAAAAAAAAGAAAAATTTTAAAAATTATTTTAAAAAAAAGAAAAATTTTAAAAATTATTTTAAAAAAAAGAAAAATTTTTAAAATTATTTTAAAAAAAAGAAAAATTTTTAAAATTATTTTAAAAAAAAGAAAAATTTTTAAAATTATTTTAAAAAAAAGAAAAATTTTTAAAATTATTTTAAAAAAAAGAAAAATTTTTAAAATTATTTTAAAAAAAAGAAAAATTTTTAAAATTATTTTAAAAAAAAGAAAAATTTTTAAAATTATTTTAAAAAAAAGAAAAATTTTTAAAATTATTTTAAAAAAAAGAAAAATTTTTAAAATTATTTTAAAAAAATTTCTTTTTTTTAAAATAATTTTAAAAATTTTTCTTTTTTTTAAAATAATTTTAAAAATTTTTCTTTTTTTTAAAATAATTTTAAAAATTTTTCTTTTTTTTAAAATAATTTTAAAAATTTTTCTTTTTTTTAAAATAATTTTAAAAATTTTTCTTTTTTTTAAAATAATTTTAAAAATTTTTCTTTTTTTTAAAATAATTTAAAAAATTTTTCTTTTTTTTAAAATAATTTTAAAAATTTTTCTTTTTTTTAAAATAATTTTTAAAATTTTTCTTTTTTTTAAAATAATTTTTAAAATTTTTCTTTTTTTTAAAATAATTTTTAAAATTTTTCTTTTTTTTAAAATAATTTTTAAAATTTTTCTTTTTTTTAAAATAATTTTTAAAATTTTTCTTTTTTTTAAAATAATTTTTAAAATTTTTCTTTTTTTTAAAAATTATTTTATAATTTTTAAAATTTTTCTTTTTTTTAAAATAATTTAAAAAAAATTTTTTTTTAAATAATTTTTCTTTTTTAACCTTTTTTTTTTTTTTACCATTTAAAAATTATTTTAAAAAAAAGAAAAATTTTAAAAATTATTTAAAAAAAAAAGAAAAATGTTTATTTTAAACATTTTTCTTTTTTTTTTAAATAATTTTAAATATTTTTCTTTAAAAAACAAAAGAAAAATGTTTAAAAATAAAAAACAGAAAAATGTTTAAAAAATAGAAAAAATGTTTAAATAAAAAAAATTGCTGAAAAAATAAAAAGTGTTTACAAAAATAAAAAACAGATATTTAAAAAATAAATGTCTAAAAATAAAATGTTTTAAAAGAAAAAAATAAATGCTTAAAACAAAAAATAATTAAAATAAAAACAATAAAAAATTAGAAATGTATATACAAATTTTGAATGTTTCATGATTTAAAGTAAAGGATGTAAAATTTCAATTTTTCAAATTGGTGGATCTTCTGGTTTTGATGTCACTGAAAATGTAAACCATTGGAATTGCATTTATTTATAAATATTAGGTTGGTGCAAAAATAATTTCGTTTTCTCACATAGTAACATATGTTAGAAAACGAAATTATTTTTGCACCAACCTAATAACTTGAGTTACTTTCATTTTTGGGAGGATTCAAGATGGTTTCAACAATTATAGAAGGATCATTCTTTTAAACATTTTTTTTTTAAATAACCTCTCTTCTTAATTCAACATAATAAACTAATGATCTTAAAAATAGATATTTGGCAATCAATCAATCTTTTTGTTTGTTTTTCTTTCTTTGTCCAGCCCAGTATGAATATAAGACATGAAAGAGGATTAAAAAGATCTTACTTTTGTATATAATATGCTACATCATAAACCAAATGATTTATTTTTATTATCAAAGCATTTGTATCTTTTTCATATTGTGAATTTAAGCTGAGGTGTGGAGGGTGGTTTTCTTTTTTGACGCTTCAGTCAGTTAAGTGACATACATGATGCACACTTAGGCAATCATGTCTCTTTTGATTCTTGACTGTTTCATTTCTTTCTAGAGTAGACTGGTTGCCAACCAAGGCTATAAGACCCAATCTGTCCTGCTATTCAGCCCATGGGCTGAATAGCAGGACAATAGGGGAGAGTCAAGAAGGATTAAAACCTTTCCCAAGAGTATTTGCAACAAACCTAACGAATTCAGACTCAACTCTCCAATTTCTCATTGCAAGGAGTTACCAATTATACCACAATCCACTATCCTATTTTTATTGTTCCCAATTGAAAACTTATTCCAAGTTTTGTAAAGTAAGCTACTATATTACGAGATTTTTTTTCTTTTTAAAGTCAGAATTTCATTCTGATATGCAAATAAGAAATTAGACAATAGAGGTTCCTAAAAGAAAAAAAAACACTGCATGAATATTTGACATGTTTCACTGATCAGAATGTGATTCATGTTAAACATATGAAGGCTTTTTTTTCTTTATTACTTTTGGAAATGATACAGTTAAAACTGTAACATTTCTGAAATTAGATTTTACACATTTCAACTAATGTATGCACTACAATTCAAAAGTTTGAAGCTACCCATGGTAATTTTTTAAATTGTCTCCAAATGAGTTAGTAGTAATACACCCATTATTAAGTGGGATATTATAGCTGAAGCCAAATCTTACAATGAGAAAGGTGACAGGTAATTTATGCCTTGTTGAAAAATTAATTATTTTAAAACACTTAAATAACCCTAGCTTATTAAACAAGAGAAATGAATTGATGTTTACATGTAGGCACAAAAATATATACAGAAATACATTGATCCTGATTAATTTTTAACTTAAATTATGTTTAAAAAAAAAAAAAAAAAAAGAACCAACAATCTCCCTTTATGCTTAATATAAAAATGAATATTCACAATTATATTATATATATATATATATATATATATATATATATATAAAGAAAAACAGACCACTTTAAAGTACAATTATAATAACTTATTTCACCAGAGCCCTTTTAAAGGATGCCGGATCATCAGATAGCACTTCCAAAAATGAAATGAAACAAAAAATGAAATTAAAATAGATGGGTAGTGTAAGTTTTTGTAATTTAACAGAGAGTGTAAAAGGGGTAGTTAAAAAGACATGGTAGAGATTAGGGAGGAATTAATTTCATATCTCTCTCAAGCATACTTAAACTTTAAGTAAGAAAGATTACCCATATAAAATTAATTACAAATTGCTTCATAAATTAGATTGAAACTGATAAAGATGTTACTGTAACTATTTTTTACAATATTAAAAAAGTACGATTGGTCGGGTAAACAAACTGTTATAATTTAAAATATTTTTTTAATATGTTCTCTATAAATGTGTTAATAAATATATTAGGTTGGTGCAAAAATAATGACGTAATAATGTCGTTTTCTGACGTATTTTTTAACGTCAAAAAACGACATTATTATGTCATTATTTTTGCACCAACCTAATAGTATTTAACTTATATTAAATCCCTAAACTATTTGTTAAAAAAAATTAAATATTTAAATTGATAGCAATCATCATATTAATTTCTTCCCATTTTTTTAGACATCTAAATTACTATCGAGCATTAAAATCTATTTTTTTACATAAATTGCTAAAACCCAATTACAGCCTCTTTCTCTTTACTTCCCTCTCCTCCTTCTTTCTTTTTTCCTTTTGTCCCTTCTCCCCTCCCATTTCAATATATCACTTCTGTTAAGTTAACCGTCTAATCAAGGTCTGATCACTCCTCCTCCCCCAATACTAAGTATGCTTGAGAGAGATATGAAATTAAACCCTCCCTAATCTCTACCATGTCTCTTTAACGACCCCTTTTACACTCTGTTAAATTACAAAAACTTACACTACCCATCAATTTTAATTTCATTTTTCGTTTCATTTCATTTTTGAAAGTGCTATCTGATGATCCGGCGTCCTTTAAAAGGGCTCTGGTGACATAAATTATTATAATGGTACCTTAAAGTGGTCTGTTTTTCTTTTAAATATTAGCTCTGGATTTACATTGAGCTCTCAGGATTTCATCCTCCTAGGGATTACCTATACAGATTACCAAGTTCTTCATAACTTAAATATATATATATATATATGTGTGTGTGTGAAAATCCTATTTATTTTAGATGCCAAATATATCTTTTTAAAATAATAAACTGTGATACACTGTGTAATATTTGACTGCATCAACATTGAGGTAACCAGATGATTTTATTAAAATTTAATTTACATAACAGTCTATACTAAATACCTCAAGATTGCGCTGTGCATGAAACTAAATCGTGTTACTGGTGGAAGATAATATGCATATTTATTAATATAAAACTGCGTACTTGGACAGCAATCCCTCTTTTATACAAATTTCATTAACAATGACCGACAAGGTATTGCAGTTAAGGTTTTTTTTATTTAATTTTTCTTGTATTCTTATAATTTTCTTCTTTTCTGGACATCTCTCTGACCACAGCTCAATTAGGTCTCATTTAAATATACATGGAGACCTACTCTAAAAAGGCTAAAAATAATAGAAGCATTATTAATAGAAATGAAAAAGCCAACACTCAATAATATGAACTATGAACATGGCCACAAGGTTGGTTGGGTTTTATGGTATATCAACCACTGTGGGTCATTTAATGCCAAATTAAGGCATATATATATATATATATATATATATATATATATATATATATATATATATATATATATATAGATAGATAGATAGATATACATATGCACACACACATACATACATACATACATACACATATACCTATACATATATTAAACATACAGTACTATTAAACATATAGCTGGCAACATTATTTTTTCAAAAACGCATAGCTGGCAACATTATTCTTTCCAAAAAACGTATAGCTGGCAACATTATTTTTTCGAAAATATTATCTGAAGCCTTGTTGTTGGACATAGTTTATCGTCATACCCAGGACGTGGCCACAAGGTGCTGACATTGTTTGGAAAATAAAACATTCCTATAACACATAAAACAATCCAGTTAAAAGTAAAAATAAAATCATCCTTGATAATGGCTATAGCGAAAAACACCTGGATGTACAATATATTTGGACAATTTCTACATAATTTATGTCTAGAAAAGAAGAAAAATTATAAGAACACAAGAAAGATTAAATAAAAAACTTAACCACAGTATTTGGTCAGTAGTTTTTAATGGAACTTATTTTTTACATTTGTTTTAGATGTTTCATATCTCACATTGATTCAATACCAGTTTAAGAAAAGTGAGAGATCTGATGAAGTAGTCAGGTCGTATATCAACAGCAGAACATTTGTAGATTATAGCATTTTCAATGCATCTTCATACGAGCGAATTATCCTGTTTATGACTGGGTGTCTTCAGTTTATCACCAATTCTTACTAAACTGTTATTGAAACAATGTAAGATATGAAAGAAGTCTTCAAATAAATGAAAATATATATATATATATATATATATATATATATATAAACCGAGCTGAAAATAGTGAAAATCCTATTTAAAAAAAAAA
This sequence comes from Acanthosepion lycidas, assembly GCA_963932145.1. NCBI lineage: Eukaryota > Metazoa > Mollusca > Cephalopoda > Sepiida > Sepiidae > Acanthosepion > Acanthosepion lycidas. The sequence continues at coordinate 30,969,216 of OZ010603.1, forward strand.
ACTATACAGCTAAAATAATTCAAAACAATCCAACATTCATGATGACATGAATCATGTTCTGTTGTGCTAATGTAGATTAGGTTGAAATAATATCAATTTTTCTGATGATGTTGAAATAAGAGATTTCCAAATCGTCTTATATACAAGATCTGATCACAATGTATGGGATTTGTGCTATAAAAAAAGAAAACTACAACACATATCAATTCAACATTTAATCTCCTTTGAAGTAGCATCTTCACTCTGCATACTTTAGCACCAATACCAAGGCAACAGTCCCAATACTTTTTGATCATATCTCATAAATTTGAAGTACACTAACCTACCTAGGTTCTTGCAAAGAAGTGGCAGCATACACAGTGGATTAAAAGAGAAAAGACATTCTCCTTTATAACAAAACAAGGCAGTATACAGCAAGAATAAGAAAAGCAATTCCCGATACTTTTCGATTGGGCATTCTGTCGGATTCTCATCCAAATTTAATTGAAAGCAACTTGAATTAACATAGTCAAAAACAGAAAAAAAAATATAAAAAAAATTACAGAATTTGCTGAATTCATATAAGTATGAAAGAAAACAATTTTCCTGTTAGATAACAAAGCATTTTGTTAATGAAGCACAGTTTTGAGAGAGATGTAGTGTTAATGGTTGTCCACCACCAAGTGACAATGAGGCAATTCTGTAAGAGTTAAAAACAAATCAACAGTGGGGAAAGAAGAAAGAAAAACAAACGTTAGCAAGTTTCAGTAAAGATTAAAATTTTGATTAAATTCTTAAATTAAAATAATAAAAATGAAAATGTTACTTATTTTTAAAATCAATTTTTAATTGTTCACAGTACTCCTGATTTTCCCCCTAAGTACTCCTGATTTCTAAAACATTTTCTCTTGAATGGTTTTGATGGATCGATTTATTTTGTTTATGCCTTATTAACTCTTTGCAGGTTATTTAAAGCCAAAAAATATTTTTAAATTGCAAGAATTTTTTTTTGAAATAATTAATTACTTAAAAAAAAAAAAAAAAAAAAAAAAATATCTACAAGTCTAATTAATTAGAAGAAATGAATTCATCACTTTCCCAAGGGAGTTTGTGCATAAGTGACTATAATGAACCCAACTGGAATTGGAACTTGGCTCTCCAATTAACAATTCTGAGCCATTATCCATTAAGTTTCTATTCTACATTATGTTTCCCTTTATCAAAATGTAATAAGCTTGTTTTTAAACCAATTCCAGTTTTCTACTGGTGTTGTTAACTCAATTACAAGAAAACATCAATGGGCTTACAGCCACATTAAGTCAAGACAATGGTTCGTGTATGATCACCAAAGTGAAGCAACATCAAGTCCAGTCAGTACCGAGATGCTTGGGGATACTAGGTGCTGTAAGCTTGGATGTGCAGGTGGTGTAATAGATAATAGAATTGTTAATCGGAGAGCTAAGTTCAAATTCTCATTGGGGTTGTTATATTCACTTACACCCAAATATCATTGTGAAAGGTATGAATCCACTTCTTGGTTGTTTTAACAGCATATCAAAACCTCTATGGGCTATTTAATGCCAAAATCTAAATATTTTGAACACAATTTTATGGCTTCAATTACAGATAATTTGTCTTGTTGGTCATTTTGTTATAAAATACATTGCTGGTAATTTTTTTTTTATATATAAAAATGTATTGCTGGCATTTTCCCCATAGAAAGAAATATTTTTATACTTTCATAGTGTTTGTTTTATGTTTTGGGGGGTTCATTATTTGCCCATAGTTGGGACCCCAGCAGGTGCTACCACTCCGAAATCCACCACTTCCCCCCTAGCATCTATAGGTTAATTAGTAAAACTTGTATCACTAAACCATTATTAAAAAAAAAAAAAAAAAAAAAAAAATTCTGATAATGTAAAAATAATGACTAAATCAATCAATTTAAAGTCAGTAATCATTGTATGAATCTTATGATTGGCCAAATAGCTGGACTAAAAGTCTATCAGGATAATTTGACTCAGGGATGGGATAAATAGTGCTGACTTCTGGACAAACTGAAGATTATCAGTATCATTGATATTGTAGCAATTTTAAATAAACTTTAACAATACCAATTCTACTAATAGAATATAATAAGACTAAAAATGCTTCATATACAGAGATAAAAAAAGGAAAAAAGAAAAAAATATATATATTACAGGGCAATAAAAAAACAAAGAATAAAAGGGAAAGGAATTATGGATTTGTATATTCTTTAATTTAAATTTTTTTTATACTACTGTTCACCAAATATAAGTCACAAGAACCACTCAAGGTAGAGGATTACCAGATGAGATTATAAGAAGTGCATATTATGAGGATATGAAGGATAGATAATGGTTGACCCTAGACTTGTGGAGATTAAATTCATAGTGATCAAGGAAGGATCCTTTCAGGTGTCTGTTCTACAATGTAACAGTTTTGGGAAAGAGTGGAACTTCCTCCATTACAAATGGAATACAAAGGGAATGAGGATAAGTTAACCCTTTGTAGGTGTCATGGCGGGTTCTAGCTGTAAAGGTCGACATTGATGGAACTAAGGAATGTAACTAGTCTGAACATCTGCTACAAAAATAGTTATAGAGTAGTAAGAGGCTAGTAATGTTTTGTTTGTGAGGAAAGGGGTAGTAGGGTGGAAAATAAGTCATCGCTCACAAGGTCGCGGAAATGCTTTTGAACTATGACAAGGGTGGAAAATGAAAACTGCGTAGATCCAGCCCAGATATGACAGTGGTACTCCATTTTTGGTCCAATTTGATTTTTGAAAAGATCGAGAATGGCAGGTGGAGTTGTGTACAAGGAACCAACCATTTTTAGCAATGGATCATATATATTAGTTCCACTTGAGATCTGTGTAACGAGCATGCGTGGAAGCGTCCTTGAACTGCGTGTGTGTGTTTTCGCCGGGCACACCTTGGAGTACCATAATGGACTCGACTGAGGACTACAAGAAGACGCGCAAGTCATTTGGGGTCTTTTTTTGGGCAACAAAAGCCATTGCGGTCGGATGTCTGTTCATCAGCAGCAGTCATGGGTGCCGTTTGCTCATTTGCTGTCAAAGTGTTCATTCTCAAGAAGGCGTTCGTTTCAGGTTCGCAAGAAAGATCCCCCCCCATTTTCTCAGATAATCTGAAGTGAGCATAGTTCCAATATACATTGAAGGTAAGGACTTTCATTGTGAGTACAACCATGGTAGAAGTGTTTGAGGTAAAAGACAGGCTTAAGAAGAGTGAAATGTGAGAAAAATTGATAATAATAATAATAATCTTGTATTGTATGTCTTAATTTTTTTTGAAAAATAAAGTGTAGGATATTATTTTTTATTTCTTAAATTTGTAAATAACTAGTATCGTATTATGGACAATATCCTAAAGGATATCACATCAAGAAGCATGTTATTATTTCATGCCATGTTTGATATCTGATGAGAGAGAGAGAGAGAGAGAGAGTGAATTTTGCAAGAAGCAATGAAATCAAACCAAGCCATGTGAACTTAGGTAACCCAACCAAGCAAAGAAAATAAATGATACAAATTTAAATCAATGATTATCAAAATAAAATAAAGGACATTGGTTGCCTGAGTCTGTAAAAGTGGTTACTTTGGTTATGCCAGAAAAGTCAGTATTTTAAAAGTTATTCAGACAACTGAAGAACAACCCCTCACCCCAAAAATCATTTTTGAAATTTGTTTTCATATTACTATATATCTCACACATACAAAAAAGAAAATAAATAAAAAAAAAAATTTAAAAGAAAAAAAAAAAAATTATCAAATTTTATAAAAAGGTAATAAGCAATTCCGCCTATTAACTTTTTATAATTTTTTTTTTTTATTAAAAAATTTGACAAAGAAATTAATAGCACCTATTACTTTTTTTTTTTAATAAAATTTGATCAATTTTTTTTTTAAATCCATTGTAAACTGATGCCCCCTACAGAAGCCAAAACAAAATATGCTTATACCACCTGATTTTTAAAGTTTAAAGGGTTTTTTTTTCTATTACTGCCAATTTACAATCTTACAATTATGTGAACATTACAATAAATATGTAAAAATTAAAAGAGGAAATACACAAATAATAATTATTCAAAATACAAATATCGTTAATAAAAAAGTTTAGTAAGAAAAACTTCTTATAACCTTAAGTTATATGATACAGCACACAAATCATTAACTACTGAAGAGTACTCATTAAACGATGCCACTAATTTTTTAAGTTTTCCATTTACATTGGAGTATTTCTTGGCGCTTGATATTTTGGCAATCTGCTCTTACTTTTGCAATATGAATTTCTTGCAAGTCCTGTTTTCTTAAGAGTATCTAAGAATTTCTATATTTTGGGATGATGGGATGACACTTGCTGCAAAAATGCTCTATGCCATCTTTCAAGGGAGTTATTAGTTCTAGATAAATTAGCATTGACTCTCTCAAAGAAGACCCCATACGTATTTCAAACATAAATATTTGAATAATTATCATTTAATATAATTGAATTTTTGAATAATTTTCATTCAAACAATTTACAGTTCCAATAAATGTTCTTTGAATAATTGTTTTTGAAAATTTTTTTCGATATGCAATATTACTAGTAATTAAGCATTCATGTATATGAAAATTTAATAAATTTGTTTTTAAAATTTTAAGAAATGATGTATTGAGCAGATTTTGTTTTAACTTTCATGTAACAATTTATAATAAATTTACATAGAGAACTGCACCCCCATTAACTTTTATAGAATTTAAAAAAAAAAAAAAAAAGTACATGATATTATTTTTGCACCAACCTAATATGAAAAACATTTTTGAAGAAAATTATTGTTCCCAGTCAGCCACAGATTCTGTTATTTGTTTGTCAGCCAATAAATTCTTCTTCCTTTTTTAAGTTGTAGAGAAAGATGTCCTCTTTCCCCACCCCACAGAGTGCAAAGTAGCAAACAAAATATTGAACATGCTTGCAGAAACACACAATAAATGCCATTCCATTTTTAGCAATAACATTCAATACAGCTTATTCTATAACTTATCTACACAAATGCTTCCAATTCCTTAATTCTTTTTTTAATCATTTCATCCCAAGCAAGGCAATAAAGCCACTAAAATGCAAGGGGTTACTTGGTATGAGAGAATATGGGAAATTATATATCAAAAACCAAAAGAATGACTATCCATCACTGTCAGGATTTCATACTCATGGGGTTCAAACCACCTTCCCTCAGTTCAGGTTGCCGAATTTCAGACTAATACGATAGGGTTTGCTATTTTGGTTAGCCTACACTTTCTATAACAGAGTATCCAAGCTGAAACCCTGTTTATTTAGGGTTAATAGCTGAAAAATCTTTATTAAACCGATGAACACAAAACCACTATTAAAAGGTGTTAAAATCTGTCATTTGAAATGTCAAAAATGCCATCTTTTAATTTCAAGTGAGGACTTACTGGAGCTTGTTTTCATACAGCTGTCATGTCTGAACTTTGAATAATGATAATTTAAAAGTAAGCTAAAAGAAAAAAAATTAAAAACACTTCTTCCCGAACCAAAGAAATTAAATAGTATGTTTGTTCAGCAATAAAAGTCACAGAACACTGGAATGTACAGGGTGCCTATTTTAAAAAAAAAAAAAAAAAAGTGATAAATTCAGAAAGACACAAGACAACAGTTGAAAACTGGTGACGACTAATGCGACTGAAAAATTCAAGAATTTCTGCACATTTCATCAAACCCATATCGGATGTTGTTCTTTGAAAAAAGTACAATAACTTGAAGCTCAAAATCAGTGACTTGTTAACCATACGAGAAAGGAAGAACAAAAGACAAAATGTTGAACATGCTTGCAGAAACACATAAATACCATGCCATTTTTAGCAACACATTTAATACAGCTTATTCTATAACTTATCTACACAAATGTTTTCAATTCCTTATTTTTTCTTTCTGCAAATAACCTTTAAATGACAAGTCACAAGATCGAGCAGCAATTAATCAACCAGATACTCTTCACAAAATATAAAACTGAACAAGCAGTAATATTGTGTGGAGACTATTTTTTTTCTTTAAGACATAAGAATTTCTTTTTGTTAAGTCTGGTACAGGGTTACAATAGTGAGGTATACAGCAAAGTTGAGGGTTTGATTGAATCCATGGCCTTGAAGATCATTAATATGCTATCAAAATCCTTTACAATATTTTTAAGGCAAGAGAAACTACTTGGAAGTGCCACTCATCTTGAACCAAGTATCTGGTGAATAGTAGGATTGGGTGACAGTATAAGCAGACAGAAGTCTTTTTGTTCTGGTAACACTTTTCTTGAGCAAGCATTATGGTAAGCCAGTCATAAAACCTTTATCATGATATCTCAAGATGGAACAGAGTCAAAGAAAAGGTTTTCCAAGCGACATCAGGAAGTCTAATAAATGTTATAGATATTATTTCTATTGTCTAAAACGGTAAAAGACTTGATACAAAACAAAATAACAAGCTAAAACTTGAAGGAGGGTTATCTGTAATAACTGCCACAAGGAACACACACGGGCAACTTCAAGGGGCACACACGGGGAAACCTCAAGGAACACACACGGGGAAACCTCAAGGAACACACACGGGCAACTTCAAGGGGCACACACGGGGAAACCTCAAGGAACACACACGGGCAACTTCAAGGGGCACACACGGGGAAACCTCAAGGGGCACACACGGGGAAACCTCAAGGGGCACACACGGGGAAACCTCAAGGGGCACACACGGGGAAACCTCAAGGGGCACACACGGGCAACTTCAAGGGGCACACACGGGGAAACCTCAAGGAACACACACGGGGAAACCTCAAGGGGCACACACGGGGAAACCTCAAGGGGCACACACGGGGAAACCTCAAGGGGCACACACGGGGAAACCTCAAGGGGCACACACCTCCAGGAATTTAAATAAAAGATTTTATGAATACAAAAGGGATCCTTTAATAAACAACACATTAAATGTGTTAGTTGCTCACCATAACGAGACAGACAATTAAATGTTACTCTAATTAAATGAGAAGACAATGTACTAATACAAAAATGTTTAGAAGCTGCTTTAATTGTTAGATCATCCACAGTAAATTTGCGTCCAGGTTCTTATGTTTCCCCATTCTTGGCAGATTTATTATCACAATATGGTGCATTAAGTCTTATATAATATTTTGGTGGGCTAAGAAATATTCTTCTGTTTTATCAATATTTGGTGGGCTGAGAAATAACTTAGTTCTACCATTTATTACAAAAAATTCTGGCAATTCCAACATTCCCTTGATTGGTGGAACCAATTTCAAGTCACTTAAATGTGACATCATTTACATTGGTTAAATTGAATTTTATGTTTTTTTATATAAGTAATTCACTCTTCAGCAGTATACAATCTCCTATAGAGAAAGATACCCTATTTAATGTTAGCTGTTTCCCTTGTATTATAAAGAGCTTCCAAAATTTTGAGTCTTTCTTTACATTGAGTCCCATATAATATTTTGGTGTTATCTACTAAAGTTTGTCTTACGTTAATATTATTTTCATTATTTGTGATATATTGAGCTTTATAGATGCATGAATTGTTCTAAATTTTGACAAGTCAATCTACAAGAGAGTGTGGTGCATATGTGGCCAATGTAAAAAATTTTAAGTCTTTCTTTGCATTTAGGATATCTCTCATAATAAAAGTACAGCAAACATACACTGTGCAAAGTGCTAATACACATGACATGGTGACAATGGTTAATAAGACCTGAAGAAAATAGAGAAAGCAAGCTGAACTGATTACATGGTGCAGAGGTAGTGACATAAGAAAGCTACACAGCCATGCAATACCTCGGTTTCATTGCTGTGAAAGTTGTTGGATGCATTTGGGTTGGCTTCATGTTCTGGGGAGGACACGGGGGTCAGACTCTGAAATGAAAATAAAGCCAAAAAGATACAAACAAAAAGCCCATGAAATAATCAAAAGACAATTTCTTTGGAAATAAATCTTTCTTATTATAAATGAATATTTCAAATGTTCAAAAAGGTATCCAATTTCACATTTGGTACAGCAAAACATCTTTATAACTTACTCTGAAAAAGATTTTAAAATTTAAGGAAAATCATCAACAAAAAGAAATAAAAGAAACCTCATAGGAGAGGGGTTATATATATTATATAAGGGGGTGCTGAAAAGTTTTTCACCTGGCCTACTTCCAAAAATCTAACTAAATAAACAAACACAAAATTTTTTTTTTTCATTTTGGGAAGAGCTGTTTGACCAGGCTGATAACTTTTTGGCTGCACGTCAATACACAAATTACTCCCCAAAACGTTTGTGGAATCTAAACAGTTGCACATAGAAAGTGAATGTAATATACAATTTTGTCGTTACTCTGAGTCAAACAGCTAGCAGGTGACTACTTTGAAGGATAGGATGGAAACTAGGTTGTAGTACAATTTTTTTTTTTTTTTTTTTTTATTTACAGCATGGTTAAACTCCTTACATCTTTCAGTATCATACACACACAATTATATATACATATATGTATATATATTATAAAGATGTTACATATGATCAAACAAGTACTCACAACAAAAATGCATTTTTGTTTCAATGCGAATGCATCTCGACAGGTGAGGAACAAAAATGGTTTGTCTGTATGTAACATCTTTATAACAGCTATTGCTCTACTGTTGGTATTGAGCCCTCCTAAATTAATGCTATGAATGTTTGAATTTATATTCTTTTCATTCTCATTACATATATATATATATATATATATATAAATAAAATGGGGATAGCAACTCAAACATGTATACCCACTAAAAATAACATGGTAATAAAAAACAATTTTGGATAGAAAAAAAATCCTATTTTACTTCATATATATATATATATATATATATATATACACACTCTGTATCAAGCTCTTTTTTAAGAATAGTAATTGTTGAGTATTGGAATTTATTCTGTATACACCAATCATATACTTGTGTGTGTGTGTGTATATATATATGATTAATACAAAGATAAAAATTTATCACTTAGCTGATTGATGTTATATTCAGCATTCTGACTGTAGTGTTTCATAGCTGGATCCTCCAATAATTGCTCTGTCTACTTGTCAGGGTAGATCAGCAATTAATGTTTTATTTTTTTGTTCATCTTTTATATTGTATTGAAAAATAATTTATGTATTTTTCATTGGTGCTATGTTGCTTTTTTAAATCCAATTCCCAAAGCAAAAAAAACAAAAACAAAAAAAAAAGTGTGAAAATAACCAAATCAAAAACACAATCCACCAAAAATTAAAATGAATAAAAACAACCCCAACAAAAACAAACATCCAAAACCCAACAAGAACTGGTAACAAAAAAACAGAAATAAAAAATTTAATGAGTCTGTTAGTAAACAAGTACTGTTCATACTTGTATATAAGCTGACTTCATGTATAGTGGACACCTGAATTTTTTTGCATCAATTTTAACCTTCCATAAAAACAAATTTACTCGGTATTGAGTAACCGGTCACTGAAAATGCATGATTTTAACCTCTTCAAAAAATTATGTGTATAGTGTAATCCCTTATGTTTTGCATAAAAAAAAAAAAAAAAAAGCCTTAGAAATTGCACTATAATCAAGTATGTATGGTATTAAACAGAACATGTAGCTGAGTGATTAGAATGTTCGTTTTCTGACCTTGATACCCAGGTTCAAACCTCACCATGGCCCATTTGTCAGGAAGCTGACTTCTTGATGTCATCAGTCTGGAGGAGGTGATTCCAGAGTGTGACATTTTTAGAAAGTGCCTGAAAACCATACCATGGGTTGACCCAAGACTTGTGAATGAAATTGGGTAGATGGAACCCCTTTGGGAGCCATCAATGATTGTGCTAGCATGAAGTCACAGGTCATCGTGACTGAGGATTTGAGCATGTTCACCTTGTTCAGACTGTTGATCTCACTAGGTAACATGCTCTCTCCCAGAAACTGTAACTATGGTTCACTCAGCATAGTTGAGCACTGTGGGTGTTGAACAAGCACAAATATGCCGGTGTCTGCAATGGGGATTAGCTAGCTGCCCTAATAGAATGGCATCTTCTGACACGAGTGGCTGCATCATTTACATTACAGTATTAATAATTTAACATTCAACATTGTGAGCTAAGATTATAATATACTATTATGCTGCGAAATAGTAAACTAGAGTCCTTCGATTAACTTGTTTTCTTTTTTACAAATATATACATTGCCATTGTTCAAGGTGTTTAAAAACATTAATATCCAAACATTTTATATAGCCGTCTCTTCTACTCCAATAGCTTCATGTCTCGCACCTCTCACCTGTGGAACTCCCTTCCCTATTCCAGTTTCCCTGAGAGCTATAATCTCCAGCTATTCAAGTGTAATGTCAATCGACATCTCCAGTTGCCTTGATCTATCCACTACCCTTCTCCTCATCCTTTCTTCTATCACTCCTATCTGATCTTGCTCTAAATTTTCTGTAACACCTTGTGTCCTAGTGGCTTCCCGCCTTGCTTGGGGAGGAAACGCTTAAAAAAAATAAAAATAAAAAATAATAATACCTGTCTATGAGTTAATCCTTTAAATAGTGATATATTAATTCAAGTCTATATCTGTATTTGTTAGATAAAGTCAGTAAGTAGCCCTGACATCAAACTTAATTTCAGTAAATTACAAAACCATTAAGAGAGGCTTTTTAATGTTTCTATACATTGGATATAAGGGATGGTGTAGTAATGGATAGCAGCTCAGGATGGAAAATTATGGAGCAGAGTTCAAATTCCAGTCAAGTTCATTACATTCACTTACATAGTAACATTCTTGAGAAAGGTATGAATCTATCCTCACCATCACTTCTCTTACCCTATAGGTAAATAGCAGGACAGACTAGGTCCTATAACCTTGGATGGTGGAGAAGGAAAACTATCTTGCCCATGACACACCACTGCTTCTATGGCAGCAATATATATGGTACCCCTACTACCCTAAGGGGTTATAAGACTTGTAATTGCAGTCATGACCACATTGCCTGCCAGGTGGAGCTGTAGAAAGGGTACCATCTCTCTCTCTCTCTCTTCTTTTGCTCTTCAACCACAAGGTTTTGTAAAGACAAGATGTGTCTCAATTATGTATCATTTAAAAATCTGTTTATGATAATGAATATTTTGTTCTCAAATTCATCACCAAACACTTCATTTATGTAATACTGTTGATTACATTTTAGTTTTATCCTAGGAATATTTAAATATGAGTTAAAGATCACCGAAATCAAACCCACTTAAATATTTATCCTATACAAAATGTGCAGAAATAAATTAAATATCTGGAAAAGTTTATGCATTAATTCATATAAATTGAAAGATTATTTACATTATTTGGACTATTGTCCTCATCTTTGTCGCCATATTTATTACAACATTTCAGCTGTTGTACGCTCAGGCCTTCTTCAGGAGGTTGGAATGTCGAACTGAACCCTTTATTTCGCTCACTGGGGTAGACTGTTCTAGTTCTATGTGCCATGTTTAATGGATGTCAGTTATCAGTTATCTCCTGATAATTTTCCCTCTGAAAGTTCTTCACTGCCTTAGCCGGGTATTGAACTCACACTCTTTGGGTTCTCTCACTGGATCTAACCAACACCTTTATCCACTGTGCCATGTTTCAGAGGGAAAATTAACAGGAGATAACTGGTAACTGACATCCATTAAACATGGAACTAGAACAGTCTACCCCAGTGAGCGAAATAAAGAGTTCAGTTCGACATTCCAACCACCTGAAGAAGGCCAGAGCATACAATGGTCGAAACGTTGTAATAAATATGGCGACAAAGATGAGGACAATAGTCTGAATAATGTAAATAATGTACATAATACCTCATCTCTGAAATATAGACAAAAATTGAAACATTCTTTTGATTTTTATCATTCATTGTGACTGTTTCACATCAGTTACAATTTTCTTGATTTCAGACTAAAATTTACTAATAAATTTCTATTAAATTTTCTCTTTCTAAAATTAGAGTCTATAATAGTTTAAAGAATTGGCGTTAGCTTACATTGACACCAATAGGATATATTTTAAGTGCCATGTCTCTCCAGGATATTGACAATCATGGCTTTCCACAGATTAATATCTTTCAAGTGCTTCAGTATGATTGTTCTTTGGTTAACCCCCCCCCCAAAAAAAAAAAACAAAAACAAAAAAAAAAACAACAAAAACAAAACAACAAAAACAAAACAAAAAAAACAAAACAAAAAAAACAAAACAAAAAAAACAAAACAAAAAAAACAAAACAAAAAAAACAAAACAAAAAAAACAAAACAAAAAAACAAAACAAATAGAGTGGCTATCCAGTAAATTTTCCATAGTTTTAAATTAAGATTTGTTGTCTTCCTCCTAGATGGTTTGCCAACCAAGGCTAAAGACCAGCCTTCCCTGCTCTTTAATTTACACAGATTCTTGCTTTTTCTAAGGATATTAAAGCAAACAAACTTTTTCTGCTAAGATTTGAACTTGGATCTGCAATCCAATTTTCTTTGTTGTTAACTGCTGGTTAACCCACACCTCTCACTTCTTTTATATGTCATATCATTACAAGATGTGGGCAATCATGCCTCTCCACAACATTCCATGTTTTATTGCTCTATTTAACTCTTGGGAATAAATGGGCAACATTCCGAGATAAAATATAAATATCCCCGCAAACAACGGATATTTTGAAAAGGGTCATTAACATTCAAATAGTTCTTCAGTCAAAATTTTTTTTTCACATATAAATCAGATAAGACCAGGAATAACAAAAAATATTTGAATTTTTATTAGCTACTAGTATTGTATATTTTTTTAATTCTATAATTATGAAAAAAATCATGTAATTTTTTGTCAACACTTGTAATGCTAGCCCTAAAACTAAGTTTTCAAATGGTCAAGTTCACTTTCATTTGTTCTTTAATGCAGTAGTAGCAGCAGTAGCTGCCACATAAGTCAGTTTTTTTTTTGTTACCTCTCTTTAGTATTTTTTACTACATCATAAAGTCAGTTTCTGAACCAGTAACAAACTTTTACCAAACAATTTTGGTATGCATTGGTATATCTATCATACAGGTGCATAGTGGAATTTTTTTCCATGTGAAAGTGTGCAATGGCACAAAAAAATATTGGGAACTCCTATGCCACACTCTTTGATGAAGACCTCACATTTTTTTGTTTGATTGTTGATATGAAATATATTTCCTTTATTTTGATTGGTAAACAACAAAAATTAAATATTTTAATACATATACCAAAATACTTTCAAAATTTTAATAGACACCACCATGATACCAAACCTCATCGTGTCTACTTTGTGTATTTTTTGCTGCTATATAGATCAATAATTCCCATAAAGTAATTAGTTAACTAAATTTGTAATTATCCAATTAAAAATCTTAAAAATTGATTTAAAAAAAAAAAAAAAAAAAAAAATAATAATATGATTGATTATATACATTTTTGGTGGTGAAGAGAACACTTTTTTATTATCAGTCAAATCTTTGAGTTTTACCAGAAGAAAATTTTGAAGCTATAGTAAACTAGTACAATTTTCAGGTAGCAAGGGTTGAAATACATTTTTAATACTCAAAATCCTATATCAAAATTTCTAATTGCTCAACATTTTCTGTTCCATCGCTCAGCACCCACTCAACAGTTGAAATCGCTTGCTGGTAGATGATACTACCCCGGTTGGAAAAACTAGATTTACATTAACAGCAGATTTTCAGTTAGAATAATGCAAGTTTGAAAAAAAAGATTAGGTGATTTATATTTTCCAAGGAGTCCTACTTTTAACGAATAAAAAAAAAAAAAAAAAAAAAAAAAAAACAGGAAATAGAACGTTATTTTGCAGAATTAAGTAATTTAATTAAGAAGTAAGTTAATTTTTGTGAAATTAAGTAACATATGTAACAAAAAAATATTTTTTTACCAAAATTTTCTAAAAAATTAAAAAAAATAATTTCATCCATTTGTGAAGAAGTCCTGAAAATTTCATTAAAATTGGACATTTATTTGATTTTTACAAGAATTTCCAAATCAATGTGTTTAAACAGAAAAAACTCAAAAAAGTCAATGTTATTATTATGCCACCATGATGACGTAATGTTAAAATTAAATATTTTAACATTAAAATCTTGTTTTGTACAAGATTTTAATTAACTTTCAAATGTTTTAGAAAGGATTAAAAAATTTCAAAAAATAATTTAAAAATATTTTTGTCTTTCATCTTATTAATAAGATGAACATTTTGACGATAATACTTTATTAAGTTTGTGGCCTTTTTCATTACGCTATCTTGTTTTCCCTGCAAAAAAGTGGAGGCACCTTAGTTTTATGGCAAATCAACTCATTTAATTCCAAAATTAAATTTTGTTGGGAGATTTGAAGTAATAAAAATATGTCATTTTGTTTTCACAACTGAGTACATATAGAGATTTTTGTGGACATAATTACTAGAAGTGTTGATATGCATGTTTTTTTTACATCGTAGCTTTATTGAAGTTATATTTTGGGACACTGTTTGATTTAAGAAATAGTAGGGTATTATATGGATTAATGCCATGAAAGAAGTATTTCATGGCACTAATCCATATAATTGGATTATGTCTTGTTCATTTTGTTTAGTGACATATCAACACTTCTATGGGTTATTTAATTCTGAAATCTAAATATTTTGAACACAATTGCATGCCTTTAACTACAGATAAAATGTATTGTTGGTCATTTTGCTATAAATATGTATTTTTATACTTTCATAGTGATATTTTTTTTGTTTGGGATTCATTATTTGTCCATAGCTGGAACCTTAACAGGTACTACCATCCCAGGTTAGAGTGTACCTGGGAACAACAGCAAGTGTTCCTACACTCTTCAAAACCTCCCATCTCCCAGTCAGAGACCTTGCTGCCAGATGTATTTTATCATCATACCCAGGACTAATGTTATTGAAGAGAAAGGGTGATAAAAGGTACAGGATTCAAGGAGACATAAGATAACATTTGACATTGCTTTTAAATTTTTGTAGATTGTTGTTGACAGAAAAGTTAAGAAGCTTGAAGAGAGTTATTCTATTTTGCAGGCACATTTAGGTGGTGTCAACCTTCAAGAGTTAAATAGGCTTTTTCTTTATATTTTAGTTAAGCAAAGTAAAGGTCAGATAAACTATCCTAGAATGGATATAGCTTGTTTTCTTTTGACAATGCCTTTTTGTTGCTGATGACATTTCCAATACCTATCCTAGAAGAAAGTCACATTGGTTGTACACTTACTGAGGATTGAACTTAATTATACAAATAACTGGCTTGAGAAATTTGCCCTAAGAAAAAAAAAATCACTTGCTAACCACTGCACTACAAAAAGAAAAACACTTACAGAATACTGCTCTAGAAGAAAAAGAAAAAAAAAACACTTGCTAACCACTGCACTACAAAAAGAAAAACACTTACAGAATACTGCTCTACAAGAAAAAAAGAAAAAAAAAAAAACACTTGCTAACCCCGCAGTAGAAAAACACTCATTAAATTCTGGATCATCTCATCTGTTGTTAACAAAATAACAGCCAAACACAATGTAAAAGGTAACAATTTGATTAATAAAGAGCTTACCTGTTGAATAAAGTAGGATTATCAGCCTGCAGTCGTTAATCTGTTTGTCCCATTAACCTAGTATAGAATGAGGATTTGTGGGTGAAAACACAAGGGACTTAAGAGTCACTTATTGATAATGATTATTAAGAATCTAGTGAAAAGGGATTTGTTTTTAATCTTCTTCAAATAAAGAAAAATTTGTGTTTTTACTATCTATCTATATATATATATATATATATATATATATATATACACACACACACACGGACAGAATCTTAAGGCCAATTAAAATAAAGAAAAAATATACCTTTTAAGTTGTTAGACTCAATCACTTATTTGAGTAGAGTTTCAAAAAATGAAAATAAGGGAAAAAAAAAAAAATTTAAAAACTATTTTTAGCATTTAGTAGGGAAAATTTGAATCCTGGGAAATTAGGCTAATTACTAGCAGGTCAAAAGGCCATACCTAAAATGTCCTAAACAAAGAAGATGGCCAACAAGATGTCTCAATAGTGAGTTGCACAGCGTCATTGTGAATAACTTAAAAAATTCACTTTGGTTTAGTCCATATAATAAGGATTGGGGTACCTCGACGTGGTGTAATGGTTAGAAAGCTTGTCTTGCTAGATCAGTTATGACTGAGTAGTGAGTTCGATCCTCACTAGGTGCCCCATACTTTCGGCCTTGTGCCACATCTAATCCGGGCTTAGAAAATCACTATAATAAGGATTGGCTGGCTCACCATGGAGAGGGGGTATGATATTGAAAGACCCGAAATCCCTAATGAACTTCAGCTAGAAACATCTCTGATGATGTGTACTAAAGTATCCAATATCTTATGAAAATAGTGAGCTGCACAATGCCATTGTGAATAACTTCAAAAATTCACTTTGGTTTAGTCAATATAAGCGTCTGCAGAAGGCTGGTTGAAATGTTACCCCAAATAGAATGTGTGAAAAATTAAGAATGTTTGAATACAAGACATATTTGGTCAAGAGTTGATTTCCACCATATATATGTGTTATAAAATTGGGGTATATGATCCTGACAGAGTTATAAATTATTGACAAATGGAAAATGTTCATGAAAGTATAGCGTTTCAAAAATATCTAATTATGCATTTCACTGCTTGGGTTTCATCAGAATGAAAGCCAAAAAATGAGTTGTGTATGTTTATTAAATAAAGAAATCTTATTTTTTCCCAAGCTGGCATTGCTCATGATTAAAAAGGAGAAAGAAAATGAGTAATTTTTAAATGTTCTTTGTTTTAAGTGTCCGGGTCGAGATAGAATCCTTCAGAATGGATAGAAAATATATAAAAGATTTTTTTTTGTAATCCATGTGTTCCCTGTGTCAACAGCATGTTATAAAATTGGGGTATATGATCCCAACAGAGTTGGGATCATTATATATAAGTGAATATGCATAATATCCCATGTAAATAGTACAACTCGGAGTTTCATGCAAACACACAATCTTCAGGAGCAAAATACTCACCTCTCTCTACATACATACATACACACAGTGCTAGTGTTAATAAAACTCTGAGTCATTCTATCGGTGATGGATAGATAGAGAGAGAGAGATAAAAAAAGAACAGTAAGATAAATAATCCGGTGTTCTTATTGATATTTTTATTTTTTTCCAAACAGTGCTCAATGTAAATTTACAGAGCATAAATATTATAAATTAACTGATTTAAAATATGGTTTCTTCACTACACAGGAATTACCATGTTTCAAAAACCGAGGCTAAAAACTTCAAATTCAATTATATAATTAAATTAAAAGCATTAGTTCTATTTCATCTTCAATCAAATATTGGAATAACTTATTTTTAAATTTACTGAGTTTTAAACACACATACAATTCATAATTTTTTTGTTTCCAAGGAAATCCAATCATTTAAACAGGGGCTGTAGTGTGTTCATTTTTATTAAGTATTATTATATCAATTATGAGTTACGTTTGAAAAAGAGGTTAAGTCTTGGTAGGGTCGGGGGGGCATTTTTCAACGAATTTTGACATCCGTTCAATGCATGTTGTCTGTTTTTTTTTTATGAATGACAAAAAGTTTTTCAGCATTTTTTTCCGTTAAATTCATACTTGTATACTTAAAGATTCTTTCTAAAAGGGGGGGGTGTATGATTTAGAATATGTTATATTGAACAACAAATTTTAAAATATTATTTTTACTCTTAATTACTAATGTAAATAGTAAATGTAATAGAAACACTTAAATTATTTAAAAATTATTATTTCCCATCATATATAAGTATGAATATTACCAGATCCTATTTTTTTTTTTATTTTGGTTTTATTTTTTATTTTTAAATATTTAAGCAAAATTTTTGACAATGTCGGCAAAGAATAACGATTTCATTTCTTTGATCCAGCAAATTTTTTATTTTTTATAAACTTAGTAATATATAGTTTCTCATGTATGCACAAGGGACAAGAGTCATTTAATGGCCTACATATTTTCTTATTAATTTCCATTTTACTGTAGTTGTTTTATTGGTTTCTTTTAAGTGCCAGAAATATTTCAATAGAGACGTCTGATTTCGGTATTTATTTATCCTAAATGAACTTTGATGTTGATTGAATCTCTTTTTGAACTCATGGCTTGTGCAGCCTATATAGAATTTTTATGTTTTCAGGATTCTCAATAGATGAGATATTGCATTGGTATACTAATGATTCCATGCAACATTTATATTGTAGAGGACAGTTATGAGGATTTCTACAGTTACATAATTTTTGTTTATCGTCATCTCTTTTTATTTTTATATCGTCTAAATTTCTTTGGTTTTGGTCTAAGTGTTTATTCAAGATATTAGCATTATGTTTCTTAATAATTTTCTCTAAGTTTTCAGTACAGCTGTAACTTAATTTTAGTGTATTTTTATTGAAAATAGTACTTAGTTTACTATCTTTAGGAAAATGCTTAATGATTAATGCAAGGAATCATTGTCCTAATTTATTCTTTACCATTTGGTTGTATGGGGGGGGTTGTTATGACAGACCAATAATTGTACCCCAACCTTAGATTTTACAAGTATATTTTTAATACCTTACATATTTGCGACGAGATATGAGAATAACAGTCGTCTCTTTATTTCTTTGAATATGCAGATTATGGAATAATTTTTTTTTGTACCTGGTTAAACTAAAGCCAGTTCTTGTAAGAGAACCTTCCTTTCCCCCCACCTCCTGTCTGGTCTCTGATCGCAGGCCAGATGAACGCTGCTTGTCTGATAAGTACAAGTGACCCTAATAATGTTCAATGGATAACACCTACTCATTTTCATATGCCAACACATGACTTAACCCCTAACGTTTTTTTTCGCGCGTTTTGAGATATAACAACTTCACTTAGCCGTTTGCCAAGATTGGACTTAGCCGTTTAATTTCAGAGGAATCGGACATCACCAAGAATCGAATGACCGACGAAAGAATCCTGAATGGTATTCTCAAACTCAAGTCGTCTATACTTCTGTGGTTTATCTGCGTATACTACTCGCTCTCAGCAAGAATTGAACGGCGTTAATCAAGGACTTATATCAGGACATTAGCAACTCTACCTTTTTCGCTCGGAGAATTAAATGGACATCTTTTCTTTCGAACTTTATTTCTGATAACAATCAATCCACGTCGATCCCTACAATTTGTAAATCTTTATATATATATATATATATATATATATATATATATATATATATATATATATATATTCTATAATCTGCCGTCACTATTTTCATCTGTATTTCGTCGCATTGATATATGTTTAATCAACCAATTGTCTCCTCATCCCTTTTACTATTTAGTTTTCTTTTAATACACTATATATTTTATAAATAAAGTATTTTTATCATATGTTCTCATGTCATCTTCTGTTGTTCTGTGTCTGCATATTGTTCGTTTTCTCACCGATGTTTGTTCACTGACGTCTGGAATTGGAGAATTCCCCTTCTATCATTCTTTTCATCAATCTTACATTGAAACCTAGGATACTCTCATTTATTTTTTATATTTTCTCGTTGTGTCCCGGCTATTGTATTCCCAACAAAAAACCCGGGTGTAACAGAGCTGGAATATAGTCAAAGACGGTCATAATTCAATAGCTGTTTCAAATGATGGAAAATTTTGAATATATTATATATATATATATATATATATATAAATAAAATGCTTTAAAACTTCTCTGTTAAAATTTAATCACCAACTTCACTTTTAGGCTTTCCTGTTCTCTCATCCGTTACCCCTCTCTAGAGCTTTTATTAACCTTTCTTCATTCGTCCCCCACTCTCATACATACAGTCTCACTAAATTTTATTTTTTATTCCCGGAGTTATTTTTTTTCTGATTTCTTTTTGAATTTGTAGGTCTGATGAATTGGATCGTAATTACGATTCCAGTGAAATAAATTATAACCATGGAATATTAGTGTTTACGCCTTTTTATTATATATATATATATATATATATATATATTTTTTTTTTTTTTCTAAAGAAGTAATGGATTTTTGAGTTAATACAACAGATCTTATCACTATCTGACTATATTTATGAGATGAGGTGTTGTAATTACTTACACTATTTACATTGTTCAGACTGAAATGAGGACAACAGTCCAAACATTGTGAATAGTGAAGATTTTATCGCTTAAACATTATTTTTAGTGGATACTCATATTTGAGTAGACACCATTTATTTATTAAACAGTATATTTATTTTTGTCTACTGGTCTGAATATTCAAGAAATCTTATTAAAAAAAAATTTGTGCTCACTGGCATGATTTGAATCTGCACCACCATCTGTGGGAGAAATTGTCATTAGATCTGACATGCTCTAGACAGCCATGGAATGCATCAATGTTCACACAGTTGAATAGTACCTTATAAACAAAAATCTGTCATATTCTCGAAACATTCATATCAGCTAAATTTCTTATTCTAACGTAAGAAAAGCAATGTATAAGGAAGATATGAATTGTTGTTATTAAACAGATAAATTTTATCACTTAAACATTATTCTAGTTACTCAAATATGAGTATCCCACGAAAATTAACATTTAAAAGAGATTTTATATATATATATATATATATATATATATATATATATATATATATGAGATAGAGGGAGACATGTTTCATTGAATAATTTAGACAAATTTTGTCTACTTATTTTCAATTAGATCCTTTCATATTCACGTACAATGAAACATGTCTTCATGAAAACATGCTGCCAAAATATATGCTACATATATTATATATATATATATATATATATATATATATATATAATATAAATAATATATATATATATATATATATATATATAATATAAATAATATATATATATATATATATATATATATATATAATATAAATAATATATATATATATATATATATATATATAATATAAATAATATATATATATATATATATATATATATATAATATAAATAATATATATATATATATATATATATAATATAAATAATATATATATATATATATATATATATATATAATATAAATAATATATATATATATATATATATATAATATAAATAATATATATATATATATATATATAATATAAATAATATATATATATATATATATATATAATATAAATAATATATATATATATATATATATATAATATAAATAATATATATATATAATATAAATAATATATATATATATATATATATATATATATATTCAAGAGGATAGAATCCAGGTAGCGTTCAATGTTCAGGCTAGAGCAATAATATAAAAGGCTCAAACACTAATATTCCATGGTTCTGATAGGATAAAGAACAAGTAGGAAACCGATCGCAATCTAACGTTTCACTTTATTATAGCTTCGTCTGAGATCAAGATAGAAATGCTAAAACAGACGCAGATTAATTGTATGTTGTTTGGTTATTTCTTATAGGATAAATACATGTCTTGTGTAATGAAGTAAAAGACAATATTCAGCCATGTGTGAGAAACATTCTGGATGCTAAAGTGTGTAAAAGTTAGTGAGATTCAGGATATTTTGGAACATTTTGTTGGATACCTATCCATATATACATACACACACTGTACCTTAAGTGCTATTATTAATAAAATAGTGCTTGATGTATGATAACAGAGCTATATAATTAATAATATAAAATATATGTTTGATAGAGAATTTTACAAATAAAATTTATCACTTAGCTGATATATAGCTGATATTTATCACTTAGCTGATATATATCCAAAATTACCTGAAATTGAGAAAAAAATAACATCTATGCCTGAAGATGGTGAATGTTTTCTCCAAAAGTACTTGTGAACAATATCGAACATCTAATCTATTGTACAATTAATAACAACAAGGATCATGTCGTTCAGTGAGTGGTCAGTAAGTTAATGCCTTCTTAAACTTTTAGTGAAGTGAATTCGCCATTAACATTAATTATATTGACTTTATTGATCTATTCTTTGAATGACTGTTTTACAATATTAATTAAGCTGCATTATTTATTAATTTGAAGATATATATATATATACATATATACGTCACTCCCAGTCTAAATTCTCTCATTCTGCAGATAGAGTGAGCAACTCCAGATTCAAATCCAATTTATTGCCAGTGATTCAAGAGACAACAAATTCACCACTGCACCCAGCTATTAAATCTCAATGCCCAAGAAAGCCTTTATCCAAAAGTGATATGGGAAGGCCGCTTTTAAAGTGAAGTATTCTTTTCTTTCACTATTCCATTTTCTATCTTTGGAACTTTTTGGATATTTGCCCTTTTTATGTAAACTAACAATATCGAATACTAATACATTAGTTTACATATGTTCAGGAACTTACCAGTTTTTTTTTTAACATCTATTAATGTCGTTCTTTGACGTTATACGTCAAAAAACGACATTATTACGTCATTATTTTTGCACCAACCTAATACATGGTAATATTGTTGTTCTTTGAAAGTGTGTCAGCCCCTCAAGGTTAATTTATGTTGTGCTTGTATTGGAAAGAGAAAGTTTACATTTTTTTTTATAATGTGCACAAATGTAAGTTTTCTTTTTTCCTTATTTAATCACCTCTTGTTATTGGCCTAAAACACATGCTGCCTGAATGCCACGGCTTTCTGAATGCCACACTTAATTTCATCAGGAAAATAACGTTTGTTAAAATGTTTGTTTCTTCTGTAACATTTTGTTGAAGATAACTTTGTCAGCATTTTAAACCATTGGAGATCATACGTATAGACATCTTTTACTTGAGAAACAGAAAATGTCAATGATAATTATTATTTTTCTTTTACAAATATTTTTGTCTAATCAAATGAAGAATTTAATAATTTAGGAACAAATTGCATGCAGCAATGTGTGTTAATTTAATTATGTTGCCATTATTAGTGATAATATAATACCAAGATTCTATTTTTTTTTTTAATTATACACGAAATCTTTTTTTTTTTAAGGCTGATCCTTTTGTTTAGTAAATTTCTGCTGTATCTTTAATAAGAAATATTAGGTTGGTGCAA
The DNA here is from genome assembly GCA_963932145.1 of Acanthosepion lycidas. Classification (NCBI taxonomy): domain Eukaryota; kingdom Metazoa; phylum Mollusca; class Cephalopoda; order Sepiida; family Sepiidae; genus Acanthosepion; species Acanthosepion lycidas. The sequence goes on from OZ010603.1 coordinate 30,992,409, forward strand.
AAATAATGACGTAATAATGTCGTTTTTTGACGTTAAAAATTACGTCAAAAAACGACATTATTACGTCATTATTTTTGCACCAACCTAATAGCTTGCTTTTTTTTTTTTTTTTTTTTTAAGTAGTGAGGCCCTCTGTTTGAAAAAGGCTCCAGGATAACTAGTAACAACAGGTGTTTTTGCAATAAACATAATTCTCCCCCCCGTGTGTTACTCCTTTTTTTTTCACACATATTAGTCACTAAGTCAACAACTCAACATTAATTTGTATTTCTGCTCAAAGAGGTTGAAAAACTGAAATTTATTTGAAGTTATTTACCTTCGTCTTCTCACAAGGTAGGATGTGGCACAAGGCATTTTTTTATGTGGGGCGATTCCGAGTCCGTAGGCTCGGGTTTGTCTACCTCTCCAGACGTGACTCTGCCCTTCGGCATAACCTAGTCTGGGTTCCTCTCTGCCCGAAGGTAGAAAGAGTCCGACAAGTCAGACTGAGTCTGAAATTTATTTGGAAGCACCAAACCAAAACTGAACTGAACTGATTTTTAATTTAATATTTTCTAAATTGTGACCTCTCTAACAGTTTTTCTGGTTTGGTTTATTTATTTTATTGTGCATGAATAAATAAAAAAACTAAAACTAAAAAAAAAAAACAACTCAGAAGTTATCAACATTCCAAGGACAGAAATCTAATTTGAAAATCAGGTGCGCAATATTTTCATTACACCTGACCTGACATACGCTTCTTGAAATGGTAAGCCTCATTTAAACAACAACAACCGTTTTTAGAGAACATGATAGATCGATTGCAGAAACGCCTTTCAAAAAACTTCAGGTCAAATCCGAAATTACACAGCCATAATATCACTTTTATTGCAAAATAATTATATTATTGTTTGAACTTTGAATTCAGTTAAAATTGTTACGTTTTTTAAATTATGTTCCTCGTGGTGAAAAAGTAATATTTATTGACATTGAAGATGAAGTGTAGGAAGGAAAAAAAACAAAGTCTTAAAAATAAATCGTTATTTTATGTGTATATTTCAATTTTCTACGCTCGAAATGGACACGGGGTACGGATGTGGGCATTTTTAAATACATTTTTTGGAGACGTGTCAATGTGAAATGTGGTTTTTTACTTTTAATTTCGAACCACTATAAAAGATTAAATAAAATTAAATTAAAATAATTCACGGCTAACCACATCAGTACGTAAAATGAAATTTTTAATTTTATTAAATAAATTTAAATCTGTTAAAATTTCGTTAGGTGGATATATTCGCTATATCATCATCATAACTCACTACGACTTAGAAAAATAAATGCTATGAAAAGTATATTTTTTATACTTTTCATAAAATAAATGAATTACTTTGAAAAAAATAGATTAAAAAAAACTAACAAGACGAGAATTTAAAAAATTGCAAAACACACACACATTCGACCACGTGTGACTTCTTTTTTTAGTCATAAAAATTAGACAATTTTATTTTATTAATTATGTTTACGATGAACGAGTCAACCCTCATTTCCAAGTCAAAGTCAATCTCTAAAAAAAAGTAAACGTAACTTTATTTTTATTTATTTTTTTAAAGTTCAAAGCCGCTACGAAGGAGAAAAGACAGAAATTCAGAATTCTTCTTAATTCTTAATATCAATTTTCTTTTACGTCCAAAGTACAAAAACTTAGACTTTTGGAACCTTATTTATTTAATTTATGTGTTTAAAAAGCACTTGTTGATTAAAGCCCGAGATTTCATCAAAATATTTAAAAAAAAAACAAAAAAAAAAACAAGCAAAATTAGTTTATTATTTCCCGCATTTAAAAAAATCATTATAAATAGAGAGAAAGAGAGAGAAAGAAAGAAAGAAAAAAAAAAGACTTATGTGCTTGTTTCGTTGTTTTTAATTTTAGGAGTGTTGATAAAAAAGACACGTGTCCTGATGATTTGTGTTACCAAATGAATTTTGATCTATTTCGCTCTGTGTATAATGTCCAATCTTTGCTCTTTGGGATTACCATTCACTACACAGGATTAAGTGCATTGACAGGTGATTACGTTGAAAAATAAACATTACATTTCTGCTGTGTAAAAAATAATTTTTATATATTTTTATTTTTATGGACTTTATAAGATTTTTTATTTGTTTAAAAAAAAAAAAAAAATAGTGTCCGACAGTAAAAGTTATTTTCTGTTTAAATAGATTCACACCGGCAAATCTAAAATTATTAATTTAATTAATAATACACTTAAAAAAAAACAAAAAAAAAACACCAAAACAGAGCATTTACTAAAATAAACTGTAAAATCAGGTGTATTTAGACAGCAATCCCCTTATATTCAGACTGATGGAGATAATTTTTCGAGGCAAAAAGGAAGAAGTAAGCTTAAGCAATTTTTGTCTAATATTTTCTGATGAAAAAAAAAGTTTAACAAGTAAAAATAAAATAAAATGTTTTAAAAAATGAGAAAGTATCGACATCAGTGATATAAAAAAAAAACTTTTTTTAAAAATAAATATTTCTCTGTTGAGAAAAAAATAAATTTCCTTTAGACTAGGGGACTTTATTTATTATTATTCAATATTTAATTAATTTACAGTGTACACAAAAATAAAATTAAAAAAATTTAACAAATAAATTAGAAACTATTTTAATATTAAATATTAAAAGAATTTTTTTTTCTTATCAATCGGCTCAAATTAACAATAATTTTTTAAATTGATTTTTAAGATCAAAAAAGAAAAAAAAATAATTAAATTAGTAAACAATTTAAAAACGTAATTATTTTCTTAAAAAAGGGCGTGAAACGAGATTTTTCATAAAAATGTCATTTTTTTTTTTTATTACCTTATCCGAGTCTCTCTTCGTCAGAAGACGTCGTAGCATTTTCGGATGAAATTCGAAATTAGGGTACAAAAGTAAATTTAAAAAAAAAACAAAAACTTTTCGCCTTTTTAATTTATATTTAAATATCCCGGTCCTTTAATTTTTTTTTCTTAAAGTTATTTGCCGACGAATTTTGCCAGACAGCAGAAGGCGTCGCCGACATGACAAAAAGGAAGTTGAAGCTGCATACAGAATGTCGGTCGACAACCAGTTTTTTACAGTCGGGTCTTGAGACGAACAAGATAAATATTTAAAAAAAAAAAAAAATATTTGATACCAAACCGCAAAATAAGAAGTAAAAAAAAAATAAAAATATAAAATAAATAAACGATACCTCAGTTTAAATTAAAATGAATCTTAAATAAAATGAAAAATCTTTCTTAAGGTTTTAATTTTAGTTTTAGTTACAAAATATTTAATAAAAGTAAAATTTTGGTTGGTGTAAATTTCAACAAAACGAATATTGATTGAAATCTACCCCCCTTAAAAATCGAGGAATTCGTTCATATTGACAAATCTGTCAACACAAAATACTTCTCCTTATTAAAGTATATTTTAAAACCTTTCTGAAACGTTAGTTGAGAAAAATTAACCGAAAGTTTACTAATGAAATCTGAATTGAAATATATTATTTTCAGTTTCTCTCAGAAACAAAAAAGCATTTTTCTAAAACGGAGAGGTGTTTTTCTTACGTGTTGAGGGATTTACTGACAGCTTGATATTTGGAAAATTCAAGTAAGGGAGACATAACTGAAAGGAATTACTTGAATTTAACATGAAGGCCTTTTTATATATATTTTTTTTAACTACTCGGTTATCTTCAAACTTCTAGATTTAAAGGGACTTCTCTTATTTTCTAATAATGTCGTGTATGGTCGTCCGTATTTACAAAAATCTACACGTTTATAAACACAGTAAATAAATAAAAAAATATTTTTAAAATACTAGGACTTTTCCATTTATGACTAGTAAATACAGTTTTATTTTAATTTAATATCAATATCACTTGATCGTTACAAATTAAAACAGAATTTAAAAGACTTAAACGTTTATAAATTTTTCTAATTAAAATTTAAAAAAATTGAATTGAAAACAATTCTTGTAAAAATTCATTATTTATCGAAAAAAATAGACCGCAATATTCATAAAAAAGCAAGTCTATTTAAATAATATCTGAGTTTTTATTGCATTTTTGTGTTATGATTCTGGGCAGGTTTTCTACAAATCAGGGTCCTGTGTGTCCAAAACCATTTGATGATTTAAATTCTCCGAGGACTTGTTCTTATAACTAATATAATCATCAATGGGTGAAAGAAAAATCCTCGGAATTTCTTATAATTTAAATAATGTGTATCCGCGCGCGCGTTTGTGTGTGGGTGTAGAGGTGGATAAAAGATCCCCCACCCCCAAATTTTTTAAAGAATGTTTTAAGTTTTCGGCATTGTTTTTAATCACGTATGCCATTTTTTTAGACAATTTTTGGATGCGCCTATATTTTATTAATGTATTAGGTTAAAAAATACGTCAAAAAACGACATTATTACGTCATTATTTTTGCACCAACCTACTACATTAAAAACAAAGTAAAATAAAACACATGCGGGGCCATGTTTGATCCAAACAATTCGATGATTTAAATTCTACGATGACTTATAAAAATTTATAAAAATTTAACCGATAAGAAAAAAAGAATTTAAATAATGTGTGTGTATGTGGAGAGTGAGTAACAGATCTTTTTCTTTTTTTTTTAAAAAAAGTCCAGCTCAGTGATTACATCAAATAACATATGGCAAAAGGTTCACAAACTAAGAATGATATTAACACACCAAAGAGGATACAGACAAGCGATCACAGCGTTCTGACTTCATGACAACAAGGAACTGAACTAAGTCGGATGAGACCGAAAAGTGACCTAATTTTATTGGCTAGTAAGAAATCACAGCATGCATCTGTGTGTTTCGTCTATGTATTTTTTTTTTGGGGGGGGGAGTATTTTGCAATCATTCCAAAGCGATTGGAACCAACATTGTATAAAATAACGGCCATTGAAACATTAAAGTCGTAGGGGCAGCACATGTACTGCAGCCATAACAGCACTGGTGTGTCTAGGGCATCTTAGTCTGAAGGAGCTCATCCTTCTTTAGATTGGTTTTGAATTTAGAGTTTTCCATCTCCTAGACTGGTTGCCACCTCAAAGACAGAAAGCCCAATCACGACTACTTTTTAACTCATAGTTGGGGAGAGAAACAACAGAATCATATCTAATTCTGAGTATGACGATAAACTACATCCGGCAGTAGCGTCTCTGACTGATCGGGAGATTGGAGGTTTTGAGGAGCATGGAATCACCTCTTAATTGCTGTTGTTTACAGGTCCATTCTAACCCGGGGCGGTAGCAATTGTTAGGATCCCAGCTATGAACAAATACTTACCCCTCTCAAACAAAAACAAAACACTATGAAAGTATAAAAATACATTTTTATAGTAAAAATACCAGTAATAAATTTTTATATAAAAAAATTACTAACAATACATATTTATAGTAAAATTACCAACAATACGCACATACTAACAAATTGTAGCAACTTCACTAAAAATACTACCAAACAACCAACATAAAAAACTTCATAAAATTAATCCATATAATATCCGACAATTACTTAAATGAAACTGTATTCCAAAATATAACTTCAAAATAACTACAACATAAAACACATATCACCGCCTCTAGTAATTATATCCACACAAACAAGTATATGCACAAAAGCTGAGTATCATCTACCATGTATTCAGTTGTGAAAGCAGAATGACTTATTATTTTTATTACTTCCAAGCTCCCAAGAAAATTAAATTTAGTCATTAAATGACTCATAAGGAGTTGATATACCATTAAAAAGACAGACAAAAATCATGGATTCATATCTTTCGCAATGTTATTTATGCGAATGTAAACGTAACGGCTTTCGAAAAAATCCTACAGAAGAAGAAGGAAACCCTTGCCGGTGAAGAAAGGCTTACTGGTGAAGACAGAACGTTAACTTTTGATTAGAGTAGCAGGAGAAATGCAAATTCTCTCCTAAAGTCGAAAATGTTGAAAGGATCCTTTTTTTCTAATATGCGACGGCCAGTTTTGACCTTACTCGTTTTTCTTCACATTCGGCTTCCCTTTTCAATTTTCCTCTCGCGTTTTTCCTTCAAGTAAGTATTTTTTATTCAATCATAAGCTTAAGAAGCAAAACTTCGATCAGTACGGAAAAGAACGATAACAGCTACTGAACCCGAGAAACCTATTTTTCTGAAAAATTGTTTTAAGATTTTAGAAATTTCAACCGACAGTAGGACTAACTGCTCGGTCAATGCCAAGAAATGTTTCCTTATAAGGAAACGCCTAATATTACCATTACCTTTATCATGTTTATAATGTTGAATTAATTTGCTTCGAAATGGTTAAAGTTTTCGGTGTTATGATGTCTACCAAGGCTTTTGCGATCTACCGTAAATGACGAGGCACTCTACGAAACAACCCTGTAATGGATCTAGGAAGGCTGCGTAAATATTTAAGATTGTGCTGCAGATAAAATATGCTGTCGGAGTTAGCTCCTCCTTAATTCCCAAATTGTCACCAAGGGTCATTCTCCCTATACTATAAATACTGGGCGACTTCTTTTTCATTTCTTCATTTCAGCGACTACAATGTAAGCTCTCTTAGAAGATCCACGTCTTCCCATTTGTGGAAGACGCCATGAATATTGTACACACATACACGTGCGTACGAACATTCACCAAAGAACAAACACAAATATTCACACACACTTACAAATGTTATTGTCTGTGTCCATTGTAAAATTATTTTGTTTAATACATATATTTGTTTATATGTATATATATATCTTTGTTTATATATATATATATATATATATATATATATATATATATAATATTAGTGGTTAATACACTCACACACACACACACACACACACACACATATATATATATATATATGTATATACTAGTAGCATGGCTCGGTGTTGCCCGTGCTTGATTCAAAAATCGTACGACTCATACAGCAATCGCTATCACTTGACTTAAAATATTTTTGCCCTTCCTTGCCTTTAAAGGAGTGCCCTTTGCCGTGCTGATGTTGCTATATGCCTTACTTCTTGCCTATCTCACGCTCCGAATTTTTTCTAAGCTCTATACTAAACATTAAATCTGTTACGAAAAAAGAACTAAACAAAATGAACACAAAACGATTAGCTTTAAAAAAGGACTCGTAACTGGAAAAACTGAATGAAAAAAGAATGTTAACAACAAATAATTTTCACACCCAATCCAGTTCTGCGGAATCAGAATCAACGTTAAGTTTAAGCAAGCGAATGAGCCAATTGGAGTAAAGTGCCATGCAGATTTACAATTTTCCCACTTATGACGAATGCAGCTATCGATTTTTTTGCATGCTAGCATGCTAGTTAACATTCGCGTCAGTCAGCTGTTGGCTCTCACGCTGGCCAATAGAATCTTCCTGCCTATTCGTGGCAGCCAGCTATTGGGTCTCACTCTGGCCAGTACAAAATGGCTGCAAACTACACGAAAACTGCCGTAGAAGCATGAAAAAATCGATTATTTCCACTATCGATGGGAGTTGGGAAATGCAAAGTCGGTCTTGGCCTTTCCGCTAACTTGGAGCATGTGCATGTAAATTTTGGTGCAAATCCGTCGAAAATTGCGGCCGTACATTTGTTACACACCACACACACACACACACATCCTGCCTTATATATATATATATATATATATATATATATATATATATATATATATATATATATATATAAATATCCAAGAGGATAGAATCCAGGTAGAACTCAATGTCCAGAACAGAGAAAGAATATAATAAAAAGGCTTAAACACTAATATTAGTGTTTAAGACTTTTTATTATATATATATATATATATATATATATATATATATATATATATATATATATATATATTATATATATAATGTTTCTCAGTGAAAGAAGGATGATGGGTAGTTCATCAACCCAATTATTATTGTCATGCTTCGTTGACAGCGAAGCCTTGAGGGTACGATGGAATCGTTCCACCAATCCGTTAGCACACGGGTGATATGCTGTGGTACGTATGTGTTTAGCTCCAAGGAGTTAAGTGAATTCCTTAAACAGACATGACTGGAACCGTGCTCCTCTGTCGGTAGTAACTACTTTGGGAATCCCAAAAATTGAAATCCAATCACGTAGAAATGTTTTTGCGACGGTTACCGCAGTGGTATCTTTAATAGGGATGGCAGTAGGCCATCGAGAAAAACGATCGACTATCGTCAAAAGGTAAGCATAACCTTGGCAAGTTGGTAGAGGCCCAACTAAGTCGAGATGAATATTAGAAAAACGAGCATCAGGCTCGCTGAAGGTGCCCACAGGAGATTTCGTGTGTCTATGTACTTTGCATTTCTGGCATTGTAGACACGTAGTGACCCAGTCACGAATCTGGACGTTCATATTCGGCCAAACAAAACGGTCCGAAATCAATTTAACGGTGGCTCTCTTGCTAGGATGTGAGAGTCCGTGCAAGTGGTCAAAAACCTGTCTACGCAGAGACGGAGGGACATAAGGTCTTGGGATGTTCGACTTTACATCGCAGTATAGGACCTTGTTGCTAAAAGGAGCTGGGCATTTCTGAAGTTCCAAAGAAGTGTCGGATAACACATGCTTCAGAGTTATGTCCGCTTCCTGTTCGTCGGCGATCAAGTCCTGACTGAGCGCATCAGTATTCACGACGAACATCTCAGTTCGAGATAGGGTATCGGCGACAGTATTATCTGTACCCTTAATGCATCTAATATCCGTGGTGAATTGAGAGATGTAGTCCAGATACCTGATCTCTCTCGAAATGTATTTATCTGAATTAGTAGACATAATGGAAGTTAAAGGCTTGTGGTCTGTAAAGATGACGAAAGACCTACCTTCGAGGAGATGTCTGAAGTGCTTAACAGCACGAAAGATAGCTTGCAGTTCACGCGAGAAGGTACTTTAGCGTGACAGTGCAGAAGAAAGCTTAGCAGAAAAGAATGCTATGGCTTTGCGTTGAGAGGCACGAACTTGTTCGATGACTGCGCCTATTGCGGATTCGCTGGCGTCGGTGGTCAGGTAAATGTCCGACTGAGGGTCGTCTTCTATGAAACTAAGCTTAGAAAAGTTGCCTAGAGCGGTTTTAGCTGCTCGAAAGGCATCCAAAGCTTCATTCTCCAGTGTTATCGCTTTATTTTTTTTCTGTAAAAGGTTTGTAAGAGGAGTCAGAATATTCGAGCAATTGGGAATAAATCTTCGGTAGAAGTTAATCATTCCTATAAAACGTCTCAACTGCTTAATGGAAACAGGGACGGGAAATTCAGCTATAGCTTTAATCTTATCGGCCACAGGAGCAATTCCGTTAGCATCAGTATGATGGCCTAAAAACTCCATGTGGTCCGATCCAAATACACATTTGTCAAGGTTCAGACAGAAACCATAGTGAGACAAACGTTGAAAAACTTCGTTTAAATGACGCTTATGAGAGGCAGCGTCCTCACTAGCTATTAAAATATCGTCGATATAGTCAAAAACGAAGGGGAGTCCACGCAGGACTTCGTCCATAAGACGCTGAAAGGTCTGTGCCGCGTTGCATAGGCCGAAAGGCATTTTTAAGAATTCAAACCAACCAAAGGGCGTGGTGACAGCCGTCTTTGGGATATCAGCAGCAGCTACCGGTATCTGATAGTAGGCTTTTGTGGGGTCTATTTTAGAGAAAATTTTTGCTCCTTGTAAGCCGGAAGCAAAATCGTGGAGATGCGGAATCGGATAGCGATCCCGGATAGTAATGGAATTTAACTTTCTGTAATCCACGCAAATCTATAATCATCCTTTCCTGGTTTACCAAGTGCAGGGGGGGAGCGTAGGGGCTGTCGGATGGACAAATAACACCATCTCGTAACATGTCGTCGAAAGCTTTCTTAGCGAATTTTAACTTATGAGGTGCTAAGCGACGAGGACGAGAAAAGGCAGGTTGACCAGTGGTCTTAATAAAATGCTGTGTCTGGTGTTTGGTTGAATCAATAGACCCAGTAGGACGCAGAAAGTCCTGGTACTGATTCAAAATGTCCAAATACTCCTTACTATGGCAAGTTGCCACGGTGATGCCAGTAGTGGTATGTTTGGAGTAGGTTCCAACAACACATAGTTTAGTCAGGTTATCCGTTAAAGAATGGTTGTTCATTCGAACGGCAAGATCATAGTGTGCCAGAAAATCGGCACCTAATATTGGCATTTGAACATCAGCAATAGTGAAATTCCAGGTAAAATCACGTCGCATTCCTATATTTAAGATAAGGGTCTTAGTACCGAAGGTGTTTATGCTGGAGCCATTCGCCGCTTGCAAGCGGAGCTGATAAGGCTTTAGACTTGCTTTATTACAAACAGGTGGCGGCGCCGGTGTTGACCAAGAAACGTAAATTATTACGTGTATCTAACACGTAGGAAAGGCGACTAAGCTTCTGTGAAGGTGCCTTGCCAGCAAGATTAGTCGCTCTCACTTGCTGTCGGTCTCGTTTCCCGCGACCGCAGTATAATTGCACGGCTTAGTGCAGTAACGTGCTGCAGAACCAAATCTACGATGATAGTAGCACATAGTGGAAGAAGAGCTATCATCGTCTCGGCTAGACGAACGTCGTCGACTCCTAAAACGACGGCGGGAAGGAAACCGGTTCCGACCACGGTTTTTCAGAGCAAATGTCATGTCTCTGACTTGCCGCTGTAGTTCTTCCACAGCTTTCTCCAAGGACCTGTGGTCACTGGATGCTTCAGCACTGTGTACTGGTGTCGTTTGGTGATCCAGTTGGGAGAAAATACGGTCTGCAGCGTCCGCTAACTGGTCGAGTGGGGTGTTCTCCGACATGGGCGCCAAAGTTTGGGTAATGGTGGTGGGGAGGCGATCCAACCACAGGCTTTTTAAAATTGGGTCAGCCATAATGTTTTTACCCAGACGACTCTTCATGAAACGTAAAAGTTGCGAAGGGGTTCAACCATCACGAGTTAAGTCGCTAAATAACTCGCGGATAAGCGCTTCTTCAGTACGGCCCATTCTCCTTAGAATAGCCTCCTTCAATTGGGTGTAAGGTTCAACCTCCGGGACGGCTTTCAAGAAATCGGACACTTCATCTACAATGGTGGGTGGTAAAGCTGATACCACGTGGCCAAACTTCGTCTTCTAGTCTGAGATTTTTCTCACGATAAAAATGACTTCCATTTGAAGGAACCAGTTCTTAATATTCCCTTCGTAAAAGGGGGGAAAGGGAGCAACGGCGGCGGCCATGCTCGACAACTCTCCGGCTTCACCAGACGTCATTCCTGCTACCAAGTTTAATGCACTTTTACAGGTTATGATCTGACCCGAAATAAACAGTGTTTTGTTTTTTTAGGAGAAATAACTCTTTCTCAAGATCATGTCGGGTTGGTCACCAATCTTGTAGCATGCAGTGCTGGCCTACGAAAAGGTGGCCTTGTGCCAGACACTACTCACGACTACCGAATCCACTAGCAAAGTAAAAAAAAAAAATAAATAAATGATAAAAATGTGATCTTTCAACCGTAGAATTATTACAGTCTCCTCAGTGAGGAAAAAGGGTTTTTCAACACATTTTGCATAAAAAGGTAAAAATAGATAGCCAGGAGGAACGACGAAAACGAGTCTGGTGGAAAAACAAACATAAAACTTTATTTAATAAAAAGTATTTTGTCTCAAACAGTGGAGACTATCAGGAAAGTAAAGCTAGTTCTTAGCAAGTAAGCAAGTTGTATAAGGCACAACACATTTATTTCGTCTTCGAGTTTTGATTTTAAAGGAAAGAATTACAGCCTGAAGATGAGGACATGAAGTCCTTGAAAGTACCTGCTGGTCTAAAAAATACGCCAGATCCATCTGACCACAATTTTATACATAAGGATCACATCATTCAGTGGATTGTTAGTAGTTTAATGCTTATATTAAGTCTGTTAGCGAAGAGATTTCGTCATTGATTGCATTAATATTGCTAATTGATTCAATGTATGATTATCTCTTTATAATATATATATATACATATACATACATACATATATATATATATATATACCGGTCTTTGTTGTTTTCTTTTGGGTAGACTCATTCCGAGTCTGCTATATTTGTAGTGGGCCTTATTTCAGGAGACTGCACGTGGTAATCTGCACAACGCGTACAAACACACGGCCCGCTACAACACCATAGTAGAAAATGGATGGTAAATATCATGCTATAGTAGAAAATGGATGGTAGATATATTATAGTGACACTAAGTTCTTCACGTAAGTGGACTCACAGCTAATTTAAACGGGTCTGTCAGGTGCAACAACTGCATCCAAACCCCATATTAATGCACTACGTATCTCCTTTGGACATTAACACGGGGCTTTACTCATACAAGGCGAATACCATCCTGTGATATAATATACCACGACCCTTTCAACTCTTGACCCACTGCAGCAAACATTGGCCTATAGCAATTGCATCTTTCGCGTGAAAGAAAGAAAAGAATACTTTTACTGCTAGTGTTATGTAATATCGGCCTTCCTCTTTGCAGTGAATGCTGGACAATCTCCTCAAAGATGAAGAAGAGGCTTAAAGCAACAGAAATTTAGATGCTGAGAAGACTATGGATCCAACATATGAGCTAACAACGAAGTTTTAGAGAAAATGGTAAAAAGGGACACTTATACTTAACATCAGAAAGTGACATAAAAATTTTACACAGAAACATAAAAGATTTTTGTGTACGATATAAAAATTTTGCTTTCCTGTCAACACCAAGTTCTTGTGCCAGACACAGAACTTAGTTGGTAGAAACTCGCAAAAATAGGTGCAACTTAAAAAAAAACAAGACTGTCGGAGTTACCTTCTCCTTAATTCCCTAATTGTTCACTAGAGGTCGCTCTCCCTACACTATAAATACTAGGCAACTTCTTGCCTCGTTCTCTTTTTCATTTCTTTCTTTTCTTTTCAGCGAACACATCTACAATGTAAGCTCTCTTAGAAGATAGCGTCTACCCACTTGTGGGAAGACGCCGTGAACATTATACACACACATACACGTACATACGAACGTTCACCAAAATACAAACTCTTTACGTTCACTCACAAACACAAATGTTGATGTCTTTGTCACTTGTAAATTTGTTGTTTAACACATATATTTGTTGACATATATATATATATATATATATATATATATATATATATATATATATAATCAGTCTTGTTTGTTTCCTTTACTTATGATGCGACACGACTTTGAGAATTTGCATGCACGTTATTCGTTTGCTATTAATACTGCAAATTCAGCATGGTCCCTTTATAAGATGACCACTGCGTAAAATTTTAAAAGGAACAACACATTTATTTACAATTACGAATTTGAAAAGTGCAAAACAAGGGTTGCACAAACATTTTCTTTTGTACGCCACTTTGGGTAAGATAACACTTTCATGGGGTACCAAAAAAAAAAAAAAAGAAGAAATCTATCTCTATATATAAAACTATGTGTGTGAGTGTGTGTATGTGTTCGCGAACTACTCGAGAACCATAAGGTATATTTCCACTAAATTTGGAACATAGATTTTACTCGATACTGGGTGTATCTGGGCCAGAAAATTAGTCATTTTAAAAAAATCAATAACTGATAATCAATAAATATAATGTTTAAATGGAAATTTCCATTAGTTTGGTTGTTTTAAAACTTTCAGACTTGCAGTCTAAGGCCGATTTTAATGAAACTTGATAAGTGTATGCAACTTACTGTCACGCTTATACGCTATATTGATTTTCGTTTCTATCGACACTGGAATCCTCAGGGTGCCCCTAAAAATTCAAATGGCTTCGATTTTGATGAAATTTTGCATGTTTGTCACGCTCTTACAATGAGATAGAAATCGGTTGTAGATTTTTAAAAATGCATGAGGGCCCCCCGGAATGACCCTATAGACCCCTTGATGCCTCAGTTGCTTTTCAAGTGTATTTTGTAGCAGTATTCTCCATTTTCAACGACAATTTCAGTACATATTGAGATTATATCGAGTAACTGAAGTAGTCACTTGGAATTCACTGAAAATCAACACTGGGACCCCCACGAGTTAGAGGACCAGCAGGGAACCCCAAAATTTTCAATTAAGTCTACAGCCTTGGCCATAAAGTCGATTAAATAGAAAACTTAAAAAAGATGTGCTTTATTATTTCAATTACTATTAGTCTTAAACCTGTCCTTTGGCTTGAAATTTGGGACCCCTAGGGTGAACCAAAAGGACTCCCGAATTTTCAAATTGCTTCGATTTCGATGGAATTTTACATGTATGTTACAATCTTAAAATGAATCAAAAACGAATATCCGATTTTGAAAACTACATAAGGGGCCCCAGGATGATCCATTAACACCTTGCTGCCCCATTAGTCTTTCAATTGTAGTGATTAGCAGCATTCCGATGAAAATTTGCACATAATTTGTGTTTAGATCAATCAACTCAAAATCAAAACTGACACCCCATGTGTCATAAATACATTATGAAAAATAAAGAAAAATCTTCTTTATTTTAGCTTTACATATTGGATGAAGTTCGTGATCTTTTTTTTGAATAAACCCAAGCAACGCTGGGTAACGCTGCTAGTTACGGATAGAAACAAGAAAAAGAATATTTCACAATTAATCTAAGAAACGGATTCATGTACAAAATTAATCCCTTGCAAAGTACAGAAAAATTGGGAAAAAACTTTGGAGAAAGGATTTAAGAATATGGCACAAGGCAGGAATTTTTCAAATGGTACCCACCTCTGTTCTTAACAATATTCAGAAACAGGACATCTCAGATCGGAATCGTTTTGTGTTATAAATTTAACTTGTTTGTTCTTGGGTGTATAATCTTCAGTCTTTGTGTCTGTCAAGTCAGATTTATAACCTCCGACTGGACTTTCATTGAAGTGTGGATGCTATGCTCAGTCCATTCTCGTTAACGGCACATCCTTGTCTCCTCTCTTCTTCTTCTCCTCTCAGCCAAATTGATCTGCCTCTGCCTGCTTTCTGATCCTCTCTCCAGACTCTGCCTCTACCTGTCCTCTAGATTGCTGGTAGCAGTCCTTTTTATTGAAAGAGTGATCGTGATATCGGCTCCAGCCAAAATTTAACATTGGCCAGTAAGCTTGTTTCTCATTGGCCAATATATTTAAAAAAAAAAAAAACTCTCCATATGTTCAAGAAAATAAATCTCGAAATCTTTCAGACAATTTTGGCGGTTCACCGCTTGAGCCTAACTGGCCATAAAAAATGCACAACATTTGACAAAACCGCCTGACCCACCTGAAGAATAAACTTTTCTCAAAACTAGTATATAATAAAAACAACCTAGACGATTATACATAGATGTTTAACATTTTTTACCAATAATAAAAATAATTTTTTATATAGAAACAGTTGAAATTATTATAACATATAATGAGGAAAGAGGGCTTGGAAAATTTGATACTCACAGGACACATTGAAGACAAGATGGACAGAGGAAAACAACGTACAACCTATCTAGTGAGCTTGACTAAATGGATGACCGAGCAAGACTTAGGAAAGATAACAAAACGACAAAATTTATTAAGACATACAAAGAAAGGACAGGAAATTGTGGAGATCCATAATCCCCAATGTTTTGAAGGGACACAGTACATAAAAGATCTAAATGTTTAAATGTACCTCTAAAAAATGTAAATATATTATAAACAAATGGGAAAAAAACGAGTCTTGTTCCAATTTACGGCCACATTACATTGAAACTGTTACGATTGCTAGGGGTTTGAATTTGGTATCAGAAGGTTTATTTTTTTTAGATGATTAGTTTACGGGCATGTTCAAAATATTTAACCGCAACAATTCAAAAACGAATCAATCAACAGGCAAGTGAGTAAGGAACACACCGATTATCAGATTTCAATAGAACAAAATAATGCATTTATGTACAAATAATATACAATTTAGAGAATAACAATTGATTTGAACTTAAATGGATATAGGTGTATTTTGCTGTGTAGAATCTTATCGTTAATGTTTGAAGGTGTTTGAAATTCCTATTATTATTGGTTCATAAAATTAAACTGTGTGTCCAGTTAAGTACTAAATTGTCCTTTGTTCAAGTTCAGTTACTAGTGTGTGCGTAAGTATATTTTGTATAATTAGCAGGAGTTGCGTACCTTTAGTTGAGTTAGAATTGGATTGTTCAATAACACTTTTTTTGAGTAGTGAGAGAAAATGTAACTTTTTCAAAGTATTGTAAGTAATGTTCTTGAGAGAGATAGTGTGCGCTTGTGGATTGTTGAGTCAGAGAATATTTTTTAGCGCGGCAAAGTCAGTTTTGACTGGCGTGGAGTTGATGGGCTTCTCTCTAGGTGTGGAGGTCTGACTGGTGAATTGGACTGAAATTCGTCCTTTTATTTGATTTGGGAAATCAAAGTAGGCTCCCAGCGGTCTGGCGGGAAAGCAGATTTTTGACCATGGATACACATTCTAGGGTCGTCTCGACCAACAACAAACCGAGTTTCACAATGTGTGGTGTTGATTGGTCAAAGCTAATTCTTATAGAAGAGTCTATTTTTAACGGGGGTGAGTAGACAAACATTGACGATTCTATAAAACATTGATTCCCGTACAACCACGGAAGCAACGTCGAACTTGATCAGTGCCTAGATAGGGAAAACCAGGTGCTGTAAGCTTGGATGTGCGGGCGGTGTGTAGATAATGGCTCGGAATTGTTAATAGGAGAGCCGAGTTCCAATTCCTGTTGGCGTCATTATAATCACATATGCGCGAATACCCCTGAAAGGGAAAGGTATGTATCCACTCCTTGTTTCCCCAGCTATGGATTAATTAGTAATCATATCACTAAAACCATTATTATCTAAAAAATATATAATTGAGTAATAAAATATCTAAATTTCGGCATAGGTGTTGAACTGTCACTTGACTAACTAAACAAAAACAACCAAACAATTTCAAATCAAGGTTCAAGGGTTTAAATTATACTGCTGAGTTAAAAGTTTAGTACATCCCCATAATCCCCTGAACACGTACTGCCCACTTGAGAGTGTATAGTGCCCCGTCCGCCACTAAGTGGAATGTTACTACCTCCATTGAGTCTAAATTTTGAAATTATGATAGACAAGGATTTTTTTAGTATAGTTAAGTTATCTCCCTTGAATCATTATAGAAAATTTATTTGTATTTATTTAGTGAGCGTACGCTCCTCGGCCTTGTGTGGAACCGGCGTGTAAAGCAGTGGCTCCCAACTATTTTTGGGCCATGCCACACCTAAGCATCTCTAAAACTCTGATGCCCCCACCCACCGTGACATATAGTTATTATTATTTAAAAAGTGAAGTCCTATTTACGTGGAGGAAGCCTACGAGACCATTTTTAACTAAAAGCAAGCTTCCAAAGAACATAAACATTCATGAAAGAGAAAGATAAAAGAACTAAAAGCTAGTTCAAGTACGAGGGAAGAAATTTCAAGAAATAGTCAATAATAATAATAATAATAATAATAATAATAATAATAATAATAAGTGATAAATAATAATAATAAAACAATCAAAGCCAACCGCCCAGATATTGTTATTAAAGACCACAAACAAAAAAAGCGCCTCCTTATTGATATGGCAGTCCCTGCTGACTGCAATGTATCTTTGAAGATCTTCAAAAAGCTATCAAAGTACAAGGACCTTGAAATCAAAATCTCATTGTGGCAGATAGGAACATCAACAATCCCTGCTGTAGTTGGAGCCCTCGGATTGATTGAAAAAGATTCCAGTAGACTCATTGAAGGAATTCCTGGAAGTCCATGCCTTAAAGAAATACAAAAAATTGTTCTCATCTTACGAAGGGCTTTATCTATGTAAAATATGTTTTTCTTCTCTTTTTTTTTTTTTTTTTTTGGCTCAGTGGGAAATGTCATGATGCCATTTCTAGCCTTAGGTCTCTGGGCGAGGACATAGAAAGAAATGTGTACACACCAGAAATCAAAGGAAGTAATAATAATAATATTAATAATAATAACAACAAAAATAACAACGTTTTGGGAAAAATGTCTGAAATAATAATAATAATAATAATAATAATAATAATAATAATAATTCCAGTAGACTAGTTGAAGGGATTCCTGGAAGCCCATGCCTCAAAGAAATACAAAAAATTGTTCTCATAAGTACAGCTTACACTTTACGAAGAGCTTTATCTATGTAAAATATGTTTTATTTTATTTATTTATTTATTTATTTTTTTTTTTTGTCAGTGGAAAGTGTCATGATGCCATTTCTAACCATAGGTCTCTGGGTCGGACCCGGAAAGAAATGTGTACACGCCAGAAATCAAAGGAAATAATAATAATAATAATAATAATAATAATAATAATAATAATAATAATAATAAAAGAGTATTTACCAGTAGAGAGGTAGAGAAAATAGAATAATGAAATATCGATGTATTCTCTCATAAGAAAACAACGCACTGTAATAACTGATTCTTGAATTGCCCCCATGACTCCCTTGAAAATCAAATTGCCCCCATGTGAGACGTTCGCATCACTTTAGGAATTACGGGTGTAAAGAATGTCTTTTCTACTTCTCTCTGCGTTTTTATGTCTCCAGACTTTTGGTTTTATTACCAGAAATGCCTAGTTCCTGGAATTCCAGCCCTTCGGTAGCATCTCGTTCATCGTATTTAAGATGGAGGGTTGGGGAAGACCGACGTCGGATTACACTATCTTTCTTGGCGTTGGATCAGAGTGCAATATCTGTTCTCTCATTTTTTTAAATTATGAAGATATGGCTAGTTACAAGGGATTCCAGCCTTGCGGCAGACCTTCCTCATTGCACTAAAGAGAAAGGATTGGTGGAGTAACGACTTTAGTGCTACAGTGGCCACGGGAACTGGGCGATTTTTTGTCCTTGGTACATATTTATGCGTATCGTACCCCCACATTAAAAACATCCTCGTGCCACATCTTACTTTCATGGAGAGGTAAATAGAAGTTGGCTAAGCCGCTTTTCCCAGTGTTTAGGCTGGGATCAGTGTGTAATACCTGTTCTTCGCTTCTCTGTCATGCTTCTGTCTTTGGACAATTCACAGAAAGGGATCTGAGAAATGCCTTGTTCCAGAGATTTCAATCCTGCGGCAGTGCTTTCTTCGTTGTATTAAAATAAGGTGGGTCGGTGGAATACCATCGCCAGTGTAATAGTGGTCACGTGAACCGGTCAATTGTTGTCATTAGCCTGTATATACGGTATCCGACATTAAACCGACCGTCTGTCACATCCCACCACCGTAAAGTGGCGTGTAAATAGTGCATCACAGTCCTGTCTGTTCTCCTCCTTTCTGACTCCGAGCGAAAAAGCAATGGGGGATTCCTAGTCTCAGGAATTCAAACCATGTGGCAACATCACCCTTATTACCCTAAAGAGGTCGGGGTGTACACCGACGCTAGTGTCATAGTACTTCGTCGTTTCCATCGTTCGATACTGTGCGTCTGAAAAATTACGCTTTTATCGCCGTCACCATGGTTTCTCGGACTTTTGGCTAAGATCAAAGTGTAGTATCTGATTGCCCCTCTACTTACAGCTTCCCTTTTTTCTTTCTTTCTTTCATTTTCTCACTGAAACTAAGTAATGTCTTACCCTCTTTCCACGCAATCAAAGCACAATAGTTCATTATTCATAAGGCCTTGGCGGGGCGTAACGGTCGTGTGAATTAACGGCGGATGGGACAAGCACAGTTATAACAGAATGTTTGCAAGGCAGGTTTTCGGCTAATTCACAATAGTTATAATCATTAAGTTTATAATTCTATATGCAAAAACTAAAAAGATTTTATGGCGCTCGGAGTTTGTAACGGGTGAGGTTACCAGTTTTTGCGGGAATCATCGATGTGTAGCGGCGTTGACCAATCTGTTGAGTAATATTTTCTTGCATAGAATATATATATATATATATATATATATATATATATATATATATATATATAAAGTGATAGCTTGTAATAGAGATAGTATTGCGGTCACGTCACATGAGAATTTTTTTAACAGTAGAGAGTATAGTGATGATGTATGCAACATGTAGTTCGTTGAGGACTAAGAAGTCCCTGGTTGAGAAAGGAGACACGTCTTGTCAGCACGCTATCATGTGTTCGAAGAGCGAAAGGAGAATGAGAGGATTTAAGTACTCTCCTTTTTTACTGCTGTATATAACAGGATCTAGAAGGCGTTAGAAGAAGTCCCCCAGTTTTTAAAAATTTCATCTCCACACCCGGCAAAACAATAGAGCCATTAAGACGCAAGTAGTTGCTGAATGTAAAAGAATAAGATAAAATATAAAACATTATTAAGGAAAAAGAACATAAAAAAACAGGAATTAAGAAGTCAAAAGATAGCCATTAACATTGCATTTTGTGATATACCGTGCTAATAGGAATGTATACTTGAACAACACGGTGGATAAAATAAGTAAAAGTTTATTGCAATAACCATAAGAAATAAGGTAACAGTTATGCGCACGATCGTCGCAAGTCAATCCAGTAGTGAGTACTACTATTGGAAGTTCGGTAGTTCTCGCGTAAGTCTGAGTCGTACTCAACAGATCCCAGCTACTCTGTAGTTCGTTGACTTACCGATACTTATAAGTAGTTGCTACCTATAGTGTAGTTACTCATGGGGGTGACAGGTTATTCCATTACATCACATTTAAATTATTGAAGATCAAACTTGACTGGAAAGCAAGAGGTCTGCAGAGTGCGATAGAAGAAACTGTTAGCATAGAACTTACGGTTGCATCTAGTAATTTAAACTGTAAGATGATGAAACCTTCCCGCCAATCTAGTACTGTGGTTAAATTAATAAAATCTAGGAAATATAGAGGAAAGTTCAGCAGAACAATTACAATGAAATTATTTATAGAAAAGGCAGAGGGAAGTTACATTACAGCGGCGGGAAAATAACTGAAGTCGCAATGCCTGGTCAGGACCCATAATATTGCGGATTCTTCTTTGGATTTTATCAAGAATATCTAAATATATAGCAAGAGCACCGGACCATATATGGCAACAATATTCAAAGCATTGACGAATGTAGACTTATAAATGTGTAAGACAGATTCCCGCGAGAAAAATTGTCTCGCACGACACAGTGAACCAACTTTCCTAGCAGCACACCTAGCAATGCATTCAATATAATCTTTCCACTTCATTAGTAAGACTTGTATCACTAAACCATTATTATCTCCAAAACAAAAAATTCTTACAATCTAAAAATATTTTCTGGTGCTGCCAGAAATTCTTCTGTGTATCTGGAGAAGCCATATTTTGAATTCCAGATTCAAGTAGGTCGGATTTATCTGTTATGTAACTAGTGGGAACATATTTCTCTCAAAGAGTTAACCTCGATTCATGGGTCCTTTCCCAATATAAGGCCTGCGAACCGGATATATTTTTCAGATCTTGAAGATATATTCCCCAAAAGAAAACGGCACAATGGGCTTGTAAGCTGCACCACGTGGCAGTTGGCTCGCCCGGGGGTAGAAGCGAACAACTCATGTACCTTAACTCCAAGCAGTTGTCTGACGGACTTGACCACTTTCGTCACTCTATGAAGTGACGTCACTCATCGGCCGTCACGTGACCAACGTCACCTCAAAAGGGAGATAATCGCCTTTTGTATCCCTACAGTGTGGTAATCCCAAAAGTTTCTTAGTCAGGTCGGATTAAGGAATTTTAATCAAATAAAAGCGTGAAACATTGTCATTGATGATTGCATTTTTATTATCCTTTGTAGCTTTTTTGAAAGTTAATTATTATTATTTTTTTTAATTCTAGAAATTACTTTATTTATTTATTATATTTTTTATTATATTTTTTTTATTAGGTTGGTGCAAAATTAATGACGTAATAATGTCGTTTTTTGACGTTAAAAATACGTCAAAAAACGATATTATTACGTCATTATTTTTGCACCAACCTAATACTTATTATTTATTATATTTATTTATTATTTTATATATTTATTATTTAACTCGTACTATGAATAGTTAAACGCAATGGCGGGTCTGGTAAAATACAGACACTGATGAGAACAACAAAAGCCCGGTAGCTATGAAGAACCATCATTGTAGAGTGAATTGCTGGATTACCGCCCTTGACTAAAATTACTGATTTTTGAAAGACTCGATCTTTTTTCCCTTCAACTTCTGGACTGACAACAAGTGATTTTTCTTCCTCCCACAAAACACCCAGCATGTAAGTACTCCGGATACATCAACTGAAAATTGTGTTGAACTATCGATAACTTCAACGATAAAATTCGTTTCTTTCTTTACATTGCTATAAACGTGTCTTGTTTTAATACATTTATTAATTGTTGTGTTGAGGGTGTAGAGACCAGTGGTTCTCAAATGGTGCGCCTGAGCGCCCTGGTGCGCCTTGGAAGATGTCTAGGTGCGCCTTGGCATTCCAGAGAAATATGTGTCCATATATATATATATATAAAAATAAATAAATATACTTTATTATATTGCGGTACCCGCCTCGTTCATATTTATGTGAATTAGGCTTTTCTGCTCTCACCACAATTAAGTGCAAAAAGAGGGGAACTCTTTAATGTATTGACGAAGAAATGAGAGTTTGCCTATAAAATAAACGCCCAAACTTTGAAGAAAGACTCATCAGGCACATGTTTCTCATAAACACAAGAATGAATAAACTTAAGATATGTTTCATTTTATATAATTTTTATTGAATTATTTCTTTTATGCAATATTTGACTTCATTAAAACATATTTTTCCGAACTCTGTATATAGTGTACCTACAATTATCGGTAGGATTTCAAGTGCACCCCCACTTGAAAAAGATAGAGAACGATTGGTGTAGACATTTTCAGGAGCATTTATGTGACTAGTTGATTTATAGAGCGCAGAAAGTTTTTGGTTCTTTTGGCTAACTCGTATAAGATAGTGACAACGAATGTTAATTATTCCGGGTACTGTCCGGAATAAAGCAATCTTAACCCAATATACAACATAATGATTAAGCAAGGCATTTAAACAAGTGAATTAAAAATGAACAAGAAGATAAAGATCTGTCATCAACAAATAACAATTTACTTGGTTATTTATATATACATCGTGTGATGAATATAATAAGACGCTTGGAAACAAAGGTAAGTTCATATATACACATTTAAAAGGGAAAAGATAAAATACACACATTTAGGTGCGTTTAATGAAAACCATTTGAAAGGGGAAAGTTACATACAACACATTTAGGCGTGTTTAAATAAACCCCTGAAAATTGAAAGTTACAATGACATATATTAATAAAATCATGAAAATGGAAAAGTACAATGACACACGTTGAGGTGTGTTAATTAAATCCATGAAAATGGAAAAGTTCAAAGTCAAAAACACATTGAGGTATATTTTAATAAAACCTCTTGAATAGGGAAAAGTTTATAGACCAGCCACACATTGCGGTGTTTTTAATAAACCAATCGAAAAAGAAAAAAGTTCATAGATAAGACACACACTTGGGTATGTTTAATAAATTCGTTGAAAGGGGAAAAGTTCATACCTTGGATTCATTGTAGAATCTGCATCAGAGAAGCGTAGAATATTTCAGTGGATTACTAAATCGATTGATTTGATAACGCTAGATTCATTCGCTAACAGTCTCTTGTTTGCTTTATAGTCTGTATTTATAGCTTCCCTTAAGCATTTGCTGGCTCACCAAAAAAGTCCCTCGAAAATGCGAAAGAAACGCTCTCAGTGGTCGATTAATAATTTGTATATTTTGAATGTTTTCAACATTACCGGAAGTGCCACTCAGATCCTTATGTGCAAATAACTGATTTTGGTCATTCGACTCCTGACTCTTGAGCTGGAAACAAGTTTGTTTAAAAATACGTGTATCGTGTCATTATTAACAAAACTCATCATTAAATTAGTATTTAAGCTAAATCATCTTTAAATTAAAATTCCCAGCGTCTCTCGTGCATGCGTAGTCGCATCAATGGAGACATAAACCTAGTCCGATCCAATCCTAAAAGATGGCGAGGCTCAGTCTACCCAGATTAAAAGTGAAAAATAAAAAAATCAGAATGCCCACGAATACAACATAACACGAAGAAATTATTTTTTTTACATAGGCAAAAGGAAAACCAGATTGAAGTAATCATATATTTCTGTACATATTAGCATTTGTTTTTACATGGTAAACATTGTGTTTGTTCTGTTCGTAAAAAAATAAACAAAGTTCAAATTTTCGACAAAATTTTCCATTTGTTAAAGGGTGGTTCCTATGCCTTGGACAATATATAGTGTATATATATGTGCGTGTGTCTGAAGCACATTTTTACGGAAAGTATGCGTGGCTGCTAAGTTCGTCTGTGTGTGCGTGTGGGTGGTGGGGTGAAGCACATTAGTAGAAACGTATGTGTGTTGTGTGTGTGGTAATACGTGAAATCTGATTATGGTGGTTCCAAAAGTAAATTTACATGCAGATGGATGATAAGACTTACTTTTTGCCACGGTTATGAATATTTCTTTGAGTTGTGTGAATATTTATTGAATAGCGTATAATCGTCGCTGACTGATGTGATGTCATGGTAACAAGAGAATTCTGGTCGGATGTTTACAGATCCAACCGCCTGACATCGACGGGTGATCCATGTCCATCCGCTGACTTTGTTTTTGCTGTGTGTCTGAAAAGTATACATAGTTATCCTGATCACGTGATTGGCTCCAAACAAAAGCTTTTCGAGATAGCATCTAGCGATCAAATCATTTGAAGTTGAAACATACGGACATAGTCGGAAGTATAGCACGTAACTGTACTGTCCAATCAAATTCCAGAAATCACTTATTTAATTTTGGATCCTATTTTTTTTTATTACTGATTAATACAAAAGTTTTTGTTTTAGTGGTTCTGAGCCTATTTATGTGTTGGCGTTTCTTACTTATTTGTGTTTCACCTATTGGTTGTAAAATATAGGATTTTATATCTTATAGATGAAACGCGTCACGCGAAAACTTGTTTCACTTTGGCATATATATATTGATTTTCAAAGCGTAGCTTAGATGTGGCACAAGGCCGGAATTATGGGACATCCAAGTGAGGATTGAACTCACTTCTCAGTCATAATTGTTTTAGCCGAGCTGCCTCACTTTGTTATATATATAGGCCCTAGCAATCAGCGCAGGCGTCCCTCAGGGGTCACTTCTTCGACCAACCCTCTTTTTACTTTACATAAATGATCTGCCCAAGAGTATACTTGAGTTTAAGGCCCAATTAGAGCTTGCCAAACCAACAGATTTAACAGTACTCAACTTGTCAAGCTATCTGCCTTCGGGCAGGAGGAACACAGACGAGACTATGTCAAAGGGCAGAGTCTCGTCTGGGGAGGTAGACAGCTACCCGACTCAGTTTATATGAGGTTTACGGGGAATTTTTGCCGGAGTCTACGGGTTCGGAAAGCCCCACGTTAAAAACCGACCTTGTGCCACATCCCGCCTTTGTGGGGAGGACTTGGGTAAATATCAAGTTTAAGGCCCAATGGTCTTTCAATGCACGGAGCCTCCCCTAGGGGACATCCATTTATTGTGACTGGGGGTAGAACACACGATAAGAAAACAACCATAACAGATATGTAGAGAGATGTTTAATTTTTAATTTAATTTAATTTTTCTAATTTTCGAATCATTTATTTTACATTCAGACCAAAATTGAGAATAATCTGTTTGTGTTCAGAGTTCTGAGTGAATTGGTCGAAAGTACTTGGACAACAAAAACAGAACAAACTCATGAAATTTGGACAGTCTATTCTCAATTTTGATTTGGAAGGATATAAACATATTTGAAAATTTAAAAAATACAATAAAATATTTGTTGGTTCAAATCCAATAGGGAATGACAGTCAAAACATACCCCTCCCCAAATTTATAGCGAAATCGTACAGATGAATGCTAGGATTTCTTCCAAACCAATAAGATAGACCACTTCTCGGTTTCATCCGCCATATTTCTGTTCTTTTCTGTCTTGTAGTCAGAACGCTGCGATCACTTGTCTGTATCCCTTTTGTGTGTTAACACCATTCTTATCTGAAGAAGTCCGGAGCGTACAACGGCAGAAACGTTGTGAATATTACAATGAAGATGTAGATAATGTAAATAATGCAAGTAATAGTAATTCCTCATTTCAGCGATATAGACAGATCCTGAAGAAGGCCGGATCGTACAGCGGCCGAAACGTTGTGAATATCACAATGAAGATGAGGATAACAGTCCGAGTAACGTAAATAATACAAGTAATCCTAATACCTAATCTCAGAGATATAGACAGATCCTGAAGAAGGCCGGAACGTACAACGGCCGAAACGTTGTGAATATCACAATGAAGATGAGGATAACAGTCCGAATAATGTAAATAATGCAAGTAATAGTAATTCCTCATCTCAGAGATATAGACAGATCCTGAAGAAGGCCGGAACGTACAACGGCCGAAACGTTGTGAATATCACAATGAAGATGAGGATAACAGTCCGAATAATGTAAATAATGCAAGTAATAGTAATTC
Organism: Acanthosepion lycidas; assembly: GCA_963932145.1. Classification (NCBI taxonomy): domain Eukaryota; kingdom Metazoa; phylum Mollusca; class Cephalopoda; order Sepiida; family Sepiidae; genus Acanthosepion; species Acanthosepion lycidas. The sequence goes on from OZ010603.1 coordinate 31,018,992, forward strand.
CTCATCTCAGAGATATAGACAGATCCTGAAGAAGGCCGGAACGTATAGCGGCCGAAACGTTGTGAATATTACAATGAAGATGATAACAGTCCGAATAATGTAAATAATGCAAGTAATAATTATACCACATCTCAGAGATATAGGCAGACTATTCTTATGTTGTGAATCTTTTTGCCCAATTACTGTTGCTTTGACTACTTTTGTCTTGCATATATTGTTTGCTTACTGTTATTTTTAAGCTTGTTCTTTTCTTATGTTATTGATTATTGCAGACTTTATCAATTCTGCTTGTTGGGCATTTCTGCCAATTACATTTAATCATTAACATTACACTATATTAAACCGACAAATCTAACTAATAATGTTAACTATCAAAATTTGTTCAAATGAATTCTTGCCAACTAATTAAACTACATATATGTATTTTTCTTATTACTATAAAAAAAATTATACATAGTGGGTGTGTTTACGAAGATATCTCTCTGTTTTAAACAGTATAATTGAAGGCTGCGTGCTTGGACAATCAAAAGTTTAAACCAGTAGCTATCAACCGGAGTTCATATGGACCTCTTCCATGTAAGATTACTGAGGCTCCACACAGAAGAATAGGTAATTAGGGGTTCACACTAATAATTTAGTGGTCCATAGAGCAATTTCACTCCGGAACGGTTTTTATAACTGAGAATTGGAATTTTTGCAGTATTCTACGCCAGATTAAAATACTAAAAATAAAAAAGACAACTCTAAAACTAACAGAAAACGAAATCAAGCAATCTAAGTTAGCGTTCCTTTACGGATGTGTTGATTGTAAAAGTTGGATAAAAACTGAGAAGGATATATAACGGGAAATTATATAAAGAGTATAATTATTATATAAATTAATTAAATATATTAATAATAAATAATAATATTAATTTTAAATATTAATAAAGTAAGATTTTAATATGTCAATTAATTAATATAGTAATAAACTCGACATTGTCAAAATGGGTGATCTTCGACTATCATTGTCATCGATGGAGTCGAATATTAAAAAAAAATTGCAGAGTAGCATTAACCACAATGATCTCATTAAATAAATCTGCACTTTTTAAAATTTATAAAGTACTCACATATTTTAAAATGGTTTATTATTAGTTATTTTACTAGTGCGCATAAATGTTCCGTAGAATTTAGTTGTTAAATTAGTTTTACTTTAAAACAAAACGTATACATTTACTATTTCTATAATACCGGACGCACGGTGGATTAATGGATAAGCGGCTCGGATTCCAGTCGAATCCGTTGCATTCACTTACGTGTTAATACCCTTGGGAAAGGTATGAATCCACTTCTTCTTCCCGGGTTCTATAGCCTTGGATGACAACTGGCCTAGCTCAGAAAGAAATAGCAACCTACTGCGGGGAAAAAACCTGCCTCGTCAGATCGAAAGATACATGATCGCCTAAGCGTGTATCATGCATAGCATATAACAGACTGATATTCATTTACGTGCTAATACGGAAAGGTATGAATCCTCTTCTTCTCCCCGCAGATATGGGTATATAGCAGTACAGACCGGATTCTATAGGCTTGGATGGCAATTGGTCTACCGCAGAAAGAAATGACAACCTACTGCGGGAAAAAAACCTGCCTCGTTAGATCGAAAGATACATGATCGCCTAAGCGTGTATCGCGCATGGCACATAACTGGTTTCTATAATACTCTTCTTAAACTTATCTCTTAGTAAAAAAGCGTTTTTGTCATCGAATGTTTTGAAAGAAATTGAGAGTAAAAGTGGCCTATATGTAAAAAAAAAAAAAAGTAAAAGTAGTTCATTGGTCTAAACAAAGAAAATGTATCCTTCAAGAGGGATCGAAATATTGCCAAAAACAATTCATGTTGCTAAAAACGACTTCAAAGTAGGTGTGTTTTTTTTAAGCATCTCAGTCGCGGAAAGCCACCACAGCAAATCAAGGCTCAGATACTTTTTTTTAGATATTTGTACACATATTTACTCAGTTGTATTATGAGGTCTGACCAAAAAATGTTAACGAAGCTAAAGTATTCAGAGTGAAGCCGCTTATTACAGGTTAACCTTGAACTTTGTGGCGCAAACACGCTTATAACATTCCCACTTACTTCCGTTGTTTATAGCAGTGATTGGAAGGAGAGTGTGTAGAGTGTGGTCGTTTCACCACACCACAGAGATTTCATCAATGACCAGGGCTAGTGCAGCAGTTTTTGGCTGAGCACAATATTTCTCAGATGCGACAGCCACTATATTCCCCAGATCTTGCTTCTTGAGCCCTTTTCCGTTTTCCAAAAATTAAATCCATCTTGAAAGGAACAAGATTTCAAGACGTCGAGGAAATCCAAAAGAATCTGGCGATGCAGTTGCTTGCTATCCCCCATAAAAGGAGTTCCAGGAATACTTTATCCAGCACTGTTTCCATTAAATGACACTGGATAAAGTATGTAGTTTCAGAAAGGACTACTTCGAAGGAGATTAAATGCTGAATTGATATGTGTTGAAGTTTTATTTTTTATAGCACCAGTCCTGACACGTTTTGATCAAACCTCGTATGTACCATTTTGTTCCACTACTTTTCGCCATCTTTGAGGCCGCTTCATGATTTAATCCTTACCGGAAATTGCTATCTTCCCGGCAGAGTCGGATTAAGACCCATAGGGGCCCTAAGCACTTGAAAGCTTTTCGGGCCTCCATACATCTGCGAGTTGAGTATGCTAGTATGGAGTCTTGGGGAGTAGTGCAAATAAAGGATATCAACCAAGAACATGTATCGTGGAAACACTAGCTGGAAATAAATATGGAAGGAACTGAAGGCACAGATGACCATCGAGAGAGGCTGATCATCAGTTCCAACCTAGAACAACATCAACCAAGAAAGAACCAATCGCAGCTGAGCAGCTATTGTCACATGGGCCACAACCAGATTCTAACAGGATTGTGACCAGAAGTGATTGTGTAATCAACAAACAAGCGTGTCACATGACTTATGGTTAGCATAATGTCAAACGAACATGAAGGTAGTCTACCCCTGTTCACAAAAATTAAATCATATTAATTAATAATACTAACTTATTCAAAAGAGCTGATGAGATGTCTGGAGTAAATATAAACCTCATTATCTCTTTTGGATCATTCCCTTATTAACCAATCAGAATGGCAATAAAGATTCACTGCGGGTCAGTTGTCTTCTCGTTCATAATGCCAACCCGTTGATTCAAATATTCATAGTGATCGAACTATTTCTTTAGACATATACAACAACATCATATCATTTACAATTTCAGGGGGGCCTTCTTGCCTTGATGCCTTAAGCACGTGCTTATTTTGCTTAATGGTTAATCCAGCCCTGCTTCCTGGTGATAAACTGGCCTAAATGTTTTTTTTTACAGGTTTCCAGAAGACTGAAGTTTTTTCCCGTTAAGAGAATTCTGTAGGGATCGAAATGGTAATCCGAAGTTAAGCAACGTCGAGCCTGGTCAGTATCTAGACTTAGGGATCGAAATGGTAATCCGAAGTTAAGCAACGTCGAGCCTGGTCAGTATCTAGACTTAGGGATCGAAATGGTAATCCGAAGTTGCCCGCTCAGGTGAGTACGGTGCGTGTTCCAGGACATCCCAACCAAGCTATACCAAATTCTGCCGGGTCTGCAAAGAGACGTGTGATATGGCGTTGTCCTCATAAAATGCGATACCCTTTCGATTGAAGCTCATGGTTCGCGTACGAAGTTAAGCAACGTCGAGCCTGGTCAGTACCTAGATGATTTGTTATATTCACTTAACCTTGGGAAAGGTGTGAATCCCTGTCTTCTCTCCCCTCAACTGTGGGTTAATTAGTAAATCCTGTGTTACTAAATAATTATTATCTTAAAAATTACTTACAGTCTAAAATATTTTCTGGCTTTAAATAACCTGCAAAAGGGTGATAAGCCATAAATAAACGGATCAATGAATCCGACTTAACGAAAAAAAAAATAATGAACCGCATTTCTATCTGTATTTCTGTATTATACAGGGTGCGATGGGTAAATTGTCGCCATTTTCTATTTTTAAGAAAAGAACTTCAGAATTTATTGGTGATAAACTCAACTCGGAGGCCTACATTAATTGTCTTGAGAAGGTCGTGCTGCTCTGGGTCAAGAGGGTGGTTGCCGGGAGACTCTGTGTTTGGCAACAGGACTCTGCACCATACCACACAAGCAGAAGAACTCAGTCATGTCTGTCAGTCAATTTTTGCGACCACATCACCTCTGGCTACCTAACTCCTCAGACTGCAACCCCCTTGGTTATTATGTGTGGGGCTCAGTTGAGCGAGAGACCAACAGAACTCTTTGTAACACTAAAGATGAAATGAAGGCAAGGATTCACCAATTTCAGCAAGGAGACCGTCCAGAAGAGATGCAGGAGATTCCGAAGTCGTCCGGAGGCCTTGGTTGAAGTCAATGGCAATTTAATTGAAAGAATTTACTGATTACTATTTCATGATATTTTTATGTAATTTTGGTAAATATATCTTAAAAATGAGATGTCAGTGTCATTTTCATTTTTGTGTAATTTAGACGACAATTTATCAATCGCACACTTAATGATAACAATATCACCTAACCTCTTCAAAGTAAGGCAGAAATTATAAAAGTTAAAACATTATAAATTCTAATTAAATTTCAAAATTCTTGTAAAATTCATTATTCATCGAAAACCTTTTTTTTTCTTATGTCAATAATATTCCTATAATATATATATATATATATATATATATATATATATATATATATATAAGCAATTAAAAACTTTTCTAATTAGATAATGTCACAGTTTTATTGCATTTTTTATTTTACGATTCAGAGCAGATTTTCGGTAACTGAAGGTACTGTTTTACAAACAGTAATTGACGATCTAAATTCTCCAAGGAGTTCTGCTTTTAGCTAATATTAAAGATCTGCAGAATATAATTTTTTGAAATTTCTTTAATAAATGGGCAGAAACAGATGTAAAAAAATATCTTCATCATGATTTTCTAAAAAAAAAACAAACATTTAAAAAATAATTTCATTCATTTGTGGATATGTTCTGAAAGTTTCGTTAAAATCCGATAATTATTTGATTTTTGCTAGAATTTCGAAATCAGTTTGTTTTTTCACTGGAAAAAGACATTAAAATTTCTTATACTAAACTTTGGCCACCACGCGGACGAGAATAAAAAAAAAAAAATAATGGAAATTTCGAACGTTTCTAAAAAGGATAGAATATAAATATAATTTAATAATGAAAATATTTTTAGTCTGTTGTTTGAATTTTGGTATATTTGTGGCAAATGAAAAGTATACAGAGGAGCATATTGAGACACAGGTTCACATATGTGAGTCCCCGTGTAAAGACTTAACATACTAATTTTATTTAATAAACTTAGTATGGCAACTGCTATACCGCAGAAAGAAATGGCAATCTACTGCGGGAAAAAAATCTGCCTCGTCAGTGATGTATCGAAAGATACATGATCGCCTAAGCGTGTATCACGTACGGCACATAACTGGCTGAATATATTAAGTCCATACATGGGGATTAAGTCAAAATTAACTCAGGGATAATAAAATGTATTATCTTTCACTTAACTCGTATTGAGGGCTACAAGAAAAGACGGAAAATGAAAACGGACATTCAATAATAAAAGTATTTAAAATGGGGGAAATTATTCAGGAAATGTTTTTCCTTTTTTTTTTTTCCTTTCTAAATTTGACTCTTGCTTACATAATGCCACAAGTCATGGGCAACTTCCTCTCTTCTTCTCATAAAATCATTTTATTTTCATTTTTATTTTATTTGGGCGGGGGGGGGCGATTTTCACTTTGGCATGCAACAAAGACACATACAGAGAGAGGGAGAGAAAGAGGGAGAGAGAGAAAGAGAGGGAGAGAACGAAAGAGAGAGAGAGAAAGAAAGAGAGGGAGAGAAAGAAAGAGAGAGAGAAAGAAAGAGAGAGAGAAAGGGAGGGGGAGAAAGAGAGAAAGAGAGGGAGAGAAAGAAAGAGAGAGAGAGAGAGAGAGAGTTAGCCTCTTCAGAAATGTTCCTCAGACCACCACTTTTTTTATTTTAAAATGGCGCATTTCCGAGATTTATTATCTTGAAAAAATTTCCCACGTTTTTTAATTTTTGCAAACACACACACACACACACACACACACACACACACACACACACACACACACACACACACACACACACACACACAGGCGACAGTCCGTTTCATGCTATATGCAATCGATTGCATATAGCATGAAACAGACTGTCGCCTCTAAGTGTTGACTTCTATGTTCACTTTTATATTTACACACGCTCTATCTCTGATATTGAGCACTTTATCCCATAAATATAGCACACCTTAAGACTATATTTCTTCATATATATATATATATATATATATATATATATATATATATATATATATATAAGTATTTCACCCCAAGCAAGGCGGGTTGCCACTAGCACGCAAGGGGTTACAAGGAGTGGGAGCGAGAGAACAAAGAGGAGTGATAGAGGAAAGGATGAAGAGAAGGATAGGGAATAGATGAAGGCATCTGGAGATGTCCATTGATATTTGAATAGTTGGAGATTATAGCTATCAGGGTGGGCAATTCGAAAGACGGGAGGTGCGAGACATGAAGCTATTGGAGTAGAAGAGACAGCTACATTTAACAGTTTCGACAGTGAGGGTCGAGATGGCAGCCTAGTTGCACGTTTAAATTCATGCCGTCGGGGAACTAGCGAAAGTATCTCGTCGGAGCAGTTACTGTGAAAGTATTTGTAGAAAAGACAGAGGGAGGCGACGACACGTCTGTGAGGGAGCGACTTTAGACGAGATGCCAGATCAGGGCCAATTACATTGCATATCCGTCTCTGGATTTTGTCGATGACCTTAAGACCAACAGCGGGGGCAGCAGACCATATATAGCAATATCCCATGCAAGGGTGAATGGTTGATTTATACATTTGAAGGATGGACTCGGGCGAGAAAAACTTTCTGGCGCGACACAGGGAACCAACTTTCCTTGCTGTGGAAGAAGCTATTGATTCAATGTATTCGTTCCATCTCAGGTCAGCGGACAGTGTGAGACCGAGCAGTCGCAAAGAAGTGCTCTCGTGGAGTTGAGCATCAGGCACTCTAATGGAAGGCAGGGATGGTCCCCTGTGATGAGTAATAGCAGTTTTGTTTTTGAGGCATTAAAGTTAACCAGCTAATTCTTGCCCCACTCCACAATCAATTAGAGGTCCTTTTCGAGACAAACGACCAGGTTAGTTCTGTCAGTGAAACCAGATTTGCTTTTGAGACAGGAGTAAATAGTAGTGTCGTCTGCATAGATGCCTACTTGGGAACTGATGACATCGGGAAGATCGTTAATGAAGATGAGGAACAGAGTAGGATAGAGCCTTGGGGAACACTTGCGTTCATGGGATAGGAATTGGAGGAGAGTCCGTTAAGGATGACCTTCATTTTACGGTTGGACAGGAAAGATCCTATTAAGTCAAATAATCAACCTGAAATTCCGTAACCCTGAAGCTTACGGAGGAGGCTGGCATACCAAACCTTATCAAACGCTTTAGAGATATCTAGAGCCACGGCACGAACTTCTCCGTTATTGTGAAGTGCTTGGTAAACAATTTCAGCTATGACCGTGAGCACATCAGCTGTAGAACGGGCAAAGCAGAAACCATATTGCTTGTCAGAGAGCAGATCATGGGATATAAGGTGCTTGACAAAAGCTTCAAAGACTTTGCCGAAGAGTGGTAGGAGACTGATAGGACGGTAGTTAATTGGGTCAGAAGGGTCTCCAGAGTTCTTAAAGACAGTAACAATGGATGAGGACTTCCAACAGGCTGGAAAACAAGATTCATTGAGGCAGTAGTTATATAATTTGAAGAGGACAGGGGCCAGTTCAGGATCACATTTCTTCAGGACAATGGCTGGTATCCCGTCACCACCGCTAGCCTTGTGGGAGTCTAATTTAGAGATGATGTCCAATAACGACGAAGGTGTTATGTGCAACTCGCGCAATAGAGCCTCAGTTCTCGAGGAAAATTGGGTGTGGGTAAATCGGATGAGTCGAGTGTTGAGTTGGATGAGAATTTCCGAGCAAAGCACTCAGCCATATCAGCTGAGGAGATCAAGACCTCAAATAGGTTGAACAAAAGCGGTATTGTGGGTTTGATGTTGCAGAGACGCCAATGATCCTTGGAGCCGAATTTGCGAGATGCAATACTTTGTTTCATTCTGTCAGCAAATAATGACTTTGCTTCATTGAGGACATGTTTGCACTCGTTACGTGCTGAGACAAAGAAATGTCTGTTGCAATATGTTATGGTCCGGTTCCTTGTACCACGATGATAGTCCAAGGTAGAACCAATAAAGAAGAACTCGAACAGGGATATGGAATAACACAGATATATTACAAACAGGAATATATACAGAGAAGTAGAAAGTGTTAGTACGAACAATCAGGTTTAGTAGCAATTGTTTGAACGCGACTCTGTTTTGGACTGCCTCTGACTCGACTGACTGACTCGCTCGCTCTGACTGACTGACAGAATCCTGACGGACTTCATTCCAGACTGAACAGTATTTAGTCACCCCCCCACGAGAGTATTATGGGGCACAAGTGGGATCTCCGAGCCCGTGGGCTCGGCCAAAAATATGCCCTTTAAACCCGTATAAACGGGTTCAGGGTCGGTTTACCTCCCCGAAAGAGACACCGCCCTTCGGCGTAGCCTCGTTCGGGTTCCTCCCCGCCTGAAGGGAAGGAGTTCAACCGATCAGCCTGTCGCCCGACTTCGGGCTGAACTCCCTGCTTCCTCTTGAGGCGCAGTATTTATTACGTATGGAATAGTCCATTATGTTATTATGGGTAAGGTCCCATAACACAATCAGACATATCTCTACGGTACAGGGGGAAGAAGTGATTCCTGTGGGCAATGATAACTGAGCAAGCAGCTGAGAACAAAAGGGATGAACGCGATTTAACCTTATATTTCCTTGCGGGGATGAAAGCCTCGATTCCAGCTTATACCCAGGAGGAGACCTCGGAAGTGCATTCTTAAATGCGGAGCGTAAAGACCACATCCCAGGGAACGTAGAGAAGGAAGTCCCGGAACGAGTTCGTGTCTGTTCGTTGATAACAAAACGATGTTCTGTTGGTAGGAGCTTCTTTGCTGTTTTTTTTTTTTTTTTTTTTAAGCATTTCACCCCAAGCAAGGCGGGAAGCCACTAGGACGCAAGGGGTTACAGAAAATTTAGAGCAAGGTCAGATAGGAGTGATAGAAGAAAGGATGAGGGTAGTGGATAGATCAAGGCAACTGGAGATGTCGATTGACATTACACTTGAATAGCTGGAGATTATAGCTCACAGGGAAACAGTAATAGGGAAGGGAGTTCCACAGGCGAGAGGTGCGAGACATGAAGCTATTAGAGTAGAAGATACTGCTACATTTAGGTGTTTCGACAGTGAAGGGTGAGAGCGGGATGCCAGCCTCGTATGGCGCTTGAACTCATGACGTCTGGGAACCAGCGAATACAGCTCCTCGGAGCAATTTCCATGGAAGTATTTGTAGAACAGACAGAGGGAGGCGACGGCGCGTCTGTGAGAAAGTGACTGTAGACGAGACGCCAGGGCAGGGCCAATTACATTGCATATCCGCCTCTGGAGCCTATCAAGAACCCCGAGGCAAACAGAAGGGGCACCAGACCATATATGGCAGCAATACTCCATGCAGGGGCGAATTGTTGTTTTGTAGATCTGGAGGATCGACTCCGGGGAGAAAAACTTCCTGGCGCGACTCAGGGAGCCAACTTTCCTTGCAGCGGACGAGGCAATTGACTCAATGTATTTATTCCATTTCAGGTCAGCAGTCAACGTGAGACCGAGAAGCTGCAGAGAGTTGCTCTCGAGAAGTTGAGCGTCAGACATTCTAATGGAGGGAAGGGAAGGACCTCTGTGGTGATTAATAGAGAGCAGTTTTGTCTTAGAAGCGTTGAAGTTGACCAGCCAATTCATGCCCCAGTTCACAATCGATTGGAGGTCCTTTTAAACCCTTCATTTCGTTCTCAAACATCCGGGGCATTAAGAGAAACTTCTGCAGTCTGGAATCCTTCCTCACTGTTAACGGCCCGGATACACTGGCTCTCTGTGAGATAAACCTTGTCTCGTCTATCCCCTCTTCCGATCTCTCGATCCCCGGCTATCTTCCTCTCCTACGAAAAGACTCTCTAACCCACATGCACGGTCTTGGTGTCTACGTCAAGGAACATCTCCCTCTGGCCAGAGAGTTCTCTCTCGAATCGCCAGACCAGTATATAATATCAGTTATAGAATTTTTAAGCCACTTTATATATATATATATATATATATATATATATATATATATATGTATATAAAAGTGAACATAGAAGTCAACACTTAGAGGCGACAGTCTGTTTCATGCTATATGCAATCGTCAGGCCACACTGTCGCATCTAAGTGTTGACTTCTATGTTCACTTTTATATTTACACACGCTCTATCTCTGATATTGAGCACTTTATTCCAGAAATATAGCACACCTTAAGACTATATTTCTTTATATATATATATATATATATATATATATATATATATATATATGTATATATATATATATATATTATGAAATGGACGAAGTCTGCCAATTATTTAAAGACATTCAGGCCGGTAAATGTTATTTAATACTGTTTATTATAAACAGAGCATTTACTTGAATACTTTATCTATAAAAAGAATGTTAAACATAAAAATGTCTTTATATATATATATATATATATATATATATATATATATATATATATATATATATATATATATATATTAATTTCAATAAAGGTGCAATTAATTTACAAATTCAGGAATTATTCATACAAAAAACAAATACAAATGTTAATGATTTAATTGGCGAGAAATCCATCTTCACGAACAATTCAAATAATATACAAAAACCCCGAACCTGTTTATGAATGAAAAGATCCTAGTTTTATAAATTTCAGTTGCATAAGGTCTTATTATTTTTACAAGCTTTCGTCTGTTCCTACAGACATCCTCAGGTATTAAATAGATTTTGTTCTTGTTTTTACTCTCAGTAATAAGTGGACAACGAAAATAGAGTTGTAATCTGAAAAAATGCTATGAGAAATACAGAGAAGTAAAAAAAAAACAAGAACAAATCTATTTCCATACCTGAGGATGTCTGTAGGAACAGACGAAAGCTTGTAAAAACTAAAAAAGACCTTATGAAACTGGAATTTATAAACAGGGATCATATCATTCATATACAGTTTCGGGGTTAGTGTAACTTATTGAAATTGTTTGCGAAGATGTATTCTCGCCATTTAAATCATTAACCTCTATATTTGTTTTTGTATGAATGATTCATGTAATTATAAGTATATATATATATATATATATATATATATATATATATATATATATATATATATATATATATATATATATATATATATATATATATATATATGTGTGTGTGTGTGTGTGTGTTTAAAGATATGTTTAGTGGTACAAAACTTTATTACTGTCATAAACAGACAAAAATTAATTTTATTATTACCACTCATGATGATAATAAAAAGTAAAAATGAAAAACGGGCAAGCTAACCGGTTTCGAACCTCGCACAACAGAGCTAATTCGAGGTTAATAAACTAAATTATTTAAAAAGAAAAATGAACAAAGTGTATAATTAGTAATTACCATCTAATTATTTTTTTTTATTTATGAAACATCACTTCTTTGTCCGTATGTAACATCTTTATAATAAATAACTATTGGCCTACTCTTGGTATTGAGCCCACTTTTAAATTAATGCTATGAACGTTTGAATTTATATTATTTTCCTTTTCATTACATTTGAATATATATATATATATATATATATATATATATATATATATATATATATATATATATATATATACACACACACACATACATATATATATTTAGGCAGAAATCCTTCTTTCATGCACATTTCATTGAAAACGACAAACTGCTTTTATTTAGTTTTTTTATACAATTTCTCATGCGATCTAATATTTTTCTTTTCTTTTCAGATGATAAATTATCTAAAAACGGTCTGAATGTTCTTTTTATCCGAGCGCTTTCGGCTATAAATTTAGCCATTTTCAAGGATTATATTTTAACTGTTAAAATAAGAATTTGTTGTACGTATGTTTTATAAAATGTTTTCATTTTTCAAAACACTGTCAAGATATTATGTTCATGTTCAAAGTTAATATTATTAAGTGTTGGTTTGTTTGTTTTTATTAATAAGGTTTCCATTATTTTTATCCTTTTTTGCATGCGGATGATGTTATTATATTACTATTGTCAACAATTATGTTACGAATTGTATCCAGTAGGTCTCCATGAATATTTAAATGAGATCTAACTGAGCTATTGTCAGAAAGGTGTAGAGTGAGTCTACGTGTCAAATGAACTGAGATAGATAGATAGATAGATAGATAGATAGACAGTTAAAAATATAAATATAATATGAATGGATAACAGTGGTCAACAGCCAATTTTCATCAGTAATATTATGTGCTGTTTTGTATGTAATTTTGTCCGCTGATTTCAAAAATTTAATCGGATTTCCTCTTGAGATGAGGTAGGCAAAAACACTGACCAAACCTCAAGTCTTATACATGGAATTTATAGTTGTTTATAGTTGTTACTTTATTACTAATTGCATTTATTACGTAATTTTATGTGATATTAAAAGAAATATAGTTCCGCTGAGCATTTTTCACAAAATATTCCATCAGCCATATTTGGTATTTCCATAAATTTTCAAATTTCAGCCCGGTGTCCAATCGTCATCATCATCGTCATCATCATCATCATCATCATCATCGTCATCATCATAGTCTTCATCGTCATCATCATCGTCATCATCATAGTCTTCATCGTCATCATCATCATCGTCATCATCATAGTCTTCATCATAGTCTTCATAGACTTCATCATCATCGTCATCACATAGTCTGCTTCGTCATCATCATCATCGTCATCATCATAGTCTTCATCATAGTTTTCATCGTCATCGTCTTCATCATAGTCTTCATCGTCATCATCATCATCGTCATCATCATCATCGTCATCATAGTCTTCATCGTCATCATCTTCGTCGTCATCATCTTCGTCGTCATCATCAGAGTCTTCATCAGAGTCTTCATCGTCATCATCATAGTCTTCATCGTCATCGTCATCATCATAGTCTTCATCGCCATCATCATCGTCATCATCGCCATCATCATCATCGTCATCATCATAGTCTTCATCATAGTCTTCATCGTCATCGTCATCATCATAGTCTTCATAGACTTCATCATCATCGTCATCGCATAGTCTTCTCCGTCATCATCATCATCATCATCATCATCATAGTCTTCATAATAGTTTTCATCATCGTCGTCTTCATCATAGTCTTCATCGTCATCATCCTCATCGTCATCATCACCATCATCATCGTCGTCATCATCAAACTCTATTCAAGATGTCAAGGCATTGCAAGAGCAGTCCCGATATATTTTGTTATGTCTGTGGTTCATTTAAGGCTAAAGCTCAGTAACATGTCCTCGCAGTTGAAATCAGGTAAGATCTACCAGTTGTAATTTGATTGCTCCATCGGTGATCAAGATAAGAGTTGGGCACCACATATCGTCTACTCAGCTTATTCGAATGAACTAAGAGGTGGTGTTAATAAAACGAAGAGAGTAATGCCGTTTGTAGAAGAGAACCAAAGGATAATTTCAAAACTTATTTCTGCATGGTCAATGTACGCGGGTTTACAGTTAAGATCAAGCATAAAATTGTGTATGTCAATTTAAAATAGACAAGAAGACCAATTACCACAAGGCAATTATGACCTTCTTTTGTGACTTAACGAACATTCGTTGCCACTTTTGTGATGCCAAAAAAATACTCGTTGTTACTTTCGTAATACTCGTTGTAGTAGAGACTTTGTAATCGCAGATATAACTATAGTAACGCCGTTGAACAATACTGGTGACAGACGCTTTCGAATATCACTCGCACTAATAGTACTTGCTCGATAATACTCGCTTGAATAGTAACTAGAAATGGCGATCTGAATAGTAATGGAGGATAGATTAGAAATGACGATCCGTATAGTAATAGAGGACAGACTAGAAATGGCGATCCGAATAGTAATAGAGGATAGACAAGAAATGGCGATCTGAATAGTAATAGAGGATAGACTAGAAAAGGCGATCCGTATAGTAATAGAGGATAGACTAGAAATGGCGATCCGAATAGTAATAGAGAATATACTAGAATAGAAATCGTTAGTCGACAGCTACTTCCTATATATGCGTTTCCTCTATGGCAGGGGCCGGCAACTCATTCGACCACGCGGGGCTGGATCGTGTTATAATGACGGGTCGCGGGCCGGACGAAGGCCATTAATGAAAAATTAAGGAAAATTACATATGCAGAACCCCTGTCAACCTAAATATTTAAAACCATAATGAAAATAAACATTGAGAAATCAGAAAAGCAAAAGAAAATCTAAAATTAAAAAAACACCCAACAAAAATTACTTTTCCTCAAGGAAAGACAAAATACTTCAAAGTGAAAAAAATCAACCGAAGTGAAAATGGATGAAATTATGACGTGTAGGTTTGAAACTGTTATTGAAAATTGTTCCACAAATGAACCACTCATACACACATCAAACAAAAACGAAGCACATATACCCATACACACGAGTACAAATAGTTGCAAACATATACACTTACGTACGTACACATGCGGTATCATCCACACATTCATGAGGCATGTATGTATAATGCGCGTATGTTTAACTGTCTTTAGATTTCTGCTACCTCGCATGTCAGTCCCTCCCTGGCCTCTTTCACTTTATCGTTCCTTTCGCTTCTGTTACCTTTTAATGTAGCCAAGGGTCATAACAAATATGTATCCATTATTTGACGTTAAACGTAGGCAACGCAACTTGGTAAAATAAGTCTCATGAAAGATAACTGGCAGATAGTCTAATTCGAAAGCCTCGTCTCTCATGTTAAAAATAGCCATTGGTAATCAGGCTCGCGGGCGGGTCAAAATACCTTTGCGGACCGGATCCGGCCCGCGGGCCGTAGGTTGCCGACCCTTGCTCTATGGTAACATCGTCTACTTAATTCGATAATGGGGTCGCCTGTGTTTGCTCACTGGCGATCTATGTTCAAACCCAAGTGTCAGCAACGACACTTCATTCCTATGTAACACCTTCTTATTCCATTACCATTGGAGAATAACCTTCTAATGTCCGACGAAGTGGTATTCTGTGAGAAAACTACTAATGATGGGGGAAACAACCGAAGTTGATGCAGTTTTTGTTCGTGAAAATGAAGACGAACCAAATAAATTTTCTCAAGGAGAGGTAAACAATTTGGTTAGAGATCTGGAATTGCCAAAGGATAAAGCTGGACTTTTAGCGTCACGTCTCAAAGGAATTGTCTGTTTAATGCCAATGTCTGTATTACTCATTTAAAAAAAAAAAAGAAAAAGAAAAAAGAAATAATGCTTCGACTTTGTTTTTCTCTGTGGATGGACCATTTCGCTTCTGTCATAACATTGAGGAATTTTTTCCGGTTTATTCTAAGAACAAGTTCCATCTGAATGGCGTTTATTCTTTGATTAATCTAAGAGAACTCTCAAGGCACTACCACTACACAACGGCAATAAAAACCACTCATTCCCATATGACATTCAGTGCACATGAAGAAGTGTTATGAGAACATGGAGGTACTTCTCGACGCCCTGAAGTACTTACAATACAACTAAGATATATGTGGAAACTTACAGGTGATTGGAATGTTGATGAGAATGCAGCCAGGATTCACGAAATATTTCTGCTTTTTATGCCTTTGGAACAGTCGTGAAACTGCCAATCACTACATGCAATCAGAGTGGCTCCAGCGAAAAATATATGAGTTGGGAATCTCTGACGTCTAGATTAAGACATTAGTAAAGCCAGAAAATGTCCTTCTTCACCGTTCGTCTTTAGATAAAGCTTTGACTCATGGAACAATATGTGAAGATACTTGCCAGGAAGAACTCAGAAGGCTTTAAACATGTGAAGACAAAATTTCCCAGAAATCACCGAGGCAAAATTGAAGGAAAGGCGTATGAGTAGGTCCGCGGATAATAGAACTTCTCAAGGACAACAACTTCATCGAAACCCTGGAGGAGATTGAACTTAAAGCCCCAAAATCCTTTAAGTAGATCTGTGTAAAGTTTCTTGGTAAAAAGAGATCTCAGAATTTTAGAGATAGAAAAAATGTCTTTTAGAGACATTTGCTTGGTAAAAAAAGATTTCAAAATGTTAGAAATGGAATAAAATGTCTTTTTAGAGTCATTTGCTTGGTAAAAAGAGATCTCAACATTTTAGAAATGGAATAAAATGTCTTGTAGAGTCATTTGCAGCAATGGGGTGTAAGTTGTCACTGAAAATCGAGCTCTTTGATACACATCTGGACTTTTTTGCAGAGAGCCTTGGAGCAGTGTCTGGTGGGCAAATGAATCGTTTTCATCATGGCATAGCATCAAGGCAGCAACGATATCAAGGATTTTGGAGTGAAGGAATGCTAGCTGACTACTGTTTGATGTTATACAGAGATGAACCTGTGAATAAGCACCAGAGAAAATCTAAATCCCAACGCTTTTAAGTCGTAATTCAATAGAGTTTATTCTAGCCGTATTTTGCACACAATAGTTTTGAAGTTTTTACAACAAATGGCCACGAAAAATGTCATATCTTTCTTTATTATATTTTATGAGTACATGAATTACGTACCCAAACGTGAAAACTAATGCAGAAATGTTACCTGATAAAGAAAAAAACTGATTTCATGTTCGTAATCAGCGTGAAACATTGACTAAGAAAAGTAATCTTTCAACTTTTTTGATTAAAAAAGAGAGATAGAGAGATGGAAACGAAGAAACAAAAGGTGAAGAACGAAGAAAAATAGATAAACAGCCAATTATACACACACATATGTATATATATATATATATATATATATATATATATATATATATATATATATATATACATAGATAGATAGATAGATAGAGACAGAGACAGAGAGAGAGAGAGAGAGAGAGAGAGACAGCGAGAGAAATAAAGCGAGATATGAACAGACTAAGGAAAAAATGGATATGAACGAACTGAGAATGATAGATAGATTATATTATGTTGTAAATAATGAATACATTGAGATAGATAGATAGATAATATTATGTTGTAAATAATGAATACATTGAGATAGATAGATAGATAGATAGATAGATAGATAGATAGATAATATGTTGTAAATATTAAATACATCGAGGTAGATAGATATTAGGTTGGTGCAAAAATAATGACGTAATAATGTCGTTTTTTAACGTTAAAAATACGTCAAAAAACGACATTATTACGTCATTATTTTTGCACCAACCTAATAGATAAATAGATAGATAGAGAGAGATAGAGAGGGAGAGAGGAGAGAGGGTGGCAAACGAGAATGAATGAATGAAGGAAGGAAGGAAGGAAGAGATTTCCATCTTTTTATTTTTGTCTTTGTACATTTTCGCTTCTTTTTACATTGTTATATCTGCGTCTCGACCTTCTTTGTATTTTGCTTTCATAAAAGAAAAGACATTTCCCCAACTGAAGTGAGTGTTTCCGAGCAACAGGCATATGACACGCCATAAAATTGAAATATTGTTTTTATTTTATTTATTTTTTTCACGACTGTTGGGTGGACAGGAATGCGAGTGACCGACGACGACGACACTATTCTGAAAGAGAAGTGATCGTTTCCGACCCAAGGTTTCAGGGTTAGCTTCAAAGAGTTTTTTTTCCAAGAAGAAAATGTCGGAAAAAAACACTTGATCCTTCCTTGCATGGGAAAATGTCATCAAATTAAAACAAAATGAAAGAAAAAAAAAAAAACGTCATTTCGAATAAATATACTTACTTAGATTGGCTTTTGTGTTCTGTTTTTTAGGAGACATCGGCGTTTCTTTCTTTCTTTCTTTCTTTCTTTCTTTCTTTCTATCTATCTATCTATCTATCTATCTATCTATCTATCTATCTATCTTCATATCTATTTCAGTCTCTTCATATATCTCTCAGTCATTATCTATCTATCTATCTATCTATCTATCTATCTATCTATCTATCTATCTATCTATCTATCTTCATAAAATGTATCTAGCTTTTCTATTTCTTCTCAATTTTTAGAAAAATATCCACATTGTTACTTTCTTTCTTAAATTTCGAAAAGTTCTCTGGCTTTCAGCCATTTTGCCTTTGTTGCTTTCACTAATTTTAAAAAAAATTATCAGTTTCATTTTTTCTATTCAAATCTTTGGAAAAAAATTTCTTTATTTCCTGTTATTTATTCTTCCTTTCTTTCACAAGATTTTTGAAAAATTATGTAGATTTCATTCATTCGTTTTTTTTTTTCATTATTTGTTTTTCCACTAACTTAATTTCTCTCAGTCTCTTTCTTTCTTTTTCCCTAATTAAAAAAATATTTCAGTCTCTTTCTTTCTTTCTTTCTTTTTCAGTAATTTAAAAAAAATTCTCTCAGTCTCTTTCTTTCTTTTTTCTTTCTTTTTACCTAATTAAAAAAAAATATTTCAGTCTCTTTCTTTCTTTCTTTCTTTCTTTTTCAGTATTTTAAAAATAATTCTCCCTGTCTTTTTCATTTTTTCTTTCTTTTTGTCAAATTTTAAAAAATTCTCTCAGTCTCTTTTTTTCTTTTTTGTTTCTTTTTCCCTAATTTAAAAAAAATATTTCAGTCTCTTTCTTTCTTTCTTTCTTTTTCAGTATTTTAAAAATAATTCTCCCTGTCTTTTTCATTTTTTCTTTCTTTTTGTCAAATTTTAAAAAATTCTCTCAGTCTCTTTCTTTCTTTTTTCTTTCTTTTTCCCTAATTTAAAAAAAAAATATTTCAGTCTCTTTCTTTCTTTCTTTCTTTTTCAGTATTTTAAAAATAATTCTCCCTGTCTTTTTCATTTTTTCTTTCTTTTTGTCAAATTTTAAAAAATTCTCTCAGTCTCTTTCTTTCTTTTTTGTTTCTTTTTCCCTAATTTAAAAAAAAATATTTCAGTCTCTTTCTTTCTTTCTTTTTCAGTAATTTAAAAATAATTCTCCCTGTCTTTTTCATTTTTTCTTTCTTTTTGTCAAATTTAAAAAAAAATCTCTCAGTTTCTTTCTTTTTCCCTAATTAAAAAAAAATCAGGTTCTTTCTTACTTTTTCACTGATTTAAAAAAATTATCTCAGACTTTTTAATTCTTTCTTTTTTTCTAATTAAAAAATATATATATATCGATCTCTTTCTTTCCTTCTTTCCTTCTTTCTTTCTTTCTTTCTTTCTTTCACCAATTTTCCAAAATTCTCACGGTTTCATTTATTCTTTCACTCATTTTGAAAGATTCAGTTTCATTCATTCTCTGACTAAGCATCATTTTAAGTACTTTATCAATAGATCCTGTAATTCCAAACTGTTGTCTTTACATCTAGAATTCTCACTCTCTCTCTCTCTCTCTCTTTCTCCATAGCGGCACCCATCTCAAAACCTCTTAACCTTTATACAATTTAAATCAACTAAAAATAACCCATCATGACAACATGAGTCAACATTTTCGCAAACTGATGACCTAAGTCTCATACTTCTTGGTACCATGATCAACAAACTGACAAGAATTGAAAAAAAAAAAACTTATCCTTTTAAATGAAAATGGCCGATATTTCTTTTCATGTCGCTAAAGTGGAAAACTACTCATTGTTTACTTGCAAAATGCACAAGAGACGAACGAGGTGTACCCCGAAGCTAATACCCCCTATTCATTTCCACAGAAGTTCCAACAAATACAGGGTGCACAGTGACACCATTAGATAAAAGAAGAATCTCTTTTTACATAATCACCGACATTATCTATGTACTTGCGAGTTGTTCTTCTTTTTGTGAGTTGGCAGATGTGCAGGGCCGCCCAGAACATGGCTTGTCACACACATCGGTGTCTCAATTACTGAAATGCATTACGAACAACCTCGACTCACATCTACAGTTTGATATCATTCAGCAATCATCTGGAAATGTCAAAAGGTGAAATTCAAAGGCATGTTGAAGGTGATATGGCGTTCTCTCTCAATGCATGAGTTCAGTTCTTAGGAACCGACAGCCAGGCACCAGCACAATGATTTAATTATAGTGGTGAAGGCTTTGTGCAGAACCAACCACACTATCTGGTGCACATGTCACAAGATCCCTAAACAACCTTCCGCAGTTTTTGAATTCAGAGTTGTCCTTCTCCTAGACCAGTTGCCATCCAAGGCTATAGAACCCAGTCTTTCTGCTAGAGCTGGAGGGAGAAGAAAAGAATTAATACATTTCCCAAGGTTATTAGCACCTAAGTGAATGTAACGGATTCAACTGGAGTTCGAACTCTGCTCTCCGATTCCTCAATCCGAGCCGCTATCCACTGCTCTTTTACGAGCCTCTTTTACGGGTCATATATTGACCTGCAAACAGATATTGAATGACGAAAATACAGATTATTGCCAAGTTTATTTTTGTTACAGAAAAAAAAGAAAATTGTAAAGCGCACTTGGCAAAAAAATAACTCAGCAACCTCAGGCAGACGTTGAGAATAGCGGTGTCCTGAGAAGGACCGGCTTATTGCATATGCTTGGGAAAGATTTTTTTTTTTTTTTTTTAAGCTTTGCGCCCCGAGCAAGGCATGAAGCCACTAGGATGCAGGGGGGTTGCAGAAGATTTGTAGCAAGAGCAAATAGGAGTGATAGAAGAAAGGATGAAGGGAAGGATAGTGTGTAGATCAAGGTAACTGGAGATATCGATTGACATTACATTTGAATAGTTGGAGATTATAGCTATCAGGAAAACAGTAATTGGGAAGGGTGTTCCACAGGCGAGAGGTGCGAGGTATGAAGCTATTGGAGTAGAAGAGACGGCTACATTTGAAAGTTTCTACAGTGTAAGGGTGAGAGCGGGATGCCAGCCTCGTAAGGCGCTTGTATTTATGGAGACTGGGGACCAGGGAAAGCAGCTCATCGGAGCAATTGCCATGAAAGTATTTGTAGAAGAGACAGAGAGAGGCGACGGCGCGTCTGTGAGATAGTGGCTGCAGGCGAGACGCCAGATCAGGGCCAATCACATTACATATCCGTCTCTGGATCTTGTCAAGAACTCCGAGGTAAACAGAAGGTGCCCCAGACCATATCTGGCAGCAATACTCCATGCAAGGGCGAATGTTCGTTTTGTATATTTGATGTATCGATTCAGGGGAGAAAAATTTCCTGGTGCGGCACAGAGAGCCAACTTTCCTCGCGGTGGACGATGCGATTGACTCAATGTATTTGTTCCATCTCAGGTCAGCAGTCAACGTAAGACCGAGCAGACGCAGGGAGTCGCTCTCAAGAAGTTGACTATCAGACATTCTAATGGGGGGCAGGTAAGGATATCTATGGTGGTTAATGGAGAGTAGTTTAGTTTTTGAGGCGTTAAATTTGACCATCCAATTGTTGCCCCAGTTAACAACCGATTGGAGGTCCATTTCAAGACGCGCGGCCAGGTTAGTTTTGACCGCGACACTAGATTTGTTTTTGAGGCAGGAGTAAATTGTAGTGTCGTCCGCGTAGATGCCAACTTGGGAACCTATGGCGTCAGGAAGGTCGTTGATGAAAATAAGGAAAAGTGTGGGGCCAAGGATGGAGCCTTGGGGAACACCTGCGTTCGTGGGATAGGAACTGGAGGAGAAACCTTTGAGAACGACCTTCAATTCTCGGTTTGACAGGAATTATTGTATTAGATCAAACAGTCGACCAGTAATACCGTAACCCTGAAGCTTACGAAGAAGGCTGGCATGCCAAACCCTATCAAACGCTTTGGAGATGTCTAGGGCTACGGCACGAGACTCACCGTTATTTTGAAGTGCTTGGTAGACGGTTTCAGTGATGGCCGTAAGCACGTCAGTTGTAGAACAGGCGTAGCGGAAACCATATTGCTTGTCTGAGAGAAGGTCGTGTGTGGTAAGGTGGTTAACCACTTCTGCGTTGATTAGGGCTTCGAAGACTTTGCCGAAGAGGGGTAGGAGACTAATAGGACGGTAATTAGAGGGGTCAGAGGGGTCAGAGGGGTCTCCAGAGTTCTTAAAGACAGGAACAATGGATGAGGACTTCCAGCAGTCAGGAAAGCAGGATTCCTTGAGGCAGAAATTATACAGTTTAGAGAGGGCGAGTGCTAGCTCAGGCGCGCATTTCTTCAAAATGACTGGTATGCCATCTCCACCACTAGCCTTGTGGGGGTCTAATTTGGAGATAATACCCAGTACTGATGACGGGGTTATGCGTAAGCCACTCAATAGGGCCTCAGTTCTTAGAGAGAAGTCAGGTATGGGTACACCTGTGGAGTCAAGCGTCGAGTTATATGAGATCTTCCGAGCAAGGCATTCAGCCTTGTCGGTTGAGGAGGTCAAGACCTCGAACTGGTTGAATAAAGGAGGTATGGAGGGTTTTCTATTGTTCAGGACACTCTTGCAGAGCCGACAATAATCTTTGGAGCCAAATTTGCGAGATGCAATACGCTCCCTCATCCGAGTAGCAAATATTCTCTTAGCTTCGTTGAGGACACGCTTACACTCGCTACGGGCGGAGGCAAAGAGACGTCTATTGCAGTCCGACATGTCGCTACGAAATATGTGAAAGAAGTGGTTCCTATGAGCAAGCAGCGGAGAACCAAGGGGAGGAGTGCGACTTGACCGTAAGACGGTTGGAGCAAGCTGGTGCTGGAGGCCTTCTGGAAATGATAATGGCTGGCTAGCTGGAAGTGGGATGTTTGCCGGATGCTACTGGAACAGATAGTACACTTTGATCCTAGTCATCTGGGCAGTGGAACGCGTGGGTATTTGCCCAGAGCCCACCCACTGGGACGAGATGCGCCATAAGGGCAGTTATTAAATGTAGGAACCCGAGCGTACACTCGGGTCATTGATCAAAATATTGGTCAATTTTTACCTATGTAAAAAATTACTTGCCTGGGATGGAACACAAATATTGTCTTAGCTGGAACAGATACTACAATATGACTATAATCTTTGGACCGCGGAGCGCGTGAGTATTTACCCATGTGTCCTCACCGAGACGAGATCCGACACAACATTAGTTGTTTAGCGTGGGGTAACCGAGCGTGTACCGACGAGTCAGTGAACAAAATATTGGTCAATTTTTACCCAGTCACCCTTGCGAGGTATCGGGCACAAAGCTTGACTTAGTTGGTCATGGACGCGGGACAGATACTACAATATAATCATAGCCCCTAGACCCCGCTGCGTGTAGGTATTTACCAAGAGACATCCCACCTAGAATATGAGCATAGTCTCTGGACCGCGTAGACATTTACCCATGTCACACCACCGAGATGGGATGCGACACAAGGTCACTTGTTTAATGTGCGGTACCCGAGCGTGTACAGTGGACGAAATATTGGTCAATTTTTACCCAGCCAGCACGGAACAGATACTACCATATTTTGTGGGTATTTACCCAGAACCCCTTCACTGGGGCGGGATGCGACACAAGGTCAGTTGTTTTATGTGGGATACTCGAGCGTGTACACTCGGTTCATTGGTCAAATTTTACCCATCCATCGCTTGTGTGGGATCGGGCACAAAGCTTGTCTTAGCTGGTCAGGGCTGCAGAACAGATATTACAGTATGATCATAGCATATAACCACGGTGCGCATGGGTATTTACCCAGACCTCCCCACTATACTGGGGGATGCGAGAGAAACTCGGAACCCGAGCGCGTACACTTGAGTCATTGGTCAAAATATTGGTCAATTTCTACCCAGCCACCGCTTGCGCGGTATAGGGTATAAAGCTTGACTTAGTTAATTGACAGTCACGACCGCAGAACAGATACTATGATCATAGCCTCTGGACCACGGAGCGTGTGGTTATTTACCCAGAGCAACACTACCCTCCTATACTGGGACGGTATGTGACCCAAGGTCAGGTGTCTCTGGACTGCGGAGCGCGTGGGCATTTACCCATGTCTCACCACCGAAATGAAATGCGACACTAGGGCAGTTACTTAACGTGGTGTACCCGAGCGTACACTCGGGTCATTAATCAAAATATTGGTCAATCTTTATCCAGCCTCCGCTTGCGGGGGGATCGGGCACAAAGCTTGTCTACGGTGGTCATGGCCATAGGCAGATACTACATAGCATTTGACCGCGGGGCGCTTGGCTATTTACCCATGTCTCCCCACCAGGACGGGATGTGACACAAGGTCAGTTGTTTAACGAAGAGCACTCGAGCGCTTTAGAGGCCTCTTTATATGCTGAACCAATCTTACAACAACGCTGGTTAAGCCTTTTCTTTCATTTTTTTTTAAACATATGGGAGTGCATCAGGATACGACAGACATTTCATTGCTTCATTATCTAATTTTATTGGCACGTCACTAATGACGTAATAGTTGATAATTAATTTATGTTCGTAAGAGATTTCTTTGTTTCAAAAGAGCACATACATCTTAACCACTTGGACACCCCGAGGTGGTGTAATGGTTAGCAAGCTTGTATCGCTAGAACAATTACGCCTGAGTAGTGAGTTCGATCCTCACTGGGTGCCTCCTACTTTCGGCCTTATGCCACATCTAAGCTACGCTTGGAAAATCACGGGACCCCTCGAGGCGGTGTAATGGTTAGCAAGATTGTCTCGGTAGAACAATTACGACTCAGTAGTGAGTTTAATCCTTACTCTGTGCCCCCTACTTTCGGCTTTGTGCCACATCTAAGCTACGCTTGGGGCACCTTCAGATAGTGTCATGGTTATCAAGCTTGTCTCGCTAGAACAATTACGCCTGAGTCGTGAGTTCGATCCTCACTGGGTGTCCCCTACTTGTGCCACATCTAAGTTACGCTTGGAAAATCTGTACATCTTAACCACTTGACCGGAATTTGATGACAGACTTTCCTAGAACTATTCTTCAGAATAGTCGCAGTGTGTTAAGGTATCTTTATAGTATGAGAACAGCTGACAAATCGCACCCTAGTCAATATTCTATCAGTATCGACTGGGTAACCGTGAGGAGGGCGTATGATGTTCAAATGTCCGAAACCCTTAATGATCCTCGGCTAAAGATATCGCTGATGATAAAGCACGAACCTGATGGATTTCACGAAATTCGTATAAGTTTACCATTTTTACAGGAGGCTCGGTGGAATAGTGGATAGCTGCTCGGACTGAGGAATCAGAGAGCCGAGTTCGAATTCCACTCAAATCTATTCACTTACGGACTAACTTGGAAAGGTATGAATCCTCTACTTTTCCCCTCCCCCAGGAAATGGAAAACGGGAAAAAATATTCCTCGTCAGTCATGGTTCAAAAAATACATGATCGCCTAAGCGTGTATCACGCATGGCCCATAACTGACTGAATAATTAAAGCAGTTCCAAAAATTTAATCTTTGGCATCGTAAAATTTGAATGAGAAAATATATAAAATAATTTTGAAAATTTCTATTTGGCCATGTTTCCTCGGTGATCAGAAATCTGACATTTATTCCAACAGAATCTTTAAGCATCCGGACGTGTAACTTTTTATTAGGTTGCTCGGAAAATAATGCTCGATATTTAAATAAGCCTTTTAATTGAGTTCTAATATATTTTTTATAATGGTGATTAAGGTGTCCTCATTGTAAATTTTATATCAATCAATTTCAGAACGTTGTTTTCAAATACGCGACGGACACTTCGTAAACACTGGAAAATAGTATTAAGTTGTTCGGAAAATAATGGTCGATTTTATAATAAACCTTTTGTATTCTAATATATTGTAATAGTTGCACAAAAATATATTACTCATTCGTAATGATTAAAGTGTCCTCTAAGTTAATTTTATATCAATAAATTTAAGAATTTAGTTCTTAAATATGTGACGCACCATGTGTAAACACTGGAAAATAGTTTTAGGTTGTTCGAAAAATGATCGCCGATTTTAGAATAAACCCTTTAATCTTTTTTTAATATACAGAATTTCCTAGGATCAAGTTGGATCCGACGTACGGCGTTTCGTGGTTACGGCGCCATCTCCCATAAAATAATACGTTGTCACTTGGTGCTATACGAGGAAGATGGCGTTGTTTCTTCACCGGATATACGCCATGTTGGATTGTGCTACATTCATTATCTCACGTTTGTATCGTTTTTTTTCCTTTACTTTTTGCCTTTCATTATGGCTCCCAAGCGTAAGGCAGACATGTGGCTGCTTATGTAGGTGAGTTACGTTGTATCGTAGGAAGTGATCTCCGACGTAAGTCGGGGACCCTCTATATTATTATGATAGTTACATAAAAAAATACATTACTCATTACTAATGATTAAAGTATCCTCTTCGTTCGTTTTATATCAATCAATTTCATTATTTAATTTTAAAATACTGTACACCTATCATCTTGGATAACAAAAATTGTATTAATGCAAGATTAGGGTGACTGCCCAGTGGTCTGACTTTGGCTACATCCTAATTATGTATCTTTATATTTGTGTGCATGTATGCATATATATATATATATATATATATATATATATATATATATATATATTATAGAAATTATTAGAAGGATTTGATAATTATATTTAAGTAATTCATCGAGTCTGATAGAAACCTCAACAGAATGCAGAAAGCACTGGACGGCCGTTTCGTCCTATATTTGGGAGTCAACAGCAGTGCGCATCCACTACAAGCAAACATCATACCAACTGTTCCAAATGGGCCTCGGTGACGAAGAGATTGTAAATCAGACTCAATATAGCGCCGCTCGCTCACATATTCCGTGGTGGAACTCTTACTGAGTTCTCTCTAACCATAGGACTGTGCCCCCTGGAGCCACGACTATTCTCACCAAGCCGCTCACTCTAGAGCATTAGAAGCCGGTTCAAGCAATGATGTACATGATAGAAATTATTAGGAGGATTTGATAATTATATTTAATTAATTCATCGAATCTGATAGAAACCTCAACAGAATGCAGAAAGCACTGGACGGCCGTTTCGTTCTATATTTGATACTCATCAGGTGGAACAGTTGGTACGATGTTTGCTTGACAATCTAACTGTCAGGGTTTCAATTCTCGGTAGTGGATAGTCACTGCTGATGAGTCTCAAATATAGGACAAAACGACCGTCCCGTGCTTTCTGCATTCTGTTGCGGTTTCTATCAGACTCGATGAGATGAGTTACTTATATATATATATATATATGTAATAGTTGCACAAAAATATATTACTCA
This sequence comes from Acanthosepion lycidas, assembly GCA_963932145.1. NCBI lineage: Eukaryota > Metazoa > Mollusca > Cephalopoda > Sepiida > Sepiidae > Acanthosepion > Acanthosepion lycidas. The sequence goes on from OZ010603.1 coordinate 31,046,408, forward strand.
TTCCTAATGATTAAAGTGTCCTCTGTTAATTTTATATCAATCTCTTTCAGAATTCAACTTAAAATATATCCGTCATCATGAACTTGAAAAAAAAAGAAGAGATGCGTCATAATGATTCTCAAACTGGTGCCAGCATTAACAGAGCATTGTAATATTAATAAAATGTATAATATTTGTTAGAATTTCAAAATATACTATTCGAAAATGTAAACATTGGTTTATAGTCATTTGTGTTTTTAAACAATTCATTCTTTAGATACAAATCTTGTTGTCTGACATTTTGTTTTTAATTCAACCTCAACTAGATGAAAATTTTAAAGTCATGTTTATTATTTATTTGCATTCCTGACAATTCATTCGACTAAAACAAGTACTATAGTCTGACCTACTTTTAATTCAGCCTATGATTTGTTGATTTTTTTACGTCTCATGAACCTTACTGAAAGTCGAAACATATTTTTGATTGAAAGAATAATTAAGATTAAGAGTGAATATTGTAATAATTTTTTTTTCAAAGTCGGTCCTATATAACAGGCATGTCAAACTCAGGTCATAGAGGGCTGCATCGGCCATATCTGTAGCCACGAGGGCCGCACCTACTTACAGTCATACATTTAATCACAGCTAGTGGTAACTAAACTTTAAATATAAAATACAATACAAGGTAGTACAATTTAATCATTTTTATTATTGTCCTGATGAGTGACATCACTTTAGACAAACTACTCTCGATATATCAGGTTGGAATGTCTGTGTGGATACCAATTTGATCAAAGATGACAAATGTTCATCAGTTAATCTGGTTCTGTGAGACGTTTTTGTGGCCTTCATAAAAGAAAATAACTGCTCACAGACAAATGTGGAACCAAACATCGCCATACTCTTTGTGGCAAACTTTCTGAAGTCCTTAAATGTCCGAGGAAGATATGAAAAAAATCCGGGTACCCCCTACTTCTAGGTACTTTCAACAAAACTTCTCGATATACCGCGACTATAGAAAATCGCATTAATTTGACTTTGGTGGACAACTCTGCATGATGAGGAAGCTCACAGACTTGGCCCTACCTCACAGCTCAAAGAGGATTGAGATAGGTGAAACCTGACTGGATACTTTGTGATGGCCGCCAAGATGCATGTTAAAGGCCGCATGCGGTCCGTCAGTTTGACACACCTGCTATATAATAAATGTAGTATTTTGGCAAATTTGAAAAATTCTGAATAGAGAAGGATATGCCAGGAATTGGTCAAGAAGCTGACAGCTTGCATTGAGCCCCCAAATAATATATGTCCATCAATATTGTTGCCTCAATGATCTAAGGTTGAATGGATCGCATTTCTCATTTTACTAGTTGTGGTTAGAATGATGGCATGGAACATACAACTGAAGGGAATCTATGCCTTTTCTCATCAAAATGAGAAAATGTCAGACAACAAGACTTGCATCTAAAGAATGAATTGTTTAAAAACACAAACGATTATAAATCAATGTTTACATTTTCGAATAGTATATTTTGAAATTCTGATAAATATTAAAACATTTTATTAATAATACAATTAACTGTTAATGCTGGCAGCAGTTTGAGAATCATTATGACCAAGCTTGAATTCATACAAAAAAGTAAAAGCATCTCTTCTTTTTTTTTTTTCATGTTCATGATGGCGGATATATTTTAAGTTGAATTCTGAAAGAGATTAATATAAAATTAACAAAGACGACATTTTAATCATTACGAATTAGTAATATATTTTGTGCAACTATTATATATTATATTGTGTTATATATATATATATATATATATATATATATATATATATATATATATATATATATATATATATATATGCATACATGCACACAAATATAAAGATACATACTTAGAATGTAGCCAAAGTCAGACCACTGGACAGACACCATAATCTTGCATTAATACAATTTTTGTTGCCCAAGATGAGTTGTATATAATGATTTAAAGTTAAATTCTGAAAGAGGCTGATATAAAATTAACAAAGAGGACACTTTAATCATTAGGGACGAGTAATGTATTTTTGTGTAACTATTGTAATAATATAGAGTGTCCCCAACTTACGTCGGAGATCACTTCCTACGATACAACGTAACTCACCTACATAAGCAGCCATGTGTCTGCCTTAGACGTGGGAGCCATAATGAAAGGCAAAAAGTAAAAAAAAAAAAACAACAAAAAAACAAACAAAAAGAAAACGACACAAACGGGAGATAATGAATTTAGCATAATCCAACATGGCGTATATTCGGTGAAGAAACAACGCCATCTTCCTCGTATAGCACCAAGTGAAAACGTATTATTTTATGGGAGATGGCGCCGTAACCACGAAACGCCGTACGTCGGATCCAACTTAACCCTAGGAAATTCTGTATATTAAAAAACGTTTAAAGGGTTTATTCTAAAATCGGCGATCATTTTTCGAACAACCTAAAACTATTTTCCAGTGTTTACACATGGTGCGTCACATATTTAAGAACTAAATTCTTAAATTTATTGTTATATAATTAATTGAATTGCCTGATTTTTTTAGTTCCAAAATTTCCATCCAAATGGGAAATTTTTTTTCATTTTCAACTTTAACGGAACAATTTTTCTTTTTTTTTTTCCATCCCTGAAGAACACTTTTATTTCCATCACCCCCATTTGCCATTAGTGATCGTATTACTTTTTTTTATGGGAGTAGAGCTTCCACCTACGAAAAGTACATGCTTTTCCCAAACACAGGAAGAAAGGAAGCAGCCAGACCCCTTCCTATTTTTCCAAATGCAAATGCTGCTATTTAACCCATATCTGGGGAGAAGAGGTGAATTTATACCTTTCATAAGGGTATTTGAGCGTAAGTGAATGTAACTAACTCGATTGGAATTCGAACTCGGATCTTCGATTTTAAATTCTGAGCCATTATCCATTACACCACCCGCACATCTATTAATTCAGGCTAAATTTGACTAAAATTGTATCAGTATTTGCCATTTGAGTTTTGTAGAGAAATGTGACTCCACAGGTTTGTATGGAATGAGGTGAGGTTGAAAACTTGGTAAGAAATTGAAGTCAGCATTTTCAGAAGAAATAAATTTCAACTTGACATGTACATTTTTATGTAAAATATAGTTACTACACGACAAGAGAAATTTTGAAATTTTATATCATTTCAGATGTCAATATCTGATTAACTACATCGTCTAGGCAAATGAAACTAAACAGTCGTATTGTTGAGCAAAATAAGATTTCTCCTTCAAAATTTGAACGAGAAATTCAAATGTATGTGGATTTCATGAACGATTTCACAAGTTTTCAATCTTCGCACCCGCCTGTGACACGGCACAAGTCAAGTAGATAGTCCAAATTTCCTCTTTGCATTGTGTCCAAATTTGCATTGCTGCTGATGCATTCTTAGCGAATTCTCTCACAAATGTACGCTACACAGCTTTTTTCGACTGTGTTCCAGCTTACTCAAAACGCTTTTTATTCCCCATTGAATGGCAGTTCTTTACATGTAATGGAAAAAGCATAAAACATTAACTATAGAATTTTGAATTGTTTCTACACATTCAATTAAATCTTGAGATCATTCGAATGAAAATTGTTCAAGTTATTAGATTATGAAATGATATTGTTTTTTTCAGAAAATAAACTCTATGTCTAATACTAAACAAATATAAATAGATAGATATTAAATAGACTCAGATAGATTATATATATATATATATATATATATATATATATATAGATAACTAGACTCTTTTCGAAAAACCCTCGGATTTTTGATTTGCAAATAATCAAATCAATCTCGAGGGAAAAAAAGGTTTTAAAAAAAGAAAGAGCTACAAACATGAACTACTGTCGAAAAAATCGCACAGATGCAGGTCTGAAGCCCAAAGAAAAAACCCCGATACGAGTAGATAACTAACTAACAAAAGAGCTCAATACAATCGTAGAGCAGACCTAGATACACCTAGTGAGCCAGACAAACCTACCTAGGTTTCACCTAAACGGATCGTCAGGGAAAGTATGGCTCCATACTTTCCCTGACGATCCGTTTAGGTGAAACCTAGGTAGGTTTGTCTGGCTCGCTAGGTGTATATATATATATATATATATATATATATATATATATATATATATATACAGGGTATCCATAAAGTTTCTTGTGCGCTTTAAAAAAATTATAACTTTATTTGTATTTGCGATAGAAATAATTTATTTGTAAAAAGGATTAGAAAGAAGTAAATCTTAATAGATTTTTAAGGTTTTATTGAAATTTTATTTAAGTTTCCACATGTTCTCCATCATTAGCAATACAAAGAGTAATACGATTTTGCAGTTCACGGAAAACATTTGCCAACTGATTTACAGTAATACCTGAAATCACGTTAGTTATTTTAGCTATACTTAAAACTAGGTACATTAAACTTTATAACATTTTTTACAGATCACTTCTATCGCAACTACAAATAAAGTTATACATTTCTTAAAGTGCACACGAACTTTATGGACACACTGTATATATATATATATATATATATATATATATATATATATATATATATATATATATATATAATTCTTGAAATGTGTGTGTGATCGGATGTCGTTTATGCATTTCCACAGTTTTCAAGCGATTTTGATGATTTTTTTTTTGTTTGATAATTCTTCAGTGCCGGTTTTGAGTCCAAATTGTTGGAGACAATGGCTCTCGACTTCTTCCTGTCCATTATTCATCAAAATTTGAATGAGAAATTCAAAGTACGTGAACATCTTGAACGATTTCACAAGTTTCAATGTGCACGCCGTTTTTGAAACGATACACATCAAGTCGGTAGTCCAGCTCCTGCCAAACCCGTTGCCTTTTTAACTTTTTGTGCCATGTTCAAATCTGAATTGCAGTTGGTACATTTTAGCAAATTCTCTCACAAATGCACGCTGCGCAGTCTGGTTCGACTTTAATCGAGCATAGACTAACACACAAAACGACTTTTTATTAACCAGTGAATGGCATTTTTATAACTCAAAGGAATTAGACATTAATCATAGAATTTTAAGTTGGTGTTAAAATTTGATATTATTTGAACGATTTTATATGTTTCATGAAAGACGACAGACAAGGTACTGGGATTAAGCTTTTTATTAGGTTGGTGCAAAAATAATGACGTAATAATGTCGTTTTTTGACGTATTTTTCAACGTCAAAAAACGACTTTATTACGTCATTATTTTTGCACCAACATAATATTTAATTATTCTTGTGTTCGAACAAGTGTTCTTTTTCAAGAAGAAAATAACTAAAAAACTTAATCGCAGTACCCTGTCAGTCGTCTTTCATGAAAATTATATAAAAGAAGAATTTCTGCCCAATATATATATATATATATATATATATATATATATATATATATATATATATATATATGTGTGTGTGTGTGTGTATACAAATTTCATGAAAGACGACTGACAAGGCACAAGCTTTTTATTTAATTATTCTTGTGTTCGCCTATGTGTTTTCTTTCCAGAAAAATAAATAAAAAATTAATCGCAGTACCTTGTCAGTCGTCTTTTATGAAAGTTATATACAAGAGGAATATCTGCCCTATATATATATATATATATATATATATATATATATATATATATATATATATAAATATATATATATATATATATATATATATATATATATATATATATATATATATATATATATATATATATATATATATATATATATATATATATATATATATATATATATATATATATATATATATATATATATATATATATATATATATATATATATATATGGTGTGTAAAAAACATTGATATCTTTCGTGATGTAAATACCTGAGTAACAACATAGACGAGGCAAATGAAACTAAACAGGCTCGGTTCGGTAGTACAGTTTTTGCCAAACACCATTGCTCTTTGTGTCTCTTAAACCTAATCTGCATTGCATCTGGTGCATTTTAGCGAATCCTCTTCGCATTCTGCGCGCGAGACCCGGGTTCGAATCTCACCATGGTCGATTTGTCAAGAAGGAAACTTCCTGATGTTAACGGACTGGAGGGTTCGATCCCAGGGTACGGCATCTTTGAAAAGTGTCTGAAAACGATACCACGGGTATAATTGGATAGACGGAACTCTTGGATGCCGCCGATAGCTTTGTCACAAGTCATCGTGTCCTTGATTAAATTGTTGATCACGCTAGATAACACGCTGTAACTCAGAACTGCCCAGCATAGTTGCAGTATAAAGCACATGTTTATGTGGGTAGGTGTTGAATAAACACAAAATCTGTGGGTGTTGAATAAACACAAATGCGCCTGAGCAAGCGTCTGCAATAGGGATTGGCTATCCGCCCTAGTAGACGGGTATCCTCGAATACGAGTGATCACCTATACTATACTATACTATACTATGTATGTATGTATGTATGTATGTAAATCACGTGTTTGTAAGCATTTTGTTGCTAAATTCCGTGAAAACCTTGCTACAATTTTCAATCCAACGTCTGATGAATGTCATAGCTAAGTAAAGCAGGCTACAGAAATCATCAGAAACGCGACACACAGACAGAAGTCATTCACTACACGTTATACAGCATTTCTACTTGTAGTGAGTGTAAAAAAAAAGTTTGCCTCAGTTGGTGGACTAAAACAATATTTGAAAGTTCACCAAAACATTAATACAGCAACTACGGCAAAAGACGCCCGCCGTTGCCGCATCTGCGCAAGAGAATGTAAGTCCCTAGCTGAGACTAAAAAGCAACATCAAGCGTTGGCATTGATCGGGATCGTGTCGATGCCATTATGCAACAATAATTGCGTTTCAACAAAATAAATACAAAGGAAAAGACAAGGAAAAAAGCCCATAAGGATATTTCTGGAAGATAAAGTTTTTAAGGTAAGCAGTCTTTGTAATTAGAGGGATCAATATCAAGAGATAGAGCGGTAAAAGTAATATATAAAATTATATGTTCGCTTACCCTTTCTCTATTCTAAGTTTTGATTATATATATAAAAATAATATGTAATACATATAGTCGAACAATTTCAAATAGGTTGAGATTTATTGTAAATTAATACAATTATGGCACAAGGCCGAAAAGGAGGAATGGTTTGAGGTCGGTCTTTACTATCATATACCTAGCTAATCGGATTCACGACCCATTCACTCGTTACAATTTTCCTCATTTACTATAAAAAACTGATTCATCTTCAATCATTCCTCTATACATCATAATACCACATCCTCTCAGGGGGTGGAGGCTTAAAATATCCCAATAACGCCTTTTAAGGAAAAACAATTCTTTTTTTTTAAATCGCCTCATAAAATTAACGTTTTTTTCAGATAAATTATTTAACGTGTTTAAAGAAAAATATAAATTTCTGAAAATAAATTCAAATTTTCAATTTCGTTTCCTGATGAGTAGGTTTAATCTCGACGTAATATTTAATAGAAAAAAGAAAAAAAATAACATTTACTTTTTTATTACTATGCATACATACATACATACATACATACATACATACATACATATATATATATATGTATTAGGTTGGTGCAAAAATAATGACGTAATAATGTCGTTTTTGACGTATTTTTTAACGTCAAAAAACGACATTATTACGTCATTATTTTTGCACCAACCTAATAATTATTGAACAATATAGTTCATGCCATATTCACGGAAAATCTACCAGTAAAAAAGAATTCTCTTGCTATATTTGTACAAAAACGCACAACCTTAAAATTTAAATTCAAACTCAGCGTTGCGACCGCACGTTCCAAAACAATAACACATTTCTCATAGCATTTTTTCGGATTACATCTCTATTTTCGTTGTCCTCTTATTACTGAGAAGTAAAAACAAGAACAAAATCTACTTCCATACCTGATGATTTCTGTAGGAACAGACGAAAGCTTGTAAAAATTAAAAAGACCTTATGCAATTGGAATTTATAAACGGGGATCATATCATTCATATACAGGTTCGGGGTTGATGTATCTTATTTATATAGTTTGCGACGATGTATTCTCGCCATTTAAATCATTAACCTCTATATTTGTTTTTTGTATGAATGATTCATGAATTTATAATATATATATATATATATATATATATATATATATGGAGTTATTGACAGTGAAAGTTTGGGCGAAAAAAACATTTTAAATCAGTTAATTTATAATATTAATGCTGTGTAAATTTACATTGAGCACTATTTTATAAAAATAAAAATATCAACACCGGAACCCTGGATTATATATCTTACTGTTCTTTTTATATATATATATATATATATATATATATATATATATATATATATATATATATATGTATATTATGGAAAAACTTAACACATCATCGAAAACGATTATAAATTATAATTTATTTCGACAAGTTTTTAATATTTGTCTCATCAAACCGAAATTACAAATGGTACAATTATACAAATTGTTTTAAATTTATCCAGAAAATTTTCTTAAAAACTAGATAACAGGAAGTCTATACTATATCTATGATATACAAATCCTTATATCAGACTAATAATGGATAATCGAAAAAGAAAATGTAAAACTCTTAAGTGATGCGTTTTGTCCTCAGTAGGAACTTCTTCAGACTGGTGTTATACAGTGAGTCAGTCTCACAGTTCTGACGATAATTTAGGCTTAAAGAATGCAGATTTAATTCAAAGAGTAATTTGTTCTTTCTTCTTTTATATGCCGTGTCCATTCAGGACGTAGCCCATCATGTTCCTCCACATCTTCTTGCTCAAGCTCATCAGGTATGTTTCGCGCTGCTTTTCTTTTGTCCCTCTTTCCCTCAATCTGTCCTGTGAGTATCAAATTTACCATCCTCATTACGTACACCAGGAATTTCAACTGCCCCTTCGTAATGTTAAGTATTTTTTTTGTTTCCATTTTCACCAAAACCTCGTCGTTGCACACGTGTTCGATGCATTGAAAGTGGATTAATTTGGGAATGTTCTATGTTAAATTTACACCCGGGGTCATACAATATATCTACATTCCTCACAAAACTTCTAATGTTACAAGGTGTCATATCTGAAAACAATATCGATAAAAATGAAAACGATAGAAACCTGAATGAAATCAGCTAAGTTAAACATGTAGATACGTCGAGGTGAGCATTCCTGTGTCTTTAACGTTCACGGGGTAAGGTTGTAACCGGCGTTTGATGTATGCCCCTCCCCTCTTCGTTATATACACTAACTCACGACTTAAGAATTAAGTGAACGTAAACAAATGCTCTTTTATGCAAATTCATAATCAGCCAATAAAGTAGCAGTAATTTCTTAGATTCAAGCATTGTAAACATTCCATAGCTACTTGCTGAATTTCATTTCAGGCATTGGTATGTCAATAAAGATATTTCAAATGTCTTTGAACGCAGCATTGTAGTTGGTGTTAGACGGGTGGGTCTGGGTTCTTCAAAAACAGCTGATCTAGTATTTTTACTCACGGTAATCTCTAGGGTACATAGAATGGTCAGCTGAAGAAAAATTTTCGAATGAACAACAAAGGTCGGAGGAGAATGATCAGGCTGGTTTAAACTGATAGAAAAGCTCAAATAACCGCTATTTATAACGAAGATATACAGAATAGCGTCTCTGAACGCACAGCACATCGAACCTTGAAGCAGATGGGCTACAGCAGCAGATGACCCTGCATGTCAGATAACAACATGAAAATGAGCCTGATGTTTGCTAAGGATAACAAAAGGTATATAAAAAATATATTTCTGAAAATTCATTTGAGGAAAATGAGTTCATTTAAAATTTAATTAATCTAATTTTAAACAAATATTACTTACATTTAGTTTAAAATATCTTAGAAAACTTTTTTAACAAGGAGGTGGGTGCTTTTAGGAAGTGTCAAAAACTCTCTCGATAGACTTATGTTTGGGAATTTTTCTTATGGGGACATAAATGTAAAAATTACTTGATGGATATAACGTGAATATAATGTGAATTTTTATATAATTTTTTAAGTAACAAGTAATCTGAAAATTTAGGAAAATATTATAAGTAATTTACTATTTTATTGAATTTTAGATACTTTGGCTTTATAGTCTTACTTAAGAAGACGCTTGTTGAAGAAATGTTAGAAAACTTCCAATCAATTTTAAATTTACTATAGTTTCCTCTTTTATTATCTGATAATGTCATGTATAGACATCCGTATTTTCAAAAATCGACATGTTTATTCACACAAAAATAAATTCAAAATTCTTTGTAAAATACTAGAGGATAGGGGGTCATTGAATTTTACAAAGCTCTTCCATTAATGATTAGTAAATATAGTTTTTACTTAATAACAATATCATCTAACCGCTACAAATTAATGCAGAATATTAAAAGATTTAAATCTTTATAAATCATTTGAATAAAAAATTTAAAAAAATGAAAAATATAGTATAAAAATTCATTATTCGTGTTTTTTTTTATAAGACAATAGCGTCCATAATAAATCTTTTCATAAAAGCTGTTAAAATCTTTTCTAATTAAATAATGTTTTAGTTTTATTGCATTTTTCATTTTATGATTCAGAGCAGATTTTCTCTTACTGGGTGTGTGTGAGTTTGCCTGACAAAAAAAAAACTAAAAAATAATGATGATTAAATTCTCCAAGGACTTGTGCTTATATATATATATATATATATATATATATATATATATATATATATACAGTGTAACCCGGATATAAGAGACCCGGATATAAAAGAAACCCGGATATAAAAGAAACCCGGATATAAGAGAGATATTATCTGGTCCCAAATTAGAGCCATACTTACCTAAACAAAATAGACCAAACCCGGATATAAGAGACCTCTTCTCCGGTCCCGACAACTCTCTTATATCCGGGTTACACTGTATATATATATATATATATATATATATATATATATATATATATATATTATTTAAGCTCTACAAAAATCAATTTCTCGAAATTTCACAAAAATAAGTGTAACAGATGTAAAAAATATTTTCCCATGATTTTCTAAAAAAAAAAAAACATTTCTAAAATAATTTCACTCATTTGTCCTGAAAGTTACATTAAAATCCGACAATTAGTTGATTTTTGCAAAAATTTTCAAATCAAGGTCTTTTGGTCTTTCCCTCTTAATAATAGCATAATGATTTTGACGATAAAACTTGGGGCATTTTTTTTATCATGAATGCTCATTTTTTAGCGTATCTTTGGAGGTATCTAAATAAAGAGGACTGGCTACGTTTACCAATGTGTTTATGAAGACAAAACAAAAAATAATTATTTCTCAAACCCGAGAGAAAAAATAGCTGAGTTCTGTGCGGCCTAACTTTTGACTTCCAAGTGTAGTTTCTCAACAAATACCTCCATAGTTGAAGAGGGTCAATGTCAGGCCATCAGTAGTCGCGAGCTTTGTGGACGGAATTTCTGTCATGCTGTTTTGGAGAGGGAAGGAAATAATAGGATATAAAAAGCTTAGTTTAGTAAGTGAGAGGGATATCGAGAAATAAGCCTTTGTTTTCAATAACTGGCTAAGTGGACGTTAAAAATGAGTGGGCGAAGTACAACGCAATTGAATCGTCATAAACTCCTCGCAAATTTTTCGTTTTTAAAGAGAAATATTTTAGGCCAACAGAGCAGAGGGTGCGATGGGTAAATTATCGCCATTTTATATTTTTAATATCGCGCATGTGCGTAGTTTGTTTTTGTTTTTATCGACTGCGCAGTATGGTAGGGTCAGTTGGGCACCGTCTTTTAGAAAAAGAGCACCATGACGCAATTCACTCAGACTTCAATTCCGACAGAAATTTTGAAAAGACATGCTGTACTGCTTGGCATTCACGCCGGAAGCTCCAATACGAACATTTCAGAATTTTTGGGTGTCAATCTGAAGACAGTGCAGAGGATTCGGAACGCGTTGGATGATATACCCAGTGAGCATCTTGGTGTTTGTAAAGATCGCTAGTAATGGCGACGTTATGCCTCCAATCATCTTCCCATAGGGCCTCAGACTCAATACAGAGGCCTACATCAAGTGTCTTGAGGAGGTAGTGCTGCCATGGGTCAAGAGGGTGGCTGCTGGTAACAGGACTCTGGACTATGCCACACAAGCAACAGAACCCAGTCAGTACTGTCAGACAATTTCTGCGACCACATCCCCCTTACATCTGGCCACCTAACTCTCCATACTGCAACCCGCTTGAATATTATATGTGGAGCGCAGTTGAGCGAGAGACCAACAAAACTCCTTGTAACACCAAAGATGAATTGACAGCAAGGCTCATGGCAGCGTTCACCAACTTAAGCAAGGAGACTGTCCAGAAGAGATGTAGGTGATTTAGCATCTTGTATGTTTGGTTTAATCTCTGGATTATTGGCGGTTCTGCAAAAGGGCGCTGAACTAGAGCAAATCCTCAATCCCTCCTCGATTCAAGCAATTTAAAGTCCTAACACCTACAACAGATAAGCTTGAATGCTTCGCTCGGAAATTCTCATCCAACTCAACACTTGACTCATCCAGAGTGCCCACACCTGATTTCCCCCTAAAACTGAGGCCCTGCTGAGTGATATGTGCATAACTGCGTCACCGTTCTAGAACATCATAAGGCATGTGGGGTGACGGGTTACCAGGTGTCGTCCTAAATAAATGTGCTCCCAAGCTGGCTGCAGTTCTCTCCAAACACTACAGTTATTGCCTCACTGCTTCCAGCTTGTTGGAAATCCTCCTCTGTAGTTCCTGTTTTTAAGAACTCTGGAGAACCTTCTGACTCCTTTAACTGTCACTCTATCGATCTCATACCGCTGATGTGTTTACGATCATAACTGAATATATATATATATATATATATATCAAGCTCTTGATAATAATGGCGAAGCCCGAGCTGTGACTCTAGACACCTTGTAGGCGTTTGACAGGATTTGGAATGCTGGTCTTCTATGTAATCTTCAGAGCTACGTTATTACAGGATGATTATTTGATTTAGTTCAATCATTCCTATCAAATCGTGAAATGAAGGTCATTCTGAACAGACTCTCTTCCAGATCTTTTCATACGAACGCGGGTGTTTCCTAAGGTTCTATTCTGGGTCCTATACTGTTTCTGATCTTCATCAAGATCCGCCTGATGTCATCACTTCCCAAATAAGCATCTATGCAGACGACACTACCATTTACTACCATCTTAATTGTAAATCCGACAGAACTGACAAAATTAAATTGGCCACTGCTCTCATAAAGAACCTCCAATGTGTGGTTAACTGGGACAGGAAATGGCTTGTAAATTTGAATGCCTCCAAAACAAAACTGCTCTCATTTAACCACTATAGAGAAACTTCCCTACCCGCCATGTTGGATGCTCGATACGGGAGAGCGTCTCTCTACGTCTTCTTGGCTTCACATTTTCGACTGACTTGAGGTGGAACAATTACATTAAATCAATAGCTGCATCTACTGCAAGGAAAGTTGGTTCCAGAAGGTTTTTCTCGTCAGAGTTCATCTTACATATCTAGAAATCTACCATTCGTACGTGCATTGAATATTGTTGTATTTCTTCTGAACTGGTGCCCTGCTGTTCATCTCGAGGTTGTCGACAAAATCCAAAGAAGGATCTGCAATGTAATCGATCCTGACCTGGCATCGCGACTTCAGCTACTTTCTTACAGACGTGATGTGACTTCCTTCTATCCTTTCTACGAATATTTTCATTGCAACTACTCTGACGAGATTTTTTCCCCTGACTATATGAATTTAAGCGTGCTACTAGATTGGCATCTAGGTCCCACCCTTTTACTGATGAAATAGCTAAATGTAACCAATATTTCTACTCCAACAGTTTCTCTTGTCGCACTTCCCGACTGTGAAACTCCCTTCTTCTTGCTTTCCTGATAAATACAATCTTCAAAAATTTAAATGCTGCGTCAACCGTCTTTTTTATTGACTTGAACCCCGTTCATATTTTATTATTTTTAAATTCCCACCCATACCCAGTCTTTTCTCTCACTTTCACTCTCTGCAACTCCCTGCGTGCTAGTGGCATCCCGCATTGCTTGGGGTGAAAAGCTTACATATATATATATATATATATATATATATATATATATATATATATATATATGTGTGTGTGTGTGTGTGTGTGTGTGTGTGTTGAATAATTATTATCTTTGCTGTTAATGAGATCATTTTTGTTCGAAGACTGTCGATAGTTTTAGATTATTATCAATACGGTTTAATATGATATTCAAGAAACATAATGAATTATTAGTCTGAAGAAGTTACTAATAGGGACAAAACGCGTCGCTTTGATTTTTTTTTTCCTCATTTTGCCATTCGATTACCCAATTAGTTATTTAGTACGCTTAGCTTAACTATCTAGAAAGTGCTTTAACGGACGTCGGAAAATGTCCGTATTGAACTCACGAATCTTCGGGCACTGTCACTGGACCTAACCAACGCCTTCATCCACTGTGCCATGTGTCCTTAGGCAGTGGAGAAATTGGAAAGGCGAATTAACAGGAGATAACCGATAACTAACATCTATTAGACATGGCACGTGGAAATAGATCAGTCTACCCCAGCGAGCGAAATAAAGGATTCAGTTCGACATTCCAACTACTTGAAGAAGGCCGGGGCGTACATCGACTGAAACGTTGTGATAAATATGGCAAAAAAGATGAGGACAATAGTCCGAATAATGTAAATAGTGCGCATTGAAAGCAAGAGGAACAAAAGGAAACAGTGAGTAGTCTATCTGACAAACTTGTGCAAATGAATGGTAGATCGGGGTGTGGGAAAAATAGTAAAAAAAAAAGGAAATATTTTTAAGAACTACAAAAGAAAGGAAGATGTGAAGTAAAAAAAAAATCGTCCACTTCCTGAAGGGGAACTATATATAAAACAAGAAGATTTTTCGTCTTTGATAAGGTTAACAGTAAGTTAGGATCGAACTCTCTACGCATTAGTACTTGTCTTTTAGACGTGGGAAACCATAAACCGACTGCGAGATTTTAGTTGCTATTATACTTGGACAATTGTTTCTTCAGGAGGAAATATTTTTAGGAAGTACTTGAAATCCCGGTCTGAATGCGGCAAGGAAGATGTCTTCCTGTTGGCTGCAGGTATGCGTTTCCATTTGCAGTATCCAGGCATTTTAGAAAAGCCGCTGCAATGTGAATTTTAGTGGAAGACAAGTTCCATACTTGGTTGATTGGCGGATGTATTTTCCTTTCTTTTTGTAGTACATACGCCATTTTGTTTGAATAAGAAATACCAAAGACGGCTGACCGGAATAAGATTATACCTACTTCATAAAATCTGTGAAATAATCAAAAATAGGGGGGGGCGTCTCTTTTTTCTCTTTCGAATAATAATAATAATAATAATAATAATAATAATAATAATAATAAGAAGAAGAAGAAGAAGAAGAAGAAGAAAAAAAAAAAACAACCTTGGTCAACGGCCTAGAGTCAGCAATGTATTTCCAAATTAGCTTCGCTGACTTAAATGCATCATAAAAGCGAGCAGTAACAGTGGATATTTTTTCACACATGCGCAAAAACATTTTTATTCCTTTTTTATATTTCTCGTTTTTTTTATATTTTCCTTTCTCCTTTTTCCACTTATATCTTTCTTATTTCTTTAGATTTCTCTGTTTTCCTTTTGTTTTTCTGTCTTTTTTATCTTTCCTTTAATCTTTCATGCATTTTCATTCGTTTTTTTTTTTTAGATTTTCTATTTTTTCACTTCCTTCTTAACTTTTGTTTCTTTATTCTTTCTTTTATATTTATCGACGTTTTATTCATTTTTCTTTCATTTTTGTCTTTCATTTTCTCTGACTGCTTTTCTTGTTTCTTTCTAGTTTTTTCGTTTTGTATCCTTCTTTCTTCTTTCCTTCTGTTTCGTTATTGTTTCGTCCATCTTTCTCAGTGTTTCTTTCTTTCTCGTTTTGATTTTGTTCTTTAAAATTTATTTGTTTCTTTCTTTTATTTTCCGCTTTTCTGTCTTTTGAATTTTTTTTAATCTTACCCACTTCTTTCTTTTTGTATTGTTGCGGGATACATGCACACTTGAGATTTTATAAGCTCCTGGTACATTTGAATCGTTAATAATTTTGGTGAACTTGTATAAATCAAAAGGAAAAATAAGACATAGAATTTGAACAAAGAAATATTAACAAATTTGTTGACAGGACATTTTACAAAAGAAAAGATGATAAATGAAATAAAATTTTAAAAGTTCAATGCAACTTTAAGTGTCTCTAGTTGATTACTGATATTTTGCAGGAGTGAAAAGAATAGGTTTTTTCGCTATGAAAAGTCACCGCGAAAGAGATCGAGTTTTTCAAATCTCGTGCCGCCTGTAATTATCATCAGGAGGTGGTAATTCCAAAATCTCACCGCCCGTGATTATCATGAAGGAGCGGTAATCGAACAGTATCTTCCCCCTTTTTTTTCTTTTATTTTCTCCGCGTTTCTTTCGTCTCTCTTATCTTCATTCTTTCCTCCTCTTTCTGTCTTTTCCTTTCTTATTCTTTTTCTTTCTTTCCTTCTTTCTTATGACGTTTTTTAAAATATTGTTTTGTAAAAATCTAATATTCTTAAATTCTAGACCCCACTTTTTATAAATTTTTGTTGCTAAATTTCTTTCTTTCTTAATTAATTAAACTAATTGAATAAGTACTCTAGAATGCATCTTTTATCTCTATCTATAAAAGGCAGGATGTGTGTGTGTGTGAGAGAGAGAGAGAGTGAGTGAGTGTGTAACGAATGCACGGCCGCAATTTTCGACGGATTTGCACCAAAATTTACATGCACATGCTCCAAGTTAATGGGAAGGCCAAGACCGACTTTGCATTTCCCAACTCTCATCGATAGTGGAAATAATCAATTTTTTCATGCTTCTACGGCAGTTTTCATGTAGTTTGCGGCCATTTTGTACTGGCCAGAGTGAGAGCCTATAGATGGCTGCCACGAATAGACAGGAAGATTCTATTGGCCAGCGTGAGAGCCAACAGCTGACTGACACGAATGTTAACTAGCATGCTAGCATGCAAAAAAATTGATAGCTGCATTCGTCACAAGTGGGAAAACTTTAAATCTGTTTAGCACTTTACTCCAATTGGCTCATTCGCTTGCTTAAACTCAACGTTGATTCTGATTCTACAGAACTGGGTTGGATGTGGAAAAGTATTTGTTGTTAACATTCTTTTTTCATTCGGTTTTTCCAGTTACGAGTCTTTTTTTAAAGCTGATCGTTTTGTGTTCATTTTGTTTAGTTCTTTTTTCGTAACAGATTTAATGATTAGTATAGAGTTTCGAAAAAAATCGCAGTGTGAGATAGGCAAGAAGTAAGGCATGTAGCAACATCAGCACGGCAAGGGCACTCATTTAAAGGCAAGGAAGGGCAAAAATATTTTAAGTCAAGTGATATCGATTGCTGTATGAGCCGTACGATTTTTGAATCAAGCACGGGCAACGCCGGGCTATGCTGCTAGTTCTTCATATAATCATTATTTTCTTTTTGCTTGATATAAGCAAATATGCATTTTATCATCTCCGTCTAGAAACGGAAGATAGAGCTGTAGAAGATTAAATTGTTGAAAACGAAGATAAAAAAAAAACTTCGATAAATTTAGATTTCTAAATATTGATAAATAAGGGAGTATAATTATAAAACAGAAACTAACCTTACTCCAATGGAATCAACGGTAACGCGTTTGCCACCTAATTGAGCCTTCAAGTTGTTCGAGCATCATCTGTGGTTTGATCTGGCAGGGAATGGTCACCGACAGGTCTATTTTCCCAAGACATGCTACGCTCGGCTTTCAACCGAGATATCTTGGGAAGATGTGCGGAGACTCTACGACCACATGATGATGATGACGATAATGATAATAAGTGTTAAAATAAATTGTTAAAAATGAAATACTTCTACAAATTTAACAAATTAATTCATATTTCAAAATGTTGATAAAGTCAGTTATGTGACATACGTGATACACGCTTAGATGATCATGTATCTTCCGATACATAACTGACGACGCAGATTTTTTTCCCGCAGTAGGTTGCCATTTCATTCTGCGGTAGACCAGTTGCCATCGAATGCTAGAGAACCCGGTCTGTCCTGCTATTTACACATAGCTGGGGGGAGAAGTAGAGGATTCATACCTTTCCCAAGGGTATTAGCACATAAGTGAATGTAATGGATTCGACTGGAAAGTCAGTCAGTCAGTTATGTGCCATGCGTGATACACGCTTAGGCGATCATGTATCTTTCGATACATGACTGACGAGGCTGATTTTTTTTTCCAGCAGTAGTTTGCCATTTCTATCTGCGATAGACCAGTTGCCATCCAAGGCTATAGAACCCGGTCTGTCCTGCTATTTATCCATAGCTGGGGAGAGAAAGTGCCATGATTTATGAGAAAGTGAAGTAAAATCAACAAATAGAATAATAATACAGAATAAATAAAAAGTAAAATGAAATACATTTTCCCATGATGCTTAGCAATAAAGGGACTGAAAAGGATTCTGGTCATCATCATAATTTTATGACTCCATTTCCGGAAAGGATAGAACTTTTCTCTTTCCACTTTCCAACGACTGTTGCACTGGCCCCTCGTTCTGGGATCACTCGATGACTGGGTCGATTTCATAATAATAAAAATGTCTTTCTCTCTTTCTTCTGCCGGTCGCTGATCGGTGGTTGTTTTTAATTTGAAGATAAAAGAGAATGTCAACAAAGGAATCTTAAAACTTATCTAGTTTTATTCACCACGTCAACATTTTTAACTTGCCAACAACAACAAACAAACGTTTAACAAACGTATCCTTTGTTTCCCTCTATCTGACCTCAAAGGTCAAAATGAGGACGTCAGAGGAAAAATACTATTCTCTAAAAAATAGTAATCTGCTAGACACGACAGCGTTCGGACTATTGTGCAGTCTCACCCATGCACTAAGTACTTTGGTTGTTCCAACGCAGCGCAAGGCTTACTTGAGCTCGACCATTATAACAATTATTATCCTTACTTACCCTAACTTCTGGAGCGGTTAAAGAAAACGGTCATACCCAGGAGACATTGAGAACTTTGTTTCTCTATATTTTCTACAGTAAAAAAGAGAATAAACGGTCCGTGGCATAAAACCAAGTTTTTCTTGCTTCTACATTAATGACAGTAAAGCCACTAAGACGCAAATAGTTACTGGAAAAGGAAGAATTAGGAACAGAAACATTAATAAGAGCGAGAAGCGAAAAAGTTATCAGGAGGACAATAGATAGCAAATGACAGTAAATTTAAATTTTTGAAGATTAAAGTTGGCTAGAAAGCATGGAGCCGGAAGTGATTTCCACAAGCGAGAAGTGCGAGAAAATCATAGAATTTACGGATACATTTAATCAGCTCAGCTGTAAACTGATGAGATCTCGACGCCAGTTTAGTACTTCGCTTAAATTAAAAAAAACAACAACAAACAAAACAATCTAGGTACCATAGCGAAGAGCTCATCCGAACAATTACCATGAAAGTATTTATAGAAAAGGCACAGGGAGATAACCTCATGGTGGTGGGAAAGTGACTTGAGCCGAGTCGCCAGATCAGGACCAATAATATTGCTGATTCTTCATTGGATTTTATCAAGAAGCTGACGGTAAATAGCAAAATTACAATTTGTTCAAAATTATGTTCAGTTTATTAAGAATATCGATAATAAAAAGGAAAGGGAATAAATAATTTTTAAGAGTTCTATCGATACCAAAATAGTAAACTGCTAGACAAAACAAAACGAAAATGAGGAATCGGCAATATCTTTTTTTTTTAATAAATTTACCCCAAACAAGGTAATAAGGCTACAAGGACGCAAAAGGTTACTGAGTGTGAAAGAACGTGGGAAAAAAAACTGCTATTAACGAGAGAGAACAGTAAAAGGACAAGAATTAAGAAGATAAAAGATAATGATTGACATTGCATTTAAATTTTTGAAGATCAAAGTTGACTGGGAAGCAAGACGCCGGAAGAGAGTTCCACAAGCGAGAAGTGCGAGACAAGAAACTTTTAGCATAGAACTTACGATTACAGCTAGCTATTTCAACTGTAAAATGATGAAACCTTGCCACCAATCTAGTACTGCGCTTAAATTCATAAAGTCTAGTTGTCATAGAAGGAAATAATATTTATTTTGTTGTAATACAAAAATGTGGCACAATGCTAAAGGAGGAGACTGGGGAAGGTTGGTCTTCAGTTTGTCTTATCTTAAACTTAGTTAGCCACGATTATTGACCCAAACATACCACAGTATTCCTTACACCAAAACAACACATTCTTACTTACCATTCTTACTACAATCACCATAATATCTCAGTCTCTATAACATTCTATTAGGTTGGTGCAAAAATAATGACGTATTAATGTCGTTTTTTGACGTTAAAAATACGTCAAAAAACGACATTGATACGTCATTATTTTTGCACCAACCTAATAACTATTCGCCATATGTACAATTTGAAGAATTTAGAGGAAAGGTCATCCAAACAATTTCCATGAAAATATCTATAGAAAAGACACAGTGAGGCTATGTTACGGCGGTGGGAATGTGACTGAAGCTGAGATGCTATTAGTAAACTGTTGTCATGGTAACGCTACGTATGCAGAAAAACTGCAGATTACTTTGTTCATTGTTGCTTTTGCTTCTTTTTTTTTTTTTGCTTTAGTGATATTTTCAGAGCGGGTCCATTGTTAAAATCGAATCGAATCATGTCAGTTTATAGATAATAGAACAATATGATTAATGACTTTGGTGATAGCTATTTGGGACATTTCCCTGCTGACGTAATATGAAGGATGACCATTATTGTTAACGCTCGTGATATTTAAAAAAAGTTAACGTCTGCTTTCTTTTGATATAACATGGGTTTTAAAACTATATACTTTATTGTTAATATAAAGCTTAAAAGAATAGTTGGTAAAAAACTGTACACACTGTGTCAGATTTTATTATTAATGTCAATGTTTTCGTAATAAAATTTCACTTATATGGGTTAATTAATAATATTAATACTTAGGCAGCAATTGGTCCTGTAAGCGTCCCCATTAAATTTTATGTCTAATAAATTTGTCGATTTTTTTATGGTCTGCGAATAACGTTTTTCAAATGTTGCTTTTCTCTATGTATAATATAGCCAAATTCATATTGTGTATTTATAATTTTCGACTCAGATGAGCTATCATCAGGAGTGTGGTTTAGAAAAGAAAAAACTGTATTTTAAGTAGTGTATTGTTTTTAAAGGAGTCGTTTATTTTATTTTATTTTTTCATTTTTTGAAAGGACGCTGCAACAAGTCATATAACGATAAAGTGTCTTTGTTTTGTGTGAAAATGTTGAGCCGGTTTATCATATAAAGAGTATTATTCAAACAATGTTTGGACACCTCAATGCGGTGTAATAGTCAGCAAACTTGTCTCGCTAGAGCAATTACGACTGAGTTGTGAGTTCGACCCTCACTGGGTGCCTTCTACTTTCGGCCTTGTGCCACATCTAAGCTACGCTTGGAAAATCACTTTATCTACCATTGCTGATTCTCAACCGGGGGGAATTTCAGAGAGAGGTTTTTTTTACCTTTTCACAAGTTTCTCATTATTGTTCATCACAATAAAATCTAAATTTAAATACGCTGACCTTTTATTGAACTTTTTATTGAATTACCGTGGCATTCTATTGGACTTTATGATTATTAAAATATGCTTCGGGTTATTACTAAATAATTAGTTATAAATTAAAACAAATTACTGTACATGTATTCAAGTTTAAAAATCCATCAATATTTTGTATTGAAGAAAAAATATTTTGCGTATTTGACTTGTGTATGATGTTAAATTAATATACTTAAAAAGAAAATAAATTTCTTAAGTTATACTCAGAACTTTTCCGAAATCCATAAAAATTCTTTCTTTTTACACCCGACACGAAAAAATGTACACTCCAATTTTCCCATTCTCAAATAGAATTCGAAAAACATCAATTATAACATTATCTTTCTAAAAGTCTATCTAATATATTGAAAAATAATTATATTAATTCGACATTGTAAGTCGAACATTAATTTAACAGTCATTTTACGTATTAACCTTAAAACATTTTATCACGGAGCAAGAAAATATAACGTCTCTCTCGAGCAAGAATAATTTCCTCGAATTCAAAAGGAACGGATTTTCCCAGCTCCCAAATTCACAAAAAAAAAAAAAAAAAAAAAAAAAACAGCGGCAAAACAAAAAAACTAACGTCTGCTTCTGACTTCAAACCCGCATCATTTCAAATATCAGCACATTAAGATTTTTTACACTTACAGTTTATTACTAAAGTTCTCGAAAAATGTCCTCAAACTTATATTTATTTTAATTTACTATTTTTTTAAATGAAATTTCCAAACTATTGCTATTAAGTTTGTAAAACTCCTCTATAAAAATAATCCATGTAAATGTATTATATATGTACTAATATGGAAAAGAAATATAGTATTATTAAAAAGAAATATTTGGAATGCATTTTTTGAGTCGGATAATCTTGGAAACATGAGGAATGGCATTCTGACATATGATAAAATGTGTGCATTAGGCAAAACAACTTTAGAACCGCTAGACAATATATATATATATATATATATATATATATATATATATATATATATATATATATATATATATATATATATATAATAGCTGTTCACTCGTATTCGAGGATACCTATCTATTACGGGAGCTAGCCAATCCCTATTGCAGACGCTCGCTCAGGCACATTTGCGTTTGTCCAACACCCACAGAGTCAACCTGTGGTTTATACAGGAACTATGCTGAGCAGAAGTTAGTTACAGTTTCTGTGAGGCGGCATGTTATCTAGCGTGATCAACAATCTGAACAAGGCCAGCACACTCAAACCCTCGGTCACGATGACTTGTGACAGCTGTCGACGGCCCCAAAGTGTTCCGTCTACATAATTTTACTCACAATGCTTGGGTTAACACAAGGCTTGGGTTAACACGTGGTATGGTTTTCAGACACTTTCCGAATGTGCCAAACGCTGGGAACTGCAGACGTATGACATGAATAAATCTCCTCCCTGACAAATCGACCGTGGCGAGATTTGAACCCGGGCCTCATGGTCAGAAAGTGAACGTTCTAACCACACACACACACATTTATATGTGTGTGTGTATATATATATATATATATATATATATATATATATATATATATATATATATATATATATATATATATATATATATATATATATATATATATATATGTTTATGTTATGAACACACATGTGCATGCGCGCGTGCGTGTGTTGGATTCTCCCATCGAGTTCGACGTATGAGGTTCTGACAGCCACAAACTAATTATCTGCATGCCTATGACGTGGATGACTTTTGAGACCGACTCGAGAATTGCACAAAAGACCACAAACAGTACAAGAGAATGTATTGCATCCAAGTGCAGCAGGAATACTGTTAGCTGTCTTATTGTGCTTTCTCGTTTCATGTAGTCGACTGATGTTTACTTCTCAGTGCAGCCATATTAATGTTGTACTTCTTTAGCTCCAATGCGACCAGAGATGTTTTTTTCTTTCTGGTGCTGAGTTGTTGTCTTGGAGAATTTGTACATTCCAATTGTGCCAAGATGAAATTGATGTTGTTTCATAGAGTATTTCGCAGTAGCTGGATATGTGTGGAACTAATTAGATTTAGTTGTCAGAAAACCAACACAATGATTTCTTTCAAGTGGTGAAGGCTTGTGTCGGACCATCAATACTTTTTGGATCTGTTTTATATACAGAATAACCCGGATATAAGAGAGTTGCCGGGACCTGAGAAGTCTCCTATATCCGGGTTTCTCTTATATCCCGGTTTGGTCTATTTTCTTTAGGTAAGTATGGCTCTAATTTGGGACCAGAGAAAATCTCTCTTATATCTGGGTTTCTCTTATATCCGGGTCTCTTATATCCGGGTTACACTGTATATATATATATATATATATATATATATATATATATATATATATATATGTCTTGAACATACATATATGGAACAGAGCTTACTTTAATCCAATTTAATTCAAATAATTATATTGAAGTTTTCGGCTCTTGTTTTGAAACATGAGAACTCTTATGCAGCGTGTTGCGATTATATTTTTATATAAATAATTATATTTATGCTCTACTTTTGTATCGAGCACTATTTTTTTAAAAATAATAACAAAAATACTAAAGAACTTTGGATTATTTACCTAACCAGTTCTTTCCTATTTTCTATATATTTTCACACACACACACACACACACACACACACACACACACACACACACACACACACACACACACACACACACACACACATATATATATATATATATATATATATTACGAAATGGACAAAGTCCGACAATTTATTTATTAAAGACATTTTTTTATGTTTAACGTTATAGATACAAGTATTTAAGTAAATGCTCTGTTTATAATAAACGTCAGCGTAAGGCACGTCAGCGTAAATGTCGGTTCCGTATAGGATGCAGGTTCGAATCCTGTCAAAGAACGAATATTTTCTATGAAAATTTCTCGGACATTCAGGCCGATAAATGTTATTTAATACTGTTTATTATAAACAGAGCATTTACTTAAATACTTGTATCTATAACGTTAAACATTAAAAAAAATGTCTTTAATAAATATATATATATATATGTCTTGAACAATAAAAAATGGTAAAAAGTTAAAATTTTATACATACTGGGTTGTATATTAATGTTTTATTTTTCAAATTAGATTCCTCAACTAGTTTCGGCCAGCATAGCCATCGCCAGAAGAAAAAAAAATCCTGCTTGTTAGTAGCAGTGAACTACAGGAGTGAACTTTCTCTGAAGAAAATGAACTTTGTCTGTTATTTTCATTTGTTTTTTATCGTTAATTTTGGTCAGTCCTTGTATTGGTCAAAGGCCTTTTTCAAGTTCTTTTAAGGTGAGGCTGGGAGACTCATGAGTCTCAGATTTACCTTCTTAGTCATTTTGACAGCTTTATTGGTTGCTGGGAAGGGGACGTTTGTGTTATGCGTATGTTAACTTTTAATTTTTTGGAAGTGTGTGTGATGAGTGTATATGTATATATTTGTGTAGGAGTGTGTGTATGGGAGACCTTATCACTTCTTTACGCATGTCCGTCTAGTGTGGTTGATGAGAGGGGTTAATGATGTTCAGCTTCAGTGTGCTTTCCGATGTAGAATTTTAACCGGCATCTTTATATTTTCGTCACCTTCCACTACATTACTCTCAAAGAAATAGAAGAAATATCCTGCTAAACTGCGTAGTGGTGAAAGCCATTCCCAGAGGAAGTGATAGAACTCAGCCAATGAAAACAGGATACAATTCAAAATATCGAAACATATCCGCATTTCTCTCATTCCTAAAAAGAGTTCTGATGAAACTCAAATAAAATAGCGAAACATGTCAAATTTATAAGAGTTTTCCTACTTGTTGCTGTTATTAATCTTAGTTTCGTCAATAAGAACATTATTTTAGTCCGAGGAATTCCTTTTGAAATACAAAACGCGTTCCATAGATTTTTTTCTATTTTGTCATTTACATTTTTTCCATATAATTATACATTTTTGAAGTATGTTTATTATTTTTTTTGTCTTCTTTCTCTTTTGACGGATGTCAAAATAGGCAATCTAATATTTTGGGTGGAGTGAGCATTTGATAATATATATAATTTGTTATATCCTAGGTTGTTGGGATGAGCAAAAATGAATGAAAATAAAAGACAAGTGTATTTTAACATATAATAAAACAACTTTTATTCATTTACTGCCTGGGAACAGCAAGGATTAGTTTGGATTTAAAGCATGAGTTCTACGTTCATGTCCGCTTGTCACCATGTTGGATTCAGAAGTGCCGCGCGCGCCCACGTGCGAACAAGGGAAGTAACTCTATTATATTTTGAGCTATCGCCCTTTATAGGGGAAATAAATTAGCATCCTCTAACGTAATTGTTGAAATCTCTTGACGAGTGAACCGAACGATTACAAAAACGTTCGTCTACGTAGAAATGCTGAATAGGCATCAATCATTTAAGTGACAAATTGTCTGATGATCGCAAAAGCGTGAAACCCAGGGTTACAAACTAATACAAGTGAATATGTTAGCTCTATCATTGATATTGAGCAATGTCCGCGCATATATATACCAGGTGTAACAGCAAAATTATCCAAATCGTGTAACAGCAAAATTGTCCAAATCGTGTAACAGCAAAATTGTCCAAATCGTGTAACTGCAAAGTTGTCCAAATGTTAGATTAAACTTTGAACCTTTGCGATTTAGAAATGATTTTTATAACACTGTCAGACTACTTTGAGCAATAATAATGTATAATTACTCTCCAAGCGTAACAGAAGAATCGTAATGAAATCGATCATAAACGAAAATAACATGTTCATTATTAATTAATCATAGCTAAGAATCGGAAGATCATGAAAGATTGAAATTATGTTCAACTATATATATATATATATATAACAGGGACGCCATTTTATTCATCAAATCTTTTTTTTATAGACATACAGCACCTGAGATATCTTTCGGCCAGCACTTATTCATAGGTAACGCGTTGGCAAATTATTTATTAGTATAAAGAGGACACGTATATTGAAATATTTACTAAAATGGAAGAAGAGTTCGAGCTCGTTTAAAATTAGATTTATTGAAAATATAATTAAAACGTAAGGGGAGGTGTAAATCACAGCTCGGAAAGAGTTAATAAAAGGGGAAAAATTTTTAACCTACAATCCTTCAAGAGTTTTAATGATCTT
Organism: Acanthosepion lycidas; assembly: GCA_963932145.1. Lineage (NCBI taxonomy): Eukaryota > Metazoa > Mollusca > Cephalopoda > Sepiida > Sepiidae > Acanthosepion > Acanthosepion lycidas. The sequence goes on from OZ010603.1 coordinate 31,073,295, forward strand.
GTGGAATGGTCTTTCTGCCTGCATAAATTTGGACGATGTAATTTTAAATATACAGCTTCCAAAACACGTAAATGAAATTCGGTTTGGACGCTGTGCAGGACAGAGAACCAAGTGTCCTGATAAGCAGAGGCACAATCTTGGTTGTTCATAAGATGTTGGCCAATAGCCGACTCCCGGACCGACTGAGAAACTCTATTCCTGTGTTCGTGATTACGTAGATGTGAGGGAAGATGCTGAGAAACGCGCGTTTCCAGACAAAGACTAGTCCGTCCTATACATATAGGATCACATCTGCACTTAAATTGATAACTCATATATATATATATATATGTATATATATATATATATATATATATATATATATATATATATATTATTCCAAGATCATTTTCCAACTTATTCAAGATAACCTTTGCCCTCTCTAACTTTCTAACTTTCTGTCCTGGATTAACAAAGTGCTTCACGCGATTCCAAGTTTTTTTTTACGGCCCTTTGGACTTCAGCTGAAACTCGTCTCTCGCGTGTCAAACGTCTTACTGATTGTGTTGATCCTAATTGATCTCTTAAGCTCTAAGTTGAAATGATGATCTCTATTCCTGTTGTGACCTCCTGATCCAGTTTTCCTATCTATTGATTCCCCTTTTTTAAAACTTATTTACCGTTCTCTTCGTAGTTCTTGAATGGAATTTGAAGATGGTAGCCAGATTATGAATGTACCATTACTGAAGACTTAACCGATTGAGCCACGGAGGATCGTTCGATTATCAAGGTCGATTTTACTGTTTTTAAACTGCAGTCTTCCATGAATCTCTCGCGTACATTCATATCTGCTCAAAGCGTATCCAAATGTAAATAAATGACGTCACACATTATGAAATGGACAACGTCCGACAATTATTTTTTAAGACATTTTTTTTGTTTATCTATAAAAAAAAGAATGTATAAACATAAAATCGGTTAAGATACGTCAGGCTAAATGACGGTTCCGTACAGGACACAGGTTCAATTCCTGTTGGGAGACGAATATTTTCTATGAAAATTTCTCGGATATTCAGATCGGTAAATGTTATTAATACTGCTTATTATAAAACAGAGCATTTACTTAAAAATTTGTATCTATAAAAAAAGAATGTATAAACATAAAAATGTCTTTATATATATATATATATATATATATATATATATATATATATATATATATATATATATATATATATATATATATATATCATTTCACTCCAAGTAAGGCAATATATCCATTACAACGCAAGGGATTGCTTAGTGTTAGAGAATATGAGAATTGTTTTCTATATTTATTAGGTTGGTGCAAAAATAATGTCGTTTCTCACATATGTTAATATGTGAGAAAACGACATTATTTTTGCACGGAAAGGAAATCATGCGTTCAATTACTCAAAAATGTTACGAATCATTATTCAAGTTGATACTTATTTATATATATACATATATTATATATCGTCTAATATATATGAGCAATATACCATTTAAAATTCAGCTTATAATATATTATCCTACCGTAGTCAAATATTGCAGCACTGGCCATCATTATGGACATATTTTATAGCAAAAAATTGGTCTACATTCTTTTTTGTACCGTTATGTAGGTCTATCAGATAGGTTTTGGCCACCTAAAATGCATGAATTTTAACCTCTCCTGACAATATTTACTTGTGTATCATGCAACCGGTCATCGAAAATGCATGATTTTTAACCTTTTCAAAAGATAGTATATTTTGCGTAAAAAAAAACTGATCATAAAAACTCGCTGTGTACTTGTGTACATTGGCCTAAGAAATATTTTTAACCAGGAGAAATAAACTACATCCAACTTCAAAATTTAATTACGTAATCCCTATTAAAAATAAACAAACAGTATTTAGAGCTAGTATGGCGTAGGTCTTCCATTTTCTAGTTTCAGTGCTTGTATTCGATTTATAATGGATTTAATCAAGTTATCAACAATCGTCTGATCCATATTTTGACACTCCTTTAGCAATGTTTCTTCAAGAGTTGCCACTGATGGGATTTTGGTTGCACGCATTCGAAATCTTCGGTCAAGGTTCTCCCAGACGTGCTTTATTGGATTCATGTCAGGATTTTGGGCTACCCATGACAGTGACTTGATTCCTTGCGATTCCTTCAAGGCATTTGCTACTTTGCTGGTATAACATGGCGCTCCATCTTCTTGAAAAAGATAAACATTCTTGCCAATCTGTTTGGTTTCAAATAGTGAGAATAGTCCGTTCTCTAATATTTGACAGTATTTTGGATTATTTAACCGCTCTTCAACAAGAATCAGCTCAGTTTTACCTCCAAACCAGACACCATTACTCCAATCCATTCCTGTTTCACGGTCGCCAGCTGAAATTCAGTGTTTCAAGTCTCATTCTGATTTCTCCAAACATAAACCTGTCTCGAATTCGAATATTGGCAGAATCTATTTTCATCTAACCAAATTACAGACTGACAAAATTCATAAATTTTTCTCTCGAATTCTCTTGCCCACTCCATACGCCTGTCCCTGTTAACCTCTGAATTCAAGAGTTTCTTTCTTGCAACTCTTCATTGGTAGCCTAACTCTTTCAGAGACTTTATCACCGCATATGGTGACATTTTCGTGCTGTTGGCGACATCTTTAACGCTCTAACGACTGTTTCTGATGTCTTCCCTCTTCAGCGCCCTTTTCGTTCGCTCAGACACGATGCTTGTTCTTCCTGAAAGTTGTTCCACAAGACAGGGACTCCCTTCATTAAATTTCTTGAAAATATTAACCGTTTGATGATTAACCTGGAAAAACCTAGCAATTTCTCTATTTGACTTGCCACACTGATGGCATCCTATTATTTGCCCTCGTTGAAATTCACCGATTTCCTTACTTCCGCGAACTTTCATTGAAAAATATAATTCAATCATCGTTCATAGATGAGAGTAGCTTCATGCTAACACATTATTGGCTTAAAAAAAGAAAGAAAAAAAGACGTTATGACAAGCCAAAATTGCTCTTAATCAAGTGTGGCTAAAAACTTATCATAGCCCATTGTATATACGGTATACGGTATACGGTATACAAAACACTTCAGACACCTCTATGTATGGATCAGTTATAACAGAGTTTACTATAGGAGAAAAGGAAATTGAACATAGAATAAACTGCACCAGAGATAGTTTCGCCCAACACCGCCAATTGCCACGAAACCAAAACATCAGCCTGAAAACTCGAATCATTTTCTTAAATAGCCTTGTTAGATGGAAAATTTCATATAGAAGCTATACTTTGGCGTCAAACCCGTTCAGAAATATCTAAACTGGCAGCTGTATACAATCGCTTCCTAAGATCAATGGTTAATAAAAGCTTTGAGCGAGTGAACACTGTGAACTGGCGCTACAGATTCACAAAAAAAGAACTGTACCAAATAACAGAAACGAAGACTACCAAGAGCAGCAACAACTAAAAAAGATAGCACAGTAACTCGAAGAGAAACTGATGACATAATCAAGAGGGTAATATTCAATATTACTTCAAATAAAATGTTAAGCAGGAAACCCAAATCATCATTACTGGAAATGGCGTTGACAGTTATTGGACTTGAAAATCCTATTTCCCTTTAAAATTATTTTAAGAGAAAAATATAGATTTCAACCGAAGGCAGCACTGGCTGCTCGGTTAATGAATGCCAAATGTTTCCTTATTGGGAAACGCCTAATATTACCATTACCGTACATCAGATTTCTGTGTCATACGTCTTTGCTGGGTAATACTAAACTAGCCAGATGATGACATTAATATTAACAACAAAGATGAAGACAGTAATCCGAATTTAAATAATGATAACTCTTCATTCCAGAAATTCTAACAGAAGGCGATCAGGGGATAATAACAACAAAGATAATAGACTGATTATAAATAGTGCAAATAATGATAACTCCTCATCCCAGAAATTTAGAGACAGTAAGACTTACTTGAATTGTCTAATAATGCTTGTCTCAGTCAACTACGAGTAGCGCGCACATTGCTATAATTTGGGAGGCCTGTCTCCCACGAACGCCGAGTGTAAAGTAATAATAATAAAAAAAAAATATTTCAATTCGCCAGAATTCTAACTTCGCAACACCGATACTCATTAGTAGAATAGCATCATGTGACTGCCTGCTACAAACTACCCATGGTGATTTTCTAAGCATAGCTCAGATATGGCACACGGGTGGGAGAAGTAGGGGACACCTAGTGAGGATCGAACTCACTACTCGGTCGTAATTGTTCTAGCGAGACAGGCTTGCTGACCATTAAACAATTGCACCACGTCGAGGTGCCCAACGAACAAACCATGCCTGTAGAAATGTCTCTTGTTTCTCCGTCACCAAAGTCACTATTCAAGCAGGAGCAGCAGATCGACGCCCGTCACGAACGCGGTGAAATTGTCACTTTGGGGACACGACAAAAAGCAAGTCTCTACCATCTGTCCCGTTTATCATTGCTTTTGTTTGTCTCACTCTCAATGATATTTTATGACTCTCAAATTACGCTGTTCATCTTAACCTAGTTTTCAAGTATCATCTGATACAATTACTCAAGTGTCGGGTGTGGCGTTTGAAGGGGAGAGACGATGCAACAGTATCTTTTTCTTTTTACCGTTTTACCCCAAGCAAGGTTATAATGCAAGGGGTTACAGGGAGTGAAAGCGAAAGAAAAGACTGAGTATAGGGAGATTCGAGGAAAGGACAAAAGATGAACAGGATTCAAGAAGATATAAGATGGCGGTTAACATTGTATTTAATTTGTTTAGTTATCAGGGAAGCAAGTAAACGGAAGTGGCTTCCACAGATGGAAAGAGCAAGAAATAAAACTGTTGAAGTAGAAGTGGTGGTTGCATCTAGCTCGTTCAACAGGAGAATGATGGGACCTAGATTCCAATCTAGCAGCACACTTAAATTCATGTAGTCAGAGCAACTGAGAAGAAAGTTTGTCATAGACGTTTAAAGAAAATAGAAAAAATTTTCTCGCTAGAAACCATTTTGCCCATTTATAAATCTACCATTCGTCCGTGCATTGAATACGGCTGACATATTTGGCCTGATGCTCCTGCTATATGTCTCAGGAGTGTTGACTAAATTCAAAGAAGCGTCTCTGATATAGCGGATCCTAACCTGGCATTTCGACGTGACTTTCTTCTGTCTTCAAATATTTTCATGGCATTTATTCTGATGAACTTTCCTTTTCGGTGTCGTGACTACATGAATTTAAGCATACTACGAGATTGGTAGCTAGTTATTATCGTTTTGCTGTTGGACTAGCTTGATACAGGCCGTCTTTTCTTTCTAAAAATGTCTTTTAATATCTCTGTCTGTTCATATGTCTGTTCAGATCTATCTATCTATCTATCTATCTATCTATCTATCTATCTATCTATCTATCTATCTTCCATTCATTCGTGGATTGAATACCGCTGACAAAATTCAAAGAAGCATCCGTGATATAACCGATGCTAACCTGGCATCTCGACGTGTCTTTCCTCTGTCTTCGAATATTTTCAGGCAATTATTCTGATGAGCTTTCCTTTTCGCTGTCGCGCCTGCATGAATTTAAGCATACTACGAGATTGGTAGCTAGTTATTATCGTTTTGCTGTTGGACTAGCTTGATACAGGCCGTCTTTTCTTTCTAAAAATGTCTTTTAATATCTCTGTCTGTTCATATAATGTCTGTTCAGAACAATCTATCTATCTATCTATCTATCTATCTATCTATCTATCTATCTATCTATCTATCTATCTATCTACCATTCGTTCGTGGATTGAATACAAGCTCATCTCACTGTTAGCCGGGCTTTATTCCAACCTCATGCAATTAAATTAACGGTCTGAGAGTATTCTTGCACGGAAGAATGTCGTGATAATAGGCAGCAAGAAGACGCACGTTTTTGGAAATGACATTCCGATTTCCGACTGTAGTTTACAGTTACAATAATAGTTTAGCTCTTGACAGTTACTTGCTGGTTTTCATAAAGGCTCCTCCCTCAGGGAAAGTAGCCTTGTTGAGCCGGTTTCGAATTCCAAATGAGGCTATTTATTCTCTTGAGAAAAGCCATAATTATCAACACGAGAGATCCTGACAAAAATAACTCGTCCCTTGCATGCAACAACGTTGCGAAAGAAAGACATGGTGAGTGTGAGGGTTCGGGAAAATCTTCTTGTATTTGCTGTCAATCTTCAGACTCTCGGTGATCATGGCTCTTCACAGCTTCCTATTCTTTCTAGCCCTCATTACTATCCCTCTCTCTACCTCTTCCAATGTCCATTTATACACACCTTGTTAGAAAATCTGTCTCTATTTCTGAGTCGAGGAATTGTAATTATTTACATTATTTACATTGTCCCCATCTTTGTTGCCATATTCACGACGTTTCCACCATTTTACGCTCCGGCCTTCGTCAGCTGATTGGAATTTTGAACTGAACCCTCTATTTCGTCCATCGGGGTAGATTTTTCTAGTTCCACGTGCCGTGCCTCTTCCGGATGTCTCAGTATCAGTTATCTCCCTTTGAACTAAGCTCTCTACAATTTTGTTCACCTCTGTTGTGACCTGGTATTTAACTCAAAACGCTTTAGGTTAAGTCACTAGATTCAAACCGAAGTTTTTATCCACTGGGACATGTATCCTTGAGGAAGAAGACCGGAGCGTACAATAGGCGAAACGTCGTGAAGATGAGGACAACAATCGGAAAAATATAAATAATGTGAATAATCTTGTTAGAACTAATTATTCGAGTCTTTTTTTTATCGGTCTAAAAGGGCAAAATTGTCAACTGCTTTCGAAAAGGAACTCTAGTCAGTGGGTAACTGGAGCAAGAAACAGCTTGTAAATTTAATCGATATACAGAACCTTGTCTGATTAATCTTAAGGAGAGGTACTACGCTTTATTGGGATCACTGACACAATGTAAAGGATCAGATTTTTCTTGTCAGAATCCATTTTGCCCATTTATAATTCTACCATTCGTCCGTGGATTGAATACCGCTGTCATATCTAGTCTGATGCTCCTACTATATATCACGAGAATGTTGACAAAATTAAAAGAAGCGTCCGTGATATAACCGATCCAAACCTGGCATCACCACGTGGTTTTCCTCTGTCTTCAAATAATTTCATGTCATTTATTCTGATGAAGTTTCCTTTTCGGTGTCGTGACTGCATGAATTTAAGCATACTACGAGATTGGCAACTAGTTATCATCGTTTTGCTGTTGGACTAGCTTGATGCAGGCCGTCTTTTCTGTTCTAAAAATGTCTTTTAATATCTCTCTCTGTTCATATAATGTCTGTTCAGAACAATCTATATATCTATCTGTCTACCATTCGTTCGTGGATTGAATACCGCTGACAAAATTCAAAGAAGCGTCCGTGATATAACCGATGCTATCCTGGCATCACGACGTGGCCTTCCTCTGTCTTCAAATATTTTCATGTCATTTATTCTGATGAAGTTTTCTTTTCGGTGTCGTGACTGCATGAATTTAAGCATACTACGAGATTGTGCTGTTGGACTAGCTTGATGCAGGCCGTCTTTTCTGTTCTAAAAAGTTATTTTCTTCTCTGTGGAAATCCTTTCCGATTTCTTGCTTCCCTGATAACTACAATCTTCAAGGGGGAAGTTCGAGAAAAGTAACTGTCAGAGTAGAAGTGGTGGTTGAATTTAGCTCGTTCAACAGTAGAATGATGGGACCTAAATGCCAATCTAGTAGCACGCTTAAATTCCTGTAGTCGGGACACCAGAGGAAAAAACCCAGTGGAGATGATGGAGGAAAAGACAAAAAAGGAACAGGGTTCAAGAAGACAGAAAATAGCGATTGACTTTGGATTTACATTTTTGAAGATTGTAGTTGTCAGGGAAGCAAGAAATTCTACAGGTGGGAAGTGCGAGAAAAGAAACTGTAAAATGGTGAGACCGAGTTGCCAATTTAGTATCACGCTTAAATTTATGCAGTCAGGCACCATGGGAAAATGTTCATCAAAACAGTCGCCATGAAAATATTTGTAGAAAAAGACGAAAGGAAGCGACGTCAAGTCGGTGGGAAAGTGACTGAATTCGAGATGCCAGGTCAGTATCGATTACGTTACAGACACTTCTTTGGATTTTGTCAAGAATATTTAGATGTACAGCGGGAGAGCCAGACCAGATATGGCAGCAGTAATCAATGCACGGACGAATGGTTGATTTATAAATGTGCAAGATGGATTCTGACGAGAAAGATTTTCTAGTACGAAAACTAAACCAACTTTTCTTGCAGTAGACGTTGCAGTTGATTGAATATAGACGCTTCACTTCAGAAAAGAAAAGAAGGCGATAATGCCACTACAACGCGGGGGGGAGTTGCTGGGAGTGAAATGAATGATAAGTTTTTAGTGAGAAGTGAGGAGAAGAAAGGAAGATGGATCAGGAAGACAAAACATGGGGGCGAGATGTGCGAGAAAAGAAACGCTTAGAATAGATGCGGTGGTTGCATCTAGCTAGTTCAACAGTAAAACGGTGGGACCTAGTTGCCAATCTAGTAGCGCGTTTAAATTCAAGCAGTCGAGGCATTAAGAAGAACAGTTCATCAGAAAGTATTTATAGAAAAGACAGAGGGGAGCCACGCCAAGTCGGTGGGAAAGTGACTGACATCGAGATGCAAGGTCAGGATCGATTACAGACCCTTTTTGGATTTTGTCAAGAATACAGAGATGTACAACAGAGCAGATATGGCAACAGTAATCAATGCACAGACGAATGGTAGATTTATAAATGTGCAAGATGGACTTTGACGAGAAAATTTTCTGGTACGAAAGCTGAATCTACTTTCCTAGCAGTAGACGTAGCAATTGATTCAATGCAGACTCTCCACTTCATATCAGTATAAAACGTGATGTTAAGAAGTTGTAGAGCATTACTTTCCTTGAGTTTAGCATCACCCGTGTTGATAGCAGGAAAACAAGCTTCTCTGTAGAGATTAAATGAAAGCCTTTGTTTTAGAGGTGTTAAAATTTACAAGACATATATTGCCCCAGTTAACCACTTATTGGAGGTTCTTAAAAATAGCAGTAAGGACGCATGTATCAGTCTGAATTCTAATAATTTTGATTACTTTCTAATAGTTTTCCCACATTTCGTCAGGATTTTCATTCTCTCCCCCATAAATCGTTGTAGGCGAGAATTTTGTAATTGACTGGGCGTTGTATTTCTCTGCACTGTAAATAATGACATGCGCGAAACGTAATCACTTATATCATCGCTATGAATTCATCCAGTTAATGTTGAAGAGTACGAAACGGTGTCTAGAGTTAGCTTATCATCTCTTTATTTAAAAAAAAAGACAGTGGGAAAATGACTGAAGTCGATGTCCTGGTCAGGATGGATTACATTACAGATCCTTATACTGAGATGTACAGCACTGATTGGAGGTCATTATTGAAAGCAGTTGCCAGGTTTACTTTGTCGGGTCTGTTGGATTTAGGCTCTCCATTTCAATGGAAGATCGAGAGAAAATAAGTGGATATTAACCCTTCATTAGTTCCCTGGAGTATTAGGTACCGTTCGGTTTCGAAACAATTTAAAACAATATAGATAGATTCTTTTTTTAATTAGTTCAAACCAAGCAAGGAATTAATGGTTACAGGGAGTGAAAAAAAAAATGAAAAAACTTTAGTGAGGACGAATGAGGAAAGGACAATAAATGAACGCGGTTCGGGAAGACGGTAAATGGCGTTTGACGTTGCATTTAGATTTTTGAAGATTGTAAGTGGCAGGGAAGCAGGAAGATTTCTGGCACGACACAATGAACAAACTTTCCTAAATGTAGACGTAGAAATTGATTCAGTATAGTCCCCACCCCTAATTCATGTCAGTGTTAAAGGTGAGCCCCAAAAGATGTGAGGCTCTCCGGGAGTTTAGCATCAGCAGAATAAGTTCACTGTGGTGGTTAAATGAAAACAGTTTTGTTTGAGGCTTTCATATTTACAAGCCATTTCTTGCCCCAGTTAACAACTAATTGGAGACCGTTTCATGAGCAGTTGTCAGGTTTACTTTGTCGGATCTGTCAGATTTACATCCAAAACGGGAGTAAATTGATGTATTGATATGTATATACTTATATTGATATACTTATATTGATAAACATTGATACTTATATTGATAAACATTGATACTTATATTGATATACTTATATACTTCTATTGATATTGATATTCATATATATTGACGCTTATAATTATATATTGATATCCATACTTATATCCATATTTAATGATACGTATTGGTATTATATTGATACACATATATACTTATATTGGTGCTTATACTGATATTGATATTTAAATTGATACTTATATTGATACGTATTGATACTTATAGGGCTATACTTATATATTTTTATTGATACTTACATTGATACTTATTGATACTTATATTGGTACTTATATTGATACGTATTGATACTTGTATTGACATCCTTATATACTTATATTGATATTTGTTGATACTTATATTGAGACGTATCGATACTTATATTGATATACTTAGATACTTATATTGAGACGTATTGATACTTATATTGATATACTTATATACTTATATTGATAGTAATTGTTACTTATATTGATACTTATATTGATATGTATTGATACTTATATTGCTATACTTATATACTTATATTGCTACTTATATTGGTACATATATCGTTATACTTATATACGTATATTGATACTTATATTGATACGTAATAATACCTATATTGATAAAAGTATATACTTATATTGATACTTATATTGACACTTATATTGATACGTATTGATAGATAAAATAATATATTTATATTGATAATTCTATTGATACTTATATTTATACGTATTGATACTTATATTGATGTACTTATATATTTATATTTATACGTATTGATACTTATATTGATCTACAGTGTAACCCGGATATAAGGGAATTGTCGGGATCGGAGAAGAAGTATCTTATATCCGGGTTTCTGTTATATCTGGGTCTCTTATATCCGGGTTACACTGTACTTATATACTTATATTGATACTTATTGATACTTATATTGTTACTTATACCAATACTTATATTGATATATGTATTCATATATTGATACTTATTGATACTTATATTTATACTTCAGTCAGTCAGTTATGTGTCATGCGTGATACACGCTTAAGCGATCATGTATGTTTCGACCAGTTGCCATCCAAGACTATAGAACCCTGTCTGTCCTGCTATTTACCCATAGCTGGGGAGAGAAGCAGAGCATTCATACCTTTCCCCAAAGGCATTAGCACGCAAGAGTATTTAGCGATGGAACTCTGTTCTCCGTTACCTCAATCCGCTAACCATTACTCCATCGCTTATATTGATACTTATATTGATATACTTATATACTTATATTGATACTAATTGATACTTATATTGATATACATATATACTTATATTGATACTTATTGATACTTATATTGATACGTATTGATATTTATATTGATATACTTATATACTTATATTGATACTTATTTATACTTATATTGATATACATATACTTATATTGATATTATAGATACTTATATAGACACTTATTGATACTTATATTAATATACTTATATTGATACTTATTGATACTTATATTGATACGTATTGATACTTATATTGATATACTTATATATTTATATTGATACTTATTGATACTTATATTGATACGTATTGATACTTATATTGATATACATGTACTTATATTGATACTTATTGATACTTATATTGATATAATTATATACTTATCTTGATACGTATTGATACTTATATTGATATACTTATATACTTATATTGATACTTATTGATACGTATATTGATACGTATTGATACTTATATTGATATAATTATATACTTATATTGATACTTATTGATACGTATATTGATACGTATTGATACTTATATTGATATAATTATATACTTATATTGATACGTATTGATACTTATACTTATATTGATACGTATTGATACTTATATTAATATACATGTACTTATATTGATACTTATTGATACTTATATTGATACGTATTGATACTTATATTGATATACTTATATACTTATATTGATACGTATTGATACTTATATTAATATACTTATATTGATACTTATTAATACTTATATTGATACGTATTGATACTTATATTGATATACTTATATACTTATATTGATACGTATTGATACTTATATTGGTATAATGATATACTTATTGGTATAGCTTGGCTGGGATGTCCTGCAACACCCGCCGTACTCACCTGACCTATGTTACCATTTTGATCCTTACATCTAGATACTGACCAGGCTCGATGTTGCTTAACTTCGGTGATCGTACAAGAACCGGTATTCCAACGTGATATGGCCGTAAGCCATAACACCCACACATCCGAGCTTTCAGTATCTGATATTTCCAAGCAGTCACCCATCTAGGTATAGACCAGGCTCCACTTTGCTTAACTTCCGTGATCGTACGGGAATCGGTGTTTCAACGTCATGTGGCCGTAAGAGACCTCTACTAGGAATATCTCTTATCTTATTATCAATTATTAGACCACTCTTGTTCCGTGGGGTCAACCTTATTGGGTTTACTGTTTACATTTACTTTCATGTGAATGTTGAGATATTTTAAAAATACATTTATTTGCAGTTATTGGTGTTGCTTTCAATATTTAAAAAAAAATGTCTGTTTGAAGAAAGTCGAAATTAAAATATTTAAAATATTGTTTGTTTAAAGAAAGTTGAAATATAAATAAGCACGTACGAAATCTCAGCGGTGAAAAGAGTGAAGTGAAAAGAAAGAGAGAGAGGTGTAAAGAGAGAGAGGTGAAAAGAAAGAAAGTTGGAAAGAGAGAAATGAAAAGAAAGAGAGAGAGGTGTAAAGAGAGAGAGAGAGAGGTGAAAAGAAAGAAAGTTGGAAAGAGAGAAGTGAAAAGAAAGAGAGAGAGGTGTAAAGAGAGAGAGGTGAATAGAAAGAAAGTTGGAAAGAGAGAAATGAAAAGAAAGAGAGAGAGAGGTGTAAAGAGAGAGAGAGAGGTGAAAAGAAAGTTGGAAAGAGAGAAATGAAAAGAAAGAGAGAGAGGTGTAAAGAGAGAGAGAGGTGAAAAGAAAGAAAGTTGGAAAGAGAGAAGTGAAAAGAAAGAGAGAGAGGTGTAAAGAGAGAGAGGTGAATAGAAAGAAAGTTGGAAAGAGAGAAATGAAAAGAAAGAGAGAGAGGTGTAAAGAGAGAGAGAGGTGAAAAGAAAGAAAGTTGGAAAGAGAGAAGTGAAAAGAAAGAGAGAGAGGTGTAAAGAGAGAGAGGTGAAAAGAAAGAAAGTTGGAAAGAGAGAAATGAAAAGAAAGAGAGAGAGGTGTAAAGAGAGAGAGAGAGAGGTGAAAAAAAGAGGGAGTTTTTTTTTCTCTCCATTTCCTTCTCTTCCCACCGCTTCGTACATGATAATAAATACATATCTTTCTTTCACCCACTCTCTATGACTTCTGGCAAACACACAAGCAATGTTCATAGAGTTTTATAGTAATATATATATATATATATATATATATATATATATATATATATATATATATATATATAAAGATGATAAATAAACAACGGTGTCTTACTCCACTTCAAAGGATTCCCCTTGGGGCCCTCACAAACTTATCCTAGTATTTATTATTGTAAAAGTTATATAAAGTTGAAAGCTTATATAGTTTGTCATGTAAGAGATTGGATTTTTAACGCTCCGGATTAAAAGCTTAGACAAATGCAATATACAAAGCATATGGAAATGATTCAGCCATTTAATAATAACTAAACAACCCGTGACCAATTGGGCCAACATTGCTGTGTTTACTGTTAATATTTAGTTTCCTGAAGAATTTGTGAAATAAGAGATATTTTGGTTTGGTTTGGTTCGGTTTGGTTTGGTTTGCTTTGTTGTACGGCATATCAATCTCAATGGGTTATTTAATGCCAAGAAGATTTTTATTGCTGGTAATACTTTTTCCCAAAAAGTATTGCTGGTAATATTTTTTTTTTAAATGTACAGCAGATAATCTTTTTAAAAATAATGTACAACTGATAATATATTTGTTTTCAAAAATGTATTGCTAGTAATAAAGTATTGCTGGTAATAATTTTTTACAAAGTATTTCTGATATTAAAACCTATTTTTACATTTTCATAATGTTTTAACCCCAGTTTGGGGGTTAACTATTTGCCAATAGCTGGGACCCTAACCGGTGCTACTAACCCCGGGTCAGGATGGAACACCAGCAATTAAGAGGTGGTTCCACACTATTCAAAATCTCCTGATCAGAGGCCTTGCTGTTAGACGTAGTTTATCGTCTTACCCAGGACGCGGATGTAGTTTATCGCCATACTCGGGACGGAAGAGATATTTTAAAAATACATTTATTTGCAGTTATTGAGGTTGCTTTCAGCATTAAAAAAGAATTGTCTGTTTGAAGAAAGTTAAACAATAAGACCTTGGGCCAGTCGAAATTCGGAATGTTGGGATTCAATACAATAACAAAATATTGTTGCGGGGCTGCGAGTAATTCGACCGTTTAGAATTACGATTTACATTGAAAGAATAAAACTCAGTAGAAAAGACGCCGTAGTTTCAACAAATGAACATTAATATAACAACAAGACTACAAGCAATTGGTCATAGATTGCAAAGTAATGTCTTTTTGCTTGGGTTAATAAAATTCTAAATTTCTTTGTGTACGTATGTGAGAAATAATGAAATGTTGTTATATGTGTGTTTGTGTGAAAAAGTCAACATGTGTGTGCGTGGTTCGTGGTAAAGAGGATACAAGAGATAGAATTGTTTCTTACTGTGTACGGTGTTGCCGTAGTTTGAAGCGGTCCCTTTCAAGTTTGTCAGCGCTGTCGCTTTTAGCATGAGGCCGTGAAGTTCATAAGTTAGAGTGGCGTGGACCTTGGTGACAGCTATGTGTATACTGTTTGGAGCTGGATTTCGTGTGTTTTATATACTTTCTCGTAAGAAAATCGGCTTCATCGTGTAGGAAGTGGGTTCCTACACGATAATAAATGTGCATCTTTCTTTTCTCAACTCTCTCTATATGACTTCTTTATATCTTTCTTTTCCCCACTCCCTATATATGACTTCTGGCAAACACACAAGATACAAAGTTCACAGAGTTTTATACAGTAATAAGTTATTGCTTAGAAGATACCGGCGTACTGAGCAGACATCACGTCTTCTGATCTCTAGGAAAAGACATCAGATACGAGTGATGTGCAATTTATTTGTTTAAATGTTATCTTTAAAGGAAACTCGTATTTGTGTAGATGCTTTTTTTTTTAAATTATCAATGTTTATTTCTTTATTTACATCTATCGGCCTGAATATTTGGAAATCTTGTTAGAAAAATAAGCGTCCTCCGGCCGATTTCGAACCTGCGTCCCCTCGAGGATACCGTTATCAAATCCGACGTGTCTTGACCTCTCAGTCACGTAGGATCTCCTGATCAAAAACAGACCGAACAGTGCTTTTCAACACATTTCGCCATTCTCGAAATATACATGGAGGAAAATGGATTAAATACAACATATTTTTTATTTTTTTATATGCATTTTAATTTACTTATTTTATTAAACAAAGGAATTAGGGACAATTTCTACACTAAGGATAATTTATACACTCAATTACACTCGCCAAACGAAGAAAAAATTAAGAATACTAGAAAAACTTAATAAAAAAAATTCATCAAATTTTTCTTGTCGGTTATATTCAACGAAACAAGTTTGAAAGAAAGGTTGCTACCTAAATATACATCACATACAGAGCATGATGAATAAATTGTCGCCATTTATAATTCTTATTTCGCGCATGCGCGTTCTTTGCATTTGTCGACTGCGCAGTATGACTGGGTACCGTTTTTGAGAAAAAGCGAACCATGATGCAATTCACCCCGATAGAAATTTGGAAACGGTATACTGTACTGCTTGCCACTAGCACCGGAAATTCCAATACGAACCTTTCAGAGTCCTTGGGTATCAATCTGGGGACAGTGCAGATAATCCGGAAAAAGAGTCTAATGGTGATTAGGAAGGTACAGCGGCTCGTAAAACTCACTCTGATCGTTCTGATATGAAAAGAATTCTCGAATTTGTTCGTGAGGGCCTCAGATTCAACACGGAGGCCTACATCAAGTTCTTTGAGGAGGTAGTGTTGCCCTGGGTCAAGAGGGTGGCTGCTGGAAGTCCCTATGTCTGGCAACAGGACTCTGCACCATGCCACACAAGCAGCAGAACCCAGTCATGGTTCTCAGACAATTTCTGCGATCATATTCTCACTTACATCTGACCACCTAACTCCTCAGACTGCAGCTCCCTTAATTATTATGTGTGGGTCACAGTTGAGCGAGAGACCAACAAAACTCCTTGTAACAGCAACGATGAACTGAAGGCAAGGATTATGGCAGCATTCACCAACTTAAACAAGGAGACCGTACCAGAAGAGTTGCAGGAGATTCCGAAGTCGTCTGGAGGGCATGGTTGAAGCCAATGGCGATTTTAATGAATAAATTTACACTTTACTATTTCAGGATATTTATGTGCAATTTTGCTAAATATATTTATTAAAATGAGATATCAGTATTATTTTCATTTTTGCGGCATTTAGACGAGAATTTATCCATCGCACCCTGTACATGTGTGTATCTCTGTGTGTGTGTATATATATATATATATATATATATATATATATATATATGAAATAAAAAGTAAATTCAAATCGATGATATATATATTACTTTAAAGTTTATATCTATATTTGTTTCAAGCTGAGAAGGGTGCATGTCCTTCTGTATTCGCGTGTATGATTATACTTGTGTGTGTGTGCGTATGTGTGCGTGTGTTTGTTTGCATGTGTGTGCGTGCATGCATGCGCGCGCGCAAGCACTGTGTGTGCGTATGTGTGTGTGTGTGTTTGTGTGCAAGCACTGTGTGTGCGTGTGTTTGTGTTCGTGTGTGCGTGTGTGTATGTCTAGGCTTTGCCAAGATAAATTGGATGGACGAGTGAATTCTTTTCCTGTTCAGTGAGCCTATTATTGGGATCATTAAACAACAACAAAAAGGTCATATATATATTCTTTATACGGAACCATATTCCCAGCGATGTTTGATGGAATAGAATATATTAACTTTATTTCTCCTGAAGAAACAAATAAATCTTTATTATATAATCAGTTATAAATAACTTATTCGAAAGCCGCCCGTAGGTCGACATTTTTAGTCATTTCCCGCGCAAGGTCTAAATAAGCTCTTTGAACTCAGCAAAAAGTTCATTGATTCGATATATACATTTATTTAAACATGACACATTTGAAAATTATTAACATCATAAACTTTTGGGCTATATTTAATTAAAATATCTGGTAACGTTTCACCAAAAAAATTTCAAGGGCTCATATTTTAGAGAAAACTATACTGTTATCGATTTCTATTGCAACAATAATATTTATTGTTTATGGATTTTTGTCTATATCTCTGAGATGAGGTATTATGATTACTTGCTTTATTTGCATTATTCGAACTGTTATCATCATCTTCATTGCCATATTCACAACGTTTCGGCCTCTATATCTCTGAGATGAGGTATTATGATTACTTGCTTTATTTGCATTATTCGAACTGTTATTCTCATCTTCATTGCCATATTCACAACGTTTTGGCCTCTATATCTCTGAGATGAGGTATTATGATTACTTGCTTTATTTGCATTATTCGAACTGTTATTCTCATCTTCATTGCCATATTCACAACGTTTCGGCCTCTATATCTCTGAGATGAGGTATTATGATTACTTGCTTTATTTGCATTATTCGAACTGTTATTCTCATCTTCATTGCCATATTCACAACGTTTTGGCCTCTATATCTCTGAGATGAGGTATTATGATTACTTGCTTTATTTGCATTATTCGAACTGTTATTCTCATCTTCATTGCCATATTCACAACGTTTTGGCCTCTATATCTCTGAGATGAGGTATTATGATTACTTGCTTTATTTGCATTATTCGAACTGTTATCCTCATCTTCATTGCCATATTCACAACGTTTCGGTCTCTATGTCTCTGAGATGAGGTATTATGATTACTTGCTTTATTTGCATTATTCGAACTGTTATCCTCATCTTCATTGCAATATTCACAACGTTTCGGCCTCTTTTTCTCTGAGATGAGGTATTATGATTACTTGCTTTATTTGCATTGTTCGAACTGTTATCCTCATCTTCATTGCCATATTCACAACGTTTCGGTCTCTATGTCTCTGAGATGAGGTATTATGATTACTTGCTTTATTTGCATTATTCGAACTGTTATCCTCATCTTCATTGCCATATTCACAACGCTTCGGCCATTATACGCTCCAGCCTTTATGTCTCTCTATATATATGTCTATATCTCTGAGATGAGGTATTATGATTACTTACATTATTTACATTATTCAGACTGTTATCCTCATCTTCATTGCCATATTCACGACGTTTCGGCCGTTGTACGATCCAGTCTTCTTCAGGTGATTGAAATTTCGAACCGAACCCTTCATTTCTAACACCTTCTCTTTTAATATATCTCTGAGATGAGGTATTATGATTATTTACATTATTCGGACTGTTATCCACATCTTCATTACCATATTCACAACGTTTCGGTCGTTGTACACTTCTGCCTTCTTCAGGTGATTGGAATTTCGAACCGAACTCTTTATTTCTAACAACTTTTCTTTTAATATCTGTTTATATCTTTGAGATGAGTTAGTATGATTATTTACATCATTCGGACTGTTATCCTCATCTTCATTGCCATATTCACCACGTTTCGGCCCTTGTACTCTCAGGCCTTCTTCAGGTGATTGGAAATTCGAACCGAACTCTTTATTTCTAACAACTTTTCTTTTAATATCTGTTTATATCTTTGAGATGAGTTAGTATGATTATTTACATCATTCGGACTGTTATCCTCATCTTCATTGCCATATTCACCACGTTTCGGCCCTTGTACTCTCAGGCCTTCTTCAGGTGATTGGAATTTCGAACCGAACTCATCATTTTGTCCACCGGGATAGATTGTACTAGTTCCACGTACCATGCCTCTTCCGGATGTCTCAGTTATTTCCCTTTAACTTAACGCTCCAAGTTCGGTTCACCACTGCTGCGGCCTGGTATTGCTCACAACTCTTTGGGTCTAGTTACTGGGTCTAATCAAAGTCTTTATCTACTGGACCATGTGTCCTTGAGAAATAACTCAATGACTCAATGAAATCTTTCTCTTATCTTATTTCCCACGCTGGCTTAGATAATCAACATGGACTATTTTGGCTTGCATCTGACCTCGAAGGTCAACCCCCGGAAGTCGCAGCTGAGGTATAATTCCCTCTAAAAATAGTAGTCTGCTAAACTATTATTTAACAGCAATATATGATTTGATGATTATTTAAAGCGTAAAACTGACAGTCACCATGCAGTATTTGTTTCTATGTCCACACTGTTTAGATCTACAAATGCTCCGTCACTAATACTGAGCACTTTTGCCGCTAAATATCAAAATTCTAAACATTTTCAATAAAATAAATTCTAATGAAATGTGTCGTTATTTAGGACTTCATCAGACTAAAGTGTTTTTCCATCGATGTAACTACGCATGCGTACGAAGTCGAAGTGACGGTGAAATTTTAAACTTTTTATTTATTTTTTTAGATGTGTTTGATTTATATAGTCTAGCGAATTTCGTTTAGTTTCTTTCTTTTTATGTCTTTATTACTTTTGTAACTAAGTATTCCACATTGTGAAAATAGAAGATCTGACAATAATGGTGAAATGTTGTAAGATACTGGATGTAAATTTACCGGGGATGATCTAGCAATTAAAGCACTTTCTATATACTTTTGTTTTAGCAAATTGCTTTTTAAACCATCAAAACTGTGGTCAGTTTCATTACGGTGAGCTACTAATTGTTGTGGAGTCGTTTCACAGTGGAGGTTTGTATTTCAATAAGTCGTCCTAAATTAGGTTCGACGTAAAAAACGTTAGAACCTGGAAAATAAGAGTTAAGGACACAGCAATCTAGTTGTGATGGTTGATACTTCAATGTCTGACTCGCTCAACACCACCTGGGTATTTATCGATCCACCCACAAGGACCGAATGTGGCACAAGGCCGGGTTTAATGTGGGCCTCTCCAAGCCCGTAGGCTCGGCCAAAAATATAGCCTTTGAACCCGCCTAGACGGGTTCAGGCCCTGTCTACCTCCCCGGACGAAACCTTGCCCTTCGGCAAAGCCTCGTCCAGGTTCCTCTCTGCTAACGCAGAGAGTTCGACAGAAGGCGGGCGCAGTCAGAGACCGCTTAACACCACCTAGGTATTTATCGATCCACCCACGAAGACCGAATGTGGCACAAGGCCGGGTTTAATGTGGGCCTCTCCAAGCCCGTAGGCTCGGCCAAAAATATAGCCTTTGAACCCGCCTAGACGGGTTCAGGTCCTGTCTACCTCCCCGGACGAAACCTTGCCCTTCGGCAAAGCCTCGTCCAGGTTCCTCTCTGCTAACGCAGAGAGTTCGACAGAAGGCGGGCGCAGTCAGAGACCGCTTAACACCACCTGCCCGAACTGGCAACAGCTACTGCTACTTATTGTCTCTGGAAGTGTCCATTACCATAGAATAGGTAGTATAACACTAATGCAGTGAGTGCATTGTTTTGTAACATATCTATTTTTTATATAATCTATTTTTTTAAATTTCCTTGTGGTTTCCTCTATATATTGCTTGTGGCAATTATTACAGGTGATAGACTGAATTCATCCAAGTTTTAGCTTATTATTTTGTTTTGTATGTTAAGTCTTTTAATGTTTTTGGTGTCGTTGTAACAAATTTTATGTCAAAATTAGATAAATTCTTTTCAACTGTTGCAAAAGAGTTGCTAGGTACAATAATATATTTTGATTCGTTGAGTTTGTTAGAATGGCCCAAGTCTTCTATTTTGAAATATTTGGCGAGCGTTTTGTTTTGTGCTGAACATGAGATAATTAAGGTGTGCATAAGCGACCTTTTTGTTTCAATTTTTAGAAAAATCTTGCTTATTGCTTACATGCTCTGTCTGTGGTATTCTCGGCATACTTATGCATAACCACATCTTTAATGCATCAAGTTTTCTCTTCATCTGTGCGAAAATTGTCCAGCATTCACTGGCATAAAAAAGAATTGATATTACATAGCAGTTTTTTTGCGATAGGAATATATGAAGCTAAACAGCAATTATAATGTATTTATAGTCCCCATCTGGAAACTATACTGAAAATAAATTTACAATCCTATTCTTTTCTCAAAGACAAAGAAAATAATGAAAAGGCAGCGAGAGAATGGAACTGAAGAGAGATAAAGAGAGAGAGAGAGAGAGAGAGAGATATTAAATGTTTCTGTTTGAATTTCTGTGATGAAGTGTTATCATTATTTACATTATTTATATCCGGATTGTTTGATTGTGTATGGTATGACGGTCTTTGGCAAAACCTAAGGGAATTCAATGTAGATAACAGAATAAATAGTGTAAATGACTACTATATAAGCTGAGGACTATACAATCTTCTTATTTTATATGCGCCAATACATTCAGCCACGAAAACATCTATCTATCTATCTATCTATCTATCTATCTATCTATCTTCTGCGTTAGAAACTGATACCAATATCTTGGTAAATAATTACAGGATCAATATTGGTAGATAGAATAATATATTTTGATCCGTTGAGTTTGTCAGAATGGCTCACTCTTCTATTTCAAAATATTTGGCGAGCCTTTTGTTTTGCTCAGAATATGAGATAAATAAGGTTTGTATAGGCAACCTTTTTGTTACCATTTCTTTTTTTTTTTAAATCTTGCTTATTGCTTGCATGCTCTGTCTATGGTATTCTCAGCCTCCTTCTGGATAAACACTTCTTTAATGCCTCAAGTTTTCTCTTCATCTGTGCGAAAATTGTCCAGAATTGATATTACACAGCAGTTTTTTGGCGATAAGAATATATAAATTTAGAAAAGCTAAACAGCAATTACATTGTATTTATCGACTCCATTTATAAATTTTATCAAAAGTAAATTTTCAATCCTATTCTTTTCTCAAAGACAAAGAAAATAATGAAAAGGCAGCGAGAGAATGGAACCGAAGAGAGAAGTTGTGTGAAAATGAGAGGAGGATCTGATGTCCTGACATCTACAGTAGATAAGGTTAAGTGCTTCGCTCGGAAGTACTCTTCAAAATCCATACTCGACTCACCTGGAGTACTCATAACCATATTTCCTCCTAGAATAAAGGTTCTACTGAGTGATATTCGCATAACCCCCCCGTCACAGGTTTCAGGCATCATTTCCAAACTAGACTCTCACTAGGCAATCTGATCTGACGGCGTCCCAGTTGTCGTCCCAAATAAATGTACTCTCGAGTTGGCTCCTACTCTCTTTAAACTCTACAACAATTGCTTCGCTGTTTCCTGCTTCCCATCTTGTTGGAAGTCCTCCTGTATAGTTCCTGTTTTTAAGAATTCTGGAGAACCCTCTGACTCCTTCAAATTATCGCCCTATTTGTCTCTTACTGTTTTTTAGCCAAATATTCGAGGCTCTAATCAATGCTGAAGTGATCATTCAATTCTCGTAAAAACAAAATGGTTTCCGTTTCGCCACGTTTATTAGTTATTCGGCCATCACTGAATTTGTACACCAAGCGCTAGATAAGAACAGCGAAGCTCGGACTGTGACTCTCCATTTCTCGAAGACGTTTGGCATGTGACCTTCTACGCAAGCTTTACAATTGATTGTTAGTCCTTTCTTCCCGTTTTTTACTGTCTTGTCTAGGATTTCCTGCATTTTTCTTTCGGTGGCCGCCATTCTGACATCAACTTTGTGTGGTGCCGAATAATGATAATTTCTCATTTCAGAAATTCACATACAGAAAAATACCATTATCAACATTTTTTTAACCCTAGAACACTAACCATCAATTAAAGTTACACCTGTACTAACCATGGGTATATCATACCTGATTTTGAAAATATCAAAAAAATATTAAATATAAATCTTTATTTGAAATATTTTACATGCAGACACTTCAAACTATGTACTTTAAGATAACATTAATAGGAACTGAAAAACATATTATTTAGGTAAGAAAATCAGGTACTGATAATTGTAATTAAAATTAAGAAAATTTGCGCTGGGTACTATATACCCATGGTTAGTTTTCTAGGGTTAATGAACAGTTTCTGTGCAAACAAACACTATTTCTTTCTTATTTTTCTTTGGCAAATAAAATGAGAGGGAACAGATAACACACTTTGATCTTCGACAGTCACAAATGAAGTGACTATAAACACACCAACCAAACAAAGCTTACGGGCACATCACGTTGAAACAACTGTACGGTCACCGAATTTAAGCAACGTCAAACCTGGTCACTATCTAGAGGGATGACCATTTGGGAATACCATTTGCTGTAAGCTTGGATGTGCGGGTGGTGTAATAGAATTGTTAATAGGAGAACCGAGTTCCAATTCCCGTTAGGTTCGTTATATTCACTTGAGAAAGATATGAGTCCACCTATCTAGTCAACTATGAGGCAATTAGTAAGACTTGTATCAACCATTATTATCTCAAAAACAAAATTCTTACAATTTAAAGATATTTTCTGGCTTTAAATAACCTGAAATGGGTTGATAAGCCGTAGAAAACGAATCAATCAATGAAATACTGATTAACTACACAGGTATCTCTTTTAGGTATATTTACACACTCTGGAAGGTAAATAAACTACTATGGACACGAAATGAGGGATCAGTTTATATACTGATTGTAATATAAAATTGATCCCCCACCTTACATCCACATTATAATTCGCTGTTTGTTTATCAAATTCTGATTAGGTGTAAAACCACTTTTTCTTTCCTCGCGAGCAAACAACACCAAACAAGATTCTCCTTAAAATAGACAAGGGGAGAGATTTTCTCACCAGATGTTTTAATTACATTTGTCTATATTAATTAGTTTCATGCTTAATTATCTTTTAATTATCCTGTTAAATATAGATACTTGTTTTTTTGGTGCCGTATTTGTATCTTTTTTAAATACGCGACCACAGTAACAAATAACATCTGAAGTTATTTTTAAAGCCAATCTGCATGGGAACCATGTTGAATTATTATCTGTATCTATACATGCTCGTGTGTATGTGTATGTGTGTGTGTATATGTGTGTGTATATGTGAGTATGTGTATATGTGTCTATATGTGTGTATGTGTGTGTATATGTGTGCATGTGTATGTGTGTATATGTGTGTGTATATATATGTGTGTGTATATATATGTGTGTGTGTATGTGTGTGTATGCGTGTCTATATGTGTGTATGTGTATGTGTGTATATGTGAGTGTATGTGTGTGTATATATATGTGTGTGTATATATATATATGTGTGTGTATATGTGTGTGTATGTGTGTGTATATGTCTGTGTATGTGTGTATGTGTATGTGTGTGTATATGTGCGTGTATATGTGTGTATGTGTGTGTATATATATGTGTGTGTATATATATGTGTGTGTATGTGTGTATATATGTATGTGTGTGTATATGTGTGTGTATGTGTGTGTGTGCGTGCGTGTGTGTGTGTAGTTGAATGAGAATCCCACAGTATATTAAATATATGAGACAATTCCGGAAGTTTCAACTTCGCCATGAAGCGACGTCATCAGAAAATAGAATTTTATCTCCTAAAAAAAAAATCTCCATTAACGAGAGACAAGATGATGTTGATTCGCGTTACCCTTCCGTGTCTAATACAAGACGTGTCTTCATAATTAGAGGCCGGAACTGGATTTTTTCTCAATATGAATAATAAACGGTGGTCTTAATAAAAGACGTTTCCGTAATTCATTTAAAGTACCAAAAATTTTTAACTTAAGTATTATTATTTAAACATTAAATTTATCAATTCATACTATAAACGGATGTCTCATAAAAAAGCTATCTGGAAATCTTTTAAACAGTAAAAAAAATTCTCTCTTTCTCTCTCTCTCTCTCTCTCTCTCTCTCTCTCTATATATATATATATATATATATATATATATATATATATATATATATATATATATATCCGGAGTCCTTTAAAAGGATCTCTTTAACTACAACCGTCAACCCCCCTTCCCTGTTAAATTACAAATATTACACTACCCATCAATTTTTAATCTCATTTTTCCTTTCATTTCAATGTTGGAAGTGTTACCTGATGATCCGGAGTCCTTTAAAAGGATTTTGGTGAAATAAATTATTGTAATGCTACTTTAAAGTGGTCTGTTTTTCATTAAATATATATATATATATCATTCTGTCTATTTGAAACAAAAATATTACCAGCAATAAAAATCTTGGCGGCATTAAATAACCCATTGAGGTGTTGATATGCCGTAAAACAAAAGAAACCAAACCAAACCAAACCAATCTATCTATCTATCTATCTATCTATCTATCTATCTATCTATCTATCTATCTCTTCCCACTTCTCTCTCTCTCTCTATATATATATATATAAAAAATATCATTCTCTCTATTTGAAACAAAAATATTACCAGCAATAAAAATTTAGTCGCCATTAAATAACCCATTAAGGTGTTGATATGCCGTAAAACAAAAGGAACCAAAAGAGTCAACAATTTAGAAGACTTATTTTAATAGTAAATATATCAGAGAATGGAACTTGGTAATTTTGTAAAGAATACAAAAAGGAACAACAGAACACTATTAAAAAAAAAAAAACAACAAAAAAAAACAAAACAATGCAATCGTAAAAGCAAGCAAGTAAAAATTAGAACCAGTTATAATAATTACTGTTTCCTGGTGCTGGTGAGGGGGTGCGAAATGGAGTGGTCGAAAAATATTACCCCCCAAAAAAAACATCACCCACTATTAGGCCATTTCGAATAGATGGTTGAACTCTTGACTAATTACTTTAACGTTGTCGTTATAGAAATTAGATTTAAACTTATGTCAGAATTTCGTCCGGTTCACACACCTCCATATTCTTTTGAACAGTTCCTTCTGAAATCTTCTCATTCTTTTTCACTTCCAGTAACCCCTTGTGTCTTAATTGCGTTATCGCCTTGATTGGGGTGAATTGATTAAAAAATAAATAAATTAAGTAAAGAGAAACTTCTTTATGTTTCTTAATAAAAAGGGTGGGGTGGGAAAAATCATTTAAAGGTTCAAAAATTTAGAATTTAAGCAAAGAATTTTTTTAACATTAAGTTTATCAAACAGAATATGGCAGGGTAATTTTGGAAAAAATTTAAAAAAATTTGGAAAAAATAAAAAAAAATTTGGAAAAAATAAAAAAAATTTGGAAAAAATAAAAAAAAATTTGGAAAAAAAAAAAGAAAAAAAGAACGACGGAAAATTATTTTTTTTTAAAACAATCCAATCTTAAAAATCGTGCAAATAAAGACTTGAACCAGCTCTAATAATTACCATTTTCCTGTTTGAGTGTTGGAGGCTGGAGGGGGTGTTCGAAATTAATAAGCGATTTGGGCAGGTCCCAATAAACTGTGAGAGGGTGCGTTCCATAAATAAATAAAAAAGAAAATTAAAAAAAAAAAAAAAAAAACATGAATAAATAAGCGTTAGACACCTAAAAATAACCATGATCTTTGCTATATTGGAGATAGAATTTATTTATAGAATTATCGGCTGAATAGCAGTTACGGCCTTTTATTAACTCGCGTCCGTGAGTGCGTATGTACACGGTGTTCCAAAAGTCACATTACCGTTGATAACCTTGTAAATTTTATATTTATTTACTAAATGGAATCATGTTTCTTTATATGACGATATATTATGAAGAAATTTCATTGGTCGAATTATGGAAGATGATGTCATACAAATTTTCCTTGGTTGCTATTTCTCAAGTGTAAGTTTTCATCCAATTGTCGCGTGACTTTTGGAACGCCCTGCACATATAATGTACATATAAGGCGGTGGAGGTTTAAAATCAGTTTTTTTTTCTTCCCCTAAAGGAAAAGGGTATTATGAGACGTCAGTTTTCCATTCGTCCATTTTCAGGCTTGGTTGTCTTAGCCTATTTCAGACGCATGCCGCAGAAGCATTTGATAGACGTTGGGGTATTGTCCCCACTATAAACCCCGGCTATGACAATCTTTGGTTTGGTTTAGGTTTATTTTGTTTAACGGCATATCAACCTCAATGGGTTATTTAATGTCGACAATATTTTTAGGATAGATTCATATGAATAGAGTATGTATTCTTTGGTTTAGATTGGTTTGGTTTATTTTGTTTAACGGCATATTAACCTCAATGCTGACAAAAAATTTTATTGCTGGTAATATTTTGTTTCTGGTAATATATTTCCTTCAACATTGTATTGCTGGTAATATTTTTTTTCAAAAAGTATTGCTGGTAATAGTTAACTATTTGCCAATAGCTGGGACCCTAACAGGTGCTACTACCCCGGATCAGGGTGGACCTGGGAACACCAGCAATTAAGAGGTGGTTCCACGCTCCTCAAAACCTCCTGATCAGAGGCCTTGCTGCTGGTCGTAGTTTAACGTCTTACCCAGGGTGGGCAATCTTTGGAACATATATAATTTACAGGAATCATGTTTCTGTATGCGACAATAAATTATTAAGAAATTTCATTGGTCGAATTATGGAAGTTGATGTCATGCAAATTTTCCATGGTTTTCCATGGTCACAAGAGTACGTTTTCGAAACCTCGAGGTAGAGTAATCGTTAGCAAGCTTGTCTCGCTAGAACAATTACGACTGAGTAGTAAGTTCGATCCTTACTAGGTGCCCCTAACTTACAGCCTTGTGCCAAATACAAGCTACGCTTGGAAAAAAAGGGCACTTCGACGTGGTGTAATGGTTATCAAGCTTGTCTCGCTTGATCAATTACGTCTGAATAGTGAGTTCGATCCTCGCTAGGCGCTCCATAATTTCAGCTTTGTGCCACATCTAAGCTACGCTTAGAAAATCACCACAAGTGTAGGTTTTCTGACAGTTGTCGCGTGACTTTTGGAACACCCTGTATATATGTTTCATAAAACACGACTGGCAAGATACTACGATTAAGCTTTTTTCTTGTGTTCGTATAAGTATTTTCTTTTATACAAACACAAGAGAAATTGAATGAAAAGTTTAATCGCAGTACCTTATCAGTAGTCTTTAATGAGACTTGTATAAAAGAAGGATTGCTGAGGGATAGACGGAGCAAAGATATATATTAATAAGTATATATATACCTACGTTTTGATGTGCAACTTAAGTTTCCGTGGTTTCCCAGCTCATCGGGAACAAAGTACAGCTTATCTTTTAATAACAATACACAGAGGTCACATAGGAGGAACGCTGCTTCATAGGTCAAATAAATAAATATATATTTTAAGACATTTTTATGTTTAACATTCTTTTTATAGATACAAATATTTAAGTAAATGCTCTGTTTATGACAACATTTACCAGCCTGAATGTCCGAGAAATTTTCGCAGAAAATATTCGTCCTCCGACAGGGAGGACAAATATATATATATATATATATATATATATATATATATATATATATATATATATATATATATATATATATCAGAGACGCTACTTCGTTTTATTGAGAAAATGAATGAAAGACAGGAAGGAAGAAAGAAAGACGGGAAGATAGAAATGGTTAACATCTTCTGCCAGTATCTCATAAATAATAAACTATTCCGTTTTGATACCGTGGAAAAACGGAAAAGACATATCAGAGACGCTATTTGATTTCAGTGAGAAAATGAAAGAAAGAAAGAAAGCCCCATTGGATAAAAACGTTGGTTGATCGAAAAAGTGATGTGACCCAAGGAGTTGTGAGTTCAATCCCTGTCCTCAGTTCAGAGAACAAACACTAGGAGTGTTATCAAGGCGAATTAACTGAAAAAAAATTGAGATATCCAAAGACATGATACATGGAATTAAAACAATCTCCCCCCACCCCGATGACAAAATAAAGGGTTCGGTTCAAAATTCCATCAAATATCACCTGAAGAATGTCGGGGCGTGCAACGGTTGAAACGTCGTGAATGTGTGAGTAAAGATGAGGACTGCAGTCTGAACAATGTAAACAGTGAAGATAGAAGTGATTAAAGTCTCTATTGCCAATGCCTAAAAAATAATTGACTATCAGTTTTAGTATATTTATGTGTATGCAATAAAACAAAACTTGGCCAAAAAAAAAAAAAATTAAAAATGGAAGTCACACAAAAAAAAACAAAAAAAAAAAAAAGCAACCGAAAATTTATTCATGTCTTTTTTCTCAATCTTTTTTTCTTGTTCATTTATCTTTCTTTCAAGAGGTTTTATTTACCTCCTTTTTGAACTCACTTTTATTTTTCATTCACTACCGCGGTGGAGTAATGGATAGCGGCTTGGACGGAGGAATTGGTAGAACGGTGTTCAAATTCCAGTCGAATTCATTACATTCACTTACGTGCTAATAGCCTTGGAAAAGGTATGAATCCTCTTTTTCTCCCCTCAGCTATGGGTAAATAGCAGGACAGACTGGGTTCTATAGCCTTTGATGGCAACTAGTCTACCGCAGAAAGAAATGGCAACCTAATGCGGGAAAAAAATCTACCTTGTCAGTCATGTATTGAAAGATACATGATTGCCTAAACGTGTATCACGCACGGCTCATAACTGACTGACCCACTACCAAATAAACGTTGTCGTCTGCTAACCATTCATTAATGCACGCGGTAATCTTTTGCTTTTTGGATTCAGAATATATTTCTATGTAGTTTTTTTTTTTTTTTTTTTTTTTTTTTTGCTTAGGTATTTCCTTCGTTCGGATGTCTCAACCTCCATTCTTGTTTCTGTTTACTGTGTTTAACTCAGTTTACCGAAAGGCCGTAACAATGGCTCCTCTATGAAAATCGACGAATTCATTATGCGAGCTTTAAGTTTGCATTCTGGCTTAATAGGAAAAAAAAAGATATCGCTGTTACCTCGTTATAACCAATTAAATATTTACAAAGTTTATCTTTGTGTTGTGACCTCGGTATTTAAAGTGCTATTCATGACAAAATAATGACATCCAAATGACTTGATTTGTGAAAGGTGACATATTTTTAAATGTCGAATTGCCACACCTTTACAGATAAAGTTGAAAGTTGATATCATTTTTTAAGAAAAATAAGATCCGTATACGAAAGACGGTATTTAAGAAGATAGAATATCAAAAAGACAACCCCAGAATTTAGAAGGGTAGAGTCTATGAAATATTTTTAATCATTTCACCCAAAGCAAGGCAATAAAGCCACTAAGACAAGAGGTTACTGAGTGTAAAGGAATAAGAAGAAAAAAAGAGAAACATTATTAAGGAGCGAGAATAATAAAAAGAGAGGAATAAAGAAGTCTGTAGATAACAATTGGCATTGCATTTAAATTCTTGAAGATCAAATTTGGCTGGAAAGTAAGAAACCGGAAGTGATTTCCACGAGTGAGAAAAACTGCTTTCAACTATCTTATGGTCAGATGTAATTCAGGAGGCTCTATATTTAAAGAATGTTGAGAGAGTAGCTTCAGCGTTTTAAGTTCTGATTCTATCCCAGTCAGGTTGGGTATATCGAAAAATTGTCCCAAGAAACGTCGCATCAGGGAATGCCTTTGATTCGGCACCAACTTTAACACTGACCGCTGAATGTTCTGAAGTCCACAGGGGAGGTAACACTTCAGCATAGCATTTTTCAGGGCAGGATGTGAGGAAGAAGTCTAAGGAGTTCGCGTGATGCCTTTTTGTAACGGAGACACGGAAGGGCTCGTCAACGATCTATGCCAATTCGTAAGCAATGGACAAGCCTCGGCAATATATGCCGTTTTCATTAGTTTTGTTCTAGTGTACTAACCACGCTTTATGGAGAATACAAAAGTCATCACAAATATGATAGTTAGTTGGGCGATGCACGGAAAGGTTATTATAAATATTTTTTATACTAAATGGGATCCGCATAAGAAATATAGTATTTAAGAAGATAACCTCAGTATTTAGAAAGGAAGAGTTTCCATATTTGTCTTAATCGTGCCGCCGCCTCCCTCTGTCTTTTTTTTACAAATACTGCTCCGATGAGCTGCTTTCGCTGGTTCCTAGACTTCATGAATTTAAGCGTTCAACTAGGCTGGCATCTCTCTGTCACCCTTTCACTGTCGAAACTTAAATGTAGCCGTCTCTTCTCCTCCAATATCTTCATGTCTCGCACTTGTCGCCTGTGGAACTCCTTCCCCTTTTCTTGTTTTCCTGATAGCTATAATCTCCAACTATTCAAACGTAATATCAATCGACGTCTCCAGATGCCTTGATCTATTCACTATCCTTCTCTTCATCCTTTCCTCTATCATTCCTATTTGCTCTCGCTCCAACTCTCTGTAACCCCTTGCGTGCTAGTGGCTTCCCGTCTTGCTTGGAGTGAAACGCTTAAAAAATCATTTCATTACCGAGCAAGGTAATAAAGTCACTTAGACATAGGGGGGTTACTGAGGGTGAGAGAATAAGAAAAACATTAAGAAGCGAGAATAAAAGAAGAGGAATAAAAAAGACAGAAGATAACGATTGACATTTACAAGGCCCAAGTGCCACTCAAGGTAGAGGGTAACCGTTATGATGTATGAGCGTAAGAAAAGGCTAGAAGGGAAGTTCATGATGTTATGCAGAAGTGATAACGGTTAACCCTAGACTTGAAGAAGTCAAAATTGTTGTGATTTGGAAAACATCCTGTTCCACAAAACAGCAGTTCTTAGGAATAAGCTGTCCGAATGGAACTTCCTCCTTACTAATGGAATACAAAATGAACGGGGACGATTTACTCTTGTGGATATGGCAGGCGGGTTCCATTTGTAAAGATCAGTGGTGGTGGGACTAAGGAATGTAGCTAGCCATAACGCGTACCATGAAAAGAGCAATAGTTAACGAGATACTCGCGAATTTTCGTCTGTGGGAAATTGGTTGTAGTCTGGAAAATAATTCCTACACAACACAAGATAAGGGATGACTGGATATAGCAGCAAGAATCCATTTTTGGTCTGATCTAGCTCTTGTAAAGATAAAGTATACCAGAGGGAGGCATATACTTATCGGGTGGAGGAGGGGTTACAATGAACCTACAATTTTTTCAGCAGCTTTAATGTTTTCAGCTATTTTGTCGAATATTGCAGTTTCGTCATACTATCTTCCTTAATATATTGGCCTTGTGTCAGCATAGGTTAGATTATGTGAAACTCTTGCTACCGAGCCGTAGAAATTAACGGTAACCGTAAGTAGTCCATCCTTGTGAGCAGGACCGGTGGGTACTATCCCCAAACCCCTACCGGGAGGGCCTAGCCTTACTGGGGACTCCGGGCATTGCTTTGTAACCCTCGCTATCTTATCAACATTTGTTTTTTTTCTACTTACATTTATATACGTTACAAATTAAACTAAACACAACCGACTATTAAAGGATAAAGATGTTTAGCTGATTTTGACGTCTTTCTTGGATCATTTTTTTCGTCCAAGTCCTCGAATTTGTTTTGCTCGCGCTAAGTCTAAAAAACACTATATATAAAATTCACTATGTTTATCTATAAAAAAAACACTATATAAAATTCACTATTTCTATCCATAAAAAAACACTATATAAAATTCGCTATTTCTATCCATAAAAACCATTTAAAATTCACTATTTTTATCCATAAAAACACTATATAAAATTCACTATTTTTATCTATATCCATAATGTTGAATGTGATAAACTTATTCAACTTTTTAACAAGAAAAATGTCAAGTTGATGCTAAAAATTGCCGCAAATCATTGTTGATTTATTTAAGATGGAAAGATCTATTATGACATGTCTCTAATTAGATTGTATTTATTTTAAATCTTGTTCACCTATATTGCATATAGTCATTATTAGTGATAATTAAGTTACAATAAAATTTGTATTTTATATAAATACTACCTTATAATAATTGAGATATAGTAGAATGAGGGTCCCGTATCACACATTGGTAGGGGGAAGGGACACGAAACCCTTGCACCGGCTATGAAATAAATAATATCATATTGTAAATAATGAATACATTGTGATAGATAGATAGATAGATAGATAGATAGATAGATAGATAGATATGAACGGACAGAGATAGATAGATAGATAGATAGATAGATAGATAGATAGATAGATAGATAGATAATGAACAAAGATAGATGGGGAGATATTAAAAATCGCAAAACTATATGAATACGACCTTACGAAAAATGAAACGTAGTAGATTGGGGGGGGGGGATATCATAGATTGGAGGGGGGCACAAAACTCTTGCACCGGCTCTGAGATAAATAATGGATACATTGTGATAGATAGATAGATAGATAGATATGAACGGACAGAGATAGATAGATAGATAGATAGATAGATAGATAGATAGATAGATAGATAGATAATTAATGAACAAATACAGATGGGATATATTAAAAATCACAAATCTCTATTTATGAATACTATCTTATGAAAAATGAGAGGTAGTTGAGTGAGGGTGGGACCCAATCGTAGATTGGGGTGGGGGTACGAGACCCTTGAACCGGCTGTACTTGTTGGCTTTACTAATGTAAGTTGAGTAAATATCTTCCATGAAGAGTAACAAGAAGTAAAATAAAACCGCACCTTGTGTTTCGTAAGCCGAGTTACCCTATGAACTTTACTTTTAGTTAAGTAATCGAACCGTAAATATACAAATTCCTTTATTGGGTATGAAGTTAATGTAGGCATTAATACCTAGATGCGCCACGCTTAAAAACTGATCTGCCGGATTTCCGGCCTTCCTTTATTCAGGTTAACTGGACACTGAAACTTTCTATGACTAACTTCAGAACATATTACTGATATTTTTTTCACTAAATTTTCGCCATTACAGTACTCAAAATTGACTTAAGCTAAAGTATTACTAAATAAGATTGTTGTATCGACGTAAGGGGAGGATCTGTCTATATTTCTGAGATGAGGTATTATGTACACTATTTACATTATTCGGACTATTGTCCTAATATTTGTCGCCATATTTATAACCCTTCAGTATATGTCTATATTTCTGAGATTAGGTATTATGTACACTATTTACATTATTCGACTATTGTCCTCATCTTTGTCGCCATATTTATTACAACGTTTCGGCCGTTGTATGCTCCGGCCTTCTTCAGGTGGTTGGAATGTCGACTCAAGGATACATGGCACAGTGGATAAAGGCGTTGGTTAGATCCAGTGACAGGAACCAAAGAGTGTGAGTTCAATACCCGGTTAAGGCAGTGGAGAACTTGGAGAGGGGAATTAACACGGGATAACTGATAACTGACATCTATTAAACATAGCACGTGGAACTAGAACAGTCTACCCCAGTGAACAAAATCAAGTTCAATTCGACATTCCAACCACCTGAAGAAGGCCGGAGCGTACAACGGCCGAAACGTTGTAATAAATATGGCGACAAAGATGAAGACAGTAGTCCGAATAATGTAAATAGTGTAAGGGGAGGAGGAGAAGATTATGAGAATATGTAGAATAGATAACATTTGATTCTAATTGACAAGAGGTTAAGATTGTAGTGATCGAGGAAGAATCATCTCGGGAGTCTGTTCCACAAAGGAAACGGTTCTTCGGAAGAAGCTCATGGAGTTACCGCTTTAACAATGGAATAGGGGGAAATTAAGGTGATTCAACCTAATAGATGAGGCATGGCGGTACTTAGCTGTAAGGGTCTGAACTGGTGGAAATGTGACTAATCTGCACATTTGCTATGGAAAATGCGATAGAGTAGTGATAGGCGTGCGACATTTTGTCTGTGGGGAAGAAATTATACGGTTGAAAACGTTCTTAAACTCTGTTATGGTTGGAAAGTGAGGATTCTGCAGCTCAGAGATGACAGCAATACTCAACTTTTGGTCTGATCTGTCACAAGCAGAATCCGATCCTCACCGATCCACCATTATCCTATAGAATGATTCATTGTGGATTTGGGAGATTATATGATTGATTGATTTGTTTTTTACGGCCTATCAACCCCTTGCAGGTTATTTAAAGCTAGAAACGTTTGTTTTTTTTAAATTGTAAGAAATTTTTTTGAAGATAATAATTATTTAGTGATACAAGTCTTATTAATTCACCAATAGCTGGAGGGAGAAGACATGGGTTCATACCAATTCCAAAGGTATTTGCGCATAACTGAATATAATGAACCCAACTGGAATTGAAACTCGGCTTTCCTATTAACAATTCCGAACCGTTATCCATTACACCACCCGCACATCCAAGCTTACACTTGGTATTTGGTGTGGATTAAGGTATGTAAGATTTGTAAATGCGCCCAAATGTAAATAGGGACATTTCTATAGTTCTTTAGGGGTTTTTTTCTGTCGGTAGATTGTATCAGGTGTCTTGAAAAACTGCATTCGAAATTTGCCTGGTCTCGAATACCGACTACTGATGCAATCGACCTTAGCCACAAAAATGAACTAAAATGAAGGACAATTAGCACACGAATGTGGCATGAAAAGCACTTAGACTGACTATGAAGAAATGATACTAGATGTGATGTCAGAGCTGTGGAATATTGCATGCATTAATTTCAGTTTATCTTAGTAATGACTGCATTGTTTTCAGGTAAACTGACATCTAACTGCTCAAAGAAGACTTTGTTGCAGTTTTTTGTGCATATATCTACTAGTGAGCTAGCCCAAATGACTTGACTCACTTTATAGTCCACCAATAGAAGTTTAGCCAATCAGAAGACGTAGAATATTCAATCCTTCGTGTATAAAGGCGGCCATTTTGTTTACACTATCCGAATGTCCAGTGCCAGCTTGTCAGGCGAAGAGGAACAGAAAGAAGAACTACGCTCTGCTACTTTACCGGGATATCCACTGCT
Organism: Acanthosepion lycidas; assembly: GCA_963932145.1. Taxonomy (NCBI): domain Eukaryota; kingdom Metazoa; phylum Mollusca; class Cephalopoda; order Sepiida; family Sepiidae; genus Acanthosepion; species Acanthosepion lycidas. The sequence goes on from OZ010603.1 coordinate 31,109,346, forward strand.
AACCTGAACAACGCTTACCTACTGTCTTCGAAATATTCACTGCTAACCTCTGGATTATATACTCAAAGACGACCGTCATCATGATCAACAGACTTTTCATCCTATTGATCAAAAAAGTCATCAACAGCAGATATGACGTCATCATCACTGCGTTACTTGTTTCCAGCCAAGTGATTTTTTTTACATGTTGGGGAACAGATGATAATCAGATAGGGCCAAATAAGGAGAATATGAAGTTCGATTAACGAGTTCAAAGCCACAGTCACGCACTGTCAAGGAGAATCGGGTAGATGTGAGGAGCACAAACATCCCCATCCTTTTCTTTTCCTTTTACCAGTTCGTCTGCAGCTGGAACCAAACAAAATACGAAGTAACTTGACCGGGCCGTCTGTCCAACTGAAGGGCCCGGGAAGAGAAACGCTCTTCACCTCATTCAACCGCAAGCCAATAGACTTATCGCAATTGATTCTGACACCTGCTACCGTCTTATACCGTCATTTTTCTTTGCTGACCTCATCTATTTCGGCTGTGTTCTTTACGAACACAGACACATCGTCAACATGGTCGGAATACCCGGCCGAGATGATAGCATCAAGTAACAAGATTCTGCGAGAAAACGGATTCGTCTTTAACTTGCAAAGGAAAGGTTCCAATGCAAGAATGTAAAGCATAAGTGAAAGCCGACAATCCTGACGAATAGACCGAGACAAGGTGAATTGCCCCTACCTTATTCCATTTACCTCCACCAATGTCCCCGGGAATTCATGCAAGAGACGGATCCGGAAGCGAAATACGACCCGAAACCAGCAGACGAGGGTAGCTGCGATAAATCGATGGTCCACCCTATCAAATTTCTCGGACTGATCCAAATTGATCAGGACGGCTTCACCGTGGACTTCTTCAAGGATCAATCGAACGAAAATGAAGGTTGTCCTGAATAGTTCTGCCCCTCCCAGTGTAAGTTTGCTTGGAACCAATCAAACTAGGCAGGACATGGTGCAAACGGTTAGATTTTGGCAAATGTCATGACTAACCTTATGATCTTTGCCAAAATCTTTAACACAGCATTAAGCATAGTTAAAGGCAAAACCCCCGTTTTTATTTATACATAACAACTTGATGACACCTCTGGTGAGACGTCGGGGTATATTCCCATCTTCAACCAATTCAATGCCTCGAAAACCAAACTAATTACATTCCATCATTGCCAATTGGACACCGAACGACCGCCAGTCTCAATGAACGGATGTCTCCTCCGAAATGCTCCGTGTCTTGAGAGACTATTAAGCCTTAAACTCACCCCTGACCTCAAGTGGAACTCGTACATACAATCCATCGTTAAAGATGCAGGAAAAATGGTCGGTTCCCTGTACTACTCCAGTAAGTACCTGATTCTGCATGCTAGCCTCTATCGTTACAAGAGCCAGATAAGGCCTAAAATAGATTTTTTTTGTTATCCTGTGTCCCGTAGGGTGTAAGGGGCACCTTGTGTACTACAGCCCCAGTAGAAGTGGTGTTTCTTGGGCAAGATAGTTTGACGGAGACCAACCCTCTCCAGGTCGGTTTTGAATTCAGAGTTTTTCCTTCTAGATCGGTTGCCACCCAAGGTTATAGAAAGAACCCAGACTGTCCTGCTATTTACCCATTGCTGGAGGGAGAAGAAGAGGATTCATACCTTTCCCAATGGTATTAGCACGTAAGTGAATGTAATGGATTCGACTGGAATTCGAACTCGGCTCTCCGATTCCTCAATCCGACCCGTTATCCATTACTCCACTGTGCCTCGTAAAATGGAGTACTGTTGTCATATTTGGGTGGGACTATCCAGTCTAAAAGCGTATCCGAATCCTTGTAGGTGACACATTATTTACCACCCACAACCTCTCACAGACGGGATGTGACAAGCCTCTCGCTTCTCTATCGCTATTTCCATGGAAAGTGCTCGGACGAACCGCATTCCTTGGTTCCGCCAGTTCTAAGATTCACGGCTACGATCCGCCATGCCAATTACATTCAAGCAAACTGCCCATATACCCTCCGTGTTCCATTGCTGTTCTTCTCGAAAAGCTTCTTTCCGTGAACCAATGCTTTATGGAACCAACACCCAAGAGGATGTTTACCCGACCATTAAAATCTTAACCTGTTTAAGTCAAAGGTTAGCAGTTATCATCCTCTCCTATCTTTATAAACTGCCTCTTAATGTAACCCTCCAGGCCTTGTACAGCGTGAATCCTACTGTAACCCCCCCAAAAAAAAAAAAACATCAGTACCAGCAGAGGAACAAACATGGGAGGCTGCCTCAAATACACTTTGTAGGAAGCCCATCAATCCTAGAAGACTTATCTCGGCTGCCCTGTCTCGGCGCTTCCCAGATTATCCGCAATGATGGCTCTTTCGCACCCAGCAGTCTCAAGGTGAGGAAAGTCGGCTAAATCGGTGTCGAACTGAGCAGGACTCAGTCCGGTATCCTTGGTGAATAGCTCCTGAAAATAATACCAAAAAGCCTCACAAATGCTTAGTAGTCACCTGTTGTCCGTACGGTAATGTGACGCTTGGGATTTATCAATCAATGTGCAATTCTTCTTGCTGCAATTTAACGGCCATATTCGTTGCCTCGTAAGACATTTTTTAAATGTGCCCTAATTACTAGAGCTTGGTCATTTCTTGATGAGAAAAGAAGCCAGCCCGTCTCTAATTACGGATACTTCCTCACTATCTCCAGATTTGATGGCAACGTCTAATCAAGATTCAGCTGCTATTTGGGCTGCTAAGCTATCTAGATTGAGCCGGAGACTATAATCAGAAGCAAACGACCTAATCACAGATTTAAGGTGGCCCTAGCTATTAGTAAAATACTAAAAGTAATAAAAGTAATAGTAAAAGAAAATTTCCAGCAATAGATTTTAATAGAATTTTTTTTTTCCAAAACACCCAAGAATATTAAATTTCAGCATCAAATGACCCATAATAGAATTGATATGCCATTAAACAAACGAAACCAAATCCTCCGGAGCAACTTGTCTCTGGGTTGAGCGTTGTCTTTATACATCGTCTGGTTCAGGACGCCGACTGCCTCTCCCATAGATCCATCTCCCATTCCAGTTTTGATGGAGCCATCTTGGAATATGCCTCCGATGTACCAACACTCTGTACGGGGACGGGCGTACAAAAACTGGAACCCTCTTGCAAAGAAAATGTTTTAATTTTTGCACTTCCTCACTATCCATGATGACGATTGCTGGGGTCATGAAGATTTTGTTAGCCTCTTCAATAATATCCTACGCTTACTGTGATCCATCTTCTATGTATATCCTCTGTGACGATCCTCTTCGTGTTGGTATGGCCCGTCCGAATTCTGCATAAACAGGAGGATTTTTAGTTCACTAACACCCCCATGCCAATGTCCTTTGCCCGCTCGGCATATGTTCAGCGATGACAAGGTCGACGTTCTTCCCCTTGTAGCTGGGCTTTGCTTTCATTCTTTTTCCCTTTGCCTCCACTCAGGGTCTCTTCTGTCTTTTCCACAGCACCACACAGTCTTTCTAGGCTTGGGATGGGCAAAGGTGGGGTCGTATTCTCGACAGGGCTGGAAGTATTCTTATTGAAAACGAGAGGGCCCTCGGCGAAGGCTACGACTACTTCTTTTTGGACGAGGAAAATGGGAAACTTACGCACATATAACGTTGAATCACCGGTTCCCGTACGATCACGGAAGTTAAGCAACGTCGAGCGTTGTCAGTAATGATGGGTAACCATTTGGGAAAACGAGGTTTGGATGTGCGGGTGGTATAAAGAATAAGGACTTGGAATTGTTAATTGGAGTACCGAGTTCCAATTTTAGTTGTGAACGGTATTAATTCCCCTCAACTACGTTTTTTTAAAGGAATTCACCTCAAGCAAGGCAGTAGTGCCACTAGCACAAAAAGGGTTACAGAGGATTGAGAACAAGAGTAAAGAGGCATGTTTGGGGAAAGGACTGGGAACAAGTTCAGAGTGTCAGATGTCGATTGACAATACACTTTAATATTTGAAGAATATAGTCTTCGAGGAGGCAAGTAAAGGGAAGGGAGTTACACAGACGGGAAGTGCGAGAGAAAAAGCTGTTTGAGTAGAAGAGATGGTTACATTTAACCGCTTTGACAGTGAAAGGGTGGGACTGAGATGCCAACCTGGTAGTTTGCTTAAATTCATGCAGTCTGGAAACCAGCGAAAGTAGCTCGTCGGAAAAGTTGCCATGAAAATACTTGTAGAAGAGACAGAGGGAAGCCACGGCACGTCTGTGGGATAGCGACTGTAGATTAGATGCTAGATCAGGACCTATCATATTGCATATTCGTCTCTGGATTTTGTCGAGGACCTCGAGACGTACAGCAGGAACACCAGACCATATATGACAGCAAATTAGTAAGACTTGTATCATTAAACCATTATCGTTAAAATTTCTTATAATCTAAAATAAAATTCCGGCTTTAAATAATCTTAAAATGGTTGATAAACCGTAGAAAACGAATCAATCAGTCACTCAATCAGTTAGGAAGATGTGGCAGAGGTTGGGAGGGTGAACAGTTCTTCATGGGGCTGATGGTGATGCTGGAGGTACAGACGGTGCTGAGGGTAGAGAGGACAGCTCCCTCTCGGAGAAGGTAAGACCCAGCAAAGAGGTTACAGCAAGTTGGTTGCCTACCTGTCATCATAACAGGAGGTAACGTCCGCGCACGAATGACCAAACAGTTGGAAATGCAGCTGAAGACCTCGTATGCTGAAGCTCCATTTCCCGAGCTCGGTGTCAGAGTAGAAATGTAAAATGCATTGAAAATTATTTCAATATATAAATGCGTCGCAAATTATTTTACTATGAAAATGCATTGAAAATTATTTCGATATATAAATGCGTTGCAAATTATTTTACTATGAAAATGCATTGAAAATTATTTCAATATATAAATGCGTTGCAAATTATTTTACTATGAAAATGCATTGGAAATTATTTCAGTATTTAAATGCATTGCAAATTATTTTACTATAGAAATGCATTGATAATTATTTATTATAGGAATGCATTACAAATGATTTTACTGTAGGAATGCATTGCAAATTACTATAAAAACGCATTTTAAGTTATTGTATCCTATAAACACATTGCAAATGATTCCGTTTTAAAATGCATTGTAAATTATTTTAATATGAGAATGCATTGTAAATTATTTCAATATATAAACACATTGCAAATTATTTTGGTGTAAAACGCATTGCAAATTATTTTACTATAAGAATGCATTGCAAATTATTTTACTATAGAAATGCATTGCAAATTATTTCACTTTATAAATACATTACAAATTATTTTACTATAGAAATGCATTGTAAATTATTAGGTTGGTGCAAAAATAATGACGTAATAATGTCCTTAAAACGACACTATTACGTCATTATTTTTGCACCAACCTAATACTATATAAAAGCATGGCAAATTATTTTATTTTAGGAATGCATTGCAAACTATTTCACTATATAAATGAATTACAAATTATTTTACTATAGGAATGCATTGCAAATTAGTTTACTATAGAAATGCATTGCAAATTATTTTACTATAGAAATGCATTGCAAATTATTTTACTATAGGAATGCATTGCAAATTACTATAATAACGCATTGTCAGGTTGGTGCAAAAATAATGTCGTTTTTCTTTTGAAGTTGAACGTAAAAAAACGACATTATTTTTGCACCAACCTAATATCTGAACACATTGCAAATTATTTTGACGTAAAATGCATTGGAAATTATTTTACAATATAAATTCATTGCATTATTTCAGTATATAAACACATTGCTAATGATTTGGGTATAAAATGCATTGCAAATTGTTCCAATATATAAATGCCCTGCGAATTATTTTACTATGAAAATGTACTGGAAATTATTTTACTACAGAATTTAACAATGTCTATTTAAAAGATGTACATTTTTGCATCTTATTCAGAAATAACAGTTTCGATCCTAAATTTACCCCCGGAGGTCAGGATCAGCGACCCTGAGTACATCCTCGTGGAAAGTTAAATTTATGGACTAATTTTCAACTCCCAGGGTTCATCTGTTTGGCCGGACATCTAACACATGCACGCAAACATTCGCCAACTTGAGCAATGCGACAGGATTTTGACCTTCACTCTTCTCAATGTCGAAAGAACTTTCTTACCTGAATAACGTTTTTTTTCTCTTAATAAGTAATGTCCATTGATCGACAATACAGTGTTATGAAGATATTTCAGAATAATTCATAACTATCGACTCATTGCCTATGTAGTATCGATTTTTCCTGTTTGAACATGTCACGCTTCATAAATACAATTGTTTGTTCCTACAAGGCTACAGTTGTATTAAAAAAACAACTTATGAAAAGAGCAATAGAAAGTGATAAACTTAGGATAAAAACCAAACCTATAATTTACCAAACATGCGTCCTCTCAGCACTCCTTTACGGGAGTGAGACGTCGACTTTGTATGCTGGTCAGGAGCAGAGGTTAAATTGTTTTCACATGAGATGTTTAAGAAAAAATTTAAAAAATTAAAAGGCAAGACACGGTCCCCGATACAAAAGTGCTCAAAAGAGCTGTCATTCAGTCATAATTTCCCATCCTACGGTCTTGGCGTCTCGGGTGGCTTGGGCACGTTGCACGCATTGATAACGCCAGAATTCCCAAACAGATACTGTATGGGGAACTGTATGAGGGCACGAGTAACTCTGGACGACCCAGGCTTCGCTTCAAGGACCAGCGTAAAATGTCCATGATTGAATTTTCTATCAATGTCGCGAACTGGGATGCTGTTGCTTGGGATCGAGTCGGGTGGAGAGCTGCTGTTTTCGTGGGAGCAAAGACTATGAAAAATATTCTTTTCATAGCTCTTTGCTAGAGTCTAGCGCACCGTAGAGGCTAGAAAAAAAAGACACAAATGCTCCACGCTGGATGGCTCTACTGTACTCTACTATTGTGATCGTTATCAAAAACCGTGCCGATCTCGCATTGGTTGTTTTATCCATGAGTGGCTTTGTGTTTTACGATAACTTATTTTCCGCTGCTGACCGTCGCCACAGACAAAAAGGACATATATAAAGCAGCAAGGAAATTTATCTATAGAAAGTATTAAAGTATACAGATTTACTTTCTTTTATGTGCCATGTTCTTTCAGGATGTGGACGATCATGGCTCTCCACAATTTCTTGTTTTTGTTGCTCTTAGTAACGTTTTCCACGTTAAGCTTCTTCTCTCGTACTTCTCGCTTGTGGAATTTTTTTTTGCATCTTCTTGCTTTCTATTCAACTTTTGTTATCTTCAAAAATTTAAATACAATGTCAGTCGTTATCTTCTCTCTTCTTAATTCATGTTCCCTTATTAATAATGTTTTTCTTATATTCTTTTACATTCAGTTCCCCCTCCTGCGCCTTAGTGGCTTTGTTACCTTGCTTGGGATTGAAATTATTAAGAAGAAAAAAACTTATATGTAATTCCATCATTGAACGTAATAATAATTATAATAGTAATGGCGAGGATAGCCGATTCCATGCAGCAAACATTAGGTTTTCATTGACCGAATAGAGATGGCGTTACTGTCGGTTGAAATTTATAAAAACTTTCTTTTAAACCATTTTTTTTTAGGAAAATAGGCGTCTCAAGTTCGCTGTTATCACCATTTGTAGTACTGACAATAGTCTCCTGCCTAAACTTTTGTTTAAGGCGGTCTATAAAATGAACATTTTCATTATATCATTATTTTCTTTTCTCTTCCCTGTACCTGTCTATATTTCTGAGATGAGGTATTATGTACACTATTTACATTATTCGGGCTATTGTCCTCATCTTTGTCACCATATTTATTATAACGTTTCGGCCTTTGTACGTTGTATGCTTCTTCAGGTGGCTGGAATGTTTACTCAAGGGCACATGGCACAGTGGATAAAGGCGTTGGTTAGATCCAGTGACAGGACTCAAAGAGTCACGAGTTCAATACCTGGTTAAGGCAGTGGAAAACTTTCAGAGGGGAATTAACAGGAGATAACAGATAACTGACATCCATTAAATATGGCACGTGGAACTAGAACAGTCTCTTCCCTGTACGTTTTCCCTAAATACTTTCATGGTAATTAAAGATTCTCGATAGAATCCAAAAAAGAATCTGCAATGAAATTGGTCCTGACCTGGCATGGCGGCTTCAGTCGCTTTCCCACAGCCGTAACGTAGCTTCCCTATGCCTTTTCTATAAATACTTTCATGGAAATCGTTCTGATGAATTTTCCTCTATGGTACCTAGACTATATGAATTTAAGAACAGTAGTAGATTTGGCGCAAGATCTCATCATTTTACAGTAGAACTTGTTAGATGCAACCGTAAATTCTATACTAATAATTTCTTCGGTTGTGAATCTCTCTGTCGGCTTCGTGCTTTCCAGACAAGAATATTTTTGTGCGCAACTTTTTTCAGAAGTACATGCACAGACATTTGAGGTTTGGTTTGGTTTATTTTCTTTTAAAGCATATCAACCTCAATGGGTTATTTAATGCTATCATGATTTTTTTCGGATAGGTTCGTATGAATAGAATATGTATTCTTTGTAAGAAATCAGTTTGCAGGTTAGATTTTTAGATATGGTTAGTCATGAATGATTTTTCTATTTCCCGTTGTGTTACGGTTTTACGGTATTCCTGCAGGCTTATGTTAAGTGTGTGGCCTGTTTCTCCTTCATATTTCTTGTCACGGCTGCAAGAGTTGGCTTAAACACAGCCCTTAATGATGTTCTTCTCTTTGGCTGGTCTTACTCGGAAGAGATGTCTGTGTGGTGTTGAACCCCTCTCAAAGGTTGTCTTGATGTTATGTGGACCACTTACTGTATCTTTTCCTATAATCCCTTCATATAGGGTAGGCAGACCAAGGCTGTTTTCTGTGTCTTATCATTTTGCACCCTTCTATTCCAGTTTTTTTTTGTTTTGGCTACTGTCATATACTAAGGGTAGTTATTACGTTGTAGGGTACTGCTTATACTGACCATTTCTTGTTCCTATGTCGTCACTTATGAATTTGCTCGATGTTGTAGGCAGTGAACAATCCCTTTCTTTACACTGCATGGGTGGTGGGAGTCGAAATTGACCTATTGTCCAGTGAATGTTGGCTTGCAGTATACGGATAACTTGAAGCCATGCTCTGTTCGAGATAGTACATCCAGAAATATTAGTTTGTTGTTTTGTTTCTCCATTATGAACTGTGTCTTATTGAGTTCACATGGTCCGGTTGTAGCACGATCTCTTCCTGATGGAGCCAGAGTATGACGGTGTCATCTACGTATCTCAGTTGACTTTAGCGATGTTGATTCTAATGTCATTTCCTCAATGTATTCCATATATATGTTAGCTATT
>OZ010603.1:31123755-31148755 GCA_963932145.1 Acanthosepion lycidas
CTTAACCCTTTGCAGGTAATTTAAAACCAGAAAATATTTTTATAATGTAAGAATTTTGGAGAGGAGATAATAATGATTTACTTATACAAGTCTTACTAATTAACCCATAGCTGGGGGAAGAACTGGATTCATAGCTTTCCCAACGGTATTTGCGCGTAAGTGAATATAACTAACCCAATGGGGATTAGAACTCGGCTCTCCGATTAACAATTCCGAGTCATTATCCATTACACCACCCGCACATCCAAGCTTACAGCACTTGGTATTTGCCAAGCAGTCACCGATTTAGGTATTGACCAGGCTTGAATTTGCTCAACTTCGGTGATCGTACGGGAGCCAGTGTTTCAACCTCATGTGGCTGTAAGCCTTACTAACAAAGTTGCACTTGTATACAAATATACGATGCCCAATCTGATAAATGTATATCAAGCACATTATTATTATTATTATTATTTCGGCAAAAATCTAGTAGAATTAATTGTGTCTTATCAGTATTATTATGATTAAAGACCTAACGGATCATGGTTCTCCACGGTTTCCTTTTCTTTTAGTATCTGTGAGCTGCCATAATTGTCTTAGGAATGACAGTGAAACGATTTCTCGTTGTCTTCTACACTTTTTTTTAATTCAGAGTTGACTTTTTCCTAGATCAGTACTTCTCAACCGGTGCCCTCTGGGTGCACTAATGCGCCCTGAAAGTTAAGCCAGGTACGCTCCGAGTTAATAGAAGAGTTATTTACGAGATATATTTCAATATAACAAAATATTTATTTTTCAGAAAGCTAGAGACACCAAGCACATGGCTTCCATATCTAAATCAAGTTTTTGTCATTTGGTATTTCAAACTGTATACAAATTATCTTAACAGAAGAGGAGCTGGCCACTATATGTGCTGATCGTGGCTTACAAATCTATCACATAAAGAGGTGTCTATTGATCAATTTGGGATTTCCATTCAAGAAGAATAACCTTCAATAAATAGTAAAGCATTGAATATTTTTAGTGTAATTTTCCACGTCATACTTCTGTGAATTAGGATTTTCTGTATTTGCCGACATTAAATTGAAAAATAGATCAAATATTAAATGCATTAATGAGAAAATGAGAGTATGTATATTATTTATAAAACCGAACATTCAAACAATTCCCAAAGGGCATCAAGCACAGGTTTCACAGAATAATATATATATATATATATATATATATATATATATATATATATATATATATATATATATATATGTAGATTCGTCTTTTTCCTATCTATCACCCCTAGTAACAGAACAGTCTATATCTTACGCCTACGTACGGAAAACTTCAACCAATTAAAACCGTACTAGACGAACCAACAAATCTCATTGGTCAACGACACTATAATCTGAAAGTTACACGTGCAGAACGAAATTGCGCCAAAACTTAAGTGAGCCGATTTCGGACTTTCAGAACTTATAAAAGAAGACGTCGACTGACCCAAGCAGTCAGTGACGAACACCCACAGAGAAATTGCCAACATACTCCACGTCACTCGAAATCACGATTTTACCGCGGAAAGGTACATCAACGCTGACTCACTCACAATTAAAACTCAACCAACTCTGTGGACATCGATTCTCAAACATTGCTTATCCAAAGTGAATTATATTTACTACTTATTAAGTAAACATCCATGTGCGAACGACCTTAAAAACATTACAGTCAAAGGTAGATCACTCCTTAAGAACTCCTTCTAAAAAGACACTTAATATTGACAATTCTAATACCAACACAAATCTAAAACGGACTGCAAATGAACGAACGATTACAAAGAGAGACATTCTGAAACCTAAAACATCATACACATTTTGCCCAACATAACATATACCAATTATCCTGCTTGCATATTGTTTTGAATTGTATATAAATGTTTTATTAGTTTCTAATTGAATATGTCTTGTTCTTAATCGTATTTTAAATTTCGTTTATTTATTTGTTGTGGATTCAGAAAGTCACGCAACCTACACAAATTCCTTCTGATTCTTTCAACCATAATTAATAAATTCTGCACATCCCCAACACACACACACACACACACATATATATATATATATATATATATATATATATATATATATATATATACTGTACCAACGGGCCTCGGTGACAAAGAGGTAACGAATTAGACTCGATATAGCGTCGCTCGATCACATATTCCGTGGTGGAACTCATTCGAGTTTCCCTTATCCATAGGACTGTGCCTCCACGAGCTACAACTACTACCCCCAAGTCGCTCAGTCTAAAGCATTAGAAGCCGGTTCAAGCAAGGATAAAAAAAGAGAAATAATTTCTAGAAGAAACCTCAACAGAATACAGAAAACACTGGACAACCGTTTCGTCCTATATTTTTCGGACTCATCAGCAGTGCGCATCCACTACTGTGAATTGAAGCCCGGACAGTTGCAATAGGAGGTAAACGCCATACCAACAATATATATATATATATATATATATATATATATGTATATATATATATATATATATGTAATGCCTTAACTATAATACTATTGTTTGTTTAGCGGCATATCAACTCCTTATGGGTCATTTAATGCCGAAATTTATTTTTCATGGGACCATTAGTAATTTCAATGACAAAATTGTATTGCTGATAATATTTTTTTTAATTTTTACAAAAATGTATTGCTGGTAATTTTTTTTAATACGAAAATGTATTGCTGATATTTTTACTATAAAAATGTATTTTTATAGTCCCATATCCAATTTTGACCCCACTTCAGGGGTTAACTATTTGCCCATAGTTGGAACCCTGACAGATACTACCACCCTGACTTATGGTGAACCTGGGAACAACAGAAATTAAGAGGTAGTTTCACGATCCTCAAAACCTGCCGATTAGAGGCCTTGCTGCCAGATGTAGTTTATCGCATACCAAGGACGCGTACTGTCTTAAAAATAAATGCTTATTTCAGGAGACCTTTTTTTATTGTTTTTGTTAAGGGGTTCACTCCTTTTTAATACAAGTGGATTCGCTCAGAGTGTACTTGTACTGCTGTCGGTGAATACCCGGAAGTCAGAGAGTGATACAGTGATACAGTAAGAGTGAGAGTGAAAGTGAGAGGTATCCGCTTTGTAGGAGTCACAGTTGCGAGCACGTAGACTCAGAAGGAAGTCTTACTTCGATACTGAATTTCACAGACTGTATATATATTATTATTGCTACTAACCCCATTTCTGGATCTACTAACCGTATTACCAATTGTATTATTACGTCAATACATTTATTTGCTATATTTCATTCCTGCCTTTGTCATTCATTTTGAGACCGGATTTCATCCCGCAATCCACAACAGTTTTCCTATTTCTAAATTTCATGACTAATTTTTCCTTATTGAAATTTAAAGTGCACCCAGAGTTTTAGTCATCCTACAAGGGCACCTTGAATTAAAGAAAAAAGTTTGGGAAACACTGTCTTAGACTGTCAGCCGCTCAAGGCTAGAGAGTCCAGTCTACCTTACTATTTAACCAATAGGTAGAGGAATGAGAGAAGTGAACGTAATAGCCTAGGCCAGAATCTGAACTCGGTTCAGCGATTCCACTTTCGTCATCATCCGTTAAGGACGTGCGCGTAGGGCAACGGATGTCGAGGCGGAAAATGAAATCGGAGAGCCGGGTTCAAATTCAAGCTTCAGCTATTGCGTTGACTTTCGAACAATTGTACCATCTTTCTAGATTTTTGTGGCAACCAGTCAAGGAGAGGGAAAACTCTGAATATCAAAAGTGGAGAAGGCGACTAGAAACCGCTCCACTATATTTTTAAATAAGACATGGCAAATCACTAATGAAAAAGAGGGATCAATGGAGACCCTATAGGGAAGTAAGACCCTAAGGAGAAACTATAAATAAAAAAGGATATTAATTGAGTTTCATGACCTTCTGAGAGAGCCTATTAGAAACTATAGTAAGGCCCTATAGAGAAACTATAACTAAAAAGGGAATCAATTGAGTTTTATCACCACCTATGTTCCGAGAGATTCTATAAACAGAATCTATACTAAGACCCTATAGAGAAGTAAGACCCTATAGAGAAACTATAAATAAAGAAGAGAATCGAGTCTTATGACTACCTACGTTCTGAGAGTCCCTATAAATAGAAACTATAGTAAGACCCTATAGCGAAGTAAGACCCTATAGAGAAACTATAAATAAAGAAGAGTATCAGTTGAGTTTCATGACCACCTACGTTTCGAGAGACCCAATAAATAGAAACTATTGTAAGACCCAATAGGGAAGTAAAACCCTATAGAGAAACTACTAATAATAAAGGGAATCAATTGAGTTTTATGACCACCAACGTCCCGAGAGACATCTTTCTGCCTTCCAAAACCATGGTTGATGCTTGCTTTCAGAAGATATTCTTTTTGCGCACACATTATCTGCTGACATGAAGTGGAAAGATTATAATGAATCAATTGTTGGGGTCTGTTGCTAGGAAAGTTGGTTCACTGTGTCGTGTTAGACAATTTTCAACGCTTGAATCTATATTGAAAAGTCTATCATTCGTCCATTCTTTGAATATTGCTGCCACATATAGTCCGGTGCACTTGCTATCCATTTAGAGATTATTGATAAAATACAAAAGTTGGTCCTGGTCTGGCGTCTCGGCTGCAGTCACTTTTCCCACCGCCATAATGTGGCTTTCTTATGCCTTTTCTATAAATGGTAATTGTTCTGACTAACTTTCCTCTGTGTTACGTAGACGCTATGGATTTAAGCGCAGTACTAGATTGGCGGCAAGGTCTCATTTTACAGTTGAAATTGCTAGATGTAACCGCAAGTTCGATGTTAGCAGTTTCTGTTCTCACAAATTTCTCGCTTGTGAAACTCTCTTCGGTTCCCAGCCAACTTTGATCTTCAAAAATCTAAATGCGATGATAATTATCTTTCGTACTGTTGATTTTTGTTCTTTTATTGTTCTCTCTCTTTAATAGTAGTTTTTTTTTTCTCATACGCTTTAACACTTTGCATCTTAGTGGTTTTATTGCCTTGCTTTATTTACCGATACTACTACTACTACTACTACTACTACTACTACTACTACTACTAATAATAATAATAATAATAATAATATTCTCTATCTATAAAAGGTAGGGTGTGCGTGTGTAACGAATGCACGGCCGCAATTTTCGACGGATTTGCACCAAAATTTACATGCACATGCTCCAAGTTAGCGGGAAGGCCAAGACCGACTTTGCATTTTCCAACTCCCATCGACAGTGGAAATAATCGATTTTTTCATACTTCTACGGCAATTTTCATGTAGTCTGCGGCCATTTTGTACTGGCCAGAGTGAGAGCCAATAGCTGGCTGCCACGAATAGGCAGGAAGATTCTATTGGACAGCGTGAAAGCCAACAGCTGACTGACACGAATGTTAACTAGCATGCTAGCATGCAAAAAAAAAATAAAATAAAAATCGATAGCTGCTTTCGTCACAAGTGGGAAAAATTTAAATCTACATGGCACTTTACTTCAATTGGCTCATTCGCTTGCTTAAACTCAACGTTGATTCTGATTCCTCAGAACTGGGTTGGGTGTGAAAAAGTATTTGTTGTTAACATTCTTTTTTTATTCGGTTTTTCCAGTTACGAGTCCTTTTTTAAAGCTGATCGTTTTGAGTTCATTTTGTTTAGTACTTTTTTCATAATAGATTTAATGTTTAGTATAGACCTTAGAAAAAATTCGCAGTGTGAGATAGGCAAGAAGCAAGGTATGTAGCAACATCAGCACGGCAAAGAGCACTCCTTTAAAGGCAAGAAAGGGCAAAAATATTTTAAGTCAAATGATATCGATTGCTGTATGAGACGTACGATTTTTGAATCAAGAACGGGCAACGCCGGGCCATGCAGCTAGTAATAATAATAATAATAATAATAATAATAATAATATTAACAACGTCCCTGATATACCCTTATCAGGTTGTATGTCATGATAGGTTTATTGAATTTTGCATATTTGCACCCTATTTTGTAGTTCCTGTTTTTAAGAACCCCGGTGAACCTTTTAATCCCTCAAATTATCGTTCTATTACTCTTTTACTTCCTTTTGGCAAAGTACTAGAGGCTCTAATCAACTCAGAATTAGTTAAGCTTCTCATTTCACACGGCCTTCTATAAAAAACACTATATAAATTCACTATTTTTATCCATAAAAAACACTATATAAATTCACTATTTTTATCCATAAAAAAACTATATAATATTCACTATTTTTATTCATATAAAATTTACTTTTTCTATCTATAAAGAACACTATATAATATTCACTATTTTTATCCATAAAAAACCTATACAATATTCGCTATTTTTATCCATAAAAAACAGTATATAATATTACCTATTTTTATCCGTAAAAAAAACTAAATAACATTCACTATTTTATTCATCTAAAATTTACTTTTTCTATCCATAAAAAACACTATATAAAATTCACTATTTTTATCCATAAAAAGCACTATATAACTTCACTATTTTTATCCATAAAAAAACACTATATAATATTCACTATGTTTATCCCCCCCAAAAAAACACTATATAATATTCACAATGTTTTCAAAAAAAAAAACTATATAATATTCACTATTTATATCCATAAAAAACATTATATAATATTCATTATTTTTATCCATAAAAAAACACTATATAATATTCACTATTTTTATCCATAAAAAACACTATATAAAATTCACTATTTTTATCCATAAAAAACACTATATAAATTTACTATTTTTATCCATAAAAAACACTATATAATATTCACTATGTTTATCCAAAAAGACACTATATAATATTCACTATTTTTATCCATAAAAAAACACTATATAAAATTCACTATTTTTATCCATAAAAAACACTATATAAATTCACTATTTTTATCCATAAAAAACACTATATAATATTCACTATGTTTATCCAAAAAAACACTATATAATATTCACTATTTTTATCCATATAAAATTTATTTTTTCTATCCATAAAAAACACTATATAAAATTAACTATTTTTATCCATAAAAAACACTATATAATATTCACTATTTTTATCCATATAAAATTTAATTTTTCTATTCATAAAAACACTATATAACATTTACTATATTTATCCATAAAAAAAAAAAAAACTTTATATAAAATTCATTATTTTTATCCATGAAAACACTATATAAAATTCACTGTTTATCCAAAAAAACACTATATAATATTCACTATTTTTATCCATATAAAATTTACTTTGTCTATCCATAAAAAACACTATATAATATTCACTATTTTTATCCATAAAAACACTATATAAATTCACTATTTTTATCCATAAGAAACACTATACAATATTCACTATTTTTAACCATAAAAAAACACTATATAATATTCACTATTTTTATCCATATAAAATTTATTTTTTTCTATCCATCAAAAACATTATATAAAATTCACTATTTTTATCCATGAAAAACGCTATATAAAATTCACTATTTTTATCAATAAAAAACACTATATAAAATTCACTATTTTTATCTATAAAAACGCTATATAAAATTCACTATTTTTATCTATAAAAAACACTATATAATATTCACTATGTTTATCCCCCCAAAAAAACACTATATAATATTCACAATGTTTTCAAAAAAAAAAACTATATAATATTCACTATTTATATCCATAAAAAACATTATATAATATTCATTATTTTTATCCATAAAAAAACACTATATAATATTCACTATTTTTATCCATAAAAAACACTATATAAAATTCACTATTTTTATCCATAAAAAACACTATATAAATTCACTATTTTTATCCATAAAAAACACTATATAATATTCACTATTTTTATCCATATAAAATTTAATTTTTCTATTCATAAAAACACTATATAACATTTACTATATTTATCCATAAAAAAAAAACTTTATATAAAATTCATTATTTTTATCCATGAAAACACTATATAAAATTCACTGTTTATCCAAAAAAACACTATATAATATTCACTATTTTTATTCATATAAAATTTACTTTGTCTATCCATAAAAAACACTATATAATATTCACTATTTTTATCCATAAAAAACACTATCCATATAAAATTTATTTTTTTCTATCCATCAAAAACATTATATAAAATTCACTATTTTTATCCATGAAAAACGCTATATAAAATTCACTATTTTTATCAATAAAAAACACTATATAAAATTCACTATTTTTATCTATAAAAACGCTATATAAAATTCACTATTTTTATCTATAAAAAAACACTATATAAAATTCACTATTTTCATCCATAATGTTGAATATGATAAAATTATTCCAATTTTTAACAAGAAAAATCACAATTTGTCGATAAAATATTACTGTAAAACATTGTTGATTTATTTTAGAAGGAATGATTCTATTTTGATTGTCGCTTATTTGTTCTTAGACTGCACTTATTTTCAGTTTTTCTTTTAGAATTGTTCACCTATATTGCGTATGATTCATTATTGAACATAATTAGGTTACAATAAAATTTGTATTTTAAATGAATTTCTACCTTATAAAAATTAAGAGAGTGGTGGTGGTGGGAGGTCGTATAATAGAATCATGGCCCGTATCATAGCTTCAGTGGGAGGTTCACCAGACCCTTGCACCGGCCATGCAAAAATTTAAATGCAACGTCAATCACCATCTTCTCTCTTGGTATCTGTTCTTTAATTGTACTTCTCACTAAAATCTTATTTTGTTTCTCTCTCAGTACCCCCCCCTTGCATCTTAGTGTCATTATCGCCTTTCCTGACGTGAAATAATTTTTTTTAAAAAGTAAGAAAAATGAAATTAGCGAATAAATTAATAAAGACCTTTAATTTTGATAAATATAATTCATTATTTACACTTTAACATTAAAGCTGACGATTTTTATTGCTTAGTATTTTTTTGTTCTTAACTTTTTTCTTAGGCTTTCAAGGAGAACGAGGAACTGTGAGCTCGAAAAGGCAGGAACCTTGAAAACAAAATCGCTGTTCTAAAAATAGCTTCTTTTTTTTTTTAATATGTTTACGGAAAGAAACTTTTGTAAGTTTGTGTGTGTGTGTGTGCGCGTGCGCGCATGCGTGTATTTTTTCGTGTTTGTGAACACAATTGAAATATGCGTCCACTGTTCACATATGACGTCACATGCCCAAAATCTAACTCCAAAATCATATTCTGAGTCATCAACTACGGGAGGAGCCAAAGTGGGAAGAGGAAGTGAGAAAGCAATAGAAGGCGGATCTTTTCAATCCTCGTGTCTCTCCCATGAGGGAGAGAAAGATAGGTGGCGTAGTCAGTGCGCTTCTCAGTTTTCGTCAGGCAAGGAGCTTTCTCTTCACTGCTGATTCGTTTTGTTTTTTTTTTTTATTTTATTTACAACGGCACAAATCGTATGTTCATTCATTACTACGTTCGTTCTCTCTATCTCTTTACAATGGTGTCTTTTATGTAGTATTCACTCCCTTTTCTCGATGATTACAAGGAAGGCAAACCCGGGAGAAAGAAAATCACGTCTTTTTATCAAAAGGGACGATGAAATTGAAATAAACGTCTATGAAGGAAAAACTTTCATAATTTTTTACTATTAGAACTCGAAAAAAAAAGATGTTACTGTCTATTCTCCTTTCTGTGTAGTATTTTTTTTTTTTTTGATTTTTCGAAAATTAACAGTCATTTTTTTTTTTTTTTTTTTTTTTTAAAACATTTTTTTCTTGTGTAAAACCGCATTGTTGTTTCTCATTTTTTTTTTCTGAACCCAAAATCTGTACGATTTCGATTTACACAACAAACACCAAAAGAAAAGACTTCATTTACCCCACGAATTTTTATTGTTTCGACTTTCGAGTGAAATACTCGCACCTAAGCCCGGACTTAGAACGTTTTATATTGTGAGTGGACAATCTCCACTTTGTTCAAAGTTCCGGTCATCATGGTGGGATCTGAAACTAGCCAATGTGTCAAGTGTGTCGTTGTCGGAGATGGAGCTGTTGGTAAAACTAGTATGTTGCTCAGTTATACGACCAGAGGATATATGTCCGATTATATGCCAACGATGTTCGACTCCTTTCCCGGTAAGTTAAAACGAATCATTTTTCTTTTAAATTTTATTTATTTACCTAAATGAAATCTATTTTTGCTTTCGATATTCGGGATATCGTAGTTTAGCGTCCCTAATTATCGCCATTTAGTGCAGGGTGATGATAACTAAACTGTTAACAATTAGTTTTTTTTTCTTTTACTTGACAATAACATTTATAATTTTGGAAATTAAAAAAGTTTCCTATTGCTTTTCAAACTACAACTACGATAAAACAAACAAACCTGTATTCAAAATATTTCAAGTAGTTTTTGTTTTTTTTTCGTTAACTTTTATTTATTTTTATTTATTTTTTTTATTTTTTTTTTTCAATTAAAAAAAATGTTATCTAATTTATTGTAACTGACGGTGTACCTTTACAACAACCGTAATAATTTGGGATGCTAAAGTAAACTATTAATAATACTTTACGATTGGACCAAACTAGGTTTTTTTGCCTAATGCATCGGTGAGAAGGCTCGTCTTTTAAACTTGTAGATCCCCCCCCCCCCAAAAAAAAACATGCATACGCACACACACAAAAAAAAAAAAAAAAAATCTAGAGATGAAGTTCTACAAGCTCTGTGAACAAATTGTTTTTCATTTTATTATTTTACTCCAGATAACGAATATTGAAAACAAGGTAAAATTCTATAAAAATTAATAGTGGTGGGGATAATTTGCTATAGAAATTAATTTTAAATTACCTCTCCCCCCCCCCCACACACACACACAGACTCCGCGTTACATTTTAAAAATTGTAAAAAAAAAATAAATGATGTGGAGTGCCTAATCGATAGTAATATTGGAAGAAAAATAGAAAAAAAAAATGGAGTAAAAACTCCAAATAACGAATTTCTAATTATTTTATTTACATAGCAAACTGGACTCCCTATTAACTTTTTATAAAATTTGATTAAAAAAAAAAATTATATTCATGATCTGGAGTCAGTCAGTTAAGTGCCATCACGTGATACATGCTTGGGCGATCTCTTTCGATTCATGACTGACTAGGGCCTAGGCTATAGGATCCAGTCTGTCTTGCTATTCAACCCATAGCTGAGGGGAGAAGAGATGTGCATAATTGAATGTTACTAACCCGACTCGAATTCGAACTCTGCTCCCCGATTTCTCAATCCAAGCCAATATTCATTTCACCACTGCGCACATCACCTGGAGGACTGTATCTATAAATATATAAATGAATAAAATTCTGGTCGAAGTGCCTCTTGTACAACTTAACCATTTTAAATGTTTTTAGTCTTCACGAATGATAGGCTAAATTTAGAGTTGGTAAACAAATACTTATCACAAAAAGCCGGGGTAATTAGTGGACATTGAACGAGCAACACACACTGGTAAAGAAAGATAATCGCGCTAGCGGCTAATCCGTGGCGATCAACCCGCATGGTTATAGCTAAGAGCTATTATAATTACGGCAAAGATTAGTGAATTTGTGTGTGGGGGTGGATAGACTGAGGAATATTTTTTGTTTTTTTTTGTTTTCATTGTTATAGTGGATGCGTCTGGATTTACTGTACTGAAAGAAATCGCCATTCAAAATTCTGAATAACAAGATAAAAACGATGACTACATGGCATCCGTTTAGTTGTATGATGGCCTTACAGATTGCGTTCAAGCATGAACTGTCGCCGCTCGGTGTTTACCTTCATGTCCATGCTTATATTTACACGCGCTCAGTGCCAGATATTGAGCACTTTTTTACCTAAATATCAGTCATGTGCCATACACGCTTAGGCGATCATGTATCTTTTCGATACATGACAGACAAAGCAGACTTTTTTCTGCGCAGTAGGTTGCCATTTCTTTCTGTGATAGACCAGTTGCCATCCACGGCTAGAGAACCTGTCCTGCTATTTACCCATAGCTGGGGGAGGGGAGAAGAGGATGATACAATCCATTCCCAAGGATATTAGCACGTAGGTGAATGTAATGGACTCGACTGGAATTCGAACTCTGCTCAATCCGAGCCCCTATTTATTAAACCAACGTGCCTCTTCTTAAATATAGCATACCTCCAAAGGGCACCTCGAGGTGGTGTAATGGTCAGCAAGCTTGTCTCGCTAGAACAATTGCGAATGTGTAGTGAGTTCGATCCTCACTGGGTGCCCCTTACTTTCGGCCTTGTGCCACATCCAAGCTACGCTTGGTAAATCACTATAGCATACCTGAAAACTATATTTTCTATCTTGTGTATAGCCAGTTTCCCCTCTTAGATTTTTGGGTGATCACAACTCTCTACAGCTTTGTCTTATTCCAGTAACTTGTATTTTGTTTGGGGGAAAGCCATTATCGCTTGCGTCCCTTTAATTACATAGGCGATAATGTCTCTCCGCAGGCTATTTTATCTTTGACTTACCATGCCCTGTTGTGGGGGGGGGGTAGTGAAGTGGTTTCTCACCGCATTCTCCACCTGTTTTAAGTTGTATCAGTCTTCTATAGAGTGAATGCTATCCAAGGCTAAAGAGTCCTGTCCCTCCTGATAGTTAATAACTAAGTAACAGCGGTTGGGAGCGGGTTAGGAAGATACATACCTTTCTCAAAGAAAGTGAACGCAACAAATGAGGTCAAAACTTGAACTCGACCCGCCTATTCCACTTCCGGATAAATGTAAAACGTTCTCCACACACCCTTTCTCTATGTGTTTGTTTAATTCATACAATTACTAGTGAAAAGACCTGGGGATCAGTAATAGATTCGAGTTCAAAAAAGCAAATCGCCATCACCTCAGGGTGCTACCATCCCTGCCCACTGCAGATACCCATAACACTACTTGGCTCGTATTTTCTTCTTTTTTTTTTTTTTTTTTTTTTTTTTTGTCTGTGTGGGAATGCCAGATGTATACAGATGTGGATCAAATCAAGTCTCTTAACATATTTCCTTTTTTTCTGTCGGTGAAAATAATTCAAGTTTCGTCAGGTATGCCGAGTCCGGTTTGCCATAAATCCTCAGCATCCGACTTCTATAGGAAATATATTGGCCTCTTAGTCATTTCTTATGCATTGCTTTCATAGTTCACATATATACCGGTTAAAAGACAAAATGGGGAAGGGGGTTACAAGTGACGCGTTTTGTCCTGACAATGTTCTAATAAAGATTTTGTCGACGGAGTCGGTTTTTATATGTACAAGGTGATTGAAAAGTAACTCCCCATTTTAAAATACTTATTAACTATAATTATTGCAAGAAATGGATATGATAGCAAAGCGTTTACTTTAGCATTGAGGTTTTATAGCTTCTCAAGCCGCGCAGAAATCGCGTCAACTGATTTCACCAGGAACTTTTGTGGCATGAAAGACATAACTTTTCGTATTCGCCTTTCAATATCTTCCAAAGTCTTGGTTTGGCATAGTCGACTTGACCAACTCAAAAAGTCACAGGGCATTAAGTCAGTACTCCTGCTGCCCACTCACACGTAAAATAGGGAGTTACCTTTCAATCTGTGTGTGTGTGTGTGTATATATATATATATATATTGCAAAAATAATTTAAAAAAAAAAAAACATTCATTTGTGAATAAGTCTTGAAAGTTTAATTAAATTCCGACATTTATTTTTTGGCAAGAATTTATTTTATCGAAAATTTTCACAGGAAAAAAATGTTTATAACTACGTTATACTGTTGAATGTTGATGTATAAAAAAACAATATTTTTAACCAAAATTTCGAAAGTGTTAACAGTAAAAAAAAAAAAAATTAACAAAAACTATAAAAAAAAATACTTTGGTCTTTCCTCTTAATTATAACAAACATTTTGACGATAAAACTTTGGTTTTAAGTTTGGTACCTTTTTTTCATAATGCTAGGATTTTTTTTTTTTTTTTTTTTTTTTTTAGCGAAAAAGTGGATGTACTACCGGTAAATGCCGGTTAGTTTCACATGAAAAACGTTAAAAGATAAAGGGTAGCTCAACATTTAAATTTTGACGTCCGGCAGAACTAGATGTTTAAACTAGCAGCACTCATTCAGCCTATCGCTTACTAATCTGGGATAATTAAAAAAAAAAAAAAGTTAGGGGAATTAGTTCAGTTAAATTAAGTCTACATAAACCGGACGTCAAAATTTAGATTTAAGGTTGAATATATCTGTATCGCTTGTCGATGTCAAACTCACCTGCGTTTGTTCTAGTTCTCCCCTTCCTTTTTAATAAAGGGAAGAGGTTATAGTCGTTCCAACGAGAGAAAAGTGTGTATATTAAAAAAGAAACCGCAAACGTTTTTGGTTGTGGATTTTGAAAAAAAATGATGCTTTATTTTCCATATTTTATGTGTGGAACTCGCACTCCGCATTGTTTTTTATGCTTGATTTGGCATAGTGCTTCAGTAATGGAGCACTCGGTTAGGGCTGAATTTGCCATATTAGTGAATTTATCTGAAGGCTAATCTTGCTAGACGTATTTTTTTTTTTTTTTTTTTTTTATGAGCATCGAATATTTACTTGTTAGTCTGGCACGAGTTTGAATAGTGGAGCACTCAGTGATCATCGAATTTTTGGTCCGAGATATGGCAGTGATAGACGAAAGTATTTTATTATTTTGTAGTTGTTTTTCTTAAAAACAAAACTTTTAAAAAAAAATTTGATGTCATTTACAGGAATTCTTTTCTGCAATCCCTACTAATTTAATTTTGTAACTTTGATTTTTTTTCTCTTCTTTTGAAACAGTACAAAACTTTGTAGAGAAATTTTCTGTGTGTAAGATGTCTCTTTGTTTAACCCAAATTTTGACATTTAAATCTACCTGAAGGTATACCAGTAAACGAACCTTGAGTAAGCTTGACGTCTTTTTCATCATGCTATGATCTTTTTTTTAGCGATTTCATGAAGGGTCTTGTACAGTAAATTGGTACTTTTAGTTGTTCAGAAATTGAACTCCGGGTTTTTTTTTTTCTTATTTTGATGTTTCTCTTTTGCTTTTTAGAAAAATAGGGTTTTAATTATCAGATAATTCAATAATTGATTTAAATAAAACATTTTCGAATCCGACCATAAGTTTTTGTCTGGCCTAAGGATGCGATGTATACCATGCTGATAGAAATGCGGCTCAGAAAAACATTCATAATGTCAACGTGTACTAGAAATTACTACTTTCTTGCATCGTTCGCTTAAAAATCTTTTCCTCCTTCCTTTCGATCTTTGATGTCTTTAACTGCAGAAATACAAAACGACGAAACGTTACGTTTACGAAGTCCTTCACTTATTTTTAATGCTACGTAATCCACAAAATGAAGCATTTTTTTTTTTTTTTTTTTTTTTTTAAACAAAAATAATTTCGGAAAGCTAAAAAATTAACTCTTGAGGGAGGAGTTTTACTTTGTAAATGAAAAGGTATTTTTTCTAAAAACGCCATCATTGACGTTATTTCGAAAACGGACTTATCGGGGAAGGGCTACTTATGTGTGCGTAATAATGTAATTTTTAAAGTTCTTTCTTTCTTGGACGGGCCGAGAACTTTGCAGCACTTTCGGAACAGTTTTCAAACTCGTATCTGTAATCTTTTTTCTCTCACTTTTTTTTTTTCGGGACAGCCTGACGTGGTGTAATAATAGTTAGCAAGCTTGTCTCGCTAGAACAATTACTGAGTAGTGAGTTCAGTTTTCGCAGGGTGCCCCCCTACATTCGGCCTTGTGTCACCTCTACGCTACGCTTAGAAAAACCATAACTTTTTTTCTGTGCCGTGTCCATTCAGAACTTTGATAACTCGCTACAACTTCTTGTCTTATTAGCATTGTTTGCATATTTACTGTGCCCTTCGACCCTTTTCTGTTCCCCATTTACACAAGCTCACTAGGTAAGCTTCTCGCTATCCCTCTTGCTTTCATTATCCTGTGAGTGTCAAATTCTCCAAGCCATCTTTCCTTATGTTTTACAGAAATTTTGACGATCGCTGATTCTAAGTAGAATTGTCAATTTTGTTTCGATTTTCTTAAGCCTTTCTCATTGCTCATATATTTTGTCCCTTTTAGTCCAACAAAGGTTGACATGTAAAACCAACTAGCTTGGCGCGAGCTACTGTTTAGCGAGCCTAATTTGGTTGAGCAGTGTTTCCGATCCTTACTGGGTGTCCTAAATAACATTTGAGGATTAGAGGTTTATCCCTTGTTTGGTGTTTGGGTTTCCGGTTCCTACTAAAGTTTACTTCAACTCCATAATCTGACGTCTCCGTCTGAACATTGGAATTTTATTTACTAATTATTTTTTTCTCTTCTCAATTGGAGCAGATAGGTTCGACTGGTTCACGCTCCCCCCACACCCCGGTCTTTTGAACTAGAGTAGAGGTTTATCCCTTGTTTCCGGCTCCTTTTTAAAGTTTTTTCATTCTCTTTCGTTCTCAGTAGCTCCTTGTGTCTTAATGGCATTATCGCTTTGCTTGGGTGAATTGATTAAAATAAATAAATAAACCTGGGTTGTCATACCGTAAAATCAACCAGGTTAATCTAATCATTCCTTTTAAAGACTAGCCTAGAAGTTGCCCTTCGGGTGGACTTTAGGCGAGCTCCTGCGAAGTGTTTTTGGGCCTTCGGCTTTTTACCTTCAGCGTGCCATGTATGTAAAAATTATAAGAATTTAGAAATAATATAATTATTTTATCTTTATTCGACAGCTTAATTCGGCATAATCTTTCTTCGTATACGCAACTGATCTTCGTATTTTTTTTTTTTACATTTGCGCGCAATTTTTATTTTCTTTTAAAATTTCCATTCTTTATGATCCTTTCATATAAGATCTTTCTTAAAAGACATTAGGAAGCCCGAACTATATAATATTTCGAATACGTTACAATACGCCTGCTAGAAAAACAATGAGCAACTTAGCGTGCCCTGCTTAAGTTTTAATTAATGTTGAATTAGACAATATTAGTTGCAATTGCGTCGAAAAGCGAAATTAGTTATTTTTTTAATAAAGATTTTTTTAAAACCTTTCACTCTGTTCGATATTTAAATTAAGTTATTCATTTAATTTTTAATCACGTTTAACTACAGTAGTTACTACCTGTTACTTTAGGTTTGTGATTTGCCGAGATCGAAAAACAGACGGACGGACACGCGTACACTGCGCTTTATTATTATAGATTTAAAAAAAAGGACATTAAAAATGTGTATAGTGATAGAACATGTATAGAAATGAGATCCGAGTTTTTTAATTAATCAAGCAAAATTAGAAAATAAAGAACCAAGGAGTCGGCCGTTTTAATACGGCTTCATGTAACCTTTTTATATTTAATATTGGCTTCTCTGTTATATTTTTTAAACAAAGGTTATTTTATTTCCAGAAGTGTTTAGCTGAGTTGTTACTACTTAAATCCATGACTTTTTATTTTATTTCTAACCGTGCATTCTGGCCTCGTTCAGAAATCCATAAAAGTCGAATTATAGGTCACTGACATCTATTTGAAAATTAGATACTTACATACACACGCCACCCTCTACCATGTATAGCATTTAATGTCCTGGTCAAGTCTTTATTAAAGAGGATTGGGTGATAGGTTACAATGAATATTGATAATAAAGATATTTGTTTTTAATCATTTTACCCCAAGGAAGGCTGTAAGTCCACTAAGACGCAAAGGACTCATACTGAGTGTGAAAGAATGAGAAAAAGAAAAACGGTATCGAGAGAGAACAAGAACAGAAATTAAGAAGACAGAAGATAACGATTGACATTGCATTTAAATTTATGAAAATCAAAGTTGTCTGCAAAGCAAGATGTCGGAAGAGTTCCACAAGCGAGAAATACGGACGAAGAAACTGTTAGCATAGAACTTACGGTTACATCTAGCCATTTCAACTGTAAAGCAAGATCTTACCGTCAATCTTGTAGTGCGCTTAAATTCGTAAAGTCTAGGTAGCAAAAAGGATCACGTCCTGGAAAAGAAGATAAACTACATCCTCTACATCCAACAGCAAGGCCTCTGATCAGGAGGTTTTGAGAAGCGTGGAACCACCTCTTAATTGCTGGTGTTCCCAGGCCCAGCCTGATACGGGATGGTAGTACCTGTTAGGGTCCCAGCTATGGGTAAATAGTTAGCCTCCTAACTGGGGTCAAAACACTATGAAAAAGTAAAAATAGGTTTTAAAAACAGAAATACATTTTTGGAAAAAAATATTACCAGTAATAAAAAATCTTGTCAGTATTAAATAACCCATTGATATTGATATGCTGGAAAACCAAACAAAAATCTTTCTTTCCCTCTCTCTCTCTTTCTTTCCCTCTCTCTCTCTCTTTCTTTCCCTCTCTCTTTCTTTCCCTCTCTCTCTCTTTCTTTCCCTCTCTCTCTCTTTCCCTCTCTCTCTCTTTCTTTCCCTCTCTCTCTCTTTCTTTCCCTCTCTCTCTCTTTCTTTCCCTCTCTCTCTCTTTCTTTCCCTCTCTCTCTCTTTCTTTCCCTCTCTCTCTCTCTCTTTCCCTCTCTCTCTCTTTCTTTCCCTCTCTCTCTCTTTCTTTCCCTCTCTCTCTCTTTCTTTCCCTCTCTCTCTCTTTCTTTCCCCTCTCTCTCTCTTTCTTTCCCCTCTCTCTCTCTTTCTTTCCCCTCTCTCTTTCTTTCCCTACTCAAAGTTTTTCTCGCCTGAGAAAAAACAAATCGCATCTTCCGCTGTGTTTTTTATTAAGTGATTTTCTTACCTTTTTTCTTTCTTTTTTCTCACATATATTGACCTTTCCTCGTCATACAATACTTATATTTGATTTTTTCGCAAGTGACGTCATGGATTTTCTGGAATTTTTAACACAGGATTGCATTAAATAAACCATAGAAGTGTTGATTTGCTACTAAACAAAATCAAACCGCCATAAAAGAACTCTTTCATGACATTGTCATATAATATCCGACAAATTCTTAAATCAAACTGTATTCGAAAATATAACTTTAACAAAACTTCATCATAAAACACACATATCACAGCCTCTAGTAATCATGTCCGCACAAACATGTATATGCACAACAGAAATTTGAGTGACACTTCAAAAAGCCCTGCAAAAATGCCAATACTGGTTACTATTAGGTTGGTGCAAAAATAATGACGTAATAATGTCGTTTTTAACGTATTTTTAACGTCAAAAAACGACATTATTGCGTCATTATTTTTGCACCAACCTAATAGAAAAATAGTTTTGCAGCTGTAAGCTTGCTCTATCCAATGATGGTGTTGTACTCTCTGTATTTGCATTAATCGCAGCAGAAATAAATTGGAGGCATTATTTTTTAAATCTCTCTTGTATACGGCTGTATACATTTTTTTTCTTTTTTTGTTTTACGAGTCCGGGTTAATAAAAGTACAAGATGAAATTTAAAGAAACAACAATTAAATGTATGTATTAACAAAAGAAATTCTATAAATGTGTACACAGTTGAACGGAAAAGACTTAACTATTAAAAATATGCTTTTTGTATGAGTCTTGTGTATGATACACACGTGTGTGTGCGTGTTCAGTCGTCAGTGAACTGGAAAACAAACGTATCCCAGTAGGGACATCCTTATCTATGCGCTTGCTACATCTTAAAGGAAGAGGAAGGAAACAATTCTATTTTTATAGATTTAAACAGCACCACCTAACCAGCGTTTGTTTAAACCAATTGGAGTAACCCACATAAGCAATATGTGATGGCTACCAACTTGCTGCATGAGAGGTGGGGGGTCCCCAAATCAGCCACAGAAGAGGAATTGGTTCTTCTAGCCAAATTCCTTGCAGAAAATTGAACTTATTGATATACATTGACACTTGAATGTTTCAGGAAACCAAACTTTGGATGTGAGCATTGTTATTTGTTGGGTAATGTATTTAACCAGTGGTGAAAGCAATGTGAGTGATATTTCAAAAAGCCCTGCACAAATGCCAATACTGATTACAAGAAAAATAGTTTTGCAGCTTTAAACTTGCTCTATCCAATGGTGTTATTGTGCTCTCTGTATCTATAGTCATCTCTGCTGAAATAAATTAAAAACATTTTTGAAGTCTCTCTCGTATACGGTTGTATACACTTTTTTTTTAAATTATCCAATTACAAATTGGAGGTACCAAAACAACAATTAACATATCAGGAAAGTGTTTTATCAGAAAGTGACACACTGCAATCCAATGGCAAATTGGTATAGCGAAAGATGCCTTCCAATAGCTAAGCAAAGTATTAAGAAAGGAAAAAAATAGAAACAAAGAAAAGAATACTGAACTGTTATGTAATATCTATCCTCTTATATGGCAGTGAATGCTGGATAATATATTCACAGATGAAAACTAGAGACAACAGAAATGAGTTTTTTAGAGACGGATACTGTAAATACTATGGACCGAACATGTGAGCAACAACCAAGTTTTAGTGAAAATGAAAATCTAAAAAAAAAGGGGGGGGCATTTATACTTGGAAACAATTGAAATTTCAAGAGCACATAACGAGGAAAGGGGGCTTGGAAATTTTAACACTCACATGACACGTTGAAGTTAAGGGGACGGAGGAAAGCAGCAAATAACCTGTCTAACGAGTTAATGGTTGGCTGAAGAGTTTAGGAGATATAGCAAAATGACACTAAAAGCCTACAAGGAAGTTGTGGAGAACCGCGAACGCCCTGAATGGACGCTGCGTATAGATGACAACAGTTCGCTTTAGTGAACACCTGTAGTGATGATAATCCACTTTACTCGCTTGATATATTTGTTAAGCTCACACTAATCTAAATGAAGGCTGTGAGAATAAAGCGCTTTGTAGAGATCGGGCACACGATAAACAGCTGTGTCGCTTTATGGGAGACATTCGAGATCTTCCTGAACAGGGGGCAGTCATAACAGCGAATACCTTTTACTATGTACCGTGTCTTTTCAGAACGTAGGGAATCATGGTTCTCCACATTTTCCTGTCCTTTTGTTTATTTTTTGGTTTGTTCTTGTTTGATGGCCTATCAAGCTTTATGGGTTATTAATGCCGAAATCTAAATATTTTGTATACATTTTTTTCGATAATAAGGGTTTCAGTAATACTAATTAATCCATAGCTAGGGACGAACAGGATTCATGCCTTTCCCAAGAATATTTGCGCGTAAGTGAGTATAACGAACGAAGCTGGAATTGGAACTTGACTCCTTGATTAACAGTTCCGAGACATTTTCATTACACCACTCGCACATCCAAGCTTACAGCACCTGGTATTCCCAAACGGTCACCCATCTAGGTACTAAACAGTCTCTGCGTTGCTTAACTCGACTCTCTGATTAACAATTCCGAATCCTTATTCATTACACCACCCGCACATTGAAGCTTACAGCACCTGGTATTCCCAAACGGTCACCCATCCAGGTACTGAACAGTCTCTGTGTTGCTTAACTCGACTCTCTGATTAACAATTCCGAATCCTTATTCATTACACCACCCGCACATTGAAGCTTACAGCACCTGGTATTCCCAAACGGTCACCCATCCAGGTACTGAACAGTCTCTGTGTTGCTTAACTCGACTCTCTGATTAACAATTCCGAATCCTTATTCATTACACCACCCGCACATTGAAGCTTACAGCACCTGGTATTCCCAAACGGTCACCCATCCAGGTACTGAACAGTCTCTGTGTTGCTTAACTCGACTCTCTGATTAACAATTCCGAATCCTTATTCATTACACCACCCGCACATTGAAGCTTACAGCACCTGGTATTCCCAAACGGTCACCCATCCAGGTACTGAACAGTCTCTGTGTTGCTTAACTCGACTCTCTGATTAACAATTCCGAATCCTTATTCATTACACCACCCGCACATTGAAGCTTACAGCACCTGGTATTCCCAAACGGTCACCCGTCCAGGTACTGAACAGTCTCTGTGTTGCTTAACTCGACTCTCTGATTAACAATTCCGAATCCTTATTCATTACACCACCCGCACATTCAAGCTTACCTGGTATACCCAAACGGCCACCCATCTAGTTACTGACCAGGCTCGCCTGTCCTTTGTAGCTCTGAGTATGGTTTGGTTTGTATTTTCTCTCCCACAATCCTTGTTCTGCCATCCATTTACACGAATTCGTTATATAGGTTACGCACGGCTTTCTTCTGTTTTCAATATGTCCTGCGAATGTCAAATTTTTCAAATCCCCTTTCCCCACTATGCCTTCTAGAAATGTCTCACTCTGGTAACATTTTTCAGTCTAGTTTTCTGAAGATATTGTTCCGCGAAACACAGTGTAGAGACAAGCGAGCATTTAATTTTATCGATTACTGTTAATGATTTATCGCTTGATATCGATCTTTATAGCTGCAACAATTGTTTGCTTGATAAACGTTCTTCCAGGTTAAGCTACTTTTATTTATTTATTTTTTTTTTTTAATCTCACCCGCGCTTGATTCGTAAAACAGATGTACTAACACCATCATCCAGATTTAAGTTTCCCCAGGCTCAAATATATGGCCTCTAGTTGGATTATCTGTCATTAGATAATATAAAAATCATATAACAAGCTCGGCTTTAGAGCAAATTAGTTTAATTACTGTTTATTCATATTTAGCGCAATCAATTTGTGCTTTTTTTTTTTTTTTTTTTTTTTTTTTTTCAAGCAACAAGAAAAAACAAACAAAATCAAGACAGATAAACTCGTCTGAAAATAATGAATTTTTTATTAGGTTGCTGCAAAAATAATGTCGTTTTCTCAAATATGTTACTATGTGAAAAAACGACATTATTTTTGCACCAACCTAATATTTATCTATCTCTCTTGAGATGAGGTACTATAATTACTTACATTATTTACATTATTCGGACTGTTATCCTCATCTTCATTACCATATTCTCAACGTTTCGGCCGTTGTACGCTCTGGCTGTCTTCAGGTGATTGGTATTTCGAACCGAACCCTTTATTCCGTCCACCGGGGTAGATTGTTCTAGTTCCCCGTGTCATGTCTCGGTTATTTCCCTTTATTAACCAAAAACTCTGAGTTGAGTTAATCCCCACCAGCTTCCACTTACGTCATCGCCCTACTCCGTACAGGTAGAACTTAAATTGTTTTCTTCTATATTTTACCAGCGTTCTTATTTTGGTGTTGAATTTAAATAATGACTCGCAGTATGGCCCGGCGTTACCCGTGCTTGATTAAAAAATCGTACGACTCATACAGCAATCGCTGTCACTTGACTTAAAATATTTTTGCCCTTCCTTGCCTTTAAAGGAGTGCCCTTTGCCGTGCTGATGTTGCTACATGCTTTACTTCCTGCCTATCTCACACTGCGATTTTTTTTCTAAGCTCTATACTAAACATTAAATCTGTTACGAAAAAAGAACTAAACAAAATGAACACAAAAAGATCAGCTTTAAAAAAAGAACTCGTAACTGGAAAAATCGAATGAAAAAAGAATGTTAACAACAAATACTTTTTCACACCGAACCGAGTTCTGCGGAATCAGAATCAACGTTGAGTTTAAGCAAGCGAATGAGCCAATTGGAGTGAAGTGCCATGCAGATTTAAATTTTTCCCACTTGTGACGAATGCAGCTATCGAATTTTTTTTTTTTTTTTGCATGCTAGTTAACATTCTTGTCAGTCAGCTGTTGGCTCTCACGCTGGCCAATATAATCTTCCTGTCTATTCGTAGCAGCCAGCTATAGGCTCTCACTCTGGTCAGTAGAAAATGGCCGCAAACTACATGAAAACTGCCGTAGAAGCATGAAAAAAATCGATTATTTCCACTGTCGATGGGAGTTGGGAAATACAAAGTCGGTCTTGGCCTTTCCAATAACTTGGAATGTGCATGTAAATTTTGGTGCAAATCCGTCGAAAATTGCGGCCGTGCATTCGAGACACACACACACACACACATACATATCCTGCTTTTTATAGATAGATTTCATTGGTTTTGTGCATGAACTTGTGCCCAAAGTACTGTTGCAAAAGTTTTAAATGAGCAATCATCTGGTTCTCATGAACGAATTATTGCATTTTGCATTGATTCCTAGCGTGAAACTACTTCCGGTTCACGAATAGCCTTCACTAATTAAATTCATAAACTGAGGTTCCACTGTAGATCCCTAAAAAAACTGATTCATTCTATGGCTCCAGGAGGTACTTGATTCTCACTTTATCAGACGCGTTCCGGAGATGAAGTGTCTGATAATTTTTTTTTTTTTTTTTTTTTTTTTTTTTCGGGCGTTACTTTATTCCCCAATATGGTCAAATGAAAAAAAACGACCTAAATGTTGCTATTAAAATAAAGGCATTGTTTTTGTTTGAATTGCTGTGATGAGGAGTTATCATTATTTACACGCAGACTGTTATCGCTATCTTTGTTGTTGTTATCTCAACGTTTCGGTAGTTGTGTTTTTGGGGCCTTCATCAAGTGCTTGTCGATCCGTGTAAAATTCACGGAAATTCTGACTGAACCCTTTGTTTAATATACTGCCATAGTCTATTGTTCTTGTTTCGCTGGCCATGTGTAGGGATATCTCATCAAGTTCTTTGTTATTTACCGTAAGATGATGATTGATAATACAAATTTCAGCCTGGTGTGATTGATTATGCAGTGATGGTCCGAGAGTTGCAGGTACTTAGGGTAACCTGAACTTACGTGCCCTTACAAGTGTGTGTGTGTGTATATATATATATATATATATATATATATATATATATAATAATATACTAGCAGTAGAGCCCGGCGTTGCCCAGGGATGTAACAGTAAGAGACAGATCAAGTATCGACCATCATAAAGACTGAAAAATAAAATTGACAAAGATTATTGTTTAAGGTTGACGGAAACGCATGTCTTAATTAGTTTTTTTTTTTTTTGTTTTTTTTGTTTTACGAATTGGTCAAACTCAAACAAAAACATTGTTTTCAATCGTTATGAGTCTACCGATTGAATAGAATTTTATTATAAACAA
>OZ010603.1:31156255-31196255 GCA_963932145.1 Acanthosepion lycidas
GTGACACAAGGCCGAATTTAATCCTCGTCTGAGGATCCTCTCTACCCGGATGCAGAGAGTTTGACCAGCACGGCTGTTGACGAATCTACAAATGCAGATCAACATACAGTATTTACTATTGTATTTATGTAAATGGGGACATACCGATTATTATCGTCTGCAACAATTACTTAAGTCTTGACTTAAAACTCAATTAAGTTTAAACGTGTAAATAATACACCAGATTATATTGATTCAGTATAGGAAGACACAAAGCCATCTTCTAGCTGGGAAGATTGTCCTATTCTGTTAAATGCATGCGGAAAATGCACGAGTTCATTACTTCTCTTAGCTATACGTGTTAATTAGCAGTATATACCCAGTTTTTTCGGCCTTGGTTGTCAGCTAGTGTAGTACATACCCTTTATTTTGCCTTATGTATAAGCAACGTATGTATAGAAAAAGACATTTAAAGTTAGCATCGGAAATACGGTTAACATTTCTCAGGATTATAAGGAAAGACGGCTTGGAGAATTTGACTCTCGCAGGGGATAATGAAGGCAAGCGGGATAGAGGAAAGTAGCAAATCATCTACCTATCGGTTGGCAGAACAAGGATTAGGAGAGATAGCAAAAAGACAAAAACCGTAGTCGGGCATGAACAGAAACTTAGGCTGTCTAGGAGACAGGCCCAGGGTAAAGAAACTACCGTAGTCGGGCATGAACAAAAACAAAAGTACAGTATTTAAAACTTCGTATCAGATATTTTATGGTAAGGTTTTCATTGCCATTTTGAGGTAGCTTTGTACAAAAAAGAAAATTAAGACCGTTTATTTGCTATAAAATATGTCCAGGACGATGACCAGTATTGTAGTATTTGACTACGACAGGTCGATAGTATTGTTCAGAATCTGGGGTCGCATATTATGAAAAAAATCAGCCCCCCCCCCAAAAAAAATCAGGGATCGCATTATACATGAAATATGCTTATATTCTTTACATTTAATTGTATAATTTTATCTGATAATTCTGTTGCATATTCTTATAGTATTTTGACAAGATGTGCTGTCGTATACAGTATATGATGATTGCCCAGGGGGAAAATGAATTTTAATTCTAGTAGCTTTATTTATGGTATACAGTAATGTTATCAACAGGAATCAGCAAAATTGAGGAGTGTTATAAAAGCCTATCCCACTATATATAAATTATATACAAATTATTAGAGTATATACAACAGGAAGAAATTACTTACGATACACCGAAGAAAATAGTCTTTTTTTTTTTTTTTTTTTTTTTTTTTTTTACTGAATATTTATTAACTATATTCTAAGTGTTTTTTTTGTTTTTTTTCACTACTTTGGGTAACTTGGTACAAATAAAAAATAAAGACCATTTATTTGATATAAAATATGCCCAGTACAGCAATATTTGACTACGGTAGGCCTATTAGTATTGCTCAGAAACTGGGGTATACACAAAGTATATGAAAAAATCAGGTTGTTCGCAAAAGAAATTCAAGGCTCGCACTATACAAGTAGATTTATTTCTGGTAATGAATATCCATCAAGACCAAAATAATATCTAAAATGCGTTAATGAAATCGAAAATATTTCCATATTTGTTAATTTTCCTTGTCTTGTTGACATACTGTTCTCTTCTTCCGCAATCATAATAATAAATGGAGAGGTCTTTACAAGCTCTGGGGTCAGGGCTTTGGCACTCGAGAGTGGCCTTTATAAACCGAAGTGTTTACAAGTTTGTTCGGGATACGCTGTTGTGTACGGATTATTCTTAAACATCAATTTGTATGATTATTCTTTCAAGTGATCTTTTCGATATGGTTCGGGTGGACACTTTGCTATGGTAACAAGAGGTTATGAATTTAAGCGCAGTACTAGATTGGCGGCAAGGTCTCATCAATTCACAGATGAATTAGCTAGATGAAGTTAAATGCAATATCAATCGTTACCTATTGTCTTCCTGATTACTGTTCAATTGTTATTTTCAATTGTTATCGCTCCTTTATAATGTTTCTTTTTTTTTCTTGTGCTTTTACACTCGGTAACCAATTGTCTTAGCGGCTTTATTGCCTTGCATGCAGTGAAATAATTAAAATATAAATAAATAGGGAAAGAAAACGACTACATAAAGAAACAGAATTTGAAGGCGTGAAAAGAACAAGGAATCTTAGAGTAAAAATAATCCAAATCTGACACAACACCCAATGCACTGGTATTATTTTGGTCCCGGCCCGTTATCTCGTTGGTCCCGGCCCGTTATCTCGTTGGTCCCGGCCCGTTATCTCGTTGGTCCCGGCCCGTTATCTCGTTGGTCCCGGCCCGTTATCTCGTTGGTCCCGGCCCGTTATCTCGTTGGTCCCGGCCCGTTATCTCGTTGGTCCCGGCCCGTTATCTCGTTGGTCCCGGCCCGTTATCTCGTTGGTCCCGGCCCGTTATCTCGTTGGTCCCGGCCCGTTATCTCGTTGGTCCCGGCCCGTTATCTCGTTGGTCCCGGCCCGTTATCTCGTTGGTCCCGGCCCGTTATCTCGTTGGTCCCGGCCCGTTATCTCGTTGGTCCCGGCCCGTTATCTCGTTGGTCCCGGCCCGTTATCTCGTTGGTCCCGGCCCGTTATCTCAGTTTCAGTCACTCTCCCACCGACTACCGATGTAGTGTTTTTTTTTTTTTGCTTTTTCTATAAATGGCAATGAATACTTCTCTTGTGAAAGGAACTTGTCAGCTGCTCACCTGCACAGCGACCCTATGGCAACACCTCATTATGGGACTGCTGCTTATAATGTTTAGTTTGGCACAAGGTCAGCCATCTACTTATTAAACTTTCTGCCTGTCTCTACATATTTCAGCGTTATT
Source organism: Acanthosepion lycidas (assembly GCA_963932145.1). Taxonomy (NCBI): domain Eukaryota; kingdom Metazoa; phylum Mollusca; class Cephalopoda; order Sepiida; family Sepiidae; genus Acanthosepion; species Acanthosepion lycidas. The sequence continues at coordinate 31,159,105 of OZ010603.1, forward strand.
TAAAACAGCAAGTAGATTGTAATAACTGACATCCTGAATTGTCACTCGCTTAAATAACTCGTCGGATATTATATTATTTTTCACTTAACAATTTCGGACAATTTTCTTTTTAAACCAAAGATCAGTTGATTTCAGGTTAATTGTTTATCTTGATGCAATGTGTTTAAACCAACTGATTTCGTTTCAAAGTTATATGATCCCGTCTATCCGTTCACAATAACATGGTAGGACAAATGGTTCACCCTGAGTGCTAATCCGCCTAAATGTAGGCTGAATTCAGTTTGGTCTGGAAGCAAATGAAGTCATCCTGGAACAAAAAATCCTATATTACTATCCTCGTCTTCAGATTTACAAGAATATTCAACTTATTTTCATTAGTATGCTAGTATAGTATAAATTAGTGTGTGTGTTCGTGAATCTGTATCTCTCTCTCTCTCTCTCTCTCTCTCTCTCTCTCTCTCTCTCTCTCTCTCTCTCTCTCTCTCTCTCTCTCTCTCTCTCTCTCTCTCTCTCTCTCTCTGTGCCTGCCTATTTGTCTCTCTATCAAAATATTAGCAAAATTGCTATATTCTTTATCAGTATTGGATTTTAATTTGGCACAGATTTTGAAGAACTGCGCTTCTTTTTAAATTGGGTACGCTAAAGTGTCAAACACTGATGTTTATCGCAGACATCAGGGAATGCCGTAAACTGACAACACTTTCTGTTCGGCGTGTCACACCAGCTACAACCCTCAAAAGAGCATTTAGTTCTGAAAATACAGAAAATGTAGCACAGGACCAAAATTGAAGGTGAGGAGACGACCGGTCATCATTGTCCTTTCGTTTTAACTGGTTCGTTACGGATTCGTGCACCCGAATATTACCTCTTTCACTAAAATCACACTAAAATCTCTTATTCATCAGTTATTCAATGGAATAGAGAACTATTCCCCTACTAACAATTTCTATGAATAGGGAGAGGTATAGTGTCGGGGTAACGATCTGTACAGATACGTCTTGATGACGTAACCATCGAGGAATACGTTTGCGCTGACCTTATCTGGGAAGTAAAGTATTTCGTCATTCAGAAAAATGCAGTTGAATCCTAAATATGCACAAAATGCCACGCCTTGATTCACTCCCTTTTTAAAATGGCGTCAATTTAGAATAAAATCGAAATAATCTCACGGGGAGGGAGACACACGCACACACACACACACGTGTGCGCGCGCGCGTGTAACGGCAAAATTGTCCAATTGTTAGATTATGCTTTGAACCGTTGTATCTTAGAAATGATTAAAGATATCTTACTGGAATTCTCCCAGGTTTTTATAACGCTATTGGACTCTACTTTGAACAATAAGAATGTAAAGTTATTATATATATCCACACATATACAAGTTGCAACAAAAGTAATATATTTAAGTATTTTTTAAATAAACAGCATTCATTACATTTACCGGCCTGAATGTTTGAGAAATTTCCGACAGGAATCGAACCTGTGTCCTATACGGAAACCGTCAATTGATCTAACCACTTAGCTACAGAGAAACCTTCAGATTAACAAAGTCCAAATTACTGTTTATAAAAAAAAAAAAAAAAAAATCTTTTGACGTGGTATTGCTGCCAGACAAGTGGGGCAATCCCCAATGTCCACACCTTATAAGTACTCCACTTTAATCTGCTTGTTAGATTAAACTAAATCTTTGCAAAATCTGTAACAAAAATGGCGCGATGACTTACAAGTTTGCCCACCTTTTGAATGAGCGCGATTTTAACAAGTGTCTTACTATTTTGGCCAGGCAGATCTCTGCAGACAGTATAAAAAAAAAAAAAAAAAAAAAAAATGGCGTGTCAAAGACCTTCCCCAGTAGCGATCTGTATGCGCAATGCATATTGAAAGATTTAATGCATTCCACTCTATTTTACTCAGCGATTATAAATGATTGGAATGCACAAGCCGGTGTTTATTTCTTCCGTCGCATTCTTTTCGCTCTTGCTAGCAATTCGATCATGAGAGAACAACAGCAACAACGACTAAGCCACTCGCAGTTTTCCCGCGCTTTTTTTTATTTTGGCGGGAAATCTGTTAGACGCCTACGCTTTTAGAATATTTCGAGAACTGGTGCGTGACGATCCAGACGCCCATTGACGATGTTTGTGCGTGTCGGAAAGAGGAAGATGAAAAGGAATTTATAATATTTTGTGTTCTCTGACGTCATTGTTATTTGCGCAATGACTGAAGGAAGATTGGACAAAATAAAAATTATGGATATTTTAGTAAATCTTAAAATTCACTTTCTCAATTTCATTCATTCATTCTCTTCCTCTCCATTTCTTTTTTCCCTACCTTTCTTATATTATCCGAATGTTTTTTTTTCTTTCCCTTTCTCTCTTTCTCCACATACATCTACTTATTTTCTCTACACCTTTTTTCGTGTATACATTCTCTCTTTTTTTTTTTTTCGTGTATACATTCTCTCTTTTTTTTTTTTGTCTCCTTTCTGCGGTAATTTTCTCTCTCTCTCTCCCTCCTTTCTGCGGTAATTTTCTCTCCCTCCTTTCTGCGGTAATTTTCTCTCCCTCCTTTCTGCGGTAATTTTCTCTCCCTCCTTTCTGCGGTAATTATATCTCTCTCTCCTTTCTGCGGTAATTATATCTCTCTCTCCTTTCTGCGGTAATTATATCTCTCTCTCCTTTCTGCGGTAATTATATCTCTCTCTCCTTTCTGCGGTAATTATCTCTCTCTCTCCTTTCTGCGGTAATTATCTCTCTCTCTCTCCTTTCTGCGGTAATTATCTCTCTCTCTCACCTTTCTGCGGTAATTATCTCTCTCTCTCACCTTTCTGCGGTAATTATCTCTCTCTCTCACCTTTCTGCGGTAATTATCTCTCTCTCTCACCTTTCTGCGGTAATTATCTCTCTCTCTCACCTTTCTGCGGTAATTATCTCTCTCTCTCACCTTTCTGCGGTAATTATCTCTCTCTCTCACCTTTCTGCGGTAATTATCTCTCTCTCTCTCACCTTTCTGCGGTAATTATCTCTCTCTCTCTCTCACCTTTCTGCGGTAATTATCTCTCTCTCTCTCTCACCTTTCTGCGGTAATTATCTCTCTCTCTCTCTCACCTTTCTGCGGTAATTATCTCTCTCTCTCTCTCACCTTTCTGCGGTAATTATCTCTCTCTCTCTCTCACCTTTCTGCGGTAATTATCTCTCTCTCTCACCTTTCTGCGGTAATTATCTCTCTCTCTCTCTCTCACCTTTCTGCGGTAATTATCTCTCTCTCTCTCTCTCTCACCTTTCTGCGGTAATTATCTCTCTCTCTCTCTCTCTCACCTTTCTGCGGTAATTATCTCTCTCTCTCTCTCACCTTTCTGCGGTAATTATCTCTCTCTCTCTCTCACCTTTCTGCGGTAATTATCTCTCTCTCTCTCACCTTTCTGCGGTAATTATCTCTCTCTCTCTCACCTTTCTGCGGTAATTATCTCTCTCTCTCTCTCACCTTTCTGCGGTAATTATCTCTCTCTCTCTCTCTCACCTTTCTGCGGTAATTATCTCTCTCTCTCACCTTTCTGCGGTAATTATCTCTCTCTCTCTCTCACCTTTCTGCGGTAATTATCTCTCTCTCTCTCTCACCTTTCTGCGGTAATTATCTCTCTCTCTCTCTCTCTCACCTTTCTGCGGTAATTCTCTCTCTCTCTCTCTCACCTTTCTGCGGTAATTATCTCTCTCTCTCTCTCTCACCTTTCTGCGGTAATTATCTCTCTCTCTCTCTCACCTTTCTGCGGTAATTATCTCTCTCTCTCTCTCACCTTTCTGCGGTAATTATCTCTCTCTCTCTCTCACCTTTCTGCGGTAATTATCTCTCTCTCTCTCTCTCTCTCACCTTTCTGCGGTAATTATCTCTCTCTCTCTCTCTCTCTCTCACCTTTCTGCGGTAATTATCTCTCTCTCTCTCTCTCTCTCTCACCTTTCTGCGGTAATTATCTCTCTCTCTCTCTCTCACCTTTCTGCGGTAATTATCTCTCTCTCTCTCTCTCACCTTTCTGCGGTAATTATCTCTCTCTCTCTCTCTCACCTTTCTGCGGTAATTATCTCTCTCTCTCTCTCTCTCTCACCTTTCTGCGGTAATTATCTCTCTCTCTCTCTCTCACCTTTCTGCGGTAATTATCTCTCTCTCTCTCACCTTTCTGCGGTAATTATCTCTCTCTCTCTCACCTTTCTGCGGTAATTATCTCTCTCTCTCTCACCTTTCTGCGGTAATTATCTCTCTCTCTCTCACCTTTCTGCGGTAATTATCTCTCTCTCTCTCACCTTTCTGCGGTAATTATCTCTCTCTCTCTCACCTTTCTGCGGTAATTATCTCTCTCTCTCTCACCTTTCTGCGGTAATTATCTCTCTCTCTCTCACCTTTCTGCGGTAATTATCTCTCTCTCTCTCACCTTTCTGCGGTAATTATCTCTCTCTCTCTCACCTTTCTGCGGTAATTATCTCTCTCTCTCTCTCACCTTTCTGCGGTAATTATCTCTCTCTCTCTCTCACCTTTCTGCGGTAATTATCTCTCTCTCTCTCTCACCTTTCTGCGGTAATTATCTCTCTCTCTCTCTCACCTTTCTGCGGTAATTATCTCTCTCTCTCTCTCTCACCTTTCTGCGGTAATTATCTCTCTCTCTCTCTCTCACCTTTCTGCGGTAATTATCTCTCTCTCTCTCTCTCACCTTTCTGCGGTAATTATCTCTCTCTCTCTCTCTCTCACCTTTCTGCGGTAATTATCTCTCTCTCTCTCTCACCTTTCTGCGGTAATTATCTCTCTCTCTCTCTCTCTCACCTTTCTGCGGTAATTATCTCTCTCTCTCTCTCACCTTTCTGCGGTAATTATCTCTCTCTCTCTCTCACCTTTCTGCGGTAATTATCTCTCTCTCTCTGCTTCAGTATTCTTCTCTCTCTCTCTCTCTCTGCTTCAGTATTCTTCTCTCTCTCTCTCTCTCTGCTTCAGTATTCTTCTCTCTCTCTCTCTCTCTGCTTCAGTATTCTTCTCTCCCCCCTTTTGCTTCAGTATTCTTCTCTCTCTCTCTCTCTCTCTCCCCCCTTTTGCTTCAGTATTCTTCTCTCTCTCTCTCTCTCCCCCCTTTTGCTTCAGTATTCTTCTCTCTCTCTCTCTCTCTCTCCCCCCTTTTGCTTCAGTATTCTTCTCTCTCTCTCTCTCTCTCTCCCCCCTTTTGCTTCAGTATTCTTCTCTCTCTCTCTCTCTCCCCCCTTTTGCTTCAGTATTCTTCTCTCTCTCTCTCTCTCTCTCCCCCCTTTTGCTTCAGTATTCTTCTCTCTCTCTCTCTCTCTCTCCCCCCTTTTGCTTCAGTATTCTTCTCTCTCTCTCTCTCTCTCTCCCCCCTTTTGCTTCAGTATTCTTCTCTCTTCCTCAAATATAAATACATTTGCACTTATAGCCTGACGGCCGATCAAGGTTAATTGTTTTATTTTTTCCTTGATTCAAAAAGTCAGTTTTAATTTCTCTTGCTAATAGTGTTAATAAATCTCTAACAGTGATGAGATTATCCACCAAACGACTGCCTTGATTGCAGATAAGATGAATTATCCTAGATTCTAATGTATGTCGTCTGCTGTGTGTTCCAGATGTTTTGGTCGTTTGCCCAAATAATTATCTAATCACACGACGCAATCGACATTGTAACTGGTTGTTATATTCGTTCTCCTTATCCTGGTGGCTTTTAAAAACAATTTTCTATGACTATACATCCGGTAGATAGGATGAAATCATTTCCCTTCTAAAAGCAGACAGTGCTTTGATCCTTCAATCTAGAACAAGGTGTGTGGCGAATTTCTCAGTCTTTTGTTGAAATTGGTAGCAAACCCAATAAAAATATAAGCTTCTGACTTGATCAGCCTGTTAGTGTTATGCTATGAACATTTTGAAGAGATTGAAGTTGTTCCTATAATACTCTTGGTATACAATGGGGATTTGGTAGTCCTTCTGAGTACTGGAACTACTTCAAGCCACAGAACTGTCAATTTTGACCTTTGGTAGACGGCCTTCTAGTCATAATACCAGCTAATTGAACGACGTGTAAAGGCTTGCATTGTTTAATTTATTTATCAAATGTGACTTACCTGTGGGCTAATACAGTATTATCTGAATTATTTGGATTAAGATCTTTATTTTTGTTGTTTTTATCACGTTTCGAACAGTATGATTGGTTTTCCCCAGCTCCTTTTAAACTGTATATTTCGCTTGGTAATCTCTCTCTCTTTGCGTGCTTGCTTTTTTTTTTTACTCTCTCTCTCACTCTCTCTCTGCGTGCTTTTCTCTCTACCTCTCTCTCTACCACTCTGGGTGCTTTTATCTACCTGCTCTGGCATCTCGTCTACAGTCACTTTCTCTCTGTCTTTTTTACAAATACTTTCATGGTAATTGCTCCGAGGAGCTGCTTTCGCTGGTTCCCAGACTTCATGAGTTCAAGCGCCCTACGAGGCTGGCATCCCGCTCTCACCCTTTCACTGTCGAAACTACTAAATATAGCCGTCTCTTCTACTCCAATAGCATCATATCTCGCACCTCTCGCCTGTGGAACTCCCTTCCCTATTCCAGTTTCCCTGAGAGCTATAATCTCCAGCTATTCAAGTGTAATGTCAATCGACATCTCCAGTTGCCTTGATCTATCCACTACCCTTCTCCTCATCCTTTCTTCTATCACTCCTATCTGATCTTGCTCCAAATTTTCTGTAACCCCTTGCGTCCTAGTGGCTTCCCGCCTTGCTTGGGGAGGAAACGCTTAAAAAAAGAAAAAAAAAAAAAAGATATTATTAGAATAGTGGTTAAGTATGCTGCCAGGCAGTCAATATACAGCTTAAAAATCCCTTGGATACAAAATAAATAAATAAATACAATAGTTAATATATTAATCCATCTCAAGAAGAAAATATCAATGACCTATTTTAGCAGAGATAAATTGGATGAGCTTCGTATTGTTCAAGTTGTTCGCACATCGAACCTCCATTGGACCTCCTCCCTGATCTCCTCGCCGATCACTAGGTGGACGCTTGGGCCGCTAGTCCTGCGTTGTTTTCTCTTGTCTCTCTTTCCCTCTATTCGACTCTTTCCTCATTATGTGTCCTAGAAACTTCAGCTGCCTCTTCTTGATGCTAAGTATAAGCCTCGTCCTTGTTTGCATCCTCTCGCAGATCTCATCGTTCCTCACATCCTCGGTCCATGATATCCTTAGCATCCTTCTGTAGAACCACATCTCCGTTGTCTTGAGTCTCTTCTTCATCTTTGAGAATGCATAATTAAATTCCATGACCATTCTAAATATTAGGTTGTTGCAAAAATAGTGACGTAATAATGTCGTTTCTTGACATTACGTCATTATTTTTGCACCAACCTAATAGTTAATTAGTGCATATATTATGCTATATTGTCTATATTAGATTACTTGATATGGTGGAAGATTTATGGTTATAGATCTAAAGATATGATATAATATAAAAGAGGTGATTTTGAGTAACACGTCATCAGAACGTCTCTGGGGTTTGCAGCAGTAAGAAGTCGTTCTACCGGTTCCAGTGTCCCGTTTTAAAAAGGATTGAGCGCAGCGACCCGTTATTTGTTTCAGTATTCAGATACTTATAATATGGACAATTCTCACACATTACCAGAGGATATTCCTAATCCAGTAACTCCAAATCCTCCACCATCTCTTGCTGATACAGAAATTGAAGACAATTCTGATGATGAACTACTGTGTACTGAAACAGAATTAGATCGTATGGAATGCACTCGTTATGAAGACTTAAAACATCGTGATGCTCAACTACTTAATGAATTGGAGGTAGGTAATGCACTTTCCAGGCACTAAATATTGTGGTCCTTTTACATCTGATTTAACTGCCGTACCTTTAAATGACGTTGATGCATGTTGTCGAACTCATGATTTAGATTATGATACAGACCTTACTACTGTTGAAGCTGATTATAAATTTTTAGATTGTTTACATTCTATAGATACTCCGAGTAGTATTGCTATTGGTACCATTTTTAAAGGGAAAGTTTTATTTGATTCACTTACTGGTAAATTTTCGGATCGAATGTTGCGTAGTGGTAAGCGTTTACGTGAGGAATCGGAGTCCGAAGGTGTCGAAAAATATTTACGTACTGATACATCGGAAGGAGGTGATTCTGAAATGGGCGATCCTCACGTTGGTCCTTCACCTGGGGGTGCAGCTATGGTTGAATGCCTTATTATTCTCCGGATAATAAGGCATTGGGTATAGGGTGGTATGGCAAGGCAGTCCTCTAACGGTGCATTTACACACTTTGGTAATGAAATATAAATAATGAACTATTAATAAATTTCTTTATAAATTTTTATTTTTATTTATTTTTTTATTTTATTCAGGAAAATGATGCAACAATTCAAATATCAATAATCGTATATGTTTATTAACATTATTACATAATGATACTACTGACGATAATTGGAGTTTTATATTATCAATGGCTTTTGTCATCACTGTTGTCATCGAACCGCAAGCGTTTGACAGCAGTACCAGTCCATCGACTTCGTCCATCTGGTCCGTTTCGTTTTGCTGGTGTGGTAGGTTGATTAAGTGTTGCAGATTTTCCCTTCTCCGACGTAGGTGTCGTAGTTTTCTCATATTCATCTAAAAAGGATGAGAGCGCAATATCGGAATCAGAAGAAGTTTATTCTGAGAGTACATACTCCTCAAATAATGAATTCCACAAAGCTGGATTAAGTGGTTTTTTTGCCTTAGCCAAAAAGTCACTAGCTATTGTAAATTGGTACTTGATATATCTAGATTTAAATGCCTGCCGTTCTATATACTGTGCATGTTGATCGAAATCATGATTGCTGGTGATGATCAAAGGTGTTCTTTTAATAGTTTGATCAGCACCATATTTTATGCAAACTTCTGTATCAACACCTTCAGCAATCTTTTTAAACGTCTGTAAAGTTTCCATTGTCATGTTAGGTTCTTCAATTAGGCCTATTTCAACGTTTACAAGACTCATGAAAGGAAAACTCGCTGTCCCTTGAACTGTTGCATTATGCTGAAATAAATCTACAATAGATCTAGCTATAGTAGATTTACCACTGTCAGGTACTCCTTGCAAAACCAGTAAATTCTTTTTCGGGAATTTCTGATTTAAAATATTCCATACGTCATTTACAAATGTTGATATATCAATATTTTGTTTTCTCAGTAGTAATCTAAATAATCTAAGAGATATATCTAAGGATAAGTAATTTGTATTGTTTAAGTATAAATTCCAGTCCTTTTTATTATATTTATCAATAAATGATTGATTTATAAGTTTAATTCTATCACAATCTATAACTTTTTTTATTATAGTATTATATTGAGGATGTGAAATGGCCCTCATAAAATTACTATTTGGATTATGTGAACGACCAATCCAATCAGCTTTCATTTCTGATTCTGACCTGTAAGATTTACTGGTCCATACCCAATTAAGGTAATTGAATAAGTTTAGAGAACCTCCACTAACATTAGTAAAAATGGGTTCAGTCAAAATATCATTAGATGTATTATGTTGTCCCTGTTTTATCTGTTGAGGTTTCTCTAGATGAGTCATTGTACACCATGAACTTAGAACAGAAAGGACTTATAATTATCTGACGAGGTTTCTTGCAGTAGTAATTGCAAGCACTTGACGGACATTTCATATTGATAACTTTAGGTATTGTCCTTCGGAACCCTGTTGCTTTGTGGTATGATTTAGTAACATTATACCAACTAGAATCACGTCGTGGTTCACAACTAGACTTCCATATGAAATGAAAATGATTATATGTATTCCATGGTTTTCCTTTGCATAAATCTCGTCTTTCTGCTGTATGGTATATTATTATTCCTTTTCGTAATCTAACAAAACTTAAGAATCGCTTAGCTGCATCACCTATAAGAACCTTATCATGAGCATTGTGGAATTCATCATTTACATGTAAAGAAGAACTTTCTCCTATGGTGTGTACCATCTTAGGAAGATAATGTTTCGGTATCACGAATTCATCCTCAATGAATTGGTATACCGCCATGTATATCCTCTCATCGGCGGCCTAAAAAAAAATGGAGAAAAGTATAAATGATAATTATCGTTTAGCACTTGGTATAGGTGTAGCCGTGGCACTGTTAGGTGCACCTGTATAATGACGTAGACCACTAGGAAACATGCATACATTAGTTTTATCAGCGGTATTAATAAAAGCACCTGTAGCAGTAGGACACATAAATCCTATCATCTGTGGAGAACCAGATATATACTCAAAATCTATTTCACTGAAGTAATTACCAACTAAATAAAAAGCAATCTTAGCTGGATTGTTAGCACTATCTAAAATTGGAATAGGATCTAAGGCACATACAGGTGGTGGATTAGATGGGTTAATTGGCATTTGTGTCAAACAAATTTTTCCAGTAACATTCCAATCATCTCCTTCTACATTAGGATTTGCATTAAGTTGCCATTTACCATTTTTAGCAGGCATCCAAGGTGTAGAATTTTCATCTAGAGTAGTTTTAGAATTGATCTCAACAGGTATAGCATGCATTGGACGTAATGAAGGAGCAGAATTAAATATATCGTAGAAACTATTAAATGCACATAAATTAAACCATGCAGGATTTCTATTAATCCAATTATAAGCAAATGTATCACCAGCAGATAACATTTTCCATGCTCCTGTATTATAAATACTAACAATTTGTTGTAAATCGACTTCTGTAGTAGTTTGTTTGTCAGTTAATTCCACACCTGTCTGATGTTTCCACCAAGCATATGGTAATTTACGATATGTAACACATTGCGGTAAACGTCCTTCTGCTCTAGTTTTAGGAATATTCTTTGTAAAATTAACATTTGGTAAAGCAGTAGTAGTAAAATCTCTTTGTTGAAATAATCCATATTTAGAGTCTACATACGCTGCCATCCATGGTCTAGTATTAAATGTCGTATTGGTAACTGTAGTATTCTGAACTTGTCCCAATTCATCAGTAATTGGAACTATATTTGTTATTTGAAGACCACAACTTTTAACTCTAAAAGCTTTAGCAACGCTAAGATAAGTTTCCAATTCGACATTAGTCATACTAGCATTAAGATAATTATAAGGAATATCTACCATACGCAATTTCATATCTAAATGTATTTTATTATCTATTCTTTTTGCGGTTAAAACATCAAAACCTCCATGTTCATGATCTATATAATGTATAAAAGATCTACTGAAACATTTATGAATTATAGGATTAGCATCACCTATTTTAACGGGTTGATCACCACCTTCAACCATAGCTGCACCCCCAGGTGAAGGACCAACGTGAGGATCGCCCATTTCAGAATCACCTCCTTCCGATGTATCAGTACGTAAATATTTTTCGACACCTTCGGACTCCGATTCCTCACGTGAACGCTTACCACTACGCAACATTCGATCCGAAAATTTACCAGTAAGTGAATCAAATAAAACTTTCCCTTTAAAAATGGTACCAATAGCAATACTACTCGGAGTATCTATAGAATGTAAACAATCTAAAAATTTATAATCAGCTTCAACAGTAGTAAGGTCTGTATCATAATCTAAATCATGAGTTCGACAACATGCATCAACGTCATTTAAAGGTACGGCAGTTAAATCAGATGTAAAAGGACCACAATATTTAGTGCCTGGAAAGTGCATTACCTACCTCCAATTCATTAAGTAGTTGAGCATCACGATGTTTTAAGTCTTCATAACGAGTGCATATATTATGCTATATTGTCTATATTAGATTACTTGATATGGTGGAAGATTTATGGTTATAGATCTAAAGATATGATATAATATAAAAGAGGTGATTTTGAGTAACACGTCAGCAGAACGTCTCTGGGGTTTGCAGCAGTAAGAAGTCGTTCTACCGGTTCCAGTGTCCCGTTTTAAAAAGGATTGAGCGCAGCGACCCGTTATTTGTTTCAGTATTCAGATACTTATAATATGGACAATTCTCACACATTACCAGAGGATATTCCTAATCCAGTAACTCCAAATCCTCCACCATCTCTTGCTGATACAGAAATTGAAGACAATTCTGATGATGAACTACTGTGTACTGAAACAGAATTAGATCGTATGGAATGCACTATAAAAGGGTTAAACAGTCAATAATCGACTTGACATTGTATTTATGTTAAGAACAGGACCCCCTCTTTTGAAATGGTAAAAATCATTACTTTTTTGATAACAAATGTCGGTAGCGAGAAAGCTAATATACAAAAATTGTCTTCCCACCCTCACCCCTATAAAAAATTTCTTGCAACTTTTTTTTTTTTTTTTTTTAACTTTGGCAGTGTCAGGAATTACAATTTACTCCAACCACGAATGTCTTTGATTTTTTTTTTCTAAGTAGACCTTCCACCATTCATGTAAATCTCTGAGAACGTTACTAGGTACGTATCTGAAATTCTTATGGGAAGTAGGTAGAATGAAAAGTAAGGAAAAGACGAATATTAGAGCGAGTATAATTTTGACGTACGCAATTAAAATCGCAGATTAAATAATCCTTGAAATATATTCTCCAACTAGCGTTCAGCATTTGGAAAGGTCAAGAACACTAAATTATACTTACGCCTAATTGAATAATTTTAATTTCAAATACGTATTTCTTGCATCCGGACAGTGTGAATAAACTTAGAACTTAACCTTGATTAAAATTCGGACAGATATGCTCGACACTACGCGGTCACATAAAACAAACATTGTTTCTTTTAAAAGATAAACACAATTATTTACAGATCTATGGAATATGTCAACTTTGTTCTGTTTTAAAGAATGCGGGTTCGTTCTGCTTGATCTTCAGCTGATGTCTTAACTGTCATTATTCCTGAAATCAGCAAGGCACTAGAGAATAAATTCATTACGAAAACCATTGCCCTAGATATATCAAGGGCTGTGAGGCATCGGCGATTTCTACATAAACTCTCCAGCGATGAAATCTCTGGAAGGATTTTCTTAATTATGAAGTCCTTCCTAACACGTACGCCCATGAAATTTGTTTACACAAGCCAATCATCTGAAGCCCATGAGATCAATGTCGGCGTTCCCCAAAGTTATCTTCTCGGTCCTTCGCTTCGGAGATGTGGTTTCTACAGAAGGATGCTAAGGATATCATGGACCGAGGATGTGAGGAACGATGAGATCTTCGAGAGGTTCTTCTCTAGGTTAATAATGTGCTTAAAGTACTCTGATCTTTAGTGAATATGTATGCGGATGACCAGAATCTGGTAGCTGATCTCCCTTTGACCTAGGCCTTGTGGCTCAACGGGGAAAAGACTGGCTTGTAAATCTGTATGACCCAAATCTGGCAGCTGATCTCCCTTTTGATCTAGCTCTAGTGCCTCAATGAGGAAAAAACTGGCTTGTAAATCTGGGTGACCAGAACCTGGCAACTGATCTCTGCTTTGACCCAGCCCTGGCAGCTCCATACTGGAAGGATTGACTTGTAAATCTAGATGACCAGAATCTGGCAGCTGATCTCTCCTTTGACCTAGGCCTTGTGGTTCAATGGAGGAAATATTGGTTTGTAAGTTCCAATACATCAAAAACCAAACAAAAAATAATAATATTAATTTTCCACCACCGGGCAGACATCGAAAGTTCCCCTCTCATGCTGTAAAGGATTTCTCTCTCGAGGAGGTTCTTTGCCTTGAACGCCTTTTGGGACTCCAGCTCATCCCAGGCCTTAAGTGAAACTTGTATATCCGCTCTACTGATGCTGGAGAAATGGTTGGTTCTTTGTACACTTACTATACTCTCTTACGGCCAGCTTATGTTGAAACACCTGTTTCCGTACGATTATCAACGTTGAGCAAAACTGAACCTGGTCAATGCCTAGATTGGTGACCACTTGGGAATACAAGGTGCTGTAAGCCTGGATGTGCAGGTGGTGTAATGGATAATGGCTCAGAATTGTTAATGTGAGAGTCGTGTTCCAATTACCGTTGGGTTCGTTATATTTTCTAGGCCAATTCGACATAGGGACAATGAGGCGTCAGATTACTACTTCGTCGTTATAGTCAAATTTGCTCTCTCTGTTTCGTTAGTAGTCAAATTAGTACTTTGTCGTTAAATGCCCGAATAGTCCAATTTAAAAAAAACAAACAAACGAAAAACAGTAGTTGGAGGCATTTTTAAATTAAAAAAAAATTGAGTAACTGGAGGTATTTTTATTATTTCTTTCAGTGCAGCTTCATATTTTTCAGTCGCCAAAGCCCTTTTATGCCAAAACGGAAGCAAAATTCAGAAAGAGCGTGATGCATTTCTCGAAATTTAAGTTTTTAATTTACATTATTTCATTAATGTTTTAAAAGTATCCTTAATTCCTTAAATGAGCAAAGAGTCATATTGAAAATTGGCTGTTTTTCAATGCTTTTATTTTTTTCTGGTTGGTGGGGGGGGGGTGACTCCGGTCAAAGACATTGACGTCGAAACAGCCTGACGCCTAAACAACCGTGCCGAATAGTCCAATTATTTTTCTGATGCCAAATGGGCTACGCCGAAACTTACCAAACTCCAAAACGTCAAACATTCGTCCATGCTTAGAATATTACCCTTGGAACCCCTCGATAGAATGCAAAGAAGAATCAGCAATATTATAAGTCCTGATCTCGTAGCTAGGCTTCAGTCACTTACCCACCGCCGTGAGGTTGTCTCTCTCTGTTACTTGTGTGTGTATGTGTGAGATATATATATTAAGAAATGGACAAAGTCCGACAATTTATTTATTAAAGACATTTTTATGTTTAACGTTCTTTTTATAGATACAAGTATTTAAGTAAATGCTCTGTTTATAATAAACAGTATTAAATAACATTTACCGGCCTGAATGTCCGAGAAATTTTCATAGAAAATATTTCTTTAATAAATAAATTGTCGGACTTTGTCCATTTCTTAATGTATGACGTCATTTGTTTACATTTGATACGCCATGAGCAGTTATGAATGTACGAGATTCATGGAAGATTGAAGTTTATAAGCAGTAAATTCGACCTTGCCTACCGAACGCTCCTTTGTGGCAGAGTCGGTTAAGGCACGTCAGCGTAAATGACGGTTCCGTATAGGATGCAGGTTCGTTTCCTGTCAAAGGACGAATATTTTCTATGAAAATTTCTCGGACATTCAGGCCGGTAAATGTTATTTAATACTGTTTATTATAAACAGAGCATTTACTGAAATACTTGTATGTATAAAAAGAACGTTAAACATAAAAATGTCTTTAGTATATATATATATATATATATATATATATATATATATATATATATATATAATTTCATTGTTCGGATGAACTCTTCACTATGGTACCGAAATTGTATGAATTTAAGTGCAATACTAGACTAATAGCAAGATCACAATTTACAATTGAGCTACCGAGAGGTAGCCGTGGCCTCTATGCTAACTGTTTCTTATTTCGCACTTCTCGCTTGTGGAACTTCCTCCTGCTCCATGCCTTCCAGCAAATTTTAATCTACAATAATCTAAATGCAATGTCAATCACTATCTACTGTTCTCCTGGTTATTATTCTCTTTCTCTTCATTACTAACGTTTCTGTTCCTAATTCCTCCATACCATTTAACCCTTTGCCTCCTCGTGGCTGTACTTCCTTGCTTGGTGATACCGATTAAAAGAAAAAAGAAAAGGGTTTTAACAGAAGACGAAAAGTGCTCCACTGAAATCCGAAGGCCTATTGGGATAGACAAAGATGCATCCCAAAAGCTAAGCAAAGTATCAAGAAACTGGAAATATTCGTTAGAAAAGAATAAGTACTAAACTGTTACGAAATATGGTAGTGTGAGCTGGACAACTTTCGGCAATAAATGTGGTTCTACAGAAGGATACTGAGAATACCATGAACTGAACATGGGTGCAATGATGTTTTAGAGAAAGTGGAAGCAAAAATGAGTTATCCTTAGAATCAGTAAGAGAGTTCAAATTTCGAAGGTACATAAGGAAAGGGGTCTTGGGAAATTTGGAACGCGATGAATACAAGGACAGAGGAAAATCTGTGCCCTCACCACCTCTCCCATCAGCACTAAAGAACAATGCCTCACTCAGATCTAGCATTAAAATTAGGATTTAAATTAAGTCCGTGAATATGACAAAAGCGAGGACAACAGTCCGAACAATGTAAAATAGTGTAAATAGCTACAATACTTCATCTCTGAAATATAGAGAAACAAAAATTTGTTTTTAGTCCACGAGAAAGGGAATCTCTAGTGGTAAAATGTAAAGAAACACGCTGGGAAAAATACCTCTTATTCTGTCATTTGATGTGGGTTTTCTCATAGCAAATAGACTCACGATTGTCCTTTTTCGTTTCCTGTGTTAATGTCTCTCGTGATGTCTGCTTCAGTCGAATTGAATTAATAAGAGTAAATCGGTAAAAAAAGACTTTTTTTTACACACGGAAGGTTGACGTCTATAATCAAGAGAATCATTTGGGAAATTATTTTCCTAATATTCTTGCATCCTTGTTTTATTTCTAAATCCGTAAGGCTGTTTCTTTTCCATCTTATCAGTACTTTGTTCCGGCTCAATTTTTAATTTTGTCTCGCGCCAGGTTATTTCATTTCAGGCTCTGCAAAATTCCAGGGTCTCTCATCTGCGTCCCTCTTCCCCTGAAAGGGCAAAAGAATGATGTCAGCGTGTGCATTTGTTTCTTTCTTTCTCGCTCTCTCGTGTGTAATAAATAAATAAATATAAGGTTGGTGCAAAAATAATGACGTTTTGTCACATAGTAACATATGTGAGAAAACGTCATTATTTTTGCACCAACATAATATATATATAATATATAATATTATATATATATATATATATATATATATATATATATATATATATATATATAAAAAGAACAGATTTATTTTCCGGTGTTCTTAGCAATTATTTTTATTTTTAAAAAAAAATCACTCCTCGTTAAAAACAGTAGAGCATAATATTATAATTTCTTTTTTAAAAATGATTCAATCGCCGCAAACAAATTTTTCAAAACTAAAATTGTAAATTTTAATTATACAAATTAAACTTAAAATCCAGAGTTTCGTTGCATTGTCAAGCGTAATCATATTTCCCCAAAAGAAAATTATATATATATATATATATAATCGAGAGAGATAGATAGATACAGATAGATAGATACACACACACACACACACACACACACACACACACACACACAGTGATTGAAAAGTAACTCTATTTTATGTATGATGGACTCTCTCGTGTTGCAAAAATGATAGACGGGAGATCACATCATAGATAACATAGGGATATTGAAAAGTAACCCCCTATGTGTGTATGTGTGTGTATATATATATATATATATATATATATATATATAACACGTGCGCGCGCGAGGGGATAATGAAAATTTCTCGACCTGAACCACTTCTGTTCATCCCCTCTCTCCAGTTATGTGTTAAATATTACAACTTGCAAAACTTAATTGCGATTCACTCGCAACAAAAATAATTATTTTTACATCCAAATTCTTTCGGCTTGACCCACAAAATGATAAGTCGTTAAAGAAAAATAAAAATTCATTAATTACCCACTTCTGGAAGACTCATCAAAAGGTTAAATATCAAAATTAATTTTTAGAATTTCAGTTTTTTTCCAGGTCGAATGCTATTTAAACCCTCCCTTGAGTTCGTGCAAGTGTTCGACCCGACCAATAAGTGATTTTCCTAAATTTAAATCTGATGTTTTGATTCGATGTTTGGACGTCGTTCAGGCCGAGAAATTTATATCTGTATTATTTATTTTTCTCTTCCACTTTCTGATATTTTGAAAAGCATTTCGCCCCATGCAAAACAAAGCGTTTAAGACGCAAGGCGTTAATGAGGGTGGAAGAATATGAGAAAAAGAATACATCATTAAGGAAAGAAAACATTTAAATTCTTTGAGATTTCGCGATTAAAATGGTCGCCACAAAGCAAAATAAATTTTTGAGACAGAAAGCGATTCAATACGTTTTCATTAAACGCGGACTATATTTTCCTCACTATCATTGTTTCTTCATTCTTTCCCGACTTCTTTGCCTCCCAATTCTGTCTTGTTTACTCTGAGGAAGGGAGGGAAATGTGGGCGTGGTAAACTTTTCTTTCTCCTCTCTCCAGAAACGTAAACAAGGTTCACTGGACGCAATATGAATGATCTGTTCTGTTTTCTTTGTTCTCTAAGTGAGATGATGAGTGAGTTTTAGTTTTGGTCTGTAGTAAAAGAAAATCGAGTTGTCACTTTGTTCATGATCTGAAGACAGTAAGCTTTTTTTATATTTTAAAATCTGGTCGGCTCAGAAAAACAATGTTTTTATCGCATTGTGTAGACTAGAGTATTTGTCTAGGAATTTTAATGTTTAAGTTTATTCACAGCACCTGAGAACAAAAACAATGGATTTTGATAGTAAATTTATCCAATTATACATAAATATATCACCGTGTTCTTGATATTTACTAATACTTGACGGTCGTTGGTAAATTTATTACGAGGAGTTTTTTTGTTTTTTTTTAAATATAAACAGTAATTTATTAAATTAAATTTTAAAAGTACGTCAAAAGAATATTCCATTCGCTCTTTGTGTCTCCTCACCTTTTCCTTGCTTCCCTTCCCCTTATTCTTACTTTGTCTCTTTCTTTCTCTCTCCCTCTTTCTTTCTCTCTCCCTCTTTCTTTCTCTCTCCCTCTTTCTTTCTCTCTCCCTCTTTCTTTCTCTCTCCCTCTTTCTTTCTCTCTCCCTCTTTCTTTCTCTCTCCCTCTTTCTTTCTCTAGCCTTCTCTGTCTCCCTCTATTTCTCCATCTCCCTCTATTTCTCCATCTCCCTCTATTTCTCCATCTCCCTCTATTTCTCCATCTCCCTCTATTTCTCCATCTCCCTCTATTTCTCCATCTCCCTCTATTTCTCCATCTCCCTCTATTTCTCCATCTCCCTCTATTTCTCCATCTCCCTCTATTTCTCCATCTCCCTCTATTTCTCCATCTCCCTCTATTTCTCCATCTCCCTCTATTTCTCCATCTCCCTCTATTTCTCCATCTCCCTCTATTTCTCCATCTCATTACTGTGGATATCAGTTTACCTGGATTTTAGGAGGGAAAATAAAATCCGAGTGTCGTGTCCATAAATATAACACAATTTTTTTTATACAACTTGAAAAAAAAAATCTTCACAGAAACTGAAGACCAAATTAAATGTAACCGTATCATTTATACATTTCGATTCATGTATTTACATATTTAAAAAAATTGACCTTCTTTCTTATGGCTGTGAAGAGTATTCGAGTGTTCAAAATGAATTGTCGCAAGTGAGTCTGCAATGTTTCGAAGTGTTTTTGCTACAAATGAGGAAATCGAGTGGAATGGTATACCAATATGTTTGTATGAAGCACACGCTAGTGAAACGTGTGTGATAGCGGACTGACGCGTTGTCATAATAACGTGTGTCTATGCTGCAGGTCAAGGCATGGTCTGGTTCGCTGACAGCCGTTCACTGACTGTTTTTCGCTGTTAACGGCGACCTGTTTTTATCGGTATGGGTCGGTTCCGAATCACTGAGTTTTGTGCGGGAATGCACCCAGTAATCAGTCCTGGCCCATTTCAAGGTCATCTGGAGTTCAAACGCGCGGGCGTTGTAGAAAGCACATCAAAAGATAGTCCTATCCAATCAGGTTCCTGAAACCAGTTAGTTAATTTGGAATCGCGTTTGTATAGAATAGTAAGTTTTTCGTATCTACTGAATTTAATAAGATTTATTTGTAGGCGTCTCGTACTTTTATGTGCTTCACTTATTGATCATGAAATATAGTTTATATCCTATATTTCTCTCCCCCCTCCGTATCATTATTACTTTGTTTCTCTTCCTACCACAGTAATATTTTTGCGAACGAATATTGGTTGCTTGGAAAGTTGTCACATTTTGAAAACTGAATAGAAATTCATTAAAATTTTACATTTTCCTTTCAGGTGGCATGATTTTCAGAACGTGCGCGAACATGTCTCTCCGCAGCTTCCTTTTTCATGTTCTTATAAGTAATTCCTATCCTTCTTTGTCCTTGTTCTATCATTTATTCACTCAATCTCCTGCAGTAAATTGCCCTTTACTTCTCTTGTCTTCACTATATACAAAGAGTATCAAATTCTCCAAGCCTTCTTTCTTCGTGTATCCCAGAAATTTCAGCCATCTCTTTCAGATTGTCAGTGGTTTAAAAATTGTCAAGTCAGCCGCGAGCCTGGCAGCGAACTGCCTGACTCCAAGCGGCTTCGTCTGGTATTTAGCAAACATCCCAACAAGGCAGGATGTGGCATAAGGCTGGTTTTTACATGTCGCAATTCCGAACCCATAGGCTCGGGAAAAAGTTCCCCGTAGACCTCGCATACATGGGGTCGGGTTTGTTTACCTCCCCAGACGATACTCTGTCCATTGCCATAACCTCGTTTGGGTTCCTCTCTGCCCGAATGCAGAAAGACTTCGACAAGTCAGCCGTGAGTCTGGCAGCGAACTGCCTGACTCCAAGCGGCTTCTTCTCTCTGACCTGGAGTTCTTTATTTACAACTATGGACTAGTTCATATAATCATCAGGAGCATACTATTTACTCCACAACAGATTGATTAAGCGGAAAACTGTTGATATTAACTGTAAAAAAACAAACGAACAAAAAAGAAAAAAAAGTGTAATTACTTTAAATAAAAATAAATCATTACATTTAGATCTTTTTTTATTTCCTTTCCAAAAGCTAAACATCGAATACTGCATAAGCCAGTAATTCGTTACGTAAGACAATCAATGTTCTTTATTTTTAATCACTAAATCTGATTCCACAGCCTTGATATCGTTTAGCAAATAAACAGCGAAAAACCTTACAGTATATGGCATCTCGTCTACAGTCGCTCTCTCACAGACGCGCCGTCGCCTCTCTCTGTCTTTTTTAAAAATACTTTCATGGCAATTTCTCTGAGGAGCTGCATTCGCTGGTTCCCAGACTTCATGAATTCAAGCGCCCTACGAGGCTGGCACCCTTTCACTGTCGAAACTACTAAATGTAGCCGTCTCTTCTACTCCAATAGCTTCATGTTTCGCACCTCTCGCCTGTGGAACTCCCTTCCCTATTCCAGTTTCCCTGAGAGCTATAATCTCCAACTATTCAAATGTAATGTCGATCGACATCTCCAGTTGACTTGATCTATCCACTATCCTTCTCCTCATCCTTTCCTCTTATCTGATCTTGCTCCAAATCTTCTGTAACCCCTTGCGTCCTAGTGGCTTCCCGCCTTACTTGGGGTGAAACGCTTAAAAAAAAATGTATGAACGGAAACTTTCCATCTTGTCGGTAATCAATCAACTCTGTGAGACCATGTATGCCCTCTAACCGTCGCTTTCATAAGGTATTTTGACAAAATCTCTTATCTTCCAAGTCTGTGAATTCCCCTACAGAACTGCTGTATGACTTTCCGCAAGTTTTTTGGCTATCGCCGTTGAAACGAAGAGAATTTCATCGCTTGAGCGAATTTAAAAAGAATACAATTCCGAAAGAAAAAAGACCATTTTGAAAAATACTAGAAATGATTGGATAAGTGTGTGAGGGTCCCAAAGGGAGTAGTTTAAATATGACTAAAGCACCATTGAATCCTAACGCGGGGCCGTTAAAGAGTCTCCCCCACCCACGAATTTATAATACGTCCCCAACTCTACTACATCACAATTTTCATGATGTAATATTCATAAAAAATACAAATTTTATTGTAACTTAATTATGTACAATAATGAATCATAATCAATATACGTGAACAATACAACTAGAAACTTAGAAAATAAATACAATTTATCTAATTTTTTTTCATTTTTATTATTTTTTTTAATCAATTCACCCCAAGTAAGGCAATAATGCCACTCTACTCCTGTTAAGATAACTGGGGAGGGGTGTGACCCGGACGATAGATAAACACATCTGTTATAATAGATTATTCCATCGTAAATAAATTGACAATGTTTTGCGGCAATTTTTAAGATTAACTTGAGATTTTATTTTTTTTTATTTTATTTTATTTTATTTTATTTTTTTTTTTTGTAACAAAGGTGAAAAAATTTTAACACATTCAGCATTATGAATAAAAAAAAAAATAGTGAATTTTATGCAGTTTTTGTTTTGTTTTTTTTAGACTTAGCATGAGCAAAACAAATTCACGGATTTACAAAAAAAAAAAAAAAAAAGGGGAAAAAAATCTCATAATGACGTCAAAATCCGCGAAAAAGTTTAATTCTTTAAATAGTAAGTCATGCTTAGTTTTATTTGTAGCGTATATAAAAGAAGGTAGGAAAAATCGAATAGAAAGGCTAACAAACGGGTCCCCTAATCAGTACTGCGTACCGGCCTTGCTCTAACCTCCTTTTTTTTCCCTGGTAATAGAGAAATGCCGGATAGGTCCACATAAATTTTGCATACAAACTAAATCGAACTTCTGGGGTCATTGTGTGATTCAGTCTTTATTAAAGACTTGACGGTTATCCTTCACAGAGGAGTTGCATGAAGTTATAATGGCTGTGTACGTATCGACATTAATATTCGTTGTGAAAATGGATTTGAAGAAATCAGCTTAACCACTTAAAATGTCAGACACTTAAGTTGATGACGACAATCGGATTGCATAAAATTGACCAGAAAATCATACAGGATCGGCTTTTCGCCCACTCCTGTAAAGATCATTGTTGGTAAAAAAAAAAAAAAAAAAAATGCTTTTTTGTTTTATATTACTCGAGCCAATTTGTTTGTGTGCAGATATACACTTTTGTCTCTCTCTCTCTCTCTCTTTTCTCCGTTATTCTTTCTTCTCTCTCTCTCTCTCTCTCCGTTATTCTTTCTTCTCTCTCTCTCTCCGTTATTCTTTCTTCTCTCTCTCTCTCTCTCCGTTATTCTTTCTTCTCTCTCTCTCTCTCCGTTATTCTTTCTTCTCTCTCTCTCTCTCCGTTATTCTTTCTTCTCTCTCTCTCTCTCCGTTATTCTTTCTTCTCTCTCTCTCTCTCCGTTATTCTTTCTTCTCTCTCTCTCTCTCCGTTATTCTTTCTTCTCTCTCTCTCTCTCCGTTATTCTTTCTTCTCTCTCTCTCTCTCCGTTATTCTTTCTTCTCTCTCTCTCTCTCCGTTATTCTTTCTTCTCTCTCTCTCTCTCTCCGTTATTCTTTCTTCTCTCTCTCTCTCTCTCCGTTATTCTTTCTTCTCTCTCTCCGTTATTCTTTCTTCTCTCTCTCCGTTATTCTTTCTTCTCTCTCTCCGTTATTCTTTCTTCTCTCTCTCCGTTATTCTTTCTTCTCTCTCTCCGTTATTCTTTCTTCTCTCTCTCCGTTATTCTTTCTTCTCTCTCTCCGTTATTCTTTCTTCTCTCTCTCCGTTATTCTTTCTTCTCTCTCTCCGTTATTCTTTCTTCTCTCTCTCCGTTATTCTTTCTTCTCTCTCTCCGTTATTCTTTCTTCTCTCTCTCCGTTATTCTTTCTTCTCTCTCTCCGTTATTCTTTCTTCTCTCTCTCCGTTATTCTTTCTTCTCTCTCTCCGTTATTCTTTCTTCTCTCTCTCCGTTATTCTTTCTTCTCTCTCTCCGTTATTCTTTCTTCTCTCTCTCCGTTATTCTTTCTTCTCTCTCTCCGTTATTCTTTCTTCTCTCTCTCCGTTATTCTTTCTTCTCTCTCTCCGTTATTCTTTCTTCTCTCTCTCCGTTATTCTTTCTTCTCTCTCTCCGTTATTCTTTCTTCTCTCTCTCCGTTATTCTTTCTTCTCTCTCTCCGTTATTCTTTCTTCTCTCTCTCCGTTATTCTTTCTTCTCTCTCTCCGTTATTCTTTCTTCTCTCTCTCCGTTATTCTTTCTTCTCTCTCTCCGTTATTCTTTCTTCTCTCTCTCCGTTATTCTTTCTTCTCTCTCTCCGTTATTCTTTCTTCTCTCTCTCCGTTATTCTTTCTTCTCTCTCTCCGTTATTCTTTCTTCTCTCTCTCCGTTATTCTTTCTTCTCTCTCTCCGTTATTCTTTCTTCTCTCTCTCCGTTATTCTTTCTTCTCTCTCTCCGTTATTCTTTCTTCTCTCTCTCCGTTATTCTTTCTTCTCTCTCTCCGTTATTCTTTCTTCTCTCTCTCCGTTATTCTTTCTTCTCTCTCTCCGTTATTCTTTCTTCTCTCTCTCCGTTATTCTTTCTTCTCTCTCTCCGTTATTCTTTCTTCTCTCTCTCCGTTATTCTTTCTTCTCTCTCTCCGTTATTCTTTCTTGTCTCTCTCTCTCTCTCTCCGTTATTCTTTCTTGTCTCTCTCTCTCTCCCCCTTCGTTATTTCTTTGTCAATTCCGCGATCCATAACAACTAAATATTATTATTTCTTTTCTTTCAGGAAACCTACGACCGAATTCGCACCTTGACTTATTGCGACGCTGACCTTTTCATCCTCTGCTTTTCGCTGGTCGAGCCGAGTTCTTTCGAAAACCTCACGTCCCGCTGGCTGACCGAACTGAAACATTACCGACCCCAGACACCGTTCATGGTTGTCGGGACGCATCTTGACATTCGCGAAAAAATTCTCCACAAAGAAAGCGACCGTGCCACTCGTGCTGGGAGCAGGAAAGAACGTACATTTATCACATACCGGAAGGCAGCCAAATGGGCCAAGAAAAACAATGCCGTGTGCTATGTCGAATGCTCCTCTCTCAGTGGTGAAGGGGTTGACGACGTCTTTCAAATGGCTCTAGGCCACGTGGTTGCCCCGAAGAAAAAGAACAATTTCCACAAGTCTTTTCGGCGTTTCTTTTGGAAAGTGTGAGTAGAAGTGAGTGCGTGTGAGACAAATACGTGATATGATTTATTGGTATGTGTGTTCACTTTCTTCTGGTGACCATTCGCCCACTGATCGAATAATCCATAATACGAATACGGGCGATAAGAAAAAAATAAAAAACAAAAACCGGATTTACCAGATTCAAAGATGGCGTCCTGGTAACTATCAATCGATACAAGGACTGAATAATTCATTGATTTCTACCGTTGGGAGTTGATGGATATATTAACATCTGTAATGGTGAACTGGTTTCGTATACGTATTGACATCTGGATTTTTCTGATTGGTCAACGGAGTTCTAGTCTATTTATTAACTTGTTGTTCCTGTTTTTGATGGTGGCGGTCTATAGATCATATCGGTTAATCTGATAGAACCACCCCTTAAATAAGAAAAAAAAAAAAAACTTAGTCCAATGATGGGGCTACAGACAGAATGGACTTAATTTGGGCAACGCTATTTCATTGATTGTTACACCCATCTTCATATTTTAATTCTTTCTCATCATGTCTTGTTATAATCTAAAAAGAAAAGTTTATTTTTATGATTTTATTTTTGAAAATGTGATGTTGATTTGTGAAATTCAAACACTTTGATAAAGAAAAAAATATATATATATATATATCATCATTCAGACTAAACATATCTTGGAAAAATAATTTGAAAAAGTATTCCTATAAAAATAAATTTTATATACTCTAAGTACGAATCCCTGTTTTAGAATAAATATTTTCAGACGAAAATATAGATTTATCAAACACGACTGCTAACGCATATATAACATTATCTAGCCACTTTCTATCACCTTTTCCAGTACTTTTTAAAATTTATTTTTTTATTTCCATAATTTAGTAACTTGCAAGAATTACTCTTTAAATCCAATTTATTTATTTATATATATATATATATATATATATATATATATATATAAATTTTTTTTTTTTTTTTTTTTTTTTTTTTTTTAAGAATTTGATAAAAGTTTCCAAATTTAACATAGTTATAGAAAGTACCTCTACTATTAAGATATATTCTTGAGATATATAAAGGTGTATTTCAGGTGCAATAATTCTGTCAAACATCTTTGGTTAAATGATATTGTCAAGTTCTGTCTGTCAATTTTGTTTTTATTTAATTTTTCAAATTTTCGAATTAGGTGTTGTGTTAAATTTGGCAAAATTCATATTTTATATTTATTTTATATTATTTATATTATTTTCTTCCCAAGAACTTTCGAATGTCACTCCAAGAACTCTTCTGTTTATATTTACGCAAGTGATTTGTTTAATTCCGGCGTTATCACGTTCGATGGAACCAATTTCAAATCAATCTTAAGTGGCGTCAGTTAAACTGTCAAACTGATTTTTTTGCGAATGTTCCCAGGAAGAAAATAAAATATGAATTTTTGCCAAATTTACCGATAACACAAAGCGCCTAATTCGGAAATTTTAAAAATTTAATAATAATAAAAAAAAAAAAAAAAAGGAATAGACATGACTTCTCCATATTATTTAATTAAACATATATATGAGGATTGAAAGACTTAGCTCAGCTAGTACGGTCTATTTTGACACCCCCGCGATACTGGTTGCGAGGACTGGACAATGTTTGTTCTTGATCCACATGTACGTACGTAAGCATGCCTATGTGCAACCTACATCATCACACCCAGAGCACCGTGGTGGAGTAGGTCAATATAAGATCAATCTGTACGCTCTGAGAAGTGCACTTGTAACAATCGCAGAAAATTCGTCTGAATCTATGTAACCGATGTCAAGCAGTGATATATACACACACACATATATATATAATATATATATATATATATATATATATATATATATATATATATATATATATATAAGGTGATTCTCTAAACGTAGCTTAGATGTGGCACAAAGCCAAAATATGGGTCAACCAGTGAGAACCGAACTATCTACTCAGTCGTTCTAGCGAGACAAGCTTATTAACTATTTCGCAGCATATATATATATATATATATATATATGACATTTTTATGTTTATACATTCTTTTTTATAGATACAAATATTTAAGCAAATGCTCTGTTTATAATAAACAGTATTAAACAACATTTACCGGCCTGAATGTCCGAGAAATTTTCATAGAAAATATTCGTCCTCCGTCAGTTTTAAACATGAAAATGTCTTACAAAATAATTGTCGGACTTTGTCCATTTCATAATGTGTGACGTCATTTGTTTACATTTGGATACGCTTTGAGGAGATATGAATGTACGTGAGAGAATCATGGAGGATTGTAGTTTAAAAGCAGTAAAATCGCCCTTGGTAACCGAACGTTCTTTCGTGGCCAAATCGGTAAAGGCACGTCAAGCTAAATGACGGTTCCCTATAGAATACAGGTTCAAATCCTGTCGGAGGACAAATATTTTCTATGAGAATTTCTCGGACATTCAGGCCGATAAATTTTATTAATGCTATTTATTATAAACAGAGCAGTTGCTTAAATATTTGTATCTATAAAAAGAATGTATAAACATAAAAATGTCTTTAAAAAAATAATTGTTGGACTTTGTCCATTTCATATATATATATATATATATATATATATATATATATTTATATTTATTCCAGTAAATAAGGTCATAAAAATTGGTACCCGCCTCGAAATAAGCACCTAACGAACATACAGAACGATTTCAGTGCCTTTTCCACACCTTAAAACCACCATGGAAGACCACTTTCTGAAGGCTGCAATGTGATACATGTTCACGTTTTCCGTGACGATCTCCAGGCTGACTGATTATGTAAATCAGCTGAGATAATGTCCAGCGGTGGTCCTCGTGGATGACATCTTTTTTTTTTTTTCTCTCTCCATATTTTCCGTTTTTAGTGATTGTTCGCTCTGTTTTTGTTTGCGATCGGTGTCTCTTGGCCAGCTTTGACGTGCACATGCGACTCTAGAATCTGTGTTTGACCTAAAGGATGTTCGCGAAGCACTTTGACGGTCTCCGGGTGGTGGTTTGCTGAGACTCGCGCAAAACACATTGCACGAAAATTGTCGACCGGCGTAAAGATCAGAGCCATTCCAACTTAACGTTAGAAAAACTCTCGTGATAAATGAATACGAGTATATAGAGAGCGGAACAAATTGGCAAAGTGACCCTTAACGATGTGCGTATTTCCGGTGAACAGCACAATAAGAATAACAATTCAAACCTGGAAATTACAGATATCTCTCACACACTCTCTCTCTCTCTCACACTCTCTCTTTCTCTCTCACACTCTCTCTTTCTCTCTCACACTCTCTCTTTCTCTCTCACACTCTCTCTTTCTCTCTCTTTCTCTCTCTCACACTCTCTCTTTCTCTCTCTTTCTCTCTCTCACACTCTCTCTTTCTCTCTCTTTCTCTCTCTCACACTCTCTCTTTCTCTCTCTTTCTCTCTCTCACACTCTCTCTTTCTCTCTCTTTCTCTCTCTCACACTCTCTCTTTCTCTCTCTTTCTCTCTCTCTTTCTCTCTCTTTCTCTCTCTCACACTCTCTTTCTCTCTCTCACACTCTCTTTCTCTCTCTCACACTCTCTCTTTCTCTCTCTCACACTCTCTCTTTCTCTCTCTCACACTCTCTCTTTCTCTCTCTCACACTCTCTCTTTCTCTCTCTCTTTCTCTCTCTCACACTCTCTCTTTCTCTCTCTCACACTCTCTCTTTCTCTCTCTCACACTCTCTCTTTCTCTCTCTTTCTCTCTCTCACACTCTCTCTTTCTCTCTCTCTCACACTCTTTCTCTCTCTCTCTCTCTCACACTCTTTCTCTCTCTCTCTCTCTCACACTCTTTCTCTCTCTCTCTCTCTCACACTCTTTCTCTCTCTCTCTCTCACACTCTTTCTCTCTCTCTCTCTCTCACACTCTTTCTCTCTCTCTCTCTCTCACACTCTTTCTCTCTCTCTCTCTCTCACACTCTTTCTCTCTCTCTCTCTCTCACACTCTTTCTCTCTCTCTCTCTCTCACACTCTTTCTCTCACTCTCTCTCTCACACTCTTTCTCTCACTCTCTCTCTCACACTCTTTCTCTCACTCTCTCTCACACACACTCACATTCACTCTCTCTCACACACACACACAGTGGATACTCCGAAAGTAATGCTTCTTATTGGCCCATCGCTGTAGAAGCGAATGTTAGTGATACGTCAGTTGTGGTTGAATTTCCTCAGCAATAACCTACAATTCCCCCCACCTGGCAACACGACATCGCCAAGCCCCACACAAGTTTGAAGTCCATGAGTCACGTTGCAAATTTGAACTGGAGTGCCCTACCAAATGCGCCATATTGTCCAGATTTGGTTGTCTTCTGTCTTTCATTTGTTTCGGGTCTGTAAAAGACAGATTTCGCAGTCAACACATTTTCTGAAAACGATGCTGTTATTGCTGATGTTAGAAAAAAACAAAAAACAAAAAAAGAAACAACAAAAAAAAACAAAACGAAAGAGTTTTACCTCTGCTGGTATAGTTTTTCACGAGCGCACCATTTTCATCACCGGCGAAAAGGCATAGCCCCGCTTTTTTTTTTTTTTTTTTTTTATTTATTTAATTAACTACAAACTTTTCATCCGATACTTTTATTACGCTCCCTTTTACTGTTCTAACACCGACTGAAAAAGATAATTGAACGCACGTGTTCCCGAAAAAAGTGTACCCAAGCCTTACGAGTGAAACTGGGCAGACAGAACTCTTCGGAAGCCGTCGATGGCTTTGCTAGCAAGAAGTCACAGGACATGGTGACCGCTGATTTGAGTGTACTGGCCTAATCACGCCTGATCTCTCTCAGAAATTGAAACTAAGTTCTACTATGCATAGTTACTGATTAATTCATAAGTTGGCGCTGTGAGTGACGAAGAAACACAAATGTTCCAGAGTAGGCGTCTGCAAAAAGGATTAGCTAACCACCCGAGCAGACGAGTGTACTCAGAAACAAGCAGCCAGCCAGCCATTATTTATAGATTCAAACCTGCACATTGGTTCGTATATATGTGCGCCTACCCGATGTAATAATCTGTATTTTCCAGTTAATATTTTTAGTTGATGGAAAGTATATTAACCTAGTTTTAAGGTAATTAGGTTGGTGCAAAAAATAATGTCGTTTTCTCTCATATGTTAATGTGAAAAAACGACATTATTTTTGCACCAATCTATAGTAAAACTGCACCTTCGTACCCACAAAAAAACAAGCAGTGTCAAAAGGACGGATAACTACCTTCACTCCTCAGCAATGTTTCTTTTTAAAAAGCGATGGTTAGAATTGGAATAAAACCTACACATAGAGCGTGTAAATTTCTCTCTCTCGAGTGGTATACACATTCTGATACTTACCGGTCACAGGGATCCGTCCCTGCGCTGGTAGTATCACAGATATGACCAGCTATGACAAGCTAAGACCAGCGGCCCGAGTCAAGACACTCGGGTCCCCACGTTAAAAATTGACCTTGTGTCACAACCTGACTCAGTGGGGGTTCAAGTAAATCAACACATTCTGATGCTTGCCGGTCATAGGGATCCGTACCTGCGCTGGTAGAATCTTAGCTATGACTAGCTTAGACCAGCTCTGACAAGCTAAGACCAGGGGCTCGAGTGAAGACACTTGGGTACCCACGTTAAAAACCGACCTTGTACCCCACCTTGACTCAGTGGGGAGGTCAAGTAAATACAAACTTAAAACGTATGAGGAAAATGAATTTATACTTTCTTTTTGTTCTTGAGAATTTACAACAGAAATATTAAAAACTATTTATTTATTAGATTTTTTTTATTTACATTTTAAAAACTTTTACGATTAAAACTAGTGCAATATTTAACAAATTATTAATAAATTTACTAAATTATTAAAATATGTTAACCAACTATAAGGAAATTCTTATTACTTACCATTTAATAAAGTTTGAATCGATTGGCAATTAACTGTTTTGACAAATAATCTAATAAATAAAAAAGTTTATATTTTTCTTCTCAATTTTGAAAGAAAATTCATAAATTCAATTTCATGTGTTTAGGTTTTGTTACAATTTTAATCATCGCCTTTTAAAACTAAACATTACCGAGGGAGTGAAGCTAGTCAAAATAAAAGCGGTGTTACGGGAAAAAAAGTTCTCATTCACTTTCACTCTCTGTAACACCCACACTGCATCTTCGTGGCGTTATCGCCTTGCATGGGGTGAAACGTTAAAAAGAAGACTTTTTGCTTTTAGCTAAAAGTCTCTACAGTATTTCTTCCCTTTTTTTTTTTTTTTTTTTTTTTTTTGGTTGGGGGGTGGACACACAAAGGTCCATGTTTATCGTAATTTTTTTATCTAATTTCAACTGTGGAATAACAAACGATGCATTCCAAGAATAATATATTTAAGCTAATCTCATAATGTAGCTTTTGCTATATTATTTTATTTCGTTTTTTAATAACCGGACATTTTGACACTTTCTTTTACTTGCAGTATTGAGATGAGTTTTAAAGGTTTTTCTGTACATTACTGATGCAAAATATCAAAGTACCTTTTATGATGTATTAAAAAATATATATTTTGAAGTGTCGTTCATATTGTAATTTTTTTATTTATTGTGCGTATGCTGATGGAATGTTCACAATGACGTCGACAGCAAGGGGGGGGGGAAACTTATTTCTCCATAAAGAAAAAAAGTTTAATGAATAAGGGTGAATCTAAGCTTAGATTCAGCTTGTTCGTGTCTAGTCAAAAAAAAAAAAAAAAAAAAAGTCTATTATCTGCCCTTTGTGTTGCTTCCCCGTTTGGTGACGGTGTTGTTGGAAGCAATTAATTTTTTGCTTTCAATCAATGGAAAGAGTTTTTCGTGATAGCACATTGTAATTTCATTTTATTTCTGTGGGGAGATAAACGTTTAGATCTCCATTATTTTTTTTTTTTTTCTGCAAAAACGGACTAACATTCAATGATTCTCAAAGAATTTTTCATATAAAGACCGCAAATTTTTCTTAATTTGAATGAAAACAAGATTTTAACACATTGACTAGCAACAAGTTAACTCGTGGTTTATATTATAAATATTTACAACAAACTTACTTGGTGGGAAATGTTCTCGTGTGACTTCAGTGTTCATGTTGTAAATAAATATATATAATTGTATTGTAATTGATATTTATTTCATTTTAGACAATTAAAAACTGTCATGGGTTTTAAGAAATACATAGCTTCAAAAGAGGAACGGGATATTACATTACTGAGTAATGGAGACACAGTGCTGGAGAAAGTTTAATAAGAATCAATTAGCAACATAAAGAAATTTTAAATATTGCCAAAAGATAGTTTTAAGAATGCTTCACTAATGGATTTTTGGGGAATATTAAAAGTATATTAAGTCGGTTGAAATATTTAAAGAAACTTTGGATAAGCGGAGAGAAAACTGCTATAATAATGAATATTGGGGAAAGATATGAATTTAGTCATACTGTTCCTATTAATTTAATATAAGATACATTTGGACGGACTATTAAATAAAAACTGATTTCAAAACCATTACTTTTATTAATGCATGGGAAAACTATGTTGGATGATCTTGAGTTTAAGACTAGAAGTTGGATCCTTTCAGGAAGTTGCCAATACAACTTACAAGGCGATGATAGGGTGAATTGATGTTTCAGAATATTTTAGCAGATAGTAAACGCTTCAAAGTTGATGGGCTTTAGATAAAAGCAGAGAATAATTGCAAGTTCTTGGGAAAGTCATTTTTTGAGTGGGACAGGTTACAATCAAGAAGCTTCAAGCTGAAGAGTATATTTAATAGATAGGTTCGGCTGAATTTAGGTAATAATGACACAAAAATAAAAAATAGAAAAAAAAACCTCAATCTGATAGTTGAAGTTGATGTTATAATTTATTTTGTATACATGTATTCTTGGGGGCAAATCTTTTTCTTTTGCTTTATTTTTTCAATATGACTTCCTTGATGGGGATTTGGTAGAACCACTGACATCAATGGGGTGTAGTTGACGGTTCTTGGACAACTGAATCAGAAGTAAACCATCAAACATCTTTCCCCTGATTAAAAAAAATTAACTTTAAATAGCTTAAAATTAAACCGTTACTGAGGTTTAATTTTAAGCTGTTTAAAGATTTTTTTTTTTCACTTTTGCCATTTTCTCCCTATTTTTCAACTTTTGCCATTATTACCGTTCGCCTGTCGTCCTGTTCACGCTTCTCCCCGGTCTTTTGAACAGGAGTAGAGATTTATCGCTTGTTTCCTCTTTAGGATTGGGTTTCCGTTTCCTGCTAAAGTCTTGTCATTCTCTGTAGCTCCCCTTGCGTCCTAGCGGCATTACGAGCAGGTTTGGGGGTGAATTGATTGAAATAAATAAATAAATAAAAAAACACAATAAAATAATGCAAGATCAAGCTCCTTCATATTCTGCAAAGCCATCAACTGCTCACCTTGTTAAAAAAAAAAAAGCAAATTAAAAGAATGAACTCCGGCCTCATCAGATCCAATTGAGAACTTTTAGTGAAGCCTTTAAGAAATGTGAGAATAATATTTACGTAAGAATAATTACTGGGGAGCAATAAACACTGGCGGAAATATTGATTAACGTCGATGTAGCAGAAAATGTTAAAATCGGAGATGGCGATTAATGAAAGAAATAGAATATAAAAAAGCCCACATTAATCTTTAGCACTCTATAATATTCATTAGTATTACGTCCCTTTCTAATACATATGGCAGTCCTTCGACTACTGTAGTTATAGGTCTTGATTTGAATCAAGGTTGTTTTGCAGTTGCCATAGCATGGCATAACACAACTGCATACTTTTGTTTGAAGTTGCTTGAAAGGGCAGGACAAACCTTTTTCTCAGAAAACAAAGTTACGAACAGTGTTAACATTATTCACCTGATAATGGGTTAATTAAAAAGGTTTCTCTGATCTATATCTTTTGGATTTATTTATAAGAAAAACAAAAAAAAAAATCAATTATGTTCTACGAGTTTGCATTATGAAACTTACCTTCACTAAGCAAGTCCTTCTCCATATATTTTTAATAAGGATAGATGTTTCTAGATGGAAAAAAAAGACATTAGATGTTGCTCATATAAACAGATACTGAAAATCTTTCCAACATTGTTTACATAAATTGTGAAAATACTTACGGAAATCCACCATATTGCATGTGTGTAATATATGTGAAGAATACTCATAAAGGAAACGGAGTCTGTTCATCAAATTAATACGGACATAGAAATCAATACAGCATAGTGACTGTCAGATGGCCTCTCTCTCTCCCTCTTTCTCTCTGATATATATTATATATATATATATTATATATATTTTATTTTATTTATATATATATATTTATTTTATTTATATATATATTATATATTATATTTATATATATATATATTATATTTATATATATATATATATATATATATATTATATATATATATATATTATTTATATATTATATTTATATATATATTATATATTTATTTTATTTATATATTTTATTTATATATTATATTTATATATATATTATATATTTATTTTATTTATATATTTTATTTATATATTATATTTATATATATATATATATTATATTTATATATATTATATATATATATATTTATTTTATTTATATATATATTATATATATATATTATTTATATATTATATTTATATATTATGTATATTATATATATATATATATTATTTATATATTATATTTATATATTATGTATATTATATATATATATATATATATATTATTTATATATTATATTTATATATTATGTATATTATATATATATATATATATATTATTTATATATTATATTTATATATTATGTATATTATATATATATATATATATATTATTTATATATTATATTTATATATTATGTATATTATATATAATATATATATATATATATATTATTTATATATATAAAATTAGTGGACACTGGTGTAAACTCCGAGCAGTGACATTTTGTTATGAACATACGATCTTTCCCTGAAAATTCCAACCAACCCCTTCACCAATTATTAAGGCTCGTACTTGTATTAATCCCTTAATAGTAAGCACTAGACGGAAAAACACAGCGTTCACGGCCTTATACTTTTTCAGTTGTTAAAATTTTATGGTTTCGACCGTAACACCTTCAATTAAGTTAAAAGCTAACTAGTGATCCTCATGCAATACGAGGGTCGGTTGGAATGTTTATAAGCCGTCCGTGATATAAGGAAATGAACACATCAGTTGGTAGACTAAAATACTCGCAAATGTACCAAAATACAACAGCTGACCAACCAGTTGTTGTATTCTGGTACTCTTGCATGTCTTTTTGTTGTGGCACAAGTTCAAAAGTATGGGGCACCCAGAGGGGATCGAACTCACTAGTAAGTCCTTACCACAAGAAAATTTGGTATTCTGTGTCGTGCCAAAAATAAAATCTACTTTTAAGAAATTTTATCTTGGAGGTTTTTCTAATCTCTGTCCATCCTTCGCATCGACAAATTTACCATTTGTCCATACATGGAATACTGTTGCCATATATGGTCTGGTTCCCCACCCTGTTCATCTCGAGGCTCCCGACAAAATCCTAAGACGGACATGCAATGTTATCGGTCCTGATTTGGGATCTCGACTCCTGTCGCTTTCTCACCGACATAATGTGGCTCCTCATCCGTCTTTTCTATAGATATTTTTATGGCATCTATTTTCACTGGTGGCCCGACTGTGTGAACTTCAGCGTGCTACTAGGTTGGCATTTCGGTCCCAACCTTTTACTGTCGAAACTGTTAAATGTAACCGCCTCTCATTCTCCAGAGGCTTCTTCTCTCGCACTTCCCGACCGTGGAACTCCCTTCCTCTTACTTGCTTTCCTGATAACTATAATCTTCACAAATTTAAATGTAATGTCAATCGGCATCTTTTGATGACTTTATCCCCGTAATTCTTTCTGTCTCTCTCCGTTCTTCTTTTTATTCTTTCCTCCCCTCCCCTCTACCCAGTCTTTTCCCTTAATGTCACTCTTTGTAGTCTCTTGTGTACTAGTAGCACCTCTTGCCTTGCTTAGGGTGAAATGTTTATAATAAAAATAACCTAACTAGACAAGCTTGCTAACCATTAAACCATATCGAAGCGCCCACTGGCATGTCATTTAGTTGCCCAACTGGTGTGTTGACTTGCATTTATAGCTGTGACTTTGCAGTTGACCCTCGTATTTCATTCTGAAAATTTGCCATTGGAACAACTTGAATTGTATTATTTTCATTATTTAAAGTTTGACCAATATCCTCATCTTAATTATTATCACAACGTTTCGACCGTTGTGTTCTCGTCTTCATGTGTCTTTCTATCCAGGCTAATCTTCAAGGATTTACCGATTGGACATATTATTTAATCTACGGGTGTCGATTGTTTTCGATCTGTTTGGCTAATTTTCCTTTTAGTATTACTCAGTTCTTGCTTCTCCTCGTAAGGCTGAACTTCTATGCAACAAATTTACGAAACAATACTTTAATACTCTATAATATTAAACTAAGCTAAATTCTTTTTCTCTCTCTCTCTTTCTCACTCTTTCTCTCTTTCTTTTTCTTTCTCTCTTTGTCTTTGTCTCTCTTTGTCTTTGTCTCTCTTTGTCTTTGTCTCTCTTTGTCTTTGTCTCTCTTTGTCTCTCTTTGTCTCTCTTTCTCTCTCTTTGTCTCTCTTTGTCTCTCTTTCTCTCTCTTTGTCTCTCTTTCTCTCTCTTTGTCTCTCTTTCTCTCTCTTTGTCTCTCTTTCTCTCTCTTTGTCTTTGCCTCTCTCGAATAATGTTGATGATAATGATGACTCTTCTTTCGCATTTTTCTTTTTTCTGCTTTCTTCTTTAACTTCTCAGCACGTTCTCTTTTTACAGTTTTTGCCCTCTTTGCACGTGAATTCAACCCGCGACGCCATTGGAGGATAATTAAACCCTCGGGGTCAAATGACTCCTAATAATAACTGCTGTGAGTGTCCTGTATTCCCTGTTTAAATTTCATTTGTTGTAATTACTTTAACTTACTTCCTTAATTTTCGGTTGTAAAACCTTTCTTTTTAACGGTATTCAGTTTTTATCTCTTAGCAGAGAAGTTTATTTGAAACTAATTTTTTATTCTAACATTATTATAACAATAATTCTATATAATTTATATTCTTAAATCCTTATTCAAATAAAACTCATTCTTCTAATAGTGATTATAAACTCGTAGTTGGTCCTGTCCCCAAGGGGCTGATACGCTGGGTATCTTTGTTCAAGAGTGGGATTTTAGGGG
>OZ010603.1:31201255-31236255 GCA_963932145.1 Acanthosepion lycidas
TTCATGAGTATTTCATACTCATCCGTTGTAAGTGGTCACTTTGATTTTTAGTTAGTCATTTTTCTGTTGCCATAGTAGGATAGGACAACACCAGCGTAAAATTTAACCACACTATTGTTTGATCAGAGTTGCATGCAATGGCTCTACAAAATTTTGTTTGACCTACAGAGTGCTAAAAGTTTTTTAAAAAAAAAAAAAAAAAAGGTAAAGAGATTTGTTTTCATCAGGGTTAACAATGAGCAACCAACTTTCTACTTCCCCTGCCTGTATAGTTAAAGTATTTTAAGTGTCAGACGATGAGACGGGGAAAGGTTGATTTCTGCCATTCGATAAGGTGTTTGTATAAGCCAAATATAAGCTATCTATCAACCGGAATTTGAGCCGGGCTCGTTGATACGAACCTGGCATTCACTGTAACATCTGGTACCACTTTTTACACAGTTAAGCGACCAACTTAAAACTACATACACACTTACAAAATGGTCGACCGTTATTTATTTTTTATTTTTTTTAATTTAAAAAAAAAAATTTTTTAAATTTAAAAAAAAA
The DNA here is from genome assembly GCA_963932145.1 of Acanthosepion lycidas. Lineage (NCBI taxonomy): Eukaryota > Metazoa > Mollusca > Cephalopoda > Sepiida > Sepiidae > Acanthosepion > Acanthosepion lycidas. The sequence continues at coordinate 31,201,805 of OZ010603.1, forward strand.
AATTTTTTTTATTTTTTTTTTTTTTATTTAAAATTTTTTTTTTATTTTTATTTTATTTTTTATTATTTTTTAACAACAAAAAAAGGGATGTGCAGTCAGTGTAACGGATATCGTTGTGGAAACTGTAATTATCGAAATGAGTTCAAAATCTCGGGGGTAGCATAGTGATAACTTTTCACACAAATACTAATCTTTTCTTTACAAATGGATTATTTACCTAGTTAGTGAAAGTAATTTTGTTACGGGCCTATTCTCGGCATTCACGTCGAGATTACCAACCACCCACTTTGTTTTTGTCTGTTTTTTTTTTTTTGTTTTTTTCATCTCGACTGGGTCAGTGTATTTATTTTGTAATATTACAAAATTGTGGCACATGGCCGAAGTGTGTGTGTGAAAGAGAGGGTGGGGTCTTCATTAGCTATCTTAGTCATAGTTAATCCGAATCACGACCCATTCTTTCATTACAATACACATTCACCACGAGAACTCGTCCATCATCTCTCGATCCGTGCAGGATTTAGAGATGATGGTGTAAAGGACCGTGTCGGCGATGTTGAGTAGAACACATGCGAGTTATTATTTTCCTGCTAGCCGGTCCAGGTACATGATAAAGTTGGACTTTAAGTCCAAAGAAGGCAAAGAAAAACAAACACAAGACCAATAAATATATGTAAACAAATATATGTATTAATGACAAGAAAGGTTACAAGTTACATGGACAGAGTGCGTGTGGTGAATATCGTGTGTGTGTGTTGTGGTGGGTGTTCGTACGTACGTTTATTATTCTTAGCGTTTCTCAAATGCTGGGAACATGCTGTCTCTGTGAGCGTTCACATCTGTGAAGTGGTAAGGCTGAAAGCCTGAGGCAAAAAGATTGACCTCAAGGTGGCGGCCCAAAGGCCTAAGGGAAAAAGAGGTCGAGGCGAAGGGTCAGCGAGTACTTATAGCCAGGGAAGAGAGACCTCTGGTGAGGGTTAAGGAGGAGATAACTCCGACAACGGATACCATAATATCGCATATTCACAGGGGATTACTAAACACCCATGACATAAAAATTTAAAAGTTTGTAATGTGCAAAAATCTATAAAGATTTCGTGATACATGAAAAGATAAAATTAAAAGTAAATAAATGTCAGTAGGACTCATCCACTCCTCAAAATAAGAGCGGCCGCTGTATTCTGCCGATAGACAGAATCAAGAAGCACTAATGGAATGGGGAGGGGAAAATAATTGACGGAATGGTGTAGGGGGGGGGATCAAAAGCTGACCCAGCCAAGATGAAAACAGGGGACAAAAACAAACAGGGGAGATTGGGAATTTCAACATGGATCATAACAGAAGAAAAGGCTGGAACAGGCCGGGAACAACACTTATTCACATTAACTAGGAAAACAAAATAGTGTCTGACTTAAACGAGGGGGTGGGGGTCACAGGAAACCGCCCCGTTGCATTAATAAGACTTAAAAGAGAAAATCAAGGTTAGCCTCGTCCACACCAACCATCACCCTAAGCAGATGCTTAAGGAAAACAACCAGATCCTGATGAGAATAACGTTCATTCTGTAAGATCCCCCTCCTTTCGCGGCGTCCACATCACCATTATTGCCATGACTAGCAACATAACAAAAAAAAACAGCATCCGTTTTACCCCGGAGAACGAGGGCGGCATATTGTCACACGTGTACACAAGATCGATGGACACGAACCGATCGGAAGCGATACAAGCCGTCAACTCGCCGACATAATCCCAGAAAGGTCCCACCTGAGGACAGTGGTAGAAGGCGTGCGAAGCCGTTTCCTCTAAGGCAAGGTCACACCGAAGACAGTCTGGCAAATCTGCCTCGCCCCATCTGAAGGTTATGTCACTGAGAGGTAGCATCTCGACTGGGTCAGTCCCGAAAAGGGAATGGGTTGAGGCTGGTCTTCACTGACTATCTTTATACCTAGTTAATTCGATTCACGGCCATTCACTCATTACAATTCGTACATTCACAAGAACTCGTCCGTCACCAATCAATCCTCCATGTGCCATAATGCCACATACTCCCAGGGAACCTAAAAAAACCGTAACATAAAAATTTGATGAATATAAAAAACTTATACATAAAAATTGTTGATTTAAAATGCAAGGGGAGGGAATGAACCCCCAAAACATTCTAAATATCAAAACGAACCAAATGACGATAACTGATGTTAGTTGGACCCTCAAAAAAGAGACGCCGCTGTATTCGGTAATTGGACAAAATCAAGCAGCTTACTCGCTAAGTGAGAAGGAAAGTGGGGGGGGATAAATATGGACACGAGCAGTAAAGAAAGCTGATAAAGAGCGGGGTGCAAAAACAAGCTGGGGAGATTGGAAATCTCAACTTGGATCATAATCAAAAACGTAACCGGGAGCAGGCCAGGAACAACACTTACTAGGTACACAAAGCTTGTCTATCCTAACCAGGGTAGGGCTCCTCAGGAAACCACCGCGATGTGAATTAGGTAGACCTAAAAAAAGAAAACCAAGGCTAGCCCCGTTCACAGGAACCAAGCTCACCAAAGCCACCCACCCACCTTTCGCTAAAGTCTGTCGAAACCAACCCTTTTTCTATCAGTTCTAATCTTCATCTTGGGCTGATGCTCAAAGAATCGGATCAGATCCTGATGAGAAAGACGGTTGCTTCGCAAGACCTCCTCCTGTCGCGTCGCCCAAATCACCATTCGGGCCGTGGTCAGCAGCGATAGAAACACCATTTGTTTCACTCCAGAATACGGGGACGGCACATTATGACACGCGTATGCACGATCAATGAGTACGAGCCCTTCAGAAGCGATACGAGCCGTCAACTCGCCGACATGGTCCCATAGGGGGTGAACCTGAGGACAATTGCAGAAGGCGTGAGAAGCCGTTTCCTCAAAGTCAAATCGTTCAGAGTCTTGCAAATCCGACAAGCCCCATATGAAGGCCTTGTCATTGACAGATGGCCAATTCCAAAGCGATCGCCGGGTAAGCCAAAACTCAGGGTTGCTGAGGTAATCCGCCGCTGGCGCCCAAAGCCAGAAGGCGCGAAACTCCTCCTCCGACAAGTCGAGCTGCGCACGTAGTGAATCCTTCGCCCCCCACCCTCCATTAGTTCCCGATAGAAGATTCTCCTAGGCCGAGAGAGGAGGAATGATCGTCAAGGCCGATCGACACTCGCGAAGGCAATCCGATTGATCCTGGGGTTTACGAAGGCGCTCGACCCGCGAGGTGGGAGGACTGTTAATAAGGAAAGGGAAGGCGTCCTTACAATCCCCTCCATAATCGAATCCCCTGTCAATGCGCGGCGTAGAAAAGTCAGCCTCGAGGCGAGTTTGTAACTCGCCAAATTGCGCATTCCCAGCGCCCCCATGGCACGGACGTTCTGCACAGATTTCTCTGTCGACTTTATACTTGCGTCCTTCCATAAAATGGAGGATTGCAAGCGTCTTGAGCGCCTTATGTTCCTTACAGAGAGGAAGTAGAGACAAGCGGAAAGACGTAAGTGGCACATGTCTCCACCCTACCCTTCACCCACTCCACTATTTATTTTTATCCTTCCCCAGTGAGCGAGTTTCTTTATCCTACCTGTAGGCAGAATACAGCGGCCTCTCCCATTTGTTTTGAGGGTTGGATGGGTGCTACTAATATCAATTATTTTTATTTTGTGTTTTTTTTTTTTTTTTTTTTTTGTTATATTTTAATTTGTTTTCGGGTTCCTCCCCTCCCTGTCATCAATAAATTTTTATATATAATTTTAAGAATTTTTATGCCATGGTATGTTTTGCAAGTTCCCTGTGTGTGTTTGTGTGCGGTATAGTGGTACAGTGTAACCCGGATATAAGAGACTCGGATATAAGAGAAACCCGGATATAAGATAGATTTTCTCTGGCCCCAAATTGTTCCCATACTTACCTAAACAAAATAGACCAAACCCGGATATAAGAGACTTCGTCTCCGGTCCCGACAACTCTCTTATATCCGGGTTACACTGTATATGTAGGATTGACTGATGATGGACGAGTTCCTACGGTGGATGTGTAAATTGTAACGAATGAATGGGTCGTGAATCGTATTAGCTAGGTATAAGATAATGTCGACCAGCCTCAATCCATCCCCCCTTCTGGCCTTGTGCCAGAATTGCTGTATTTTATACGCAATAAATCTCGAATATAGCGATCACTCTCATTGTTTTGGATGGACAGGTTCTACTAACATATTTTAGTTTGAGTGTTTTGTAATATTTTAGTTTCGTCCCCCACCCCCGCGTAATTTAATGATCATATATTTTTAAGTATTTTTGTAAAAAAAAAAATAAAAATAAAAAAATAATAATAAATAAATAAATAAAAGGAAAAAAAAGAGACATTTGGACAGTTGTCCCTAATTAAATTTTTATGTCGTGTGTTTTTGTAGGTTCCCTGTGAACATGTGGCATTGTGAACATGTGGCATTGTGATAGATGAATGGTGATCGATGAGTTCTTGTGGTGAATGAACAAATTATAATGGATGAATGGGTCGTGAATCTGGTTAGCAATTTTCCCCTCGGCCTTGTGCCAAAATTGCCCTTTATAGAGAATAAATCTTTCCCGATGGATTATAAAACTGAGTAGACTGAAATCTCTGGCAAACAGTCTAAGAGAAGGAAAAGTTTGAATTCAAAACTTGAGAAGGCAACGGGAAACCACTCCACTATTTCCCAAGAATGCATGATAACTTACACATAATGTGGAGAGTCATGATCGGCCGGATCCTGAAAGGACATGACATTAAAGAAAAAATGAGAAATAAATCACATAAATGCTTATAGATTCAAATATGAATGATCAGTGTTTACCTATCCTCGAACCAAGTAAATGCTTATAGATTCAAATATGAATGACCAGTGTTTACCTATCCTCGAACCAAGTAAATGCTTATAGATTCAAATATGAATGACCAGTGTTTACCTATCCTCGAACCAAGTAAATGCTTATAGATTCAAATATGAATGACCAGTGTTTACCTATCCTCGAACCAAGTAAATGCTTATAGATTCAAATATGAATGACCAGTGTTTACCTATCCTCGAACCAAGTAAATGCTTATAGATTCAAATATGAATGACCAGTGTTTACCTATCCTCGAACCAAGTAAATGCTTATAGATTCAAATATAAACGACAGAAAAATGTAATTTTCGTATCACACTCTTTGATACTGACATGACCATAGTTAGGTTGGTGAAAAAATAATGACGTAATAATGTCGTTTTTTGACGTTACAAAATACGTCAAGAAACGAGATTTTTACGTCATTATTTTTGCACCAACCTAATTTAAAACGTTTTTGTTTTCTTCTTTTTAATATCTGAATTTCTATCGCTACTCGGGGAAGAGGACAGTGTGGCTTCTTGTTGTCGTCACCGGTTTTGAATTCTACTTCACTCGCAGCATGAGACGAGGCCGGATTTGTGGGGTTCAGCGTACCCGGATTAAAGCAGAATTTAATACGGGATACCCTGCCCACAAAATACAACGCAAATTTCAAGAAGAAACAACACGATAAGGAACGTTTGTAGAAAATAGAACATTTGTATATTTATTATCTTGTGAATAGGGAAAAAAAAGATTAATGCTTTAGTTCGTTTAAGCAAAATGTGATTTTGACAAAAAATGTCTGTGTTCGCTGTCTTTCAACAGAGTAGCAGAATAATGTCTGTTTCTTTTGTTTTTGTATAGGTGTAAAGGAAAAAAGGGGCGATAAATTTAAGTTGAAAAAGAAATGGGGGATAAGGAATAAAAGTTAAAAGGAAAATGTACTTATGAATTGTTTTGAAGTCAGTTGTAAATTTGTTGTTGTTTTCCTTTCCTAATCCACTTTCGGCTCTTAGTGTCGGGTTGAGTCAGTGATGGAATTTACTGTCAGTCTTCTATGATCTCTGCGCCCTTCTGACTGGCGACTGACTTGAAACTCTGTACTTATTGTTGACTTTTTTTTCACACTGGCTCGTTATCTTTTTTTTTGGTTTAGCAAATCGCCTCCTTTCATTGGTCAGAAAATTAATTTCACACCTTATTGCGAAATCTGTTTTTAGTCGTTTTGATCCGATTTTGCTGGTGTGCAAATCTACTTTGTGTTTTTTAGTCATTTGTTGGAATGATATAGGATTTGTATCCTATAGATTATAATATTTTGGCTCCCCTAGACTAATTAAATTATGAGCTTCAGCTCAAACGGTGCCATCCTCTAAATTGCCAGAACTGGTCTTTAATATTATTTACTTGTGTTATATTTTCGCGACATTTACATAGCTTGAAGCAAACACTTTAAATAAACTCGAATAACTATAATTTGTATGTCAATAAAGAGTATTCTTTATGAAATAGCGTTATTTTACTAAATTAGCACACACACACATATATATATATATATAATTATAACCAGGATTATTACTAAGCTCGAAGTGGGGGGGGGCGAGGCTATATTTAACACGGCTCTGGCAAGAAGCAATTATAACAGTCATTTGTTCGAACGTGACCTATTTTATCAAACGCTTTTGCATAATCTATAAAACATAGGTATAGTACCTTTTGCATTTGTATTGCCCATTCTGATCATAAATATTGCATTTCTTGTTCGAGTGTTTTTCAACACGCCCGTACGGTCCTTATCCTATCTCCGGTCTAATTCTGTTGTGCCTTCTATTCATTAGATTTCAGATTATAAGCTTATAAGATTTATATGGCTTATTAGCGTTACCGAAAAAATCATGTTAAAAGATGAAAGGGAGATAACTTTTATATCTGAATCGTGAAAAGAGAATAAATTGTGTCGAGTTATGGTCGCCAACATCTTGAAGGGACACGGCACATAGAAGAAGAATACTTTAAAAATTAATTCCTTTTCCTCTTAATTCCTTTATTGTCTTTTTTAAATCCGTATCACTCCATGCAAAGCAGTAAATCCACTAAGACACAAGGGTTTGCAGGGTGTGGAAGAATTAGGAACAGAAACATTGCTAATGAGCGGGAAGAGTAATCAGGAGAACAATAGATAGCGATTGACATTACATTTAAATTTTTGCAGATTTAAGTTGACTGGAAAGCATGGAGCCGGAAGGGAGTTCCACAAGCGAGAGGTGTGAGAAAAGAAACTGTTAGTATAAAATTTACGGCTACATGTAGCGAAATCAATTGTATATCGATGAGAACTCTTTGCTAGTCGAGTATTGCGCTTAAATTCAAAATGTCTAGATACCATAGCGAAGAGCTCGTCTAGAAAAGACAAAGAGGCAACCTTGTGGCGGTGGGAAAGTGACTGAAGTGGATATGCCAGATCAGGACTAATAATATTGCAGATTCTTATTTGGATATTATCAAGGAGCTCAAGGTAAAATGATTTACAACAATGAATACATTTCTTTTCATGCAATAAGGTTGGTTAATATTTTGATTTTATTGTAGGAATATATTTTATTTATTTATTTAGATATATTTTAAACGTCTTATTTTCATTGCCCACTAAAAGAAGACAATCGATTTCTTGGTTTTGAACGGAGTTCAACATTAAACAGTCCTCTCGGACAAACCAAACGAATTGTTCCTAATCGTACATTAACGTAAATAAGCAACGATCAAATTAATGGGTGCAACATTTAAACGTTATATAAGTTTACGTAAAGCAACATTCCGATATAACAATTATCTCCCTTTAATTATCTAGATTTGGAACTCTTGTCTTTGATTAACAATTCCGAGACATTATACATTATACCATCCACCCGTCAAAGCTTACAATTCTCAAGCGGTCACACATCTAGGTACTGACCAGATTCGACGTTGCTTAATTTCAGTGAAGTACGGGAACCGATGTTTCAACGCGATATGACCATAAGTTTATATGTGAATAGTGCATTTGAAAATTATGTATCACTTAAAAAAAATCCGTTGTTTATTTATGATATACCGAATACCTTTTTCTCGATAAATTAATCACTGAAATCTTCATTCACGTAATAATGTTGGTTAATACTTTGATTTTAATCTAGGATATTTAAAAACGAATAAAATGAAAACCAAACCCTTTTTAAATATACATGTGGAAACAAATTAAATATTTTAAAAATCCATTTGTATTAATTCATATTATTTATTTATTTTACTATTTTTATTATTTTCGTTTCCGGCCAAAAGAAAAAAGAAAATCAATTTCTTGAATTTAAATTAAACTGATTCCAACATTAAACAATCCTCTGAGATAAATTATGTTAATCATTCATTATCATAAATAAGCAACAATTAAATGAACGGGCGTCATTTTAAATTAGTGCGTGCATATATATATATATATATATATATATATATATATATATATCTCAAACACTTAAAATTCCATACGGATTATATCATTTTAATTTATTATTATTATTATTATAGTTCGTCTCGAAACAGTAATTTCTGTGTCGTGATGGAAACATTATTTTTTTTTTTTTTTAATGATAATAATTTTAAGCTCTACTTCTGTATCGAGCACCACTGTTTTTTTGTTTTGTTTTTTTTATTAGGTTGGTGCAAAAATAATGACGTAAAAATGTCGTTTCTTGACGTATTTTGTAACGTCAAAAAACGACATTATTATGTCATTATTTTTTCACCAACCTAATAAATAAACACATAAATACTAAAGAACTGGATTATTAATCTAAGTGTTCTTTCCTATTACTCACACACACATATATACACACCTTTTCCCACTTAGGGCGTTTCGAATGTGGCGTAATGGTTAGCAAACCTACCTCGATAGATCAGTTACGACTGAATAGTGAATTCGATCCTCACTGGGTGCTCCATTCTTTCAACCTTGTGCCACGTCTAAGCTATGCTTAGTAAATTACTGTAACCTCTTCTCTCACCTTTTCCTTAGTGTCATTGGAATCTTGTGGAGAAGAGGGTCACAGTTTCGCCATACTTGATGTTGTTGCCGTGGTTTGTGTTGCAAGTAGGTTTTTATGGGGTGGATGGAGTTGTCAGCCAAGTTCTAATATGCACTGCTATTTAACCGACGAGTATTTGTGCGAAATGGAACACAATGAATTTGGGTGGAATTTGAACTCGGCACCCACGATTGCATTTTCCGCGACGATAAAATCTACACCACGCACGCATCACTTGTATAGCATCTATAAATATATAGACTTTATCCACTGTGCAATGTGTCCTCGAGGACACATGGCACAGTGGATAAAGGCGTTGGTTAGAAGGACCTAAAGACTGTGAGTTCAATACCTGTTTAAGGCAGTGGAGAACTTGGAGAGGGGAATTAACAGGAGATAAATGATAACTGACATCCATTAAACATGGCACGTGGAAATAGAACAGTCGACTCCAGTGAGCAAAATAAAGGGTTCAGTTCGACATTCCAACCACCTGAAGAAACGTAGGAATAAATATGTCGACAAAGATGAGGACAATAGTCCGAATAATGTAAATAGTGTCTATAAATATATATTTAACAATAATGAAAGAAAAATATTTTTATTTTATTTTATAAATTTGATCTGCGGGTCACACTAAACCTTGTAGGCCGTTTGTTGACCAATCTTTGTTGTCATGTCTTCATTTTCCGTCGGTTCCTTTACAGCGTATCTGAAATAATGTTTTAATCAATATTTTATTTAAATGAACATTTTAATAAGTAAAAGTTATTTGTATTTAAAAGAAATGTTTTTTACGTTTAGGGACGGCTGCAATCATTCATCGCCTCTATCGCCATTTAAACTTTGGCATAACATCCTGTGTAAGTTTGAGGTTTCCTTTTGATGTGTGTGTATGTTGATGGTGTCATCATGGTGGTGAGTATTTTCATTGATTACAGCATACTGTTTGTTGCCTTTTAGCGTATCGAGTTGGTTGATTTTGTTTAGCGGCATATCAATACCTCTATGGGTTATTTAATGCCAAAATCGAAATATGTTGAACACAATTTTAGGGTTTTCAACTAAATATACAGGGTGGTCCGAAAGTCTTGACACCCTCTACCAAAAGGTAATGAGAATAATGAAAGAAGTGATACAGTAATACAAAGCCCATGTACTGGATTCAGTTTATTCAATTTCATTGACAATGTCGCACATCGAGAAGGTCTGTATAAACACCACCATCTCCGTGTCGGCCATATCTGAAATACAACCTTATATTACGTGGGAGTGACAAGACTTTCGGCCCAACCTGTAGTTTAATTTCTTTCTTTCTTTCTAAGAAAAAAATATTGATTTTGAAATAATAAAAATGCCAGTTAAAAATAAATCATTAATTCTTTAGAAATACATGATACAAAGTGTGTGTCAAAGATGCCAGCACAGTGAAATGTTCAACGTAAAAAGTACAGGGTGGTCCGAAAATCTACCAAAAAGTAATGAGAACGATGCAAAAATACGTGATACAGTAATAAAAAGTAGATTCTACTGGATTCAGTTTATTCAATTTCATAGACGATGTCACTCTTCCAGAATGTCTGTATGAACACCATCATTTTCGTCAAACAAAATGATGCGACGCCATGTTCTGTGTGATATTTTACGAAACTGTGCTTTGTTGATTATCGCAAAGGCTCTTCTAACGACGTTCTGCAAATGTTGGGTATTCTCGTATCTTTCAAGTGAAACTCTCTTTGATAATACTCCACAGAGCGTTGAAATCTACATATTATATACGAGTGACAAGACTTTCAGACCAGCATCTATCTATCTATCTATCTATCTATCTATGACATGACTGGAACATCAACAATCAGCTGGAATAAAAATCATCATCAACGTCTCTTTTATTTATTTTGATCCTTTACAGATACACTCTATATGAACGTAATTGATATATATTTTATATATATATATATATTTTATATATATATATATATATATATATATATTTTATATATATATATATATTTTTTATATATATATATATATATATTTTATATATATATATATATATTTTATATATATATATATATATATTTTATATATATATATATATATTTTATATATATATATATATATTTTATATATATATATTTTATATATATATATATATATTTTATATATATATATATATATTTTATATATATATATATATATTTTATATATATATATATATATATTTTATATATATATATATATATTTTATATATATATATATATATATTTTATATATATATATATATATATTTTATATATATATATATATATTTTATATATATATATATATATTTTATATATATATATATATATTTTATATATATATATATATATTTTATATATATATATATATATATATATTTTATATATATATATATATATTTTATATATATATATATTTTATATATATATATATATATATATATTTTATATATATATATATATATATTTTATATATATATATATATATATATATATTTTATATATATATATATATATATATTTTATATATATATATATATTTTATATATATATATATATATATATTTTATATATATATATATATATATATATATATATATATATATATATTTTATATATATATATATATATATATATATTTTATATATATATATATATATATATTTTATATATATATATATATTTTATATATATATATATATTTTATATATATATATATATATATATTTTATATATATATATATATATATATTTTATATATATATATATATATATATATATTTTATATATATATATATATATATATATATTTTATATATATATATATATATATATATATTTTATATATATATATATATATATATATATATATATATATATATATTTTATATATATATATATATATTTTATATATATATATATATATATATATATATTTTATATATATATATATATAATAAAGATCTCCTGGCCACGGAGTGTGTCGATGGTCAAGCGTAATTGAATAGGGCCTTTAAACGCAGATTTTTCTCTGACTCTTGACATAGACATATCTACTCAGTTTCGTATTCAATCGTAAAAAAAATATGCACTTTGATAGGATTCGGGCCTGCGTTCCCCCAGGGAAAACGGGCATAATTTCTGACGTCTTTTAGATCTCTTCACCACGGAGTGAGTCGATGGGCAAGCGAAGTTGAACTGTACCTTTAGACACAGATTCGTCTATGACCCTCGAAAATCTCTAATTAAGATTTCTCGAAAATTCAAACGTTCTTATAGTCGAGACTTCTCATTTAAAACTGAAGACATTTTTTATTTATTTATTAAACAGTGCATATTAGGTTAATCGACCTGCTTATTCGAGAAATCTTACCAAATAAAATATCTCCTCTGGCAAGGATTGAACCTGCGTCCGCCTTTTTATGCGATTCAAGATGTTACCGTTCTGAATTGAAATATTTATTGTGCTAAGTCTTATTATGTCAGGCCCGTTTTTTTTAATCAGTTTTCTACTCGGTTTTTCTCTCAAGGTTTTTCATTTTTATCCATTTTGACCGCCTTGACCTCCATGTCAGTCAAGCTTACTGTAAGTGTCTGGCCGGATTTTGTTATTTTCCTGTCGAATTAACTTTTCAATTGTCTCGTTTCGTCTGTCTTGACCTCTCTCTCACGATGTCACTATCTGTGTGTCACTCTCTCGCAGTGTGTATTTGTGTGTGTGTGTGTGTGTGAGAGAGAGACCCTTTCTCACAGTCTTTGTGTGTGTCACTCTCTCTCGCAGTCAGTATTTTTGTGTATCTCTCTCTCTTTCTCTCTTGCAGTCAGTATTTGTGTGTGTCTTTCTCTTGCTGACCATGTGTGTGTGTTGCTCTTTCGCTCTCAGCCTTAGAGGCTGAAAGACCTGTAGATGTTTTATTTCAGTTTTTCTTGATATCTCTAAACTCTCACCACGGGGAGATACTGCAAAGATTTCGGTTCGACCTCGTCTCTAAATATCAGACGCTGAACCTTTCTGCATGCTTTTCACAAGAGGAGATCAAAAAGACCGTAATACAACACAGTTATTAAACTTTTCATCTGAAATTTACCCATAATAATATTAGATCTATGTGAGTGATAGAGGAGCGTTGGATTAAGTGCATTAACAAAAAAAAAAAAAATACATTTTTAAAAACATATTTGTAATTATTACTTGGTATAAAAAAATAGATTTTTATTTTACTTTATTAGCTTGCCTCCATGTATTTTAAAATTCATTCCGATTATGGCTCTCCACACATTCTTTTTCTTTGTTATCTGTAAATTACTATGTATTCTTGAGAAAGATAGTGCAGTAGCTTCCTGGTTTCCTTCTTCATGTTTTGAAATTCAGTTTTCCCTCTTTTAATCTGGTTACCGCCCAACGCTAGGGTGCCCAGTCATCTTTTCCTATTTAACTTGTAGCTCGAGGAAGAAGAGACTGATTCTCGCTTTTTTTCCCATGGATATTTGTGAGAAAGTGAATACAACAGATTCGCTTGGAATTTGAACTCTGCCCACCGATTCCACTTCACGCGCAGATATAAGTCACTCCACCCGCACATCCTCTAACGTTTATTATACATTTATTATTTATTCGATCTGTGTTTTCTCATCTTGCTTGTTAGCGTTATCGGTCGTTAAACCAGCCAATTTTCTTCATCTGCTTGTTGACGTTAAGATATTTTAGTCAATCTACGCGACTAGACTGTTCTCCTTCCAAGAAGGGATGTCGCGCAGTCAGCAAAACAAACGGAAGTGTTGTAGTGGATCTAAGAATGTTGCGTGAATATTTAAGATTGTGCTGCAAATAAAATATGCAATATCCTCAAACATAAATTATAAGAAATGGCCAAATGGTAACGATATTCAATCACAACAAAAAATACATATTTGAAACAAGAGATTAAATTTTATATACACAATTTACAATTTCTTTGTTTGTAATGATGTGTGCAAAGGTATATTTTAGAGAAAAAAGTTCTTTGCTGTTTCGGAAATGTTCAATATCTAAAGGTTGTCTGCCTTTGATTAAAAAGGCTGAATTTAACTTAGACAAAAGATTTTCTATGAAAGATTTTGAGTGAAAAAGTTTGTAAAATTTTCTAATCTCTCATAAAGGAAGTTTGTTTCTTTGGCGGCACATAATTCCCGTGTGTATCTTTCGCGTGTGTGAGTCTCAAATGTGACAAAATTTCGTTTACTATTTCTATTTATAGTTTTCTTAACAACGAAATCGGCTCCACGGGGCCTGGTAGCTGTTGCTAATTTTTCTGAGAAATGCGTCGGCGAATGTTGTATTTTTAGCCAATAGAATTTCTTGAAACATTTAAATTAGGGATGAATTTGAGAAAGATTTTTTTTATGTCGGTTGAGCCTACTTTTGCATACATTTTGACTGTTTTGTTATGGAAATTTCTTGAAACTTATTTTTTTATTTAACAACCAATGAAATTCAAAAAAATGTTTGAAGTTTAAATGAAGGTTACTAAAGTGTTATGACATGGAAAACTTTAGCAAGATGATCTACTGCAAGCGACCAATAGTTTCGAGACATGGCATTACAAAATCTGATGTCACAACAGGTGAACGTACTTGACTCTCGAACTCGTTATCGAATTGTACATGCAACTACAGAAATCCGTAGCTTAAACAATCGAATAAGAGGAATATTAATTTTCTATCTTTTTCAATCTCTATCTATAAAAGGTAGTGTGTGTGTTTGTAACGAATGCACGGCCGCAATTTTCGACGGATTTGCACCAAAATTTACATGCACATGCTCCAAGTTAGCGGGAAGGCCAAGACCGACTTTGCATTTCCCAACTCCCATCGATAGTGGAAATAATCGATTTTTTTCATGCTTCTACGGCAGTTTTCATGTAGTTTGCGGCCATTTTCTACCGACCAGAATGAGAGCCTATAGCTGGCTGCCACGAATAGGCAGGAAGATTCTATTGGTCAGCGTGAGAGCCAACAGCTGACTGATATGAATGTTAACTAGCATGCTAGGATGCAAAAAAAAAAAAAAAAATTCGATAGCTGCATTCGTCACAAGTGGGAAAAATTTAATTCTGCATGGCACTTTACTCCAATTGGCTCATTCGCTTGCTTAAAGTCAACGTTGATTCTGATTCCGCAGAACTGGGTTGGGTGTGAAAAAGTATTTGTTGTTAACATTCTTTTTCATTCGTTTTTTCCTGTTACGAGTCCTTTTTTTTTAAAGCTGATCGTTTTGTGTTCATTTTGTTTAGTTCTTTTTTTCGTAACAGATTTAATATTTAGTATAGAGCTTAGAAAAAATTCGCAGTGTGAGATAGGCAGGAAGTAAGGCATGTAGCAACATCAGCACGGCAAAGGGCACTCCTTTAAAGGCAAGGAAGGGCAAAAATATTTTAAGTCAAGTGATAGCTATTGCTTTATGAGTCGTACGATTTTTTTAAATCAAGCACGGGCAACGCCGGGCCATGCTGCTAGTGTACTTTAACGTTTTTCTCTTCTCTAGTTTGAACATTATGCAATGAAAACTTCAGATCAAAATTCAACTGTGTCAGTCTCCATATCTATAGATCCACCTTTGTTTATTAAAGACTAGGTTAAAAGCCACATACCGTGGTGACTTTAAAGCTCGCTCCTGTGTAGGGATAATTGGGCCTCCAGCCTAAAACTAAAGGAACCTCTGGCCTAGCTTAGAAAACAGCAAGGATAATTTTTAAGGAATAACTTTAAATTCCTCAATTCACTCCATGAAACGTCAAAACCTCACTTTAAATCTGATTCATGCTATAAATCCAATTCCAGCTAAAAGACCAATTTGGGTTGAAATTCCAATTCAGGCTGAAAATTGAGTTCTTCAAAACCTCATGTCAAGAAACCTCAAACTTCAACTTTGATTCCTTAGAACTTTGAAGAAATGAAATTGATTTCCTCAATTCACAAGGTTTTTAAGATATTTTAAACTGAATTTAAAACAAATATATGTAAATTCCCAAAGAGGAGGGCTAAAACTAAATGGGACTCTGGGTCAGCTTAGAAAACAGAAATTATAATTTTGAAGAAATAATTTTGAATTCCTCAATTTACTCTATGGAATATCAAAACCTTATTTAAAATCTGAATCATGCTCTAAATCCAATTCCAGCCAAAAGACCAATTTGGGTTGAAATTCCAATTCAGGCTGAAAATTGAGTTCTTCAAATCACAAACTCCGTGAAACTTCAGTTGAGTTGAATTCTTCAAATTAAAAACTGTGGAACTTCAAAATCTCAAATCAAGAAAACTCACTTTAACTCTGATCCCTTGGCATTTTGAAGAATTAGAATTGATTTCTTCAAGTCACAAACATTTGGGGAGATTTTAAACTGAATTTAAATCAAGAAAAAACAAAATCAAATTCAGTTTTTGTGTTACTTTAAACTCAATATAAATTAAAAACTTTAAAAACATTAAAAAAAATCAGTTATTTTAAAATTTTATTTTTTAACTGTTCTCTCACTGGCACGCAAATCCCAATACTAGATGATCAAGCAGTAGATAAAGGGTAGATTTTCAATCCCGGGATCATCGTGACCCCAAAAAGGTATAATAGGTCTATGTAGAGCAAGTGTGGCCTGAGTTAGAAGTTTTTTTAGACATACGGGCAGACAGACAGAATTTGCCGTTTATTTAGAAGAAGAATTATTGAATTACTAGTATGCAAAGATGAAGAAGAGATCTAAAGCAATATAAATGTGGTTCTACAGAAGGATCTTGAGGATACCATGAACCAAACATATGAGCAACGACAATGTCTCAGAGGAAATGGAAACAAAAAAGACACTTTAACTTCAGAAAGAGACAGTTGAATTTTCTGAGGGAGGGAATAGAAAATCTGATACCCACAGAATTGACGGACAGAAGAAAGTAAATTATAAAATATTTGACAAGGTCGAATAAAATGGATAGCGTAACTGGGTTTAGAAATAACGAAAATGCAGAATTTAATTAGAACGGCAAGGAACAAGAAATTGTAGTGAGCCTGCGTCCCGAGGAGACGCGGTGCATAGAGTTAAATATTAGTAGACTAAGGGGAATAACTCTTATAAAGATACAAGTAGGATGGGTTATTTCCCTTGAAAATCATACGCTCTATTCTAGTCGGGACACCAGTGGAAAAAAAATAGTCGTCAGAGTAGTTGCCATGAAAATATTTGTAGAAAAGACAGAGGGAAGCCATATCGCATCTGTGAGAAAGTCGACATGCCAAGTCAGGATCGATTAAATTGCAGATCTTTCTTTAGATTTTGTCAAGAACCTCAAGATTAACAGCAACGGCACCAGACCAGATATAGCCACAGTATTCAATGCACGGAAGAATTTGTAAATCTGCAAGATGGACTCTGACGAAAAAAAAGAAAAGAAAAAAACTTCTAGCACGACAGAGTGTACCAATTTTCCTTGCAGTAGATGCAGCTATTGATTCAATATAGTCAATTGAAAACGTGAGTCAAAGAAGGCGCAGTGAGACGCTCTCCAGGGATAAAACATTAGCCATGCTGATGGCAGACAGCGAAGGATTTATACACATTTGTGTTTTCTAAAGAGATCGCTTTTTGTTTATTAATCTGACAAGTTTTATTACTTAAACATTATTTTTAGTGGATAGCCATATTTGAGAAGATGTTTATCTTATTTATTAAACAACGAATATGTACAGCTTTCGTTTATCGACGTGAATATTCGAGAAATCTTATTAACATTTTTTTATTAGGATTTCTTAGACTATTAGCAGTCTTTTTCAACACTTTTTTAAAACCTCAGTGTGCACTTGTAGACTAACTAAATCTCTGGGACTGGAAATATTGGTTCATGAAATTTGAAAATATGAAATTTTGGTTTAGCATTCCCAAAGAAGATTAGCGGCAGTTTTTATTTAAAGGGATTTATGAAGAATTTGGTATTATTATTTTTTTTTTAAATCCCTCGAAGAAGGCAAAACGGAAAGGATTATCCACTCCTTCTTAAAGATTAAAGAACGTAGCATCCAGTTTGAAATATCAAATAACGAAGACGTGACAGACATGGAAGCCATGAGGTTGGAGTCTCTAGCTTTTTAAAAATAACAATTTTTTTTTTAATACAGGGTGTCCATAAAGATCGTGTGCACTTTATTTGTATTTGTGATAGAGATAATTTGTAAAAAGGATTAGAAAGAAGTAAATCTATATTTTTTAAGGTTTTATTGAAATTTTATTTAAGTTTCCACATGTCCTCCATCATTAGCAATAGAAAGGGTAATACGATTTTGCAGTTCACGGAAAAATTTTGCCAACTGATTTACAGTAATGCCTGAAATCACATCAGTTATTTTAGCTATACTTAAAACTAGTTACATTAAACTTTGTAACATTTTTTACAGATTATTTCTATCGCAAGTACAAATGAAGTTATAAATTTCTTAAAGTGCACACGAACTTTATGGACACCTGTATAAAAATGATTCCTAAATTACTCTTGTTACTTGGAGCGTACCCAGTTTCGTTCAGGGACACCGGCTGAGAAGCACTGGATTACTATGAAGCTACCTTGGTATTTCAATAAATAGTTCAATTCTTAATTCCCAAGCATAGTTTAGATTTAAGATATCAAATATTGTTCATTCAGGGAGAGTCGAGTTCGCTATTGACCCATATACTTCTGTTTAATCTCTTATTATGACCATTTGGCTGAGTATATTTTCTTGATTTCATACGAAAACTTGGAAAAGTCCTAACACATTTCAGTGAAATTTTCACTTTTCAAATTTATGGTTAAATATATAACTTAGAGGCGTACTCATCAAAATATTGTAATGAGATTTGTTGTTGGAATATTTGCTATGTTTATGCAGAAAAGTTTTATTTTCTCCTGGTTTTATTTTCCCGTAACAATTATTGCGGACTCAAATGTGAGTCTGAGTTATAAATGAGTAACACAAGACAACATGAAACAAACGACAATGCACGTGTTAATAAGAATATTACAATGACAAGAAAAAAGGAAACATTTAAAGACTGGTTTAATAGAGAGCTTAAATTAGAGAATGTGTTTTTGCGAAGTTTGAGTATGCCGACATGATAGACACAGGTTTGAAAAAGTACAAAATGTCACGAGAGAAAAGTAGTACATTGAAAATGAATCTGCTCCAGTGGAGTCACCTTCTTCCCATGGACGACTACATCTTATAGTCAAAGTTGTAAAAGAAAAAAGAGAATGAGTAAGAATATCATTCCCTATTTATAGGTGTAGCATCCCGCCACCACTTTCTTACCAATGTATACTTTTGTACATTTTTTGTGCAAAAAAAGTGGATCAGAGAGCCTGCTCAGCTTAGTAAATATTTTCAGGAAATATCAGCTTCTAATTGGTCAATAAACACACAAGTGGGCGTTGCAATCCATTCCACGTACAAACATTTTTCAGAGCGTGACCAAGTCAAGTTTCCCGCCAATTTGCTGCGAACCTGTCACGTGGTTACATTATCTAAAATTTCAGACACCAGCTTGCTTTCTTTCTGTCCTTCATTCGCCTAAAGAAATGTGATCTTCAGGATTCTCCTCTAGAGCATGGGCGGTTAGACGTTAAAAGGATATTCACGCATGCACGTACGTACGAACTTTTCCAACCTACATTACAAAAATACAGAACATTTCCAAACATGCAACAAGAACTTTTCTCTTTGAAATATTCTTTTAAAATTACAGTTTATTCAGCATTTCTCAGCTTTATAATTAATTCAACCTTTTGTGAGCCCCGGTAAAAACATTCCCAG
Source organism: Acanthosepion lycidas (assembly GCA_963932145.1). Classification (NCBI taxonomy): domain Eukaryota; kingdom Metazoa; phylum Mollusca; class Cephalopoda; order Sepiida; family Sepiidae; genus Acanthosepion; species Acanthosepion lycidas. Next base: position 31,221,554 of record OZ010603.1, read on the forward strand.
TCTAAGAGACATAACTCCATCAGATCTTTAACTTCTACCCATGTACATCAACACACAAATAAATACAATCTTATGTTTTTTTAAAACAATTTTGTTCCTTCTTGTATTTCATGCTTTGTGGTATTTTTCATCTTAAAACGCAGATTGTGTGTGTGTCTGTTACGTTTATATATTGGATAGGATTTGCTACAATTTTCAACCGATTTCAACAAAACTTCACAGGACTACGTAAAATTACTTAGCGGTGGTTCTAACAGCGCCAAAAATTGGAAAAACACAATTTCTTTTGCACAAAATCAATTTAAAAATACGATTAAGAGGCATTAATGAAAGGGGGATAACTCACTTCAAGTTATATACTTATTATAAAACCCAGGTTGGTTGGTTGGGTGTGTGTGTGTGTGTGTGTGTGTGTTCGTTTATATATGGGATAAGATTTCCTACATTTTTCAACCGATTTCAACAAAATTTCACTTTTTTTTTTTTTTGGCAGGTAGTGTTTCTTATTGTCTTGCACACTTTTTTCTTTATTTTTATATTCAGAATGCTTTAAAAATTCCATTTACAAGACAATTGCTTATAATAAAATTCTATTCAATCGGTAGACTCATAACGATTGAAAACAATGTTTTTGTTTGAGTTTGGGTTTGAACAATTCGTAAAAAAAACAAAAAAAAACTAATTATGACATGTGTGGCCGTCAACCTTAAACAATAATCTTTGTCAGTTTTATTTTTCAGTCTTTATGATGGTCGATACTTGATATATCTCTTACTGTTACATCCCCGGGCAACGCCGGGCTCTACTGCTAGTTTAATATAAATTAATGTGGTGAAGACCGCCACATAGGCTTATATAGCGTCACCTAGCGACGGTTTTTTTTTTTTTTAGGAAAGCCAAGTGGGATAAACCACAGCTTACATTATTCTTCAGGGAATTAGGCTTATTCTATTTTGTCAGCTGTTTTATTCAAATCGCTGTCTACGCCCAGACCCGGGGCCCAGTAAACGATAATCAAGTTTAAGTATCGTCCATTATTGATATGGAAACTCAATGTACAAAAAATAATAAACGTTGTCTCTTTTTTTTATTTTCATTCTGTTTTAGAATATCATCCGGTGATATCCAAGTGACAACCAAGGAAGGAATGCAACTCTAAATGTAGTTGTTTCCAGGGAAGCCGAAAATCGATTTTTTTTATAGAGTGTTTCGAATATGCTTTCACTACTTACATAAAGCATTTACCTCGTAGTACTTAACATTGTACATCATATATCACAATTACGACAATGCTGATAACGTTAGTTTCTACGAGAAATAATTTTATTTATTCGTTTAAGATATTAACCTCAAAATAAACTTTATAGAAGAAAAAAAATTGTAAAATTAAGGGGCGGTAACTCTAAATGATTTGTGACTGGTTACTTCCCCTACAAAATAAGATCATCAAAATATATATGATATATATGATATATAATATATATGATATTAGGTTGGTGCAAAAAATAATTTCGTTTTCTCACATAGTAACATATGTTAGAAAATGAAATTATTTTTTCACCAACCTAATATATATGATATATATAAGCGATATAATATGATATATATTTATTATATATATATTATATATATTCTATATATATTCTCTCTCTCTATATATATTCTATATATATATTATATATATATAATATATTATATATATATTCTATATATATATTATATATATAATATATTATATATATATTATATATATAATATATTATATATATATTATATATATAATATATATATATTCTATATATATATATTATATATATAATATATTATATATATATTCTATATATATATATTATATATATAATATATTATATATATATTCTATATATATATATTATATATATAATATATTATATATATATTCTATATATATATATTATATATATAATATATTATATATATATTCTATATATATATATTATATATATAATATATTATATATATATTCTATATATATATATTATATATATAATATATTATATATATATTCTATATATATATATTATATATATAATATATTATATATATATTCTATATATATATATTATATATATAATATATTATATATATATTCTATATATATATATTATATATATAATATATTATATATATATTCTATATATATTATATATATAATATATTATATATATATTCTATATATATATATTATATATATTCTATATATATATAATATATATATATATTATATATATATATTATATATATTCTATATATATATAATATATATATATATTATATATATATATTATATATATTCTATATATATATAATATATATATATATTATATATATATATTATATATATAGTATATATATATTATATTTTATATATATATTATATATATAGTATATATATATTATATTTTATATATATATTATATATATAGTATATATATATTATATTTTATATATATATTATATATATAGTATATATATATTATATATTATATATATATTATATATATAGTATATATATATTATATATTATATATATATATATATTATATATATATATATTATACGAGAAGTAAATTTATGTATTTATTAAAGTCATTAACCTCAAAATAAACTTTGTTAAAATGATGTAAAATTTAGGGGCGGTAACTCTTAAAGATTTTTCACTGGTTACTTCCCTTAGAAAATACGCTCATCAAATTGATGTAATATTTAGCTTATATAGCGATGGCTATTAAAACCTATTCTTCTTCAGCGCCCAATTTCAGATATTTATGCATGTTGGTATCCTTTCTATATTAAAATGGCATTAGTAAATGCAACAATATGTCACGTGTTTACGTTTTGTTCGTATCATTGCAGTGCCAAACACCGGAAGTGAAGCTGTGACGGAAACAGCCAAGCCGTGGTCAACGGGTCCAACTGTAGAAGCATATTTCAGTTGAATTTAAATATTTAAAAATGGAAATATATTGGCAGACGGATAAACAGACGCGTATATTAAATCTTGTGCGACTTCTTCCAAAAAAGGATTCTAAGATTAAATAATCTTACTGCTATGGTTAACATTAAAATGCTTCGGAATTCTTAGCGCCCTCTTGAAAGTAGATTTTCATGTTATCTTTAGTTTTGTAAGACGATTGCACATGTTATCAAAGAAACGAAAAGTGGAGCGATAAATCTGATGGTCTTTTTCTGGGCGTAAGAAATTGATGTGACAATTGCTCAGCTTTCGTAGCCTTTTCACACAAGTCACCCAGCCATCGTGGCCTTTTCGTTTGGGCTCCAATTTTTACTTTTCAGCATACATTACGTAGGATTTTACTGTACAGTAGTCCTCTGTATCCATGGGAATATAGTTCACAACCGCAGATAGTACCAAATTTCATATATATATATATATATATATATATATATATATATATATATCGAAATAAAAGTATAAAACTTAATATTACGAGACATATTAAAAAAAGCCTGTAGAGCGGGAGCGAAACCAGTAGCTTCACCCGTTTTTTTTTTTGTTTTTTTTATATGTTTCGTAATATTAAGTTTTATACTTTTATTTCGATCATTAAATTTTGTACCTACAAAATATCTTTATATATATATATATATATATATATATATATATATATATAATGCGAAGGGAACTGTATAAATGATTTTGGCCTTAAAAGATATTTTCTTAAAAAGAAAAAAATCGATTCATAGCGAATTTTCGGGATACTTGCACAATGGAATCGGGGATTACCGATCAAGACCGAAGTGAGGCTCTGGCTAGCGTAGAATAATGGCTAACACATTTACTCAAATAAATTGAACAAAAAGTAAATGCTGATTTTATATCAGTCCTTCGTTCGACAATTGGTTATATCAGGGTTCGCATGCAATTTATTATCTGCCAACCCGCGTCTAAATCGGAAGTGATATTATCGTTGTTGACCTGTCAGAGTCCAGTTTGATGCTTTGGTAAAATTTGGCGCAAGGCTGAAGTCTGAGGGTTATCTTCGGTAAGCAATCATGTGGGGGTGTATCACGACCGGTGGCTGGGACGAACTCTCTGCCATCTCTCTCCTGTCTCCGGCTCTATTGCCTCTCTTGTCTTTTCTACTCAATTCGCTTCTCGCATTCGTATCTATGGACATTCGCCCAATCTTGCATGGGAGTTGGGTACGGCTCGGTAGGATAATTTCGGTGAATCACCCTCCGGCTTACGCCATAACTTTGGGGAATTCCCTCTCTCTACCCTCTTTTATTATTAACTCTCACTAAATCTCCTCAGTGAGTGTGGGTGGCTTATCCACCAGCTCCTGGTATTTCAACTCATCTTTCGACGGGGGGAATCAACTCCAAATTCGTTGTTTACGAAAAATGAAATTTTCGCTTTACAGCTTGCATTTTCGGCTGCGTAGAACACATGACAGTCATCATTGTCCCCTAAGTCTGGGTCACTTTTTCGTTGTTCAAACTGCTCGACATACAGTTTAAGTCGTTTATGTGTGAATTAAATCCTCAGTTCTTCCTACGGGTTTTCGGTATTAACACGTCTCGTTTCAATGTCACTCAGTACATAACACTTTCTTATATTTTAACAAAACTTTCTTCCGTTTTACCGCGACAAATAGCTTCAGACGTTGCCTTATGCCAGACTAAATTGTATTCAGTATGTATCTACGTGGCCCCATTAGCGTCGGATTCTAACGCTCGAAATTTAGTTAAATTTCAAGCAGAATTATTAAGGCTGATTGTCACAGCTCTCTCATTTTCATTTGGCTTAGTAGCAGATTAAGTTATTTGATATATCAATGAAATCCAAAATATAAAAAGAAATAACTTGTTTTTTACGTTACCAGGTTGTCTAATTTCTACTGGCTTCACAGTGTGGTATTCGCAGACTCACTTGGCTTTTTAGCATTGGTTGCCAACCAGTCTAGGAGAAAGCAACTATGAATTCAAAATTAGTTCATGTGCTAATTAAAATCAAAAATAAACTTAATGGTGCAGTAAAGTAGCAAACTAACAAAAAGTCCTTAAAATTTTTTTTCTATTCGGGTTTTTGTTAAATGTCAAAATTCGGAGTGTCGTGATTCGATACAACATAAAATACTATTGCAGGGCTGCCCGTCATTCGGCCGTTTAGAATAACCCTAAGATTTTCACTGAAAGAATAAAATCCAGTAGAAATTAACCCCAACGAAGTTGCTCGTATTTAAACTACACGCCACTAAGCGGTTGTCGAATGACCCATCGAACGTATCTCGACCATAATGAGATAATTCCCTACTGTATCCCTAGAAAGGCTTTTATTTTCACGATAACATTGTGTTTTTATTATGATTTATTCATTTTTTTCATTATGTATCCTCTCATAATAAGGGAACTCTATGAAAGAAGGATTTATTCTCCCATTTGCATTTCTGGAGAAGCCATATTTAGGACCCCAGATTTAAGTTATATGTCCCAAATTCGTGTAACAAAAAAAAAAAAAAAAAAAATGTTTGGCCGAAATTCGTCTCTAGCACGTCGAAGGGTACTGTGTGTATGTATATAATATATATAAGGCTCAAACACTAATATTCTATGGTTATAATTTATTACATTGGAATCGATGTTTACGATTCCAATATAATAAATTATAACCATGGAATATTAGTGTTTGAGCCTTTTATATCATTATTGCATTTCTGTTTGAACGTCCTTTCTCGTAATAGGCTTCGATAACTTTAACACGTTGTTTGATTGTTAATCTTCCCATCGTAGAAATTGTCAAAGTTGTTAAATCCGAAAGAAAAAAAAAATCACCATTAGATGATGACGGTTGACGATAACCGAAAGCGCTCAGCAAAAAAAAACACATATATATATATATATATATATATATATTGAACAATAAAAAAATTAAAAAAATAAAATCCTCAGACACACTGGGTTGTAGATTAATATTCTTTCGTTTTTTTTTTGTTTTTTTTTTATTATTATTCCATTTAGATTCCTCGACTAGTTTCGGCCGAAATGGCCATCATCGGGAGGAGAAATATTTCTGCTTGCTGCTAGCACTAAACTACAGAAATGAATGTCTTGATGGAGAAAATGAACTTTTCTCTGTAGTTTTCATTTGTTTTTTTATTTTTTTATCTTTTTAACATGAATCTTTTAACATTCCTTGTATTGGTCAAACAGTCTCTTTTAAGTTGTTATTTGAGATAAGAGCTGGATAGATACATGCTGCTATGAATTCTCTGGTCAGTTTGACAGTTTTATTGGACTTGGTGAGGGGATGTGTCTCTGTTTAGTGTTTGTGTGTGTGTTATTTGGTTCTTAGGGAGTGAGTGAGTATGATATGTGTAAGCGTGTGTATTGCTGTGTGTGTGTGTTATCATTTGGCTCATTAGGGAGTGAGTGCGTATGCTGTGTGTAAGTGTGTATATTCGTGTGGGTGAGTGTATAAGTGTGAGGCCTCCACACCTCCGTAAGCCTGTCTGTCTTGTGTGGGTGAGAAATGTGGATAGTTTTTTTTATTTGTTGAGTTATATCTATATATTGTTAAATTTGTGATTTAGCCCGGCTGGATATTTTGTTTTTAGACGTTGTATCCACTTATTTTCATGCGACTCTAAGATCTTTCTAATGTTATCTGCTCTGAACTTTTCTATTCTCTCAATATATATATATATATATATATATATATATAATTTCCCGACTTAATGTTTAGCAAAAACTAACCCGTCTTTAGGGTGTTATAAAATTCAAACAATTTTATTAACATATATATATCACATATATATATAACATATATATCACATATATTGCTTAAAAGACGTTACATAAAAACACATTAATATTTGACAAGTCATTCTCATAGATGTTATTGTATGACATTATAATTTGAAATTGTTAGTTTATGTGGATAGGATAAATTTTCCATTATAGAAAAGAATTTAGAGAGTGAAAAAAATTAATATAGAAATTAAATATTTCTTTAAAGAATTGCGTTTCGGCAATATCAAAAGAACCGTTGACCATTTCATTACTTGAGGATCTTTTTGTATCTAAGCTGATGACACAACCATTTACTTCTGGCTCGATACAGAGTGTGATCGGTTCGATGAGGCCAAATTGGCAGCTGATCTCTAAAACGACTTTCATCTGTTGTTAACTGGAGCAAAGTACGGCTTGTTAATTTTTCACGCCTCCAAATCGAAACTGCTCTGTATTAATCAACTGAGAGACGCCATTCAAGCTTCGGTCAGCATGGCTGATGCTAACCTCCAGGAATGTGACTCGTTGTGCCTTCTCGGGGTAATGTTCTCGGCTGACATGAAGTAGAAAGATTATATTGAATCCATTGCTAGGTCTGCTGCTAAGAAAGTTGGCTCACCATTTCGTTCTAGACTATTTTCTCTACTGTATCTGTCGATGCTGAAAATATTGCTGCCACGTACGGTCTATTGCTTCCGCCATATATCTAGAGATCCTTGATAAAATCCAAAAAAGAATCAGCAATATTATTGGTCCTGACCTGGCGGCTCGGCTTTAGTCACTTTCCCACATATGTGCTCTATGGTAATTGGGTTTTATGAATTTAAGCGCAGCACGAGACTGGGGACGAGATCTCATCAATTTACAGTTGAAATGGCGAGATGTAACCGTAAGTTCTATGCTAACAGTTTATTTTCTTGCAATTCTTGCATGTGGAATTCAAATCCGGTTGCATGATTTGCAACTGATTTTAATCTTCAAAAATTTAAATGCAATGTTAACCGTTATATACTGTCCTTCTTATTATTTGTTTTTGCTCTTTAGTAAAGTTTCAGTTTTTAATTCTTCCAAACCTAGTAACTCCTTGTGTTTTAGCGGCTTTATTTCCTTACTTTAGGTGAAATCAAGTAAACAAATACCTAAATATATAAGTTCATAAATATAGTTTCTGCGGAAAGTCGAAATAGAGAGATTTTTTTTTTTTTTGGACTTTTTATTTTAATTTGTTTTCGATAAATAATCTATTTAATTAATAATTTAATAATTAATTAATGATTTAATAATTAATTAATTTAATATATAATAATATAATATATAGAATATATAATATAATATATATATATAATATAATATATATATAATATAATATATATATATATATAATATATATATATATATATATATATATATATATATATATATATATATATATATATATATATATATATATATATATATATATATATAATATAATATATATATATATATATATAATATATATATATATAATATATATATTTTGAACAATAAAAAAAATTAAAAAATTAAAATCTTCAGACACACTGGGTTGTAGATTAATATTCTTTCGTTTTTTTATTATTATTCCATTTAGATTCTAAAATCTTTCTAATGTTATCAGCTCTGAACTTTTCTATTCTCTCAATTATAGTGAATTTGGCATGGGTTTTGAAATCGTGTTTTTCCAGGCGGAAATGTTGTTCTACAGGTAATAATTTTTCATGGGGAGTCGACTTAATTCGTTTACGATAATTGTTAATTCTGTAGTGAAAGGGCCATTCAGATTTTCCTACATATTGTTTCTGGCATAGTGTGCATTCTAGGAGGTAAATTATGTTATGACTTCTACAGTTAGAATCGTGGTAGATTTTGAAAGTAGATTTAGTGACTGAGCTAGTGAATGAATTCGTGTTTTCAATATGGTTGCAACATAAACTTCTTTTGTTGTTGCATGGTTGGGAAAATCCTGTTGTTTTTGTTTTTAGTTTATTACGGATTACCTTGTCCCCTGAAATGTGGTTACTACCTATGATTTCTTTTAGGTTCTTAGGTCTACGATATGCAAGAAGGCCAGGTTTCTTAAACAGTTTTTTTTAGGTCTGGTTTGAGATGTAGTATTTCCCAGCGACGTTTGATTATTTGGGATAGTGGAGGCAGAGTGGGGTTGAAAGTGGTTACTAGAGGGATGCGGCTAGATTTATTTTTAATCTTGTACATTAGGGTGTCTTCTCTAGGTGTGGAAATTGCTTTATTTATTTGTTCCCTGATTAGGAGTTGTTTATAGCCACGTGTTGTGAATTGATGCTCCAGATTTTCAATGTGTTTATTTAATTCTTCATTTTTGGAACATATCCTTCTGAGTCTAAGTGCTTGTGAATAGGGAAGGTTCTCTTTGAGGTGTTTAGGGTGGGAAGACTTAAAGTGTAGATAGTTGTGGGTGTCGGTGATTTTAGTGTGTAGTGTCGTTTGTAGTTTCCTGTTTTCATCTATGTAAATGCGGGTGTCTAAAAATGTTACTGATGTTGTGGATTTATCATAGTCAAACTTAATTGAGTCGTGCACTATGTTTAGGGTCATACCCGTGTATACAAAGAATATATCATCGATATATCTTGCATAGAATACGCAGTCGCTACCAATGATTGGATAGATATGGGTCTCCTCAAATTTTCCCATGAATATTGTAGCATATGATGGAGCTGCAATGGTGCCCATGGCACAACCTCTTATTTGAAGGTAGTGTGCTCCATTGAAGTTGAAAGTATTCAATGTAAGGACATGCTCCATGAGTTTTATGATGACTTCTGTCGGGGGGTCTTGTTTTCTTCTTTTAGTAAGTGCTTCCTGAAGGGCGGTTAGCCCTTCGATGTTTTTAATGTTTGAATAGAGTGACCTAACGTCCATAGTCACTAGAGTAGCTTTCTCTGGTACTGTTTGTATGTGATTAATTTTGTTCAGTAGATCTGTTGTGTCTCTGATGTATGATTTTACTTCCTTAGCTAGCGGTTGTATGTAATGGTCTATGTATTTGGAAATTTTTGTCGTGTGGCAGTTGAACGATGAAATAACCGGCCTTCTTGGGTTGTTGCTTTTGTGTATTTTAGGAAGGAGATAGAAACGAGCAGGTGTAATGTTTGTGGGTGTAAGTGCTGTGTATGTTTCCTTGTCGATTAGATTGTTGCGAAGCATTATGTTTAGTGAGCTAGTTAATTCTTTTTGGTGTTCTGGAAGGGGATCTGTAGGTATGCTTTTATAGGTTTCTTTGTCGGCTAGCTGTTTGTTGGCCTCTTTAATGTATTCTTCGATTCCCCAGATCACTGTCGCACCCCCTTTGTCAGCCTGTGTTATGATTAGGTCATCTCTATGTGTCAGTGTATCGAGGGCTATACGTTCCCCTTCAGTAATATTGTCACGTGGCAGCTTACGTGCTGTTGTTTTCTTTATGTCATTTGCTACGGCTAGTTCAAATGTCTGTATAGTCATGTCTGTGTTTTTGGGGGTGTAGGTAGTGTCCTTCTCTTTTAATGTCTCAAGTATGGAAGGTGTGTGATCATTTTCCCCGTAGTGGGCTTTTAACCGTATTCTTCTGAAGAAGGATTTCAGGTCCTTTGCCAAGGTGTCTTTATCAAACCTTGGGGGACTAGGGCAAAAGCTTAGTCCCTTATTTAATACCCTGAATGTATTGAGTGAAAATTTATTGTTAATCAAATTTATAACTCGCCCGTATGGGTCAAGTTTGAATTTGCAAGCACGGCGAAGTTCTTTTGTAAAAGCTCGAAAGCTTGCATCATATCTCCTATTAGGGATGCTATACACCCATCCAGGTGTCCTGGTTGGGGGCTTATTCCGTTTTTTTTAAGGTTGAGTGTGTTTGTTGTTGATTGTCTACTAGGGGCTAATCTAGGTGGTCTGGGATGTCTAATGGGGTTATGCGTTCTGTAGAAGGGCTGCTGTGATTTGGTTTGTGTATGTTTGTACGTCACCCTAAGGATGTCCGCGTAAGTTAGTGGTTTGTTTTGTGTGTACGTTTGTTTTGAGGTTCTAGCTATCGTTGATGGTGGCGGTGTTGTTATTGTTGGTTGTGGTGCTGCTGGTTGTCTGTTGGTGTACTTATTTGGTCTGTTTTGTGTTTGCATTGGTTGTGTGGTGGTCAGTGTAGTTGCGGTGTTTTGTTGTTTTCTTTTGAGGTATGGTCGTTCACTTTTTTCAAAGTTTGGTTTCATTTCTTTTTTGTTCCTCTGTCTGGAGGAAATATTCCATTTTAATTTTCTTTGTTTATATAATATATATATATATATATATATATATATATATTAGCTCCTGAATTAAATTTAATTCCAGTTGAGCACTCTAGGGCTGAGGTATGGGTTTGTAACCAGTGACTATTATAGCTATATAGCGAGACTCTTCGCAAGCCGAATTGAGTCACTGTCGGTCACTGGGCGTGTTTCCAAAAATAAATACGCTAAAAATCCACCTTCATCCCGACAGCTTAGTGGTAGAATATCCGCCTGATACCAATCAGTCGGGTTTCGATCCTAGCTAGAGGCAACCGGATGTCTAGCCGCACTGATGAGCTGTGATACAGCGAAACAGTCTGTCTGTGGATGACATAATATATATATATATATATATATATATAATAATAATTTAGTAATTAATAATCCATTTCACCTATTGAAATACTGAGCAATTACAAAAAGATAAAAAATTCTTAGCTTTCATATCTCTAACCCTCCTATTTAAAACCCGGGGATGGGCTAATACCCTCGGGAAAGCTATTTATGCTCTACATTTACTCCCAGCTATAAGCAAATAGCAGGACAGACCGAGTTCGGTTTTGAATGGCAACTGGTCTATCGCAGAAAGAAATGGCAACCTACTGCGGGGGAAAAACATCTGTCTTGCCAGTCATGATCGATTAAGCGCGTATCACGCATGGCACATGACTGATTGCATTACCAACAACTTGGTCCTCTCACGGACATCTCTCCCTAGCATCAAGGCTACCATCCTTCAACATCGCCTCCCCTGGGCGGGTGACATGACCAAAATGTGTTTCACTCGACTCCCACGTATCATCCTGTTTGAAGAACGAACGGATGTTGACACAGGCCAACACCGACCCTGAGACCAGGGAAACAGTTGCTGCAAATCGCCCTTGCTGATCTCCTTTCGTATGTAGGAGCATACGAGGGGAGACCGAGACTTTTGAGTCCAACCGTCAACATGACGCTCCCAGCCGCGTCCAAATTCCATTCGAATCCATTACATTCACTAATAACCTTGGGAAAGGTATGAATCCTTTTTTTCTCCCCTCAGCTATGGGTAAATAGCAAGACAGACTGGGTTCTATAGCCTTAGATGGCAACTGGCCTACCGCAGAAAAAATGGCAACGTACTGTGGGTAAAAATCTGCCTCATCAGTCATGTATCGAAAGATACATGATCGCCTAAGGGTGTATCACGCATGAAAGAGTCGCTACACTTGAGCAGAGATCACCAGTGAGCAAACACAGGCGATCACATTATCGAATTAAGTAAACCGCGTGGAGTAATGGATAGCAGCTCGGATTAAGGAATCGGAGAGCCGAGTTCGAATTCCAGTCGAATCCATTATATTCGCTTAAGTGCTAATAACCTCGGGAAAGATATGACTACTCTTCTTTTCAGATCGGGTTCTATAGCCTTGGATAGCAACTTGTCTACCGTAGAAAGAAATGGCAGGAAAAATTCTGCCTCGTCAGTCATGTATCGAAAGATACATGATCCCCTAAGTGTGTATCTCGCATGGCACATGGCTGACACCCCGGGTACATAGAAGAGTATCAGCCTCATTCTCTTCGTATTCTTTCAGCAAGGAGCAAGTTCCACCCGAATAGCTTCTTATCAAGAACTGTTGTTTTATAGAACATCACGGGGGTGGGGATGCCTTCCCTGCCACAAAACTTCTTCAAGTCTAGGATTAAAATTTATGTTTCACACATACACGGAGAAACTACGCCTCTTACTGCTCACATAACAACCGCATTCGGTAACACTCTATCTTGAGTGGCCCTTGAGCCTTGTGTAGGATAAGCATAAGTAAAAAAAAAAATCCTCAAGTAAAACACTATTTGACGTTTCTTTTGATATTTCCAAAACGCAAGTTTTTACAGAAATATTTAATTTCTATATTAATTTTTCGTTTTATTTACACTTATACACACACAAATACACACACACATACAAACACACGGACGTACACACACACACACAGGCACACTGTCTATATATGCGTTTATGTGTGTGTGCATACGCGGTTGCGTGTGCACACATTCACACGCACACATATTACTTCAAACGTTATGATGGGGTATATTCGTATTTGAAATAGAAACCCGTTTTTATTATTACTTTAAACAATATGTATTACGTTTATTGGCCTGCGTATACGAGAAATTTTATCAAAGAAAATATTCCCGCCACTATTTAAGATATATATATATCGAGAGAGAGAGAGAGAGAGAGAGTCATAACATTTGTTGAATTGCAAGTGAATGACTGCAAATTAATATAATATTCTACTGGCTAAAAAGTAGAGGATCGATTTTTTTTTTAATTCTTATATAATTATATCGTTGACCGCACCCTCTCGCATCCGTGTAACAGGATCGTCATTCTAGGTCCTTATTCCCTTTTTCCCCTCTGGTGGTGGGACGAAGATGGCTGTGAAGTTCCAGTCTACTCCTGAAGAGTCGTGAGCAGGAGTCACAGAGGAGTGTGAGAGGCGGAAGTGGCTGGGTTATAATTAGATACTAAACCTATTTAAGAAAGCACATTTCTCGTTGGGCCTTTTATGAATCTATATCTGCTAGATTCAGTTTCGTCTCTGAAACGTCAACAATATTAATTTTTCAAAGAATGTTTTATCTGACATGATATTTTATATACGTTTATTTCTATATTTTTAGTGGGTACTCCTGTTTGAGCTGCTATCCATATTTTTTTTTATTCAAATTTTCTGAAACAGTGAAATTAATAACAATCAGCCTAAATTGAAAAGTTTTACTAATATATATATATATATATATATATATATATAATTCATACAAATATAAAATTTGTCATTTAGCTGATTGATGTTATATTCAGCACACCGACTCCAGAGTTTCGTTGACGAACCTACTTGTAATCATTCGATACACTCGTCAGGATGCAGATATAAATTTACAATATTTTAAAAAATATGCCTACTCAACCACATGTATCTTCTAAATATAACGTTTAAACACATGGACACACACACACACACACATAGGGTTTGTATATATATATATATATATATATATATATATATTAGTCAACTCTCCCGTCTAATTCGACGTATGAGGGTCAAGCAGATCAGTTCCCAGGAAACCGACAGCCCGACAACAGCACATGAGATTTGATTATAGTGGTGAAGGTTTCGTGCAGGACCATCCACACTTTTTGAAGGGCCGAATAGAGAGACCTGGTGCACTACGTGCCACCAGTTCCCCAAACGACCCTCTCTATTTTAAATGCTTTTAAAAGAGCATTTTCATATACATAAAAATACGATTATTATTATTATTATTCCATTAACAGCCTGTTTCACGCTGTGCGTTTTTCAGAATGGGTGATTATTTATTCTGGACGCTTCTGGGCTCCAGAAATCTCTCAATACTTCACTTATCAATATCTATCATTCTTATTCTGCGTAGAAAATTTATCACCACAATATTTCTCTGAACCAGGCCGTTCGATGATATAGTTTTCTTCACACCCGCATCATATTAAAGTACCGTGTATACTCATGTTTAAGCCGACTTCCTATATACTCCGACCACCTAATTTTTAAGTATGAATTTTAACCCATCCAGAAAAAT
>OZ010603.1:31256422-31406422 GCA_963932145.1 Acanthosepion lycidas
CCCGTCATCGGTATTAGGCATTATATCTAATTTAGACCCCCACAAGGCTAGTGGTGGAGATGGGATATCAGCCATTGTCCTGAAGAAATGTGCGCCTGAACTGGCCCCTGCCCTCTCCAAATTATATAACTACTACCTCAATGAATCTTGTTTTCCAGACTATTGGAAGTCCTCATCGCTACCCCTTTTCGGCAAAGTCTTCGAAGCTTTAATAAGCACCGAAGTGGTTTAGCACCTTACATCCCATGATCTGCTCTCCGACAAGCAATATGGTTTCCGTTTTGCCCGTTCTACAGCTGATGTACTTATGGCCATCACCTAAATTGTTTTCCAAGTTCTTCATAATAACGGAGAAGCTCATGCCGTGGCTCTAGATATCTCCAAAGCGTTTGATAGGGTTCGGCATGCCGGCCTTCTTCGCAACCTTCAGGGTTATGGAATTTCAGGTCGATTGTTTGACTTAATACAATCATTCCTGTCAAACTGTGTATTGAAGGTCGTTCTCAACGGATTCTCTTCCAGCTCCTATCCAACAAACGCAGGTGTTCCTCAAGGCTCCAATCTGGCCCTAATCTGTTCCTTATCTTCATCAACGATATTTCTGACGTCATAGATTCACAAGTAGGCATCTACGCGGACGACACTACAATTTACTCCTGCCTCAAAAACAAATCTAATGTCGTTGACAAAACTAACCTGGCCGTTCGTCTCGAAAAGGACCTCCAATCGGTTGTGAAATTGGGCAAGAATTGTCTGGCTGACTGTTATGGGAAATTACCCATAATAACAGAATGAACTATTCCATACGTAATAAATACTGCGCCTCAAGAGGGAGCAGAGAGTTCAGCCCGAAGTCGGGTGACCGGCTGACTGACTGATCAGTTGAACTCTGCTTTCGGGCGGGGAGGAACCCGAACGAGGCTACGCCGAAGGGCGGAGTCTCTTTCGGGGAGGTAAACCGACCCTGAACCTGTTTATACGCGTTCAAACGGCATATTTTTGGCCGAGCCCACGAGCTCGGAGATCCCACGTTAAACCGGCCTTGTGCCACATGATACCCTCGTGGGTGGGGTTGACTAAATACTGTTCAGTCTGAAGTCTCGAGTGAGGTCCGTCCGTCAGTCAGTCAGAGCGAGTCAGTCAGTCGAGTCAGAGGCAGTCCGAACAGAGTCGCGTTCAGACAATTACTACTAAACCTGATTGTTCGTACTAACACTTTCTACCTCTTTGTATATATTCCTGTTTGTAATATATCTGTGTTATCCCATATACGTCTTCGAGTTCTTCTTTATTGGTTCTACCTTTGACTAACACCGTAGTACAAGGAACCGGACCATAACACTAACTTAACGCCTCAAAAACAAAACTGTTCTCTATTACTCATCACAGAGATCCATCCCTGCACCCCCATTAGAATGTCTGACGCTCAACTTCTCGCGAGCTTCTCTTTGCGACTGCTCGGTCTCACATTGACTGCTGACCTGAGATGGAACAAATACATTCAGTCAATAGCTTCGTCTACCGCAAGGAAATTTGGCTGTGCCGCGCTAGGAAATTTTTCTCGCCGGAATCGATCCTTAAAATCTACACATCAACCATTCGCCCTTGCATGGA
The DNA here is from genome assembly GCA_963932145.1 of Acanthosepion lycidas. NCBI lineage: Eukaryota > Metazoa > Mollusca > Cephalopoda > Sepiida > Sepiidae > Acanthosepion > Acanthosepion lycidas. The sequence continues at coordinate 31,258,037 of OZ010603.1, forward strand.
GTATTGCTGCCATATATGGTACGGTACCCCTTCTGATTTTCCTCATCTTTGTTTCCATATTTATCACAACGTTTCGGCCGTTGTACGCTCCGGGCTTCTTCAGGTGGTTGGAATGTCAAACTGAACCCTTTATTTCGCTACCGCCACAAGTCAGGGTCGACCTGGGAACAACAGCAATTAAGATCTCAAAATCTACAATCTCCCGATCAGATGTTTTTCTACCAGATATAGTTTATCGTCATACCCAGGACTCGTGGCGATTTTGATGGTCATGTTTAGCGAATAGCCAGGGATTGTGAGTTTCTGTTTCATTGTTGAATAAACATCCAAGTGAATTCTTCCCCGATCCCTGTATTAAGCTTTTGAAGTCTACCCTACGTATTCTTATAATGAACAATTATTTCCTCCTTTCGTGTCCTTAAAAACAACTTATTTCAGTAACCCTCTAACTTGAGTGGCTCTTGGGACTTTTATTGTGTTGACAATAATCATAAAAAAATTGAAATAATTACTCACCTCGCCAAAAGGCATACATATATCTTTTTTCGCTTGGAAAGCGTAATTGACCACAGTCCTCAAATCGTCTTCCATTCTGGCCAACCGGAAGTCACCTTTTGGAAGATACTCTGTCTGGTTTATCGATTCCATAGCAAAGAAGACATCATTAGTAAACGTCTCCAACTTCCCGATAACATCATAGTTCAGACCGCACACATTGCATAAGGTGTGCATTGGCTGGAAATGGTAATTTGGGTGTTGATTATGCGAATTTGAATGGAGTACGTAGCGAATTAATTCTTCAAACGTCACGTCAATTGGACACTTACGCTCGAGTAGCGTGGACCGGGGCCTAAAGGCTTTGATAATGTAGCTGCTCAGTTTAAAAATAGACGGCCTCGCGGTGAACATTTTGTCTAGATAGCCGGAGAAGAGACGTACGTACGGATCCCTGACGAAGAGCATCTTGTGATAATGCTGAAGCATTTCTTTTTTTTTCTTCGGGGCTTCCGGTAAGTAATCCATCGGCAGCATGTGAATACTGTTTGCACTAATGTTGTAAGGATCGACTGCCATCGGCGATTTACCATTAAGTACCGTCATGAGGCGCTTGAAGAATGTGCAACCGACTTTAGGAATGTAGCAGAAAATCAATTTGTGCTTGTGATCCATCAGCATCATGTGTGACAGAGTTTGGGATGATTGCAGTTTCGGCGGGGTGTGATTTTTGCACTGGTCCCGAAGCAGAACCTTGCGAGTTCGTTGTTCAGAGTAGAACTCTAGCCTATCGAGATTTATAAAAGATGTTTTTTTCTCTTTAGTCTTTCTGGACTTTGGGTTGCTTTTTAGGGGACCTTGCCGCGGTGGTGATGGAGGCGGCGGCGGGGGAGGAGGAGGGTGTTTTTGTGGAGGGAAGTCGTAAAATGGACCCCTTTCATTGTATTCTTCCCTTTCGTGATGGATGCTGTCGTTCATGTTGGAAGATTCAGGCACGACTTCATTGTCTGAATTAACATCCTGATATCCCTCGTACTCAACGTCGCCCTGACTCTGCGATCTGTGTTGGTAGTTAGCCATTTTGTGATCTCTTTTCTTGGACAAAATCACCTTAAAATAAATAAGTAAAGCATAAGTATTAGTGTGAAACAACGTGCCCGCTTTCGGACACACAAGCGATGTCAAATGGGGCCCTAAATGTTTTTTTTATCTAAGTCTTTTTATATTAGGTTGGTGCAAAAATAATATCGTTTTCTCACAGTAACATATGCGAGAAAACGACATTATTTTTGCACCAACCTAATATTAGGTTGGTGCAAAAATAATGACGTGATAATCTCGTTTTTTGACGTTAAAAAATACGTCAAAAAACGACATTATTACGTCATTATTTTTGCACCAACCTAATAATTGCGGCGACAATAAAATATTTAAAACAAAATATTCAAAGCAAACACCCGCTACCCACAATTAGGAAAATAATCTCTCTGTCTGTCCGTGTGTCTGAAATACCTTTGACTCGGACCACAGACCTTTTTTTTTTTTCCTATAATCAGGATGAGTCCGGGATTGAAAATTTGCTCTCACTCTGGTGCTGGACCATCCAACATTGGCATTTGTATCCGGATAAGGAGAGAATAGTTAAAAATTCAAATTTTAAAATAAATGAAAAAAATAAAAAATGATTTGAAAAGTTTTTAATTTATCTTGAGTTTAATGTAACACAAAAACTGTGGATTTATATGTTTGTTTTTAAATTCTGTTTAAAATATCCCCAAAACTTTCTGAATCAAGGAAATGAATTTTATTTCTTCAAAATGCCAAGGAATTAGAGTTAAAATGAGAGTTTTCGTGACGTGAGATTTTGAAGTTCCATGGAGTGATTTGAATAGTTCAGTTTTCGGCTAAATCGATCTTTTGGCCTGAATTGGACTTAGAGCCCGAATCTGATTTAAAGTGATGTTTTGAAATTCCATGGAGTGAATTGAGTAATTTAAAGTTATTTCATCAAAATCATCATTGCTGTTTTCTAAGCTGGACCAGAGATCGCTTTAGTTTTGGGCCGGTGGTCCAATTAGCTCTCATCTGGAGCTAGAGTTAGTCCGCACGGAGTGAGGTTTTTAAGCTTGTAAATAAATAAATGAACTTTTTCGGGATAGCGTCCCAATCGACCGGAAATTAATGAATTTTGTGTTTACTTTTCTCGCCATGTCATTATTTCATATTCTGTTCCTTTGGGGAAGTACACCGTGTCCTTCCAATTTTTTTTGCACTGAAAAGAAACGGGAATCAAAACACATTGTGGGATGAAAAACTGCGAGATGACCGCAGATGTAGGTACTTACTAATTGCTCATACTTAATTAGTATTACTAGTTTTCGATGTCTTAGAAAAATGGAAACAAAAAGGAAACTTATACTTAACATCAGGAAGAACCATTTGAAATTTCTAGGCTACATAATGAAGGAAGAGGTCTTGGAAAATCTGATACTCACAGGAGAGATTGACGGCAAGAGGGTCAGAGGAAAACAACGCATAACATACTTATACGATAATGGGTATGTCCCCATTCATATAAATACAGTAGTAAATACTGCATGTTGGTCTGCAGTTGGAGATTCGTCTCCAAATGTGCTGGTCAAACTCTCTGCCTGTTAATCTTATAGGAAAATATCATCCAGAATATATTCGCTACGTATAAACCCACTCCGAGACGCAAACAGTGTGCTTACATTTACGAGGTTGGTGCTAAAATGTTCTAAACCAAACCCGAATGTCCCAGAAATTTTTTAAATCGGTCGGTCGAGTCAATAACTTTTCAGCGGCTCGTAGTAGCACTATCCTGTCAGTAACTCAGTAATTCTAATTCCCTTACAATCGTTTTCTTTCTTATTACCTTGGCAGAGAGGATCCTCAGACGAGATGATCTCTAAGGGCAGAATCTCGTCTTGATAAACAGCTACCCGACTCCGTTTTATACGGAGATTTTGGCTGAGCCTGCGGGCTCGGATACCCCACATTAAATTCGGCCTTCTGTCATATCTGACCGCATGGGGCGGTTGGTAAATATTCTGCAACTGGAGATTCATTGTGAAATTCACTTGACTGAATTTTAGTAGTTGATTTGTTCTTCTACGTGTCGCTGGCGAATCTTATATGTGTTGTTCTTGTCCTAAGTATTTGTTATATTCCGTGCTAATAGGAATATGGAATGGACATACACGATAGATAAATAGTAACAGGTTTAATGTAGAAAGCAGTACAGCAAGCAAGGAAGTAATAGTTATGCGCACGGTCGTCGCAAGTCAGTTGTGTGCGTGCTGCTATCGGAAGGCTGCTAGTTCTCGCAGATCCCGGCTCAACGCTATTTAGCAACTGCCCCACGCAGTCACATGTGGCACAACGCCAAATTTAATGTGGGGTCCCCGAGCCCGTAGGCTCGGCCAAAAAATCCCCGTAGACCCCGCATAAACGGGATCGGGTCTGTCTACCTCCCCGGACGAAACTCTGCCCAAAGGCATAGCCTCGTCCGGGTTCCTCACTGCCCGAAGGCAGAGAGTTCGACCAGCGCGGCTGGGAAAGATCCCAGCGCGAATCTCTCGTCTGCTGTCCTCACGAATACTTATAGGTGTTTACCACCTATAGTGTCGGCACTGATGCGGGGGGGGGGGCGGCCATGTTATTCCATTACATCAGTATCATTGTTCATTACCAACCTTCGTGTGATTATTCTATTCAGTGACCTTCTCTAGGTTACAACACACAGAAAATTGCGGAGAGCCATGATACCCAAGGGGACAGAGCACATAAAGAAGAATTACTGGCTGCTTATGTACCCTCCCTATGAATACAGTCTATAGACAAGTTATCGACTTGGCTTATTGTTCCCCACTGACGTTACATATACTCCACTAACAGGAGGCTTTTCTTTAGTTATTTTTCCAACAGTAATTTGTTTCAGTACATATTAAGGCCCTTCCTCTCTGTGTTGTGCAGGGGTAATAAGAAAGAAAAATATTGTAAGGGGATTAGAATTACTGAGTTACTGACAGGATGGTGCTACTACGAGCTGCTGAAAATTTATCGACTCGACCGATTTAAAAAATTTCTGGGAAGTTCGGGTTTGGCCTAGAACATTTTAGCACCAACCTTATAAATGTAAGCACGCTATTTGCGTCTCGGAGTGGGTTTATACGTAACGAATATAATCTGGATGACCATTACCACTAAGTAATGAGTCCGATCCTCACTGGGTGTCCCGTATAAAAATTAGGATGAAATAACCCAACAAATTTTAACATTATTTACAGTATCTACACGCGGACTATTGTCCTTATCTTTGTTTTTCTTATTGATAACAAGATGAGGACAGCAGTGCTATTTACCCCAGCCTCCCCACTGAGACGTGTTGTGATACATGGTCGGGTATAATGTGGGGGAACCCGAGTGCCTACGCCCGGATCAATGCCAAAAATTGCTCAGCACCCGCAACCGTCGGTATGACCACTGATCCGCCATCTCTAGTGCAATGAGGTGGCTACAGCCGCGGATCACTGTTCCCCGAGACCGGGCATCTATCACAATTTTTTTTCTTAGCCGTATCACTGTCCGTGGTTAGAGACACAACTGTACCGCAATCTGCCCGATGACAGACACGCAACTGAGAGATGATAAACCCTATTTGGCATGTGCCAAGTAATAGTCCGCACGTAAATGATAGCTCCTTCACACAGGAAAGGTTTAACATGCAAAATCAGCCGGCTTAACTAAACTGGGGAGATAATGGTAACCGAGGCTAGTTTGGTCAAATATTACTTTTGATTAGCGAGTTCGTATCTCAGTATTTTCCATTAACGCCCCCAAAACAGAACTGTTCTCTTTTAATCGTCTAAGAGAATCTTTTTTTCCTTTCATTAGTATGGCTGATGCTAGCCTCCAGGAGGACGGCTCGTTACGCCACATCTGATTAACTTTTTCCAATGACATGAAAGACTAAATTGAATCAATTGCTAGGTCTTCTTCTAGGAAATTTGGTCCCCTGTATTGTGCTAGACAATCTTTCTCGCCAGAATCTATCTTAAATTTTTATTTAAATTTTTGTAGATCAAAGTTGACTGGAAAGCAAGAAACTGGAAGAGAGTTTTACAAGGGAGAAGTGAGAGTGAAGAAACTCTTAGAATAGAATTGACGGTTGCATTTAGCCATTTCAACTTTAAATTCATGAGACCTTGTTTCCAATCTAGTACTGCGGTTAAATTCGTAAAGTATCATAGCATAGAGAAAAGTTCATCAGAACAATGACCATGAAAATATTTATAGAAAAGGCAGAGGGAAGCTACATTACGGCGGTGGGAAAGTGACTGAAATCGAGATGCCAGACCAGGACCAATAATAATGCTGATTCTTCTTTGGATTTTATCAAATATGTCTAAATATATAGCAGGGCCACCAGACCATATGTGGCAGAAGCAGTGCCGGATTTTCCTATAAGATTAGCAGGCTGAAAATTTAGGGCCTCAAAATTTTTGACAGTCCTAGGCTTTTTTTCATACGCTGTCATAACATTCTACACACTAAACAATCCTTCAGTAATGTTAAACACACGTCATTTATTGACTGATTTACTCATGGTATAATTTAAAACTTACATTTTTTCTTTACTCGTGAGAATGAGGGATTTAGAGGGGCCTTACAAGTGGAATAGCCTAGAACCTTTATTTATCTAAATCCGGCCTCAGGCGGCAATATTCAAAGGAGGCACGAATGGTTTAATTGTAAATATGTAAGATAGATTCCGGAGTGAAAAAAATGTCTAGTACGATATAGTGAACTAACTTACCTAGCACCAGTTTTTTTTTTTTTTTTTTATAGTAATGATTTTAATCCAAACTGGCTGCTCCATAGAAAAATCGACATTAGATAGCCAAATGTTTAAAAAAAAAAAAAAAATGTCTAGTACGATATAGTGAACTAACTTACCTAGCACCAGTTTTTTTTTTTTTTTTTTTTTTTTTTTAGTAATGATTTTAATCCAAACTGGCTGCTCCATAGAAAAATCGACATTAGATAGCCAAATGTTTAAAAAAAAAATGGCGGTCTCTGATTGGCTGGTGTTTAAGGAACAGAAACGGTATTAACAAAAATATTTTGGTTTACAGAACTTTGATAATTTTCAGCAAAATATAGATTGGCAAAAGAGGGATCTGGTTCTTGTAAATACCAAACTTTCACAAAACCATGAATATGGAGTCCAATAAAGTACGAACACATCGTGAGTCCGGTTATGTTGTCGCTGGACATAAATAACTGCTCACAGATTTTTAAAAGATGAAACAATTCCTGTTGTTTTTTTTTTCTGTTACAACTTGATGGACAAAAGGAAGTACATTATGTGGATTCAGGGCGCTCACGTCGCTATCGAATGTGACACTCGGACGAGATTTAAAACGGGTTCAACGGAAATACTGTGCAAAAATTGCTCAAGCCATCTCGTCACTTCCGCATTTGGGGTCGCTTCAGACATTGAGTAATATCTCCAGCTCCATCCCGAAGGAGAGGTATTGCCTGGGAGGATGACCATCGCTGGGGCTTGAATTTAATATTATTTTAAAACTACCTACCCAGCCGAAGCCAGATAATTACTTAACATGAAGTCGTCAACCGTGACGCATGCCAAGTAAAACATTTTTGTAGCAGTTATCACTTTAGTTTCTTTTTTCTTGTTTTATTTTTATCAATTAATTTTTCTTTTATTTGGTTTATGCCATAAGATGAGAGATAATAAACTGTTTAACTAATTTATTAACCACCCCCATTCCCGAAAAAAAAAATTAATATAAATAAAAAAAGCCAATTGTAATCAGCCGGTATAATAATGTTTCTTCAGTTACATTATGACTTTCATTCAGATGTGCGCATAGTACACAATCGGCGATAAATGTTGCGGGGGTTAAATAAATATTTGTACATATACAAATTTTTAATTTATTGTATTACCAACTAACGAATAAAAATACTTTTATAAACACATAATTAACTGTAGACGGATGCATAATAACTAAATATGCATGGAAAACAGAAAAAAATTGATTTAATAGAAATAAATCCCATTTAGACATTTTGGTTGAAAAAAATATTCGTACTATACAAAAAGAATAGATAATCTTCATTTAATACTTTGTAGAATAGCTATTATTCACTTCTACAGCAACTAACCTCTTCTTGTAGTTCTCAATTAATGATTTGCAAATTTTAGTTGGTATTTTGTTCCATTCTTCTTTGCATATGGTCTTCAGATCCGGTCCTCGCTTGGTGCCCCATACTTTTGGCCTTGTGCCACATCTAAGCTGCGCTTGGAAAATCACTATGGTCTTCAGATCCGGGGTGTTTGCTGGAGCTCTCGATTGGATTTCAATTTTCAAATAACGCCAGAGATTCTCGATCTGGGGACTGACTTGGCAATTTCAGGATATTTACATTATTTTCAGCAAGCCATTTCTTCGCAGATTTTGCAGTGTGCTTTGGATCATTATCTTGTTGGAAGATCCAATCAGGAGGAAGTTCAAGATTTTCAACCGAAATCATTAAATTTATTTTCAAAATAGTTCGATATGCTACGGTATTCATTCTACCAGTATCTTTTGCAGAAAAAAAAACAAAAAAAAATCCCCAAACCAAGATGTTGCTACCACCAAATTCCACTGTTGGAACTGTATTCTTTTGTTTGAAGGCATCGCCATCTTTCCTCCATACATGATTTCTAGAATTACGTCCAAACAAATCACTTTTGGTTTCGTCTCTCGATAATTCTCTTTTCCAATACAATTTTTACTTACCCTTATGTTCACTAATGAATTTCAACCTAGCATCTCTGTGTCCTTTCAGTAGCAGTAGATTTTTCAAAGCGGAGTGTGTCTTTAGATTGTTCCCATGAATTTCGTTGCTTATTGTCCCTTTAGTGACACAGATTCCTGATGAAAACAAATCATCCTGTAACTCTTGACGAGTAACCATTGAATTTTGTTTGACGCATTAATTTCCTCGAACATCTTGAAGAAATCCTTGCGTGGACAACGTGTTCTTCTTTGGTCTTCAACAGTTTTGAGATTTTTATACCTTGCAATGAACGAACTAATAGTATTAAATAGAATATTCAGGTTGTCAGCGATTTTTTTGTAATTTTAACTTTTTTTCAGAGCTTAACAATCAGTTCTTTTTGCGAATTTGTCAAATTTCTATTAAATCATTTTTTCTGTTTTCTATGCATATAGAGTTATTATGAATCTTCGTACAGTTAATTGCATGAAACGTAGGTTTATTCATTAGTTGGAAATACAATAAATTAAAAATTTGTAAGTATACGAATATTTGTCCCCCCCACTGTATACTTTTGTGCATAAGACCAATAAGCAAAATTATTAAAACTAGCCAGATCCCCGTCTTACGAACATTTCGCTTAATAATAATTTTAAGATAATTCAGCAGACATTGTTGCTTTATTTATGGTAACTGGATTTTTAGCGATTGCCTGCTTGGTTAGCATCGTTTGATGATGCCCATCTAAAAAATGACACTTTTATCACGGTCGCCATCGTTCTCGGCTTTTGGCTAAGATCAAAGTCTATTATCTGTTCTTAGCAGCTTAATCTGATTCTCTCTCTCTCTCTCCACTTCTAACTTCCCCACTTTCTTTCATTTTCTCACTGGAACGAAGTAGTGTCATTTCCCCACTTTTTACGTGATTAAAACTGAATACTTTATTATTTATGAGGTATTGGCAGGACATAACGGTCGTGCGAGCTAACGAAGGAAGGAACAAGCACAATTATAATAGGGCAGGTAATTCCAACAACAAAAAAGAAGAAAAAGAAAAGCGATATCTAAGGTTTCAAATGATTATTTTTAGTGAAAAATTTTTCGGGAAATTTTTATTTCAGTTTTTAATTTCAAGCTAATAAATTAAAGTTAATATTTCCAATAAGTATTAGGTTGGTGCAGAAATAATGTCGTTTTCTCACATAGTAACATATGTGAGAAAACGACATTATTTTTGCACCAACCTAATAAAATACTTTGCTGTATTTTAAAAATTAATTGGAAATTCCATGCAGTCACCCATTTAGGTACTGACCAGGGTCAACATTGCTTAACTTTAGTGATCATATGGGAACCAGTGTTTGAACATGATGTAGCTGTAAGCCTAAACCAAAGATGGAACGAAACTTACTAATTATTAAATGTTGTGGAAGTCCCCAAATTCTTGGCCTATAGTGTATATAGCAGTCCTAATATGTCAAGGACACTTACATTAATTCCTGGCCAACCTTTTTTCCAGATTTTCAATGCAGGACATTGACTGAATACCAAAACTTGCTGAAATAAATTGTTGGTAAAAAATGGCAATTATCTTGTGGATAAATTATTAGGTTGGTGCAAAAATAATGACGTAATAATGTCGTTTTTTGACATATTTTTTAACGTCAAAAAACGACATTATTACGTCATTATTTTTTGCACCAACCTAATATTAATTTTCACTGTTAAGTGATAATCTAATTAATAAAAGGCAAAATCTGTCTGCCCGTCGATGTGCCAGAAAGCTCTGTAACCCTGGTTGCACTTGCTCTACACAGACATATTATAAACTTTTGGAATCCGGATGATCGTAGGATTGAACATTCAGTATTGTGATTTGTGTTCGGATAAGGAGGGAATAGTTAAAAATTCAACCTTGTGATATCTAAGGTTTTAACAATTCTTTGCTTTATTTCAAAACTAATTTGAAATGATTGGAAGGAGTTTTCAATTTGAAATTGCTGAATTCTTAGAGAGAGACTGGAATTCGAACTCGGTCTGTTCTGCTATTTACCTATAGCTTAGGGGAGAAGAAGAGGATACATACCTTTCCCAAGAGTATTAGCACGTAAGTGAATGTAATGGATACGACTGGAATTCGAACTCGGCTTTCCGATTCCTCAATCCAATCCGCTATCCACCGTGCCTTTTAAAATTCGGGCTAATATTTCAAATAAGCAAAATAATTTGTCCACGCAATGAATAGAGAGATACAGACTCAAAATATTGAGTGTTTGTTATATCGCCTAAGATCTAAAATTAAAAGTATGATTTGTTCAGAGGCAGATATGCTGGCAACCTAGTTTAGGGAAATAATGTGGCCAGAGTAATTGACAGAAAAGGAAAGCGATAATGCCACTACGACGCGGGGGCGGAGTTGCTAGGAGTGAAAAGAATGATAAGTTTTTAGTGAGAAGTGAAGAGAATAAAAGAAGAGGGGTCAGGAAGAAAAAAAACATGGTGGCAAGATGTGCGAGAAAAGAAACGATTAAAATCGACGTGGTGGTTGCATCTAGCTAGTTCAACGGTAAAACGGTGGGACCTAGTTGCCAATCTAGTAGAGCGTTGAAATTCAAGCAGTCGAGACACTAAGAAGAACAATTCATCAGAAAGTATTTATAGAAAAGACAGAGGGTAGCCACGACAAGTCGCTGGGAAAGTGACTGAAGTCGAGATGCCAGGTCAGGATAGATTACATTACAGACACATTTTGGATTTTGTCAAGAGTCTCAAGATATATAGTAGGAGCACCAGACCAGAGACGGCAGTAATATTCAATGCCCGGGTGAAGGGTAGATATATAAATGTGCAAGATGGATTTGGTGAGAATTGTCAGGCACGAACCAACTTTCCTGGAAGTAGATGTAGCAATTGATTCGATATAGTCACTCCTCTAAATGTCAGTGGAAAACATGAGTCCAAGAAGGCGTAGGGTGTTGCACTCCTGGAGTTTAGCATCACTAATGTTGATGGCAGACAGAAAAGTTTCTCTATTGTGAGCCGTTTAGTTTTGGATGCGTTAAAAGTGACAAGCCATTGTTTGACCCAGTTAATTACTTATTGCAGCTCATTACTGAAAGCATTTGCCAGGTTTAATAAGGTCTGTTGTAATTAGATGCTCCACTTCAGTTGAAAATCGAGGGAGAATGAGTGGATATTAACCCTTCAATAGTTCTCTGGAGCATTGTCGGGGAATTCGTACTGTGTCTTTTCAGGACATACCATTTAAAATAGAATAGTTTTTTTTTTAATCATTAGGTTGGTGCAAAAATAATGCCGTTTTCTCACATAAAGTTGAACGTCAAAAAACGACATTATCTTTGCACCAACGTAATAGTTTACTCCAAGCAAGGCAATAATGTCGCTGGGAGACATGGGGTTTACAGAGAGAGCGAAAGAAAATGAGAAAATTTAGTGAGGCCGAATTAGAAAAGGACAATAAAAGAACAGCCTAATGGTGGCAGGCAGAAAAGGTTCTCTGTGGTGATTAAATGAGAGCCGTTTTGTTTTGGATGCGTTGAAAGTGACAAGCCATTCCTTGACCCAATTAAACACCCATTGGAGGTCATTATTGCAAGCCGTTGATAGTTGTACTTTTTCAGATCTGTTCGAAAAATAATTAGCATTCTGTCCTGAATGTGATTTTATATCTTAAATAATCTGTCGTGGGGTTCAAAATTTTATTTATTAAGATTAATTTATTTTTAAATAAAAGACATTTTAAAAGAATATATTCACATAATATATAGAGATATATTAAAACAACTGCAAGTAGTAAAAAAAATACTCCTTACCGTAAATTACTGAACCGAAAAATATAAAAAAACATTATTCAGTTCATCATGTTTTGATTCCAAAGGCGATTATCTCCCTTTTGTTACGTTGAACTCATGAGGGTTACGTGACGGCCGCTGAGTGAATATTAACTCATAGAGTGACGAAAGCCGTTAGTCTTCAGTTTCTCCTCGAGTCTAGTCGTGTTTTTTCCTTTTTTTTTTTTAGCGCAGGCAAAGCTAAACATACGAGCTATAGGACAGCATACAAACCCATAGCACTGTTTTTCCGTTAGGAAATATGTATTTGTCAGAGACAGAAAATATATACTGCTCGCTCGAATTATAGAAACTTCCGCTCGGAATACACATGACTCACTGTTTTTCTGTTGGACGAAACGTCCTCGCCAGAGACAAAGAAAATAAATCCAGAAGCTGGAATTCCTGTTTAAAATTATACAAAATAAGAACCTACGTCGTTTTAATTTTATTTTGACACAGCTTGTTGTTGCATATATGTTCTATAGTTTCTCTGTGTGGAACAAGTGTAAATTTTTGTATATAATTTTCTCTATGACTTAGCGCTGTAAAAATCTCTTTGAGAACAAACACGTTTGTCATTCCTTTTATTTCAGTTATTCTGTTGCATCTGTGTGTTAATGTATCATTATATCATTTATATAATAATGCCCATAATAGGGGAAATGTAAATAGGAAGTATTCATTTCTCGCCTAGCAACTCCAGTAACCATTTTAGTTTGAGTAATATTTTTTCATCATTCCTACTTTTCTCTTCCTTTGTTTTAATATAATTCTATATATTATGTGAATATATACTTTTAAAATGTCCGTTTTGAAAGGCATCATTTTATATTTTGTCATTAACGAAAAAAATGTACGGTAAATAGTCTTACCTTGTCTATCCATGAGTTAGGTGTGACGGTCAGACGGAAGCCTTCAAAATGTATTTTTGGAAAACAAAAAAGATGAAAAAAAGAAACAAAAATAACAAAATAGTCTGAGAAAAAGTAAATAAATAAATATGAAAAAAGTTTTAGGAAAAATGCTTGATATAAATAAAATAAGCACTAAATACAAACTTAAATATCTGATTCCGAACTACAATGAACAGTAAGAAAAGAGAAATTGTGATGAATTCAGTCAAGCGTGATAAACAGCAGCACAGCAGCAGGGGTAATGTCAGCAACAGGCAGAGCCATTTTAAGACAACAACGTCTAAACTCAGAATTGTCCCACAGTAGATTAAAGCGTTGTTTCGCCAATTTGTTGACTGCCGGGTTGTTGCTAGATCTTAGTGGAAACGGGCTGAGTAATAACTGGGCAATAGTAAAATAAATGTCGAAAACTTTAAAAAAATTGGAAATACCATTTAAAACCACAATCCCTGAAGACTGGAAAATTTACCAAGAAACATCGATGTCGGGATAAAATTGATATTTAAAAGTTAAGTAATATTTTCATATATATATATATATATATATATATTATAAAAAGATGAAAATATTTTACCCTTCTGTAACAACCCGAGTTTCCACCGAGAGGTTTCATCAGGTAGCTAGGCAATGCTGACGGGTGAAACCCGGGATGTACAGCAGGGTAAAGTATTTTCATCTTTTTACAGTATTAACCTGCAAGTTCATATATTAGGTTGGTGCAAAAATAATTTCGTTTTCTCATATAGTAACATATGTTAGAAAACGAAATTATTTTTGCACCAACCTAATATATATATATATATATATATATATATATATATATATATATATATACATTATTCGGGCTATTGTTCTCATCTTTGTCGCCGTATTTATCACAACGTTTCGGCCGTTGTACGCTCCGGCCTTCTTCAGGTGGTTGGAATTTCGAGCTGAATCAGAAATTCAGTTAAAAATATTAAAACTTCATAAATTATTCTCATTAAACTTTGAAATAAATGAAAACAATTCTTGCAAAAATTCTTTATTCATCGAAAATTTTTTCGTATAACAATAGTGATCATAATATATCATATTCACAAAAGCAATTGAATGCTTTTCAGATTAAATAATGTTTTAAATTTATTGCATTTTTTATATTACAATTCAAAGATTTTCGGTAACTTTGGGTCCTGTTGTACAAAATGAAATCGATGATTTAAATTTTCTAAAGACCTCTAGTTAAAACAATAAACTTAGTCAAAAACATTGTCGAAAATATATAAAATTAAATAAGTTGTGGGTAACAAATGTAAAAGCAAAACCAATTTTACCGAGACTTTCTATAAAAAATAATTAAATTCATTTGGGAATAAGTCCGAAACGTTTCATTAAAATCTGACAATTATTTGATTTTGGCTCGAATTGTCCAAATCAATGTGTTTTTTACCGAAAGAAAACCCGACCCCCCCCCCAAAAAAAAACAACACGCACACTAAAATCCCGGATACTAATTCATGGTTATCTGCTGATATAAGAAAAAAATTAACCAAAAGTTTGATGTTTCTAAAAATTTAATAATACAAAAATCCTTTGGTCTTTCCTCATAATAACAAAGACTTTGAGGCTAAAAAATTTTCGACGCTCATTTTTAGCGAATCTTTGGAGGTACCGTTATATATATATATATATATATATATATATATATATATATATGGACATTCAACATCATCACTTGATAAGACACTACAAGTGTTGAAACAAAAAGGTTTTTTTTTTAGTGATTTTATAACATATTTATGTTATAATTTTCGAATAAATAATTATATATATATATATATATATATATATATATATACACCACGTCGAAGTGCCCAGAAAACGATTTTCTAGGCGTAGCTCAGATGTGGCACAAGGCTGAAAGTGAGGTTCAAACTCACTTCATTGCTCAGTCGTAATTGATCTGGCGAGGCAAGCTTGTTAACCATTACACCACGTCCGAGCGTTCAAATCCCGCAGAAACAGTTGTTGTTGTTGTCTTTGTTTAGATTTTGTTTATTTCAAACTTCTAACAAACACCGAACCCCCAAGCACGTAGCTACATTTGGATCTGAAAATGTTGATCCTCTGTTTATATATATTAGGTTGGTGCAAAAATAATGTCGTTTTATGACGTTCAACCCTCAAAAGAAAAACGACATTATTTTTGCACCAACCTAATATTTATAACCATGCGTTTTCGACTCTATCCAGCTTTATTACTAAATCCTCACCCTCTTCTTAAATGTTTCCGGGTCAACTCGGACCCTAACGGCGTTCTCACACAGAAAATGTCTGCTACGGTCATTATAAATTAGGTCGCTTATATACAAAGTTAGATATGTCAAAAATAATAACACAGACACTTAGGTACTCTTAGGATTAATAACAGAGAAGTCAGCCCCAGGAAACTAGTTTATTGTATTTTGTATATTGACCTATTATAATAAAATATTTTAAAATGACATTAGTACAATCATTTACAATAACAATACATTCCAACAGGAAAATCATTTCCAGTGCATCTGTACAACCCATTTCTTTGCTAAAATTGACGACACACACACACACACACATATATATATATATATATATCTTTGGAGGTACCTGTAGGTACCTGCATGAGATCGCTAAAAACAGAGCATAGCAGGATGAAAAAGACGCCAAACTTGACGAAAACAAAATTTTAGCCTCTAAATGCTTATGTTATCATTGAGAGGAAAGACCAAAGTTTATTTTAATTATTTTAAAAAATTTTTCCTTCTTTTTAGAACATTCTAAATTTTGATTAAAAAAACCTTGTTTCTTTTTGTATCACCGGAACTAGTAAGTAAAATAACATAAGATTTTAGTACGTTTTTTTTTTCTGTATGACACACATTAATTTGGAAAATCTTGCAAAATAAAAATAATTGTCGGATTTTAATGAAACTTTCCGAAAATATTCATAAATGATGGAACTTATTATAAATATTTTTTTTTTTTTTTTTTTTTATTATTATTAAAGTCGTGACAGAAAACTATAATTTCAATTTTGGGAAGGTTAGTTATATTAGTTAAAAGCAGAAGGAAACCAATTCATGTTTTTTTTTTTTTTTATTTTTTTATTTTTTTTTTTTATTCAGTTGGACCACCTCTACCTGAAAATCGTCTCTGAAGTGTAACATACAAACATACAAAACTCAATAAAGCAAAAATATTATATTTAATTTCAAATGCTTTTAATTGCTTTTATTCATTTCAATGAACATGGACAATATTGTCTGAAAGCAAAAAGATATTTTGATGAAAAATGAATTTTTAAAGCAATTATTTATTTCTGAAATATTTTACCATTTTTACATTAAATGTTAATTCTTATAAAATTAGGGAAAATTTTGTAAAATTTAACGAATGTTATTATTAAGTAGATTTACAGATTATAATTTCCACAGCTTTTTATAAACTAACGAACAACAGTATATAAAAAAAATATAATTTGTGTCAATAACACTAAATCAAATCTATGGAAGACCGGAAGTATCATGCGTGCAATAAAAAAAACCGTCACGTGGATTGAGTTTCTGTCTAGTATTTAAATTAAATACTGAATTTTTAATACAATTATTTGTTATTTCTTTAATTATAATAGATTTTTACATTTAAGTTGTTAAAATATTATAAAAATAGTTAAAAGCCGCATTCAGTTTTGTAAATGTCCTTTTGAGATATAGATTTAGTAATAGTTAGCAAGCATGCATTGCCAGATCAGTTACGATTGAATAGTGATTGCGAACCTCACTGGGCGCTCCATACTTTCAGTCTTGTGCCATATCTGAGCTACGCTTAGAAAATCGTTTTCTGGACGCAGTGGCGTGCTCTAAAGTTTAGCAAGCTTGTTTCGCTAGATCAAATACGACCGAGTTCGATCCTCACCAGGTGCCCCATACTTTCGGCGTTGTGTCAACTCTAAGCTGCACTTAGAAAATCTAGCAGAGGTCTTTCCCTCCATTCAGTACCCCTCTTCTGGGTTTATAGCCCGGCGCCTGAAGTATCCATAAAAGGTGACGTGCCGAGGAGGTTTGGGCAATTTTTCCACAGCATTACCGTTAAACCCACTAAACTTTGACCTTGGGTCAAATTCGGTAGCGACTTGGGCGCACTGAAAAATATCCAACAGTTTCTACAGGATTCAAATCTAAACTACTAAAAAGCATAAGGTATTTCTTAATCCAAGTTTTCTAATACAGACCCTTTTTTTAAGGGAATTTATTGCGATCCTTCCAGCACCAATCCCATTTCTTAAAAAAAACAAAAAAAAACAACTTTCATTTCTCTGGATAATTCATATAAATCAATCATTGCCAAATTTTGCTACCGATGAGCAGACGCATCAAAATCTCCAACTTTATAAAACTGATTACAAGATTTTTCTCTAGAGGAAACGCTAACCCCTGAGATAATTATTTCTTTTAAGAAAGGTCTTAACTTACAAAAGCTGTTTCTTCCAAATGATTCTGTAAGCTATGAAACAAATGGTAATCTGAAGGAGCAAGATCGGGAGAATAAGATGGTTGAGGAATTTTCTCCCAACCAAGTTCTTCGATCTTTTGTGACGCGATTCTTGCTGTGTGGGGTCGCGCATTGTCCTGATGAAACATCACCTCTTTTCGATTCACTAGAGCAGGTATTTTTTCCTCAAAGCTTGGTTCCAACGCTCTAATTGCTGACAGTATATTTGAGCATTAATTGTTGCATTAGGTGCCCATAATTCAAAGTGGATTATTCCTTGGCGATCCCACCAGACTGAAAAAAGAACCCTTTGCCCATAAAGTTCCCTTCTCGGCTGTGGCTGGGGTCCTAACCTCTTTACAAAGCCACTGTCTACGACGCTTAACATTTCGATAAAAGATCCATTTTTCGTCACCAGTCACAAATCTATCCAGAAAAAGTGAAACAAGTAGGCGAGAATGGAGAGAAAAGCAGATGTCAACTCGAGATTTGAGGTTGTTTTCAGACAATTCATGAGGCACCCATTTTCCAAGTTTAGGAACTTTTCCAAGTTGTTGAAGATGACGATGAACAGTTGTATGGTTTGAACTGAGAACCACTGCCAATTCCTCAACTGATAACGCAGAATTTTCTACAAGGGTTGCCTTAAGAAGCTTTTTCATTAAACTCAACTGGACGTCCGGTTCGATCTTCATCTTCAAGGTTGAAATCTCCACCTCTGAATTTTGCAAACCCTCTTATGCAAGTTCTTTCATTCACACATTCCTCTCCATAAACTGAGTGAATGTTTCTAGCCGCTTCGGCTGCTGAGTTTTCTTTCTTGAACTCATAAAGCATTATGTGCCTCAAATGATTCTTGGTTACTTCCATGTTAGCAGGGTTTTAATCAAACAAAATTTAATTTTATTGTTCTCTGAAATAAAATTTGATCAGTTTAAATGCATCTAAACATAAAAATAATGTTCAGCTCCATCAGACATTATAAAATGCTCTTTAAATTTCGTTCATTTTAACAAAAAGTTAAAATTCGGACAGAACTTATGGGATGACCTGATATTTATTGCAAACACTGTATAGTTTTTTTCATTTACAAAATAGGTGACTCGAAAGGATAAGGAGTTATTCAAATGCATTTAACAAAAATAAATACGTAATTTGTTTCATTTAGCAAATAATTCTGCTTGATAAAATCCAAACAAGAATCTGCAATGATATTGGTCCTGACCTTGCATCTCACCTTCAGTCACTTTCCCACTACTGTAGTGTAGCTTCAATGTGCCTTTTCTTTAAATCCTTTCATAGTAATTGTTCTGGGGATTTTTTCGCTATGGTACCTAGACTTTATGAATTTATGTACTAAATTGGCGGCGACGTCTCATTATGCTACAATTAAAAATGGCTAGATGTAACCGTAGGTTTTATGCTAGCACTTTCTTCGCTGGCACTTCTCGCTTGTGGAACTCTCTTCCTGTTTTTAGCGTCCCAGTCAATTTTGAACTTCAAAAAATTAAATTCAGTATCAATCGTTATCTTCTGTTTTCTTAATTCTTGTTTTTTTTTTATTGTTCTCTCTCCTTTTCTTTTTTTCCCCACATACTCTCCTTTGTGCCATAGTGACTTTATTGCCTTGCTTGTGGTGAAATGATTTGAAAAAAAGTAGTGCTTTCGGTTAAGAATCCAAATAAATAAAAATCAATCAGTCGCCGCTGATTTTTACTGATTCAAAATTCACATTGTTAATATAAATCATACGAAAAAAATGTGTCATTCTAAAAATAAGTTTTTCTCCAAAATGAGTTTAAATATAAAATAAAAAATAAATTTCTCGATTATGCACCTTTTGGGGCCAACGTTCCAAGCTGACATGAAGTGGAATGACTATATATAACTTATCGTTAGGTCATCTGCAAAGAAAGTTGGTTCCTTGTGTTGGACAAGCAGGTTTTCTCTCCATCTATCTATACGTCTACCATTCGTCCATGCATAGAATTATTGCTGTCAAATATGGTCCGGTGCTCCTGTTATCTATCTAGAGCCCCTTGATGAAATCCAAAGAAGAATCAGCAATATTCTTGGTCCTGATCTGGCGTCTCGGCTTCAGTTACTTTTTCATCGGCATAAAATTGCCTTCCTGTGTCTTTTCTATAAATACTTTCATGGTAATTGTTCAGATGAGCTCTTTGCTATTAAGATTGTTGTTTTATATCCTCACCCCACCCCCACAGACAAGAAATGTACATATGGGGACTAGTTAGGTTTCTCATAGAGACATTGTGGTATTATGGTGGATGTAGTAAGAATGGTAAGTAAGAATGCGTTGTTTTGGTGTTAGGAATATTGTTGTATGTTTGGGTCAATGATTGTAGCTAGCTAAGTTTAAATTTAAGACAGAAGATTAGTGCCCTTTTCTCCATTCCTCATTTTGGCCTTGTGCCAAATTTTATAATATTTAAAAATAAATATCACTCTTCGCTGTGGTACCTAGACTCTGAATTTAAGCGCTGTACTAAATTGGCGACGAGATCTCGCCAATTTACGGTCGAACTGACTAGATATAACTGTAAAGGCTATGTTAAGAGTTTCTTTTCTCGGACTTCTCGCTTGTGGAACTCTCTTACGGTTCCATGCTTTCCAACCAACTTTAATCTGCAAAAATCTAAATGCAATATCAATCGCTATCTACTGTCCTCCTGGTTACTCTTTTCTCTTCCCGCTCATTATTGTTTCAAACGTCATCTGTTTTTAATATTTGAAATATATTTTCTCATCTTCGTTCATTTTAACTATTCTAAATTCTATTGTTCTCTTGTTCAGATGAACTCATCACTATGGTACCTCGAGTTTTATTAGTTTAAGCTCAGTACTAGACTGGCGTCGAGATCTCATCAATTTACAGTTAAGTTGGCTAGATGTAACCGTAAATTCTATGCTAACAGTTCCTTCTCTCACACTTCTCCCTTCCGGTTCCATGATTTACCGCCAATTCTAATCTGCAAATATTTAAATGCAATATCAATCGCTATCTACTGTCCTCCCGATTACACTTCTTGCTCCATAGCAATATTTCTGTTTCCAATTCTTCTACACTCAGTAACGTCTTCCGTGTCTCTGGCTTCACTGCTTTGCCTAGGATGAACTTGATTTTTAAAAATGGGAGTTCTTATGTGACTCCCCAAATTTTGCGAATTTCTGCGTTAATCGACGAAAGGATGAGCTCATCGCAGTGGTACTTATACTTTTTGATCTTAAGGGCGTCAAGATCTTATCAATTTACAGTTGAGCCGGCTAGATATAGCTGTATGTTCTATGCTTCTTGCTTGTGGAACTCCCTTCCGGGTCCATACTTACCAGTCAACATTAATATGTATAAATTTAAATGCAATGTCAATCGCTATCTACTGTCCACAAGATTACTCTTTTCTCTTCCCGCTCATTATTAATGTTTCTACTCCAAATTTTTCCACTCCCTATAACCCATTGTGTCTTAGTGGCTTTAATGACTTACATTAAATATTATATATTGAAACATAATCTTCGACGGAAGCGCAGATGTAGAATATAAAAAAAATAAAAATTAAAGAGATCAAAGTGATCAAAAATATGATATTCAAGCAGAGACAAAACCTTTATTTAAAACTAATTATTTTCAACGTTTCGTACGAAAGATATTTTAATTACCGTCCACAAACGTTGAAGAATTGTTTCCAAAGTCATCTGTTTTTAATATTTGAAATATAATTTCCCATCTTCGTTCATTTTAACTATTCTAAATTCTATTGCTCTCTTGTTCAGATGAGCTCTTTGCTATCGTACCTAGAGTTTTTTTGAGTTTAAGTGCAGTACTAGACTAGCATCGAGATCTTTTATAATTAACAATTAAGTTGGCTACATGGAACCGTAAATTCTATGCTAAATCTTTCTACTCTCGCACTTCGCCCTAGCCAGTTCTAATCTGCAAAAATTTAAATACAATATCAATCGCTATCTACTGTCCTCCTGATTACTCTTTTCTCTTCTCATTATTGTTTTCAACGTCATCTGTTTTTAATATTTGAAATATAATATTTCCCATCTGCGTTCATTTTAACTATTCTAATTTCTATTGCTCTCTTGTTCAGATGAACTGATCGCAATGGTACCTAGAGTTTTTTTTAGTTTACTAAAGTACTAGACTGGCGTCGAGATCTCATCAATTTACAGTTAAGTTGGCTAGATGCAACCGTAAATTCTTTGTTAACAGTTTCTTCTCTCACACTTCTCCCTTCCGGTTCCATGATTTCCCGCTAATTCTAATCTGCAAATATTTAAATGTAATATCAATCGCTATCTACTGTCCACCTGATTACACTTCTCGCTTCTTAGTAATGTTTCTGTTTCAAACTCTTCCACACCCTCTTCAGTCTTTGTGGCTTTAATGCCTTGCTTGGTGTAAAATTGATTAAAAACAAAAAAAAAAAAATGTGACTTTTTATGTGACTTCCCGAATTTTGCGAGTTCTTGGTTTAATCGACGAAAGGGCATCTATATCTCCTACGATAATAAGTTCTGACCTTTGACATTTCTGCTTGTAAGAAGGTCGAGGCGGGGTAGTGGTATACTGCAATGCGCAAAAGTAGGTTATTGATAGGGCTGTGGTGGGTGTGAAGGGGACAAAGCAGTGGAGATGTCGGTGGGGTTATGACGAAGAGTGGGCGATTGGGAATAAAAACAACAAAAGATTAAAATTATTAATGCAAATATTAATTTTGCTATTATCTCTTGCAGTATAGAACTTCAAGTCTGATTTGATGAGTACGAACAAGATAAAATAATATACTTTATATATATATATATATATATATATATATATATATATATATATATAAATTTACGAAAAACTTTGTAATCCTTTGGGTAGTCCTAAGGAGGATGAAATTCTGAGAGTTCAATATAAATTCAGAGCTAATAATTTAAAGAAAAACAGACCACTTTAAGGCTCTATTGTAATAGTTTATTTCACCAGAGACCTTTTAAAGGACGCTGGATCCTGGGTCCTCAGACATCACTCTCAAAAGGTGAAACAAAAAAGAGTGATGTCTGATGATCCAGCGTCCTTTAAAAGGTCTCTGGTGAAATAAACTATTACAATAGAGCTTTAAAGTGGTCTGTTTTTCTTTAATATATATATATATATATATATATATATATATATATATATATATATATATATATATATATATATATCCAGGGTTTGAATGAGTAGCTCTGAAGAGAGTCTGATAGGGAAGCGGCGGTGAGAAAGTGACTGAAGCCGAGATGCCATGTCAGGACCAATAATATTGCTTATTCTTCTTTGGATTTTATCAAGTATGTCTAAATATATAGCAGGAGCACCAGACCATACGTGGCAGCAACAGTGCCGGATTTTCCTATAAGATTAGCAGGCTGAAGCCTAGGGCCTCAAAATTTAGGAGGCCTCCAGACATGATTTGGTTTGTTTTGTTTTACGGCATATCAATCTCAGTGGGTTATTTAATGCCGACCCGATTTTTATTGCTGGTAATATTTTTTATCTATCTATCTATCTATCTATCTATCTATCTATCTCAGTATATATTGATATGGTTTGTTTTGTTTTACGGCATATCAACCTCAATGGGTTATTTAATGCCGACAACATTTTTATTGCTAGTAATGTTTTTTTTTCAAAAATCTATTTCTCGGAATATATTTCCTTGAAGAAATCTTTAGCTAGTAATATTTTTTTCAAAGAATGTATAGCTGTATTGCTTGCTGGTACTTCTTTTTTAAGTATTGCTGATAATAATTTTTCCTTCAAAAAGTATTAGTGGTAATATTTTCTTTTATTACAAAGAATTTCTGGTATTAAAACCTATTTTTACTGAAGATTGGGTGTCAAATATTTGCTCATAGTGTCAAATATTTGCTCATAGCTGGGACCCTCACAGGTGCTACCACCCCGGGTCAGGATGGACCTGGGAACGCCACGCTCCTCAAAACCTCCTGATCAGAGGCCTTGCTATTGGACGTAGTTAATCGTCTTACCCAGGATGCGGATGTAGTTTATCGTCATGCCCAGGACGGTAATAATAATAATGGGAGAGAGAGAGAGAGAGAGAGAGAGAGAGAGAGAGAGAGAGACTGGGACTGGGACGTTGTCGTTCAAGTGGATCACTGATTCCATTTCCTTGTGTTTTAGTGGCTTTTTTGCCTTGCATGGAGTGAAACCGATTAAATAAAATAATAAAAAAAAAAATTGTCTGGAGGCAAAATCTGAAGAGGTGGAAAATGAGGGTGGTGGTGTTAAATTTGCATGGTGTCAGCAATATGCAACTGAAAGAAGGGGAAAAGGGGCGACGAACGCGTAGAATAGGGTTGAAAACAGAAAAAAAAAAAAAAATCCAGCATAGATGTGACTGTTGTTTCCGCCATTACTGAAACACTTGGGTCTGCTCTCGCAGAGCCGACCCAAAAAGGCCGCAAATAATGACTGATTGCCCAAATATCAACAACCATTAAAAACAGTCACGCAGATTAAAGAGACAACTGGTTTAGTTTTAAAACTTAGTGTCATTTAGTTCTCTCCTGAAGTTGTCAATAATATGAAAATACAAGACAATAATAAATAATCCAATCTCGGATAAAAGAACAAATTAAGTAAGTTAAGAGAAAGAAAAGAAAAATGTCAGATACTAGATTCTGGCTGTTCAGCGGGGCGGAGCATAGAATACGACAACTGCATCCTATACAGATGAGTAATCTCCAGTCAAAATGAAGATCAGCGAAGTTAGTGCTTACAGACTTACAGTAATATAAATAACCAATATGGACACTACACTTGGAAAATCACGGGGCACCTCGGGGCACCTCGGGGCGGTGTAATGGTTATCAAGCTTGTCTCGCTAGAACAATTACGCCTGAGTAATGAGATCGATCCTCACTGGGTGCCGCATACTTTCGTCCTTGGGCCACATCTAAGCTACGCTTGGAAAATCACGGGACACCTCGAGGCGGTGTAATGGTTAGCAAGATTGTCTCGCTAGAACAATTACGACGGAGTAGTGAGTTTGGTCCTCACTGGGTGCCTCATACTTTCGGCCTTGTGCCGCATCTGAGCTAAACTTGGAAAATCACGGGACACCTCGAGGCGGTGTAATGGTTAGCAAGATTGTCTCGGTACAACAATTACACTTGGAAAATCACTATAAATGACCAATATTTATCAATGTCCGAATTCATCCAAGGAATGACGATAAACTACATCCAGCAGCAAGGAGACTGGAAGTTTTGAGGAGCATGGAACCACCTCTTAACAGGTGTTGCTTACAGATCCCTTATGACGCGGAGTGGTAGCACTTGTTAGGGACCCAGTTATGGGCAAATAGTTAACTTCCCACCCAAATAAAAATCAACAGTACATTTTTAAAATAAAATGAGCAACAATAGGTTTTTTTTAATAGCAAAATGGCAATCAATGCAACACTAAAAATAATATAAAAATAAATTTTTATAGTAAAATTACCAACAATACATTTTGTGATCTATAAACTATATAAAAAATAATCAAGCATAACTTTACACTGAAATTTTAAATTTATGTAAAATATATCTGTAGTTGAAAGCGTAAAATTGTGTTCAAAATATATAGATTTCGGCATTAAATAACCCATAGAGGTTTTGATATGCCGCTAAACAAAATCAACCAACCAACAATCTCTATCTATGGTATATATTTAGTTGAAGCCATAAAATTTTGTTCAAAATATTTAGATTTCGGTATTAAATAACCCATAGAGGTGTTGATATGCCGCTAAACAAAATCAACCAACCAACAATACATATTTATAGTAAAATGACCAACAATAGATTTTATCTGTAGTTGAAGGCAAACACTTTCGTTCAAAATATATTTAGTTCAAGGCATAAAATTGTGTTCAAAATATTTAGATTTCGACACAAATATAAGCGACATATAATTACTTTTTATCCAATAAAAAAATATCTGTCTCTATTTCTGAGATGAGGTATTGTAACTATTTATACTATTTACATTGCTCGAACCGTTGTCCTCATCTTTGTTGCCATATTCACGACGATGAGGACAAAAGTTCGAGCAATGTAAATAGTGTAAATAATATAAAAAAAGAAACTCAATAAGACATTAAACAACTAAATATTGATGAAAATATCG
The DNA here is from genome assembly GCA_963932145.1 of Acanthosepion lycidas. Lineage (NCBI taxonomy): Eukaryota > Metazoa > Mollusca > Cephalopoda > Sepiida > Sepiidae > Acanthosepion > Acanthosepion lycidas. Next base: position 31,283,815 of record OZ010603.1, read on the forward strand.
TAAAATCAATCAACCGAATGAAACCCAACCCAACCCAACCTGGACACTAATAAAAATTGAAAGAAAATGAAAAAAGCCAGATGGTATTTGGAGAGTATACGAGGCGAAAATAGTTGCGTACCCATGGTTATAGGAACACTTGGAACAGTCTCAAAGATTCATAAAAATCCAACTGGAAATAAAATGAAACATATTTTTTTGCATATTTAAATTTTGTTATTTGCAAATACGGTTTTTAATAATCACCTTTTCATTCGATTTGTTTTGTTTTTTTTAAATAAAACAGATGATTTTTTTTTACTTTGTTTTTATACAGTAAGATTCACCCTTTACAAGGCCACGGGACCTCTCCAGTTAGAAAGTTACGTTAGGAGACAATTTGTACGGATAAGTTTGAATGATAACGGTTAACCCTAGTCTTGGACAGGTTAAGATTGTAGTGATCAGGGAAATATCCTCTTGGGAGTAGGTTCCACAGAGCAATGGTCCGAAGAAAGAAGTGGAACTTACTTCTCATCAATGGAATACGGAGGAAATGTGGGTGGTTTGCTACTATGGAAGTGGCATGGCGTGTCTTTGCCTTGAAAGTTTGTCTTGGCGGGACCAGGGAATGTAGTTCGTTCGAACACTTTCTGTGGAAATAGTCATAGAGCAGCTAGAGGTTTCTTACGAAAAGACAGGATGTATAGTAAAAGGCCGAAAAGAATATGAACCGAAAGGACTATTTCTGTGAGAAAGAATGGGAACAAGAGACGGAGGTATTAAGTAGTTTTGCTGGCACATGTTCTCCAGAGAAATACACCAGTTTTTACTGATTGAAAAACCTATTGCAAAACAATATTGATAGCTGCCAACTTGACATTACGAAATTATATATATATATATATATATATATATATATATATATATATATATTAAAATAATGAGAAAGAATAGTAAGATTTATAATCTGGTGTTCTTAGCAATTATGGATTTTAAGTTTAATTTTTATAATTAAATTTATAAATTTAGTTTCAGCTTTAACACAGAAATTTGCTGTCTCGGAATGGAATCATAATTTTAAAAAGAAAAAAATTACAATATATATATATATATATATATATATATATATATATATATATTAAAATAATAAGAAAGAATAGTAAGATTTATAATCTGGTGTTCTTAGCAATTATGGATTTTAAGTTTAATTTTTATAATTAAATTTATAAATTTAGTTTCAGCTTTAAAACAGAAATTTGCTGTCTCGGAATGGAATCATAATTTTAAAAAGAAAAAAATTACAATATATATATATATATATATATATATATATATATATGATTTATTTATTTTAGGATATTACACTGAAAACATGTAAAATTTCTAAACAATTGCAGTCGTGTTTCAACGCATATCAATGCGTCTCATCAGGCAATTGGACGATTTATTAAGTCTCATTGAACATGTATGTACATACATACATACATATATATATATATATATATATATATATATATATATATATATATATATATATATATATATATATATATATAATACAAGTAATGTCTATCTATCTATGTATAAAGGCAAAAAGAAAACTCATCTTAGCCGACTTGGAACTTTATCAAAGCAAATGCAAGGATTTTATTTTGTAACAAATATATGTTATTTTTTTTCAAATTTTTTAAATTTAAGAAAGCTTACAAATATTCATCAGGTTAGCCAAAAAGTCAGGCAAGTTAGTAAGTGATGTTGAATTTTTTTAAAATACAAATTAGTATTTAAATTATTTTAATTTGGCAAGTTAGTAAGTGATGTTGAATTTTTTTAAAATACAAATTAGTATTTAAATTATTTTAATTTGGCAAGTTAGTAAGTGATGTTGAATTTTTTTAAAATACAAATTAGTATTTAAATTATTTTAATTTGGGTTTAATTTATGTTTTATATTTTAAATATCACGAGGCTATGAATTTAACGCTGTTCTAAAATATTTTAACATTTTTATTGTTATGTTGATTTGGGAAAGTGGTAACTCTTTCAGGAATGCGGATATTTGAAAAAGTCCTGGGCGCAGATTTGTATTTTGATAAGATTCAATAGCGGCCCTCACGAGAATGTTCCTATCTATCTATCTATCTATCTATCTATCTATCTATCTATCTATCTATCTATCTATCTATCTAATTCTGTTTAGATCTATCTATCTAATTCTGTTTATCTCTCTCTCTCTCTCTCTCTCTCTCTCTCTCTCTATCTATCTATCTAATTCTGTTTAGATCTATCTATCTAATTCTGTTTATATATATATATATATATATATATATATATATCTATCTATCTAATTCTGTTTAGATCTATCTATCTAATTCTGTTTATATATATATATATATATATATATATATATATATATATATATATATATATCTAATTCTGTTTAGATCTATCTATCTAATTCTGTTTATATCTATCTATCTATCTATCTAATTCTGTTTAGATCTATCTATCTATCTATCTATCTATCTATCTATCTATCTATCTATCTATCTATCTATCTATCCACCATAACCACGCATATGATACTGCTGGCCTCTCGTGGGCTTTGCTGTGATTTAAAATCAGTAAAACTTGTAAAAGATCTACCTCGAGTGCTAGACAGACAGACAGACAGATAGACAGACTGATAGATAATAGATAGATAAACAAATAGATAGAAAAAAAATTACATTTACAGGTTGATGAATATCGATTAACTCTCACTTACCCGCTATCCAAATGAAATACACAGCAGAGAAAACAGAAAGAATCACGCTGAATTTTTTCCAGAGTTGAAGTCTTCTGTAATTGATCTTCATCATTTTAGATGCTTTCACAAAATGGATGTCAACCCCAGATAATTGTTCAGGATGAATAAAAAAAAAAAAGAAGTCAATGTGACGAGAGAGATGACAGTCGGGAAGATGCCGTCGTAATCGGCGGTGAAAAATAGACGTGAGCTGAGGGCAAAGGATGGCTGATAAGTTCTATAAGTATCAAAAATACAACTCGACTTTTTTTGTTTTTGTTTTAAAAATTTTCTCTTTTTGTGTTCTTTTTTTTGCGATTGTGTCTTTTAGGCCATTTTATAACTGCATAGATTGTAAAACTATTTTGGTATTATTCCTTTCTTATTTTCTTTTTTACACGCATCCGCAAAGCACCAGTGTTAAACGTTTTGGTCGCCTGTTTCATTTGTGTAGTTTGGGTTTGTCAGAACATAATTTAAAAGACCACTGACCTGCTAGCTTGCTAGCCTGCATAGATACTCACTCGTCAACAACCACTATATATATATATATGTATATAATAATAATAATAATAATAATAATAATAATAATAATAATAATAATAATGATGATGATGATGATGATGATGATGATGATAATAATAATAATGATAATAATAATGATGATGATGATGATGATAATAATGATTAATAATGATAATGATGATGATGATGATGATGATGATGATGATGATAATAATAATAATAATAATAATGATGATGATAATGATAATAATAATGATGATGATAATAATAATGATGATGATAATAATGATTAATAATAATAATGATAATGATGATGATAATGATTAATAATAATAATGATAATAATGATGATGATGATAATAATGATTAATAATAATAATGATAATAATGATGATGATGATGATGATGATAATAATAATAATAATGATGATGATGATAATAATGATAATAATAATGATGATGATGATAATAATAATGATAATAATAATAATAATAATAATAATAATAATAATAATCAATTAATTAATTAATTAATTAATTAATTATACTCGTCTGGAAAAACCTTAGGTGTTTTCGCTTGTAAATGAACCAACCAATACCCAAGGAAAAATAAGGGATGAAAAAAGAAAGAACTAAGACCATGCAATTGAGGCGAAAACAATCGCCCAGAATTCAAGCTCAGAGTCCAAAGAAAAAAAACCCCAAAAAAACCTACAACACGAGTAAAGCAACAGTAACTTAATAAAGAGCTCAATACACTAAATATAGCAAATCTAATTATGAATCTAAAGATCCCGGCAAACCTACGTATGTTTCACCTACGCGGATCGTCAGGGTACACTGGCCAAAGAAGTAAAATTACAACTTAATGTAAATAGATAAAGACAACCATAACCACATGATTAAAAAAATAATAATAATAATATAACAGTAACACAACAACGGGACGCTTTAATACATATTTATTCAATTTAAAAAAAAAATGAAACTGCAAAATGAGAAGAAAACCGAACCTATTCTAGTAACCAGCGTTTCTTATGTCTACACTTACTCAAGATTTCAGATTTCAGATTTAGCAAATTGTTGGGTTCTTTATACAAAGCTATGGCTAACTTTTCCTCTGTACATAGAGGACAAAATTTAAATACGACATAAAAGAATTTTACCCATCGATTACGGAAAAAACCCTTAATGAAGCCTTGCTATTAACCATTTATATCAATTTCTAACAATAAAATAGATCTTATTAAATATTCCCGTAAATCATTGTTGTTCCACAATAACGAGTTATGGATCAAACAATGCGATAAAGGCAATTTTGACAATCCCATGGGGACATATGACGGTGCTGAAGTATGCGAGTTGATCGGATGCCTTAATAATTTAAATAATCATATAGACCCTAACAACCATGGCCTGTACAGGGACGATGGATTGATTACAGTAGAAAAAAAGCAACTCTAGGAAATGTGATATAATCCGAAAAAACTCCACTAGTTGTTTAAAAATTCGGATTTAACCTTGATATAGAACTAAACCTAAAAGTTATCCATTACTTGGATATTATATTGGCTTTACGTAATGGTACTATTTCACCGTATAGAAAGGATAACCAGTACCCGGAGTACATCAATGTAGGTTTTAATCCCCCGGCGCATATCTTGAAGCAGATACATAAAAGGTATTAATCATAGACTGCCCACGAGTTCATCAAATAATAATATTTTAAGAAATATAAAATAATCTAAGAACAACCTCTAAAGAATAATGGATATAAGAACAAATTAGAATATATTAATATAAACGATGACCCTAGAACACAAAACAAACACAAAGCCAGAAGTAGAAAAATATTATGGTTTACCGCCCTCATACAGTTCAACGGGGAAAACTAACATAGGCAAAGTATTCTTTAGACTACTCAAACAGAATTTCACACAAACTAATATGTTGTATAAAATCTTTAATAAAAAAAACTATATCAAATTAAGATATAGTTGTATGCCCAATGTGACTAGTTTAATTAATAGATACAATAAGAGAAAAATTAAGGACAAACCACGTACGCCCCCACCCCCTCAATGTAATAAGAATTGTAGGAATAAGAAAGCCTGTCCCCTCCAGGGAAAGTACCAGCAAGAGTGCGTGGTATACCAACTAAAAATATATAAGGATAAACTCGGTAATACTGATAAAAATCCCAAGGTATATATAGGATCTACTCAAAATAATTTTAAAGCCCAATATTATATTCACCTTAGTAGTTTTAATAACGAAAAATAAAAGCATAGCACCACGTTATCTACTTATGTATGGAAAATTAAGCAAGGAGATAATGACCCCATAATCACGATCCAATTCTTCAGACCTACAAATTGATTTCTTTTTGAATTTGTAGGTCTGATGAATTGGATCGTGATTACGATTCCAATGTAATAAATTATAACCATGGAACATTAGTATTTGAGCCTTTTATATTATATTCTTGTTCTATCCTGAGCATTGAGCTCTACCTGGATTCTATCCTCTTGGAATATATATATATATATATATATATATATATATATATATATATATATATATATATATATAGTTTATGCAAACTTAGGTAATCCGTATGGGTAGACCCGAGGAGGATGATATCCGGAGAGCTCAATGTAAAATTCAGAGCAGATATGTTTGAATAAAAACAGACAACGTTATGGTTCCATGTAATAAATTATTTCACCATAACCCCTTTAACAGGGCTCTGGATCATCAGACTTTACTTCCAAAAATTGAAATGAAAAATGAAAAGAAATTCACACATTTTTGACGGACCTCATCAAGTATACGTAAAATTAACGAAGTGAGGAAGTGAACTTACAATAGGGTTCAACGTATTTTTGAGGATTGGGGCATACTCTTTAGTGTTCATAGGTACGGTATATAGCACTATCTATCTATCTATCTATCTATTTTAAGTCTGTTCATATCTATCTGTTGTATCATAGAAAGGGTCACTGAATGAGGAATAACCAAAACGGAGGTTGGAAATGAAATGGTAATCTTTATAACATCAACAAAATACAATACTCGCCAGCGGCGTGAAGTAGGTAAACCACTAGTAGTGGACTATTTAGACAGTATATTACCCTCGACTTACAATAGTGTCCAACGGTATATAACACAATGGAATACCATATATCTGCGACAGCTTTGTTGTAACTTTGACTCGGCTGTCTCAACTTATTCAATGCAAAGTAGTCCTTTGAGATCTGTGACATTTTATACGGGGTCTATGGGGAATTTTCGGCCGAGCCTACCGGTACATTAGACTCGGTTTTGTGCTACATCCTACGTCGTTGCTGGTAAATATCGACTAGCTCGGATCTGTTACTCAGCTCTTAGCTGATGTCGAACTCTCTGCCTTCGGGCAGAGAGGAACCCGTACGAGGTTATGCTGAAGGATAGAGTTTCGTTCGGGGAGGTAGACAGACCCGAACCTGTTTATTCGGGTTCTTCGAGGAATTTTTGGCCGAGCCTACGGGCTCGGAATGCCCCACTTTAAATTCGGCCTTGTGCCACATCCTACCTTGTGGGGAGGCTGGTAAATATTTCTAGCTGGGATCTGTTGAGTACGACTCAGACTTACTCGAGAACTACCAAACTTTCAATAGTAGCACTCACTACTGGATTGACTTGCAACAACCTTGTGCATAACTGTTACCTTTATTCTTACCTTTATAGTACTAGTTTTTTACAATAAACCTTTTACTTATTTTATCCACCTTGTTTTTCAAGTTTATATTCCTGTTAGCACGGAATATGTCTGTTTGTGGCGAAGTAGAGACCCTTGTTTGTCATTGGTTCCTCAGAGGCAATTAACTGTCGATTGCTGACATTAAAAACTGCTCTTAATTTACAGTTGTCTCTTTTACTTTTTACCGTTACCTTTTACTTTTTACCGTTACCTTTTTAATTTTTACCGTTCATGGTGCTCTGTAAAAAGCGGCAAATTTATTATCACTGTTTAATCTTTCAGGAATAATTGGGCTTGAATATCATTGAATATATATCTTGAATATTCATGACCTTGACTAATCATTCGACACTCGCGTAATTACTTAACTCTGATTGGTTCTTTTATGATTGATTAGGTTTTGCTTGATCTTGTGACTTGTCATTTAAAGGTTACTTGCAGACAACTTTCGTCTTTACTTCTGCCCTTCTTGCATGGTCAAACAACTCACTGATTTTGAGTGTCAAGTTATTGTACTTTTCAAAGAACATCCGACTTGGTGATTAAGGAAATATGCAGAAATTCAGTCGTCACAAGTTTTCCATGGTTGTCACACGTCTTTCTGAATTGACCGCATTTTTACTGGGCACCCTGTAGTTTACGCATGTGTCGAGCTTTTGACTCTTTGAAATTCTTGACCGTATGACTTATCCAAGTCTTTTTGGATGCTGTATTTGTCTAGGTCTTCTCTTATTTTGCTTAGTAAGGATCATTATTCTGGTCTGTTCATATTTCAAAGATTGTGGAGAATCCTTTCCCTCACGAGGACGCGTCCTCTTTCGACTACCCTTTGTATTCTCCTGTCTTTATTGATAATCTCGGCAACAGTATAGGAATATCAGGTACCAATTCAGAAACAGAGAAAAGTAATAAGAGATAAGAAACGTCTTATCAAACAAAGAACGGGATACTGAACTAATAAGAGATATCTATTATTCGCTATGGTATTGAATAATGAACAATATTCTCGCAGATGAAGAAGAGACATGAAGCGACAGAAAAGTGGGCCTTGTGACGAAGGCAGCGAATACTATGGGCAGGACATGTGAACAATGGGGAAGTTTTAAGGAGCATAGGAACAACAAGGAAACTTATACTTATAATCAGAAAGAGAAATCTGGAATAGTTCGAATGCATAATAAGGAAAGATGTCCTAGAATTTTCACACGCACAGGGAAAAATGGAAACAACACGAACAGGGGTAAACTGCGAGTAATCTACCTAGAGAGTTTCAGTAAATTGATAGCATAACAAGTACAAAGAGGAATGGTAAAGGGTAAAAGAGCTAATGGTAAAGAGTGCAAAAAGAAACGGTGAAGCGTACTAAAAGGAATGGCAAAAAGTAAAAGAGGTAACGGTAAAGTGCAAAAAGTAACGGTAAAGCGTACTAAAAGGAATGGCAAAAAGTAAAAGAGATAACAGTAAAGAGTGGAAAAAGGAACGGTAAAGAGTACTAAAAGCAATAGCAAGAAGTAAAAGAGGTAACGGAGTGCAAAAAGAACAGAAAAAAGTGCAAAAACGAACGGTAAAGAGTACAAAAACGAACAGTAAGAAGAGTAAAAAAATGGTAAAGAGTAAAAGAAATAACTCCAAAAAGGAACGGTTAAGAGGTAACGGTAAAGAGTGCAGAAACGAACGGTAAAGAATATAATAAGCAACGGTAAAAAGTAAAAGAGGTAACGTAAAGAGTACACAGAGCAACGGTAAAGAGTAAAAGAGGGAACGGTAAAGAGTGCATAAAGAGTAAAAAAAGAAACGATAAAAAGTAAAAGATGGACGGTAAAGAGTACGAAAAGGAACGGTAAAGAGTAAAAGTGGTAACGGCAAAGAGTGCAAAAAGAACAGAAAAGAGTGCAAAAACAAACGGTAAAGAGTGCAAAACAAACGGTAAAGAGTACAAAAACGAACGGTAAAAAGTAAAAAGGTAACGGTAAAAAGTAAAAAAGACAACTGTAAAGTAAAAAATAAGGAACGGTAAAGATTAAAAGAGATAAAGGTAAAGAGTTCAAATAGGAACGGTAATGAGTAAAAAAATGAACGGTAAAAAGTAAAACGGTAACGGTAAAAAGTAAAAGAAGCAACGGTAAAGTGTACAAAAACGAACGGTAAAGAGTAAAAGAGGTAACGATAAAGAGTGCAAAAAGGAACGGTAAAGAGTAAAAGAGGGAACGGTAAAGAGTATAACAGACAGGGATATCGTGAAGAGCCATTGTACTCAGGAGAAGATATTTTTATTCTGGGGCTCTCATGGGTGGAATGACTCATGACTCTCGTGTATAGCCATACGCGGATGACACGGTGTTGATGATAGGTTAAGGATAAAAACTGAAAACCGTTAGACTAAAAAGCAAAGATAATAATAAAAAAAAGACAAATTATTTACTGTAATTGGCGATGACTCTAATCAGATTCCTTTGTCTGCATCTCTCATTTAGCATGGTCTCTTGGGAAAGATTGTGGAGTGGTTTCCCGTTGCCTTATCCACAGGTTCAATTTCTTTATTACCTGTGAATTGCCATGTCTTCATGGGAAAGATAGCGGAGACAATGATATAGATATATTGGTAAATGCCGGCAATAGCATGAACTGAAAATCTGAATAACAAAGAAAGCTTTAAGGAAAATAGGAACAAATCAATCAGAACGAGATAGTTTTATAATTCTTCTGTTGACTGCTGAGAATAACACGGGACTGAACATATGAACAATGAGGAAGTTTTTAGGAAAATAGGAACTACAAGGAATCTATTTAATCAGAAAGAGACAGGGATTTAGGTCTGTTGTTGGAAGATGGCGGAGTTGTTTTCCGTTGCCTTCTCCACAGATTCCTTTTCTTTATTATCTGGGAATTGCTGACTCATTGGGAAAGATACTGGAGTGGTTTCCCGTTGCTTTCTACACGCTTCTCATTCCGCTGTTCTTCTCCTGTCTGGATGGATTTTAGAAACCGATTTAGGTATTAAGGAACAAAAAATAATATTAGAAACGAAACAAAAGGTTTTAGGCTGTAATGTCTGCCCTCATATATGACAATAAATGTTTGGCAATCACCTTGTAGATGAAGAAAAAGATGTGGATTCTATCATTTACAGAGCACCTAACAAAAGAACAAGTTGCAAGAGCAATAGGAATTTCTTTTTTTTTTTTTGGCGATGCATAATGAGAAAAGAAGGCGTAGAGTATTTAACACCCACAGGGCGGGGTTTGTATGTTTCGGTGCAGCCTTTTAGACATTTGCGTTTTGGGACGGACTTTCGGGTGCCAGACTTTCGGACGCTAGGAAAAATATTGATTGATTCATTGTCATTCAATGGTAGAACATTAAAATGTTTTAAAAATGTAACTTAGTATTTAATATAACTGTAAATTTGAAAAATAAAATCCCTAAATCTGTTAATCACTAAAAACTCTATCTTTATTGAGCTCATTTAGTAAATACTCGATAGTATCCAGGTTTTCAAACAATTTCCCGAATCTGTGTATATTCCTGAGATGAGGTATTAGAACTATTTACATTATTTACATTGTTTGGACTGATGTCCTCATCTTTATTGTCATATACACAACATTTCGGCCGTTGTACGCTCCGGTCTTCTTCCGGATCTGTCTATATCCCTGAGATGAGGTATTAGAACTATTTACATTATTTACATTGTTTGAACTGATGTCCTCATCTTTATTGTCAGATACACAACGTTTCGGCCGTTGTACGCTCCGGTCTTCTCCAGGATCTGTCTATATTCTTGAGATGAGATATTGGAACTAGTTCTTTAGTTGGCATGACCGTTACACCTTGCCAATAAATAATGGACAGTTCCATTTTGATCGCGTGGAAACACAAAAGACGCTATTTGGTTTCACTGATAAGAATAAAGAAAGACTGAAGTGTTTAGCACCTCCTACTAATACCTTTAAATTACGAATTATTCCGTTTTGATCGCGTGGGAAGACGAAATTGAGGCGTCCTGGGTATGACGGTAAACTACATCCGCGTCCTGGGTATGACGGTAAACTACATCCGCGTCCTGGGTATGGCGATATACTGCATCCAACAGCAAGGTCTCAGATAATGTTTTCAGAAAAATAATGTTGCCAGCTCTAAGTTTTTGAAACAATAATGTTGCCAGCTATACGTTTTTGAAACAATAATGTTGCCAGCTATACGTTTTTTATTCTATACAAAATAGGCATTTAAAATTCATATAAACTGGATTTGGCATTAAATAACCCACAGTGGTTGATATGCCATAAAACCCAAACAAACAAACAAACAAACGAAATTGAGAAAATGAACGAAAGAAGGCAAGAAAGAAGTGTTTAATACCTGTTTCAGTGAAATGGAAAAAGTTGTCAATTTTAAATCTTTATCATTTGTATCCCTTTACTTCTTAAAATAACGACAGCATTCATATTTATGAGTGCTATTGCAATATTTTCTTAAAGTTGTTAAGCTCAAATATTTAACGAGGTGATACGGGAATTTCTACGCATATTTTGTAGTAAAAATCGCCATAGCTAATTCGATTATTAACCCTAGAACACTAACCATGAGTATATAGTACCAAGCGAAAATTTTCCTATTTTTAATTACAATTTTCAGTACCTGATTTTCTTACCTAAATAACATGTTTTTCAGTTCCTATTAATGTTAACTCAAAGTACAAAGTTTGAAGTGTCTGCATGTAAAATATTTCAAATAAAGATTTATATTTAATATTTTTTTGATATTTTCAAAATCGGGTATGATATTCTCATGGTTAGTAGTGGTGTAACGTTAATTGAAGAATTAAGATTCATCAGGAATTTTCAATCGATGAATTTTTAGGGGTTAAAACAGGTAGAAATAGATATGATATGAATGACGTTAATAAAGAAAGAATGTGTAAATGAAAGCAAGTCATAAAAAAAAAAACTTCAGTGAGTGCAGTTGTAGAGGTCACTAGGGCCTCCAGTAATTTTATTAACGCAAAGTATCACAAAATATGAAACAATAAGAAGAAAAATTTAACAAGAGAAATAGCATAAGTAAATGGAATTTATATATACATGACAACAATTGTACAGTCAGTAATTCAGTGAACTTACAGATTTAGTTGAAGTATGTATTTGTGATTTGGAAATGTTCTTTTAACAGGTAAGATTCGTTCCCGTGAAGAATTTTTCTGTGAAAGTGATATAGAATCGGTGATTAATAAATCTGTTTAAATTAAACAATTTGTAACATTTTTTATAGTTGAAAGTTCGATGTTTAAATATAGCAGGAGTTATTTACCTTTAACTGCTTAAGGCTTTCAAAGAAAAGTGTTTTTCTGCTGATGAAAATCTCACTGTTAGAAGTTAATAAGTTTCTGTATCCTTGATGTTGAAGGAGTGAATGTTCCTAGATGTTCCTAGATGTTCCTAGATGTTCGTACGTACATATGTGCGCGCGTGTGTGTGCGTGCATTGTGTGTCATGACGTTTCATAGTGTTTTCCTCTAAGGGACAAACGCGATCTCTCCACAGAGCTACATTGCTGTAGGACTGAGAAGAAAAGAGAAAAGAGAAAGAATCATGTTGACGCTAAGTATTTATAAGTAATGTGAATCACGTTATAGGCTAGAATCAGGTTGACGCTAAGTATTAATAATTAATGTGAATCACGTGATAGGCTCGCGAACCTATAACCAAATTTTGGAGGAATATTAAGTTTGAACAGGTCAACTCGAGGTCAATAGTGCGGATGATGATATTGTTATTAACGGACTAATCAAAACGTCAGCTACTTCAAACCTAGCATGGAGCCAACAAGTGTTTAGCTTGTACAAGACTTTAGAACTTTGCACGTGAAAATACACAAAATACAGTTTTAATATTTATTATCCACTCAGGATATATTTGTTAAATAACAGCATTATGGAAATTAGCTGTGATCCACTGAAATGTAGACGTTAGGTTCTACACAGTCAGTTGAAAGAGATAAATAAACATAAATTTCGTTATACAAATTAAAATTAAAACTTCATTATTTATAATTGGAATTTCAGTATTTTTTTTTTACTTTACCCGGTTTCACTTAGCATTCCAAAAAATTTTTTAATTTTATATCTACACGGGTTGATGCTTATGTTTTGAACAAATTAAAAAAGGACATACTAATAAAAAACAAGCATTAAACTAGAAACCGATATATATATATATATATATATATATATATATATATATATATATATATATATATATATCAGTTATGAATAACTTGGTAATCCGTATGGGTAATCCCAAGGAGGATGAAATCCTGAGAGCTCAATGTAAATCCAGAGCTAATATTTAAAAGAAAAACAGACCACTTTAAGTTATTTCACCAGAGTCCTTTTAAAGGACGCCGGATCATCAGATAGCACTTCCCCTCCCCTCAAAAAGTGCTATCTGATGATCCGGCGTCCTTTAAAAGGGCTCTGGTGAAATAACTTATTATAATGGTACCTTAAAGTGGTCTGTTTTTCTTTTATATATATATATATATATATATATATGTATATATATATATATATATATATATATATATATATTATGCCTACTAATTTTCGACAATATATCCTTTTTACATCTCATCCAATGTTCTGCCCTGATGTTTGAAACACTATTGCAACATTTGCTTCCCTACTGGCTTGCACATCTACAGGATGTTGCAGCAAAATCTGACACTTGACAAAAAACCAAAAAAAAAACAACAAAAAACCAAAAACAAAAAAAAAAGAAATAAAAGCGAAACGTTTTTCTCTCTACCCTTTTCCAGGATGGAATATGAGCTCAGAGCAGCGGTAGTAGCTTCTTTTCGAGCCAGGAAAAAGCCTGCGGTAGTGATGGCCTGGTTTCGGTTCAAGAGGACCATAGTCATGGACATTTGGAGGAAGTGGAAGGGGTGTGAGAACAAGGACGAGTTTACTGCCAAACGAAAGACCCACAACGTTCGTTCCTCGGCCGTTAGGACCGACGAGTTCGTCGTCGCTGTCAAGGAGACAATCGACAATGATGGAAGCCAGAGCTACGCCAAGATCGCCGCTGACATGGGCTGTCACAAGTCGACGATCTGCCGAACGATCAAGAAGGACATTGTTTACTCCTCCTACCGCAAGTCTCATCGCATGCTCATCACGAATGCCTCCAAGGAGTCGAGGAAGGTCAAGGCAGTGGCTTTGCTGAACGAGCTCAAACACGTGTCCGCCGGGATGCAGAGTTTCATCTATGATGAAAATAATTTCATCCAGGACCAGACGAGCAACAGGCAGAACGATAGGTGGATCTGCAAAGACATTGAGGAGGTTCCCGTCTTGAAGCATACGAAGATTCCCTCCTCCGTCATGGCCCTTGGCGTCATCTCTAGCGAGGGGGACGTCATGTCTCCATTCTTCTTTCAAAAGGGCCTGAGAGTCACCGCTGAGATCTACCAGGAGGTGCTGTGAAGCGTGGTGAAGCCCTGGATGAATGTGATCGCCGCTGGACGCCCCTACGTCTTCCAGCAGGACTCCCCTCTTGCACACAAGGCCAAGACGACCCAGGCGTGGTTGCTCAACAATGTCCCTCACCACTGGTCGCCGGATTTGTGGTCACCCTCCTTACCCGACTGCAGCCCGCTTGACTATTTCTTCTGGGGCGTGATCGAGACCAAGACCAACAAGCACGCCCACAACACGGTCGACTCTCTGAATGCTGCCATCTTGGAAGCGTTGGCCGTTATGGACAAGGGCATGGTCGTCAAAGCGTGTGACTCATTTCGCGCCAGCCTTGAGATGGACGTCGGCGCCAGCGGTGGTTATATTGAAAAACAATGTAGTATCTAACTCTAACTGTTGCTAAACAAACTGACGGGTCTCTGCATATACAACTTTTTTTTTTGATGCCTATTTCGTTTTCTTTTTGTAAAATGTCGGATTTTGTGGCAACACCCTGCACTTACATTTGGGATGGACCTGATCTTATCTATCTTGCAGGATATGATTTTCTCCTGGCTTGCACTCTTCCCTTATGTTTTAGATGCTCTTTATCTTATCTGTCTTGCAGAAATTGCTTCTCTCCGGGCTTGTACCTACGCTGATGTTTGAGACTCTATTAATTGTATCTATCTTGCTTCCCTACTGTTTTGCATATCTTATGTTTGAGCTGCTCTTGGTCATATCTGTCTGGCTGCATAAGTTTCTCTTGTGGCTTGCACCTTCCCTAATGTTTGATCCTTCTTGATCGTATTTTATCAATCATCTCTCCACTGATATTTGAGATGCTCTTGGTCATATCTGTCTGGCTGCATAAGTTTCTCTTGTGGCTTGCACCTTCCCTAATGTTTGATCCTTCTTGATCTTATTTTATCAATCATCTCTCCACAGATATTTGAGATGCTCTTGGTCATATCTGTCTGGCTGCATAAGTTTCTCTTGTGGCTTGCAACTTCCTTAATGTTTGATAATTCTTGACCGTATTTTATCAATCATCTCTCCACTGATATTTGAGATGCTCTTGGTGATATCTGTCTTGCTGCATAAGTTTCTCTTGTGGCTTGCAACTTCCTTAATGTTTGATAATTCTTGACCGTATTTTATCAATCATCTCTCCACTGATATTTGAGATGCTCTTGGTGATATCTGTCTTGCTGCATAAGTTTCTCTTGTGGCTTGCAACTTCCTTAATGTTTGATAATTCTTGACCGTATTTTATCAATCATCTCTCCACAGATATTTGAGATGCTCTTGGTCATATCTGTCTGGCTGCATAAGTTTCTCTTCTGGCTTGCACCTTCCCTAATGTTTGATCCTTCTTGATCGTATTTTATCAATCATCTCTCCACTGATATTTGAGATGCTCTTGGTGATATCTGTCTTGCTGCATAAGTTTCTCTTGTGGCTTGCAACTTCCTTAATGTTTGATAATTCTTGACCGTATTTTATCAATCATCTCTCCACAGATATTTGAGATGCTCTTGGTCATATCTGTCTGGCTGCATAAGTTTCTCTTCTGGCTTGCACCTTCCCTAATGTTTGATCCTTCGTGATCTTATTTTATCAATCATCTCTCCACTGATATTTGAGATGCTCTTGGTCATATCTGTCTTGCTGCATAAGTTTCTCTTCTGGCTTGCACCTTCCCTAATGTTTGATCCTTCTTGATCGTATTTTATCAATCATCTCTCCACTGATATTTGAGATGCTCTTGGTCATATCTGTCTGGCTGCATAAGTTTCTCTTCTGGCTTGCACCTTCCCTAATGTTTGATCCTTCGTGATCTTATTTTATCAATCATCTCTCCACTGATATTTGAGATGCTCTTGGTCATATCTGTCTTGCTGCATAAGTTTCTCTTCTGGCTTGCACCTTCCCTAATGTTTGATCCTTCTTGATCGTATTTTATCAATCATCTCTCCACTGATATTTGAGATGCTCTTGGTCATATCTGTCTGGCTGCATAAGTTTCTCTTCTGGCTTGCATTCTCCCCTGATATTTGAGATGCTCCTGATCTTATTTGTCTTCCAGAATTTCCTTTTCTCCTGCTTTACACTCACCCTTGATGTTTGAGATGTTCCAGATCTTATCTGTCTTGCAGCACTTCCTTCTCTTCTGGCTTGCACTCTCCCCTAATATTTGAGATACTCTTGGTGACATCTGTCTTGCTGCATAAGTTTCTCATCTACCTTGCCCCTTCCCTAATATTTGATCCCTTCTTGATTTTTTTTATCAATCATGTCTGCCCTGATGTTTGAGATGCTCCTGGTCTTATCTGTCTTGCAGCATTTGCTTCTGCTCTGTTTCAGTGGCTCTTCATCTTCTACGGTTGGCACCATCTACTTGTCTCATAGCTTGTGCCTCCTCTGGTGTTTCTTTTGATCTTCTCTTTCTTTTCCTTAAAGCACTCGAGTTTCCATGGAATTTTGAAAAAGAATTTTGAATTCCTCAATGTTACAGTTTTTTGGATACATATATGTATTAGTGAGCTAGTCAAAATGAGCTGACTCATTTTATAGTTCACCAATAGAAGGGTTAACCAATCAGAAAGCTCAAAATATTCAATGCGACGTGTATAAAGGCAGCCATTTTGTTTTTTTCTCCAAAATTATCTCCACTGTCAACCTGATATCGAAATCTTAAAGAATTAACAGCCGCTACTTTCTCCGAATCTACACTGCCAGCCTCTGGTAGCGAAAACCTAAAGAATTACTTAACAGCTGCTACTTTCTCCGAATCTACACTGCCAACCTCTGATATTGAACAGAGTACGGACTTCACTGGATTCCATATTCAGAGACTACAGCAAACATGGTCAACACTCAATTCACTCTATGGAATTCAATTCCTCACTTTAACTCTAATTCTGAGCAAATTCCATTTTGGCCTAAATTCTGATTTGGTTCGGAATTTCAATTCAGGCCGAATATTGAGTTCTTCAAATTACAAACTCCGTGGAATTTTAATTATGTTGAATTCTTTAAATCAGAAACTCAAAACTTCAACGTGACGAAATGTTTCAGTTTATTTCTGATTCCTTAGCATTTGAAGAATTAAAATTGATTTCCTTAATTTATAATGTATTGAGGATTTTTAAACTGAAATATTTTGTGACTTAAACTCAATATAAATTTTAAAAAAATCAAATCACTATTTTTTCAGTTATTTTGTATCCTTATTGATAATTTGTTTTTACTTTTATTTAATTTCATTATTTTTTAGCTATTTTTCATCAGAGCTTGACCCAATTTACGGCAGTGAGTAAACAGCATTGTCAAATATCATACAATAAT
Source organism: Acanthosepion lycidas (assembly GCA_963932145.1). NCBI lineage: Eukaryota > Metazoa > Mollusca > Cephalopoda > Sepiida > Sepiidae > Acanthosepion > Acanthosepion lycidas. The sequence goes on from OZ010603.1 coordinate 31,301,656, forward strand.
TGCGCTTGTCCCTAACTTCATCAGTTCGCACGACCGCTTAGCCTAGGCAATAATAATAATGGACTATTCAGCTTTGATCTTGTGCAAAGAGAGTAAAAACAGCAGAAAAAAAGAAAAGAAAGGAAGGATGATAGATGTGGAGAGGGAGAATACGATTAAGGCGATAAGAACAGATACTACAATTTGATCTTAATGATTACTGACATAATTACATCAATCTGGGACAAGGCTGGGAAAATGGGGGGCTGGGGAAAGGGATTTTCATGGAAAGTCTAGTACTAAAAAATGATACAACTCTTATCATTTATCCCGAGCATACAAACAATAATACCCCCACCGGTTTGTCGCTTTCAGGACCCAAAGAGTTGTGAGTTCAATACCTGGCTAAGGCAGCCGAGAACTTGGATCGCAAAATTTAGTTAATAAAGGTCGTAGAAACCCATCAGTTTTCGGGTAGGCCGAGAAATTTATGTCAGAGCCTGAAATAAATAATTTTTATAAGAAAAAGAATGGTTTTGAGTCAAAAATTTAAAAATAGAATACCGAAATGTTCCAATTTATCGACAAAATTCAAACTAGCTAATAAATAGTATCGGTAAATCTAATTGATGAAGGTGACAGAAAAAAAATGAAAATTTTAAAATCTTCTGTTTGATATTCATAAATTTATCTCATCACTACGGTAGGAAACCAAACACATTGAGAGCATTTTGTTTTCACTGTTGGAAAGAAACTTCAAAGAAAGACATCCCAATTGAATGCACCTATTCCATTGTACATGATACTGCTGGAGTATCAAAAGGGATTTAAATAACATTGAACATGACAGACAATCAAGAAAGAATCTATTTACCAGAGTTCTTATGTTCACGAAGGCCTTATTTCTGCTGTTAGTTTATTAAATGATTTGATGAAAATACTTATTGGTCTTGTATATACATTAGTATTTTTTTAAAAAAGACTTTGGGTCTGATTGTGACGTCTCCCGGTGTCGCTGCGCCAACTGTGACGTCTGCCTGGCCGCGCCCGTTGTGCTGTCCTGATCGCGGCGCCAATTGTGACGTCACCCCGTCTGTCTTCGCGCCGTCGCCGTCCTATCCTGTCTTGTGACGACTAATGTGGCTTGGTATTGGTCGCGGCACCAAATGTGACGTTCTAACCTTTTGCTGATTCGGATGGGAATCTGGTTAGATTCGGTATCAGCCTTGTCGTTCCCAGCTCGCCTCCAACGTCTGGTTACCGAAGTAACTGTTTTGGTTTCTAGTCTAACCTACCCACGTTGTGATTTGATCTTAGGTAGACGAAATCAATCAGTCGCCGGGCCGTAATGAAAGCTGAGTCCGAACAAGGGCAATACCGCACAAGTATATGTAAAAGAAAATAAAGTAATAACTCGAAAAGTTCAAATGTGTTAAAAAGGAATAACAATATTTTATATCTGGTTGCTGAATAGAGGACTGCGTCTTCCTCCCAAACCCCTATATGGATTCGTGACACTTTGTGTTTGTTAGGCGAGTCTTAATATCTTAAGTTGTTTTTTCAAGGAACTGGTTTTTGGTGTATCTTCAGACAATATTCGTAAAACTTGTTTTAGTGGTGTGAGTCTAAGTCGTTCCTCAAAAATAAATAGTTCTTGGTTAGAAGTTGAGTTCGGAATTGCGTGGATCTTTCGGTCAGCCTTCTGCGAGGCGTCTGCGAGCTCTCAGCTCACTGCAACTGCTTGCCTGTCTGTCTAACCCCAACTGCTCAGCTGCGAACTCCTTAATTCAACTGCCGCAACTCGTTGCGACTCTGCTTATATGGACGCCGACCAAAACCGAGGTGGGCCTGTCGGAGTTTGAGGTTCCTTGATAATTCTGGTTTTTCTTTGTTTTCGGTCAGGAAGAATTATTATTTCCATTTTTGGAAGTCTTTCGCCCTCCCAAATTCTTCCTTTCTCATTTTGGTATCTCACCCATACCCCCAGAGGGTGTCTACAGGTTTCCCCTCTCTCTCACAGTGGCATCTCACACCGATCCCTTCAGGGGGGCATTAACCGGCCCCCCTCCTTCTTCAAATGATTACCTTCGCCTACCGCTCACGCCACCATTCAGCCAATGGACGTCAAGCAGTGTGGGTGTGGCCAGACTGGCCTCGGTTTAAAAAATCTTGCTCAAAGAAAAAAAAAATTATCTTCTCTTTTTTTATCTTTTCTTTCTTTTTTTCGAGGAGACCTCACACGACTCTAATCTCTATCTTAACCGGATTTCATCTGGAACTCGTCAACGAGATTTTCGCCAGCATCAAGTGGGTGGTCATCTGGCGACTTGGACGCTACAGCCAATTATTCGTTCTGATAAAATATTTTTTTTTTATCATGGCCAGAAAAACAGGTGCTTTTCTCAAATGATACCTCCGCAGATAGTTAAGGGTTTAATCTGTCCTTCTTTGTAGTCTGGGTGGTTCAGCGGACATTTTTCGCGGTCAGTGCATGACCTAATTAATATTATCTCTTAGCACTCTGTCCCGAAGGTCACTCGACCAGTTTGAAATTTTCATTATCGCCATGGGTAGACGGCTGTATTTTATTCGGTGCGTCGTCATAAATCAAATTAAACCCAGTGTCTTACTTCCTCGATAATGAAAATAAAATCTTACCACTTTTCTTTGTTAGAAAAAATAACATCGCTTAGTGTCCTTTTCGTGATGGCTTCTTATCACCTAAATTAAATTCTCGACTTTTCTTTCTTTTTTTTTCTTTCTCGCAACCCTAAATAGTGTCACAGATTGTTATTGCAAAAATAGTATTTATCAATAAACGGACGAATATTTAAATATGAATTGAGAAGTTTCTATGATTTTATTTTGAGAAATATTGTCTTCGGCCAATATCATATATACAGAAAACAAATGAAAGAAATGCTTTTATCTCCCAAAATGAGGCATTTCTGTACAGCAAAAATGGTAGCCAACCAAGAAAAAGTCAGGCCATTTTCAGATTCAGCACCCTCAAATTAGTTAAAAAAAAGATGTTTGGTGTATCAGCACCATTTCGAAATGTTTTTTGTTGACCAGTGTAATTTGTATAATGGAAAACGAGGAGCAGTTAGAGCAATTTCATAAAACACAAATAAACTAGGCTTTGCCGATTATTTAGTAATCGTTGTTGATTTCTTTTTAACTGAGTTATTTAAACTCAAGAAAAAAGAAAACAATATGGAGTCGATGTAGACAATGCGCAGGAGTAAGAGCTGAGACCTTTTGGAGAAAATGTTTGTTCGCTTGCCCGCCAAATTCCACGCAAATATTCATCAACTGTTACGAGCTATTCTGGGTCAGTGTTTCGTCCAGTCGGAACAGGAAGTCAGCCAACAACGTGAGTGGAATGTCAACTAGTGGCAGTTTCCAGGTTGACTTGAGAATTGGTGAATGGAGTAGTGGCAGTTCATTACACTGTACAGTAGCGTAATGGCGACGAAGGTCTGGGTGGAGGGTGATGCTAGAGAAAATGTGCAGGAAAAGAAGAAGGAGTGAAGAAAGGAGAGAAAACTGAAAACCAAATAGAGAAAAAAGTTAAAGGTGCCGGGGATTGTGAAAAGGAAGGAAGGTAATTTTGGTAAAAGAAGAAAAACGACAACAGGCAAACAGAGAAATATATATATAACGTCATCCACAGACAGACTGTTTCGCAGCTCATCTGTGTGGCTAGACATCCGGTTGCCTCTAGCTCGGATCGAAACCTGACTGAATTGGTATCAGCCGGAGATTCTACCACTAAGCCGTCGGCGCACGGCAGGGAAGCAGGTGGATTTTTGGCGTATTTATTTTTAGAAACACGCCCAGTGACTGACAGTGACTCGATTCGCTATGCGAAGAGTCTCGCTCTCTCTCTCTCTCTCTCTCTATATATATATATATATATATATATATATATATATATATATATGAATAATACAAATATGAAATTTGCCAATTAACTGATTGTTGTTACCTTCAGTATTCTGTATCAAGAGTTTCGTAGACGAAAGTTCCATCCACTCTTCAGGGGATATTAGCAATTGACTGTTTAATTCGTGTTTTTCTTTATATATTGCGTTGAAAAATAATTTATGCACATTTGATTGGTGCAAAGTTCTTCTTCTTATATATATATATATATATATATATATATATATATATATTTGAAGACGTTACATATGGACAAACCATCTTTGTTATTCACCTGTAGAGATGCATTCGCATCGAAACAAAAATGCATCTTTGTCGTGAGTACTTGTTTGTCCCTATTTAACATCTTTATAATAAATGATTATTGCTCTACTCTTGGAATTGAACCCTCTTTTAAATTAATGCCATGAACGTTTGAACTTATATTCTTTTCTTTCTCGTTACATTTGGATATATATATATATATATATATATATATATATATATATATATATATATATATATATATAGGATGTCTCAATAGTTACTATCTATTTTTATTTACTTCTGGTGATTAAATGATTTTTAAAGAAATTTAAAAACAAAGCGTTACCCCTTTTCCCAAGTTAAATGTGATGGTACATGAGGTTAGAATTAAAAATAAACTTGTGGGTATGTCTTTATTAACCAATTAAATGTCAGATCTACGCTAAATTGAAATGTAAGCTCAGAGTGTGGAGGTTGGTGACTTATTTTTTAAACCATAAAAATGATATAATCGCCAGTTACTAACTATCGCCTGAAGAAGTCCAAGTATAGTATTGAAACATGAAAGCTTTGGTGTAGCGATTTCAAAATGTTTTTTCGCTTATAATAAAAATATTATAATAATATATTGTTCTACTTTGTATTGAGCACTTTGAAAAAAGTAAATGCTACGAACAGTGGATTTTTACTCCATATGTTCTTTCTCTCATTTGGATATATATATATATATATATATATATATATATATATATATATATATATATATATATATATATATAAATAAATGAAAAGAAAGAACAGTAAGATATATAATCCGGTGTTCTTATAAATATTTTTATTTTTACAAAATAGTGCTCAATGTAAATTTACAGAGCATTAATATTATAAATTAATTGATTTAAAATATGGTTTTTCCGCTACACAGTTCTAACCCTGTTTCAAAAATGGAAGGTCCGAATTTAATTTTGTAATTAAATTAAAGACATTAGTTCCATTTCATCCTCAAGCGAACTTTGGAGTAACTTTTAAAATTACTGGGTTTTAAAGACACAGCTAAAATCATAATTCACGTTTCCAAGGTTACAGATAAATTCACTTCTACTAGACAGGGGTGTTTGCGTGTTCTTTATGTTTATATTTTGATGTATCAGTTTTTAGCTACGTTTTTGTAGGAGGTAGGGATGTATTCTTCAATGAAATCTGACATCCGTTAAATGCATGTCGTCTGGATTTTTTTTAAAATTTTATTGTTAACGGCAAAAATTCTTACGGCATTTTTTCTATTTGTATATTTTAAAGATTTTTTTTGGGGGTGGTTGTTCAGGTTAGAATACGTTTTATTTAACTACAATTTGAAAAATATTTTCACTAATATATATATATATATATATATATATATATATATATATACATGCGCATTTCATTGAATACGACGGACAATGTGCTTTGATTTAGTTTGTATACAATTTCTCATGCGATCTAATTTTTTTTTCATATGATAAATTATATAAAAACTGTTGCGAATGTTCTTTTAATCCGAGCGCTTTCGGCTATACATTTATCCATTTTCATGGATGAAATATTTTAACTGTTAAATAAGAAATAGTTTGTTGCATGTATGTATTTATATAATGTTTTCATTTTTCAAAATACGGTCAAGATATTGTGTTCATGTTCATAGTTGATACTATTAAGTGTTGTTTTTTGTTTTATTTTATAAGACTTACATTATTACCTTTTTGGGGGGCATGTATTATATTTGTGTTGTCAACAAGTATGTTACGGTAGGTCTCCATGGATATTTCTGATCATAGCTCAATTAGATGTCATTTACATATTCAGTGAACAGTTATATAATTTATCATCTGAGAAGAAAAATAAAATTAGGAAATTAAGTAGAGTATCGCTGAGTCACTGGAGAATGTTACACAAAATCTTATTTTAAGAGACAGAACATATAAACGATGAAGTCATGCAGTAATTTTAACAGATGTCAAAACTTCCGTTGTCAATTTAGAATGTAAAATGTGAGAAAAAAACGTTGCTAAGAGATACAAAATATAGAAAGATGTGGAGAGCCTTGATCACTCAAGTCCTGGAGTTATACAGCACGGGGAATAAGAAAAAAAAAATTACTGTATAATACACACCCTAAATGTGAACAACGAAATACCAGGCCCCCAAAATTGCCAAAAAACTATACAGCGAAAATTTAAGATCAAAATTCAACCAACACTGCTTTTTTTTTTTTTTTTGTAAGCAACTTGGGATTTTCAGCGGTAAATACAGACATCGGTGAGAACATAAGTGAAGACATTGTTTTTGAAACAAATGCCGTGTTTAGTTAATGATTTAAACTCCTTGTTAAATACGAGTTAGTTCGAGCTATAGATATAATATTCGATCATACCGCTCCATATATGACAGAAAAACGTCAGTATTTATTCCCCATGTATAATACGCACCGCTAATATTTAGCCTTAAATCCTGGTGCAAAAGTGTACATTATACACGAACAAGACCTAGGAGTTCGTAGCTATTGTATATTATACACGAACAAGACCTAGGAGTTCGTAGCTATTAATTTAATCTAAAAAAGCGTCATAACTTCAATGGAAATACGTTGGTGTAGTTTCTGTTGATTCCTCCACGATTTTAATTAATGATTACCCGTTCCTTTGTGGTCAGTCTTGTTCTCTTAAAATGGTAATTTGAGCACCAGCAATAATAAGGAATTCCGAAATTGTAGACTTTGGTTCGAAATGTCAGATTGAAGGAAAAAAAAAGCTCAGAATATAATTAATTACATACTACAGTTAATCATGCTTCATTCGGGTAAATAAGCAAATTAATATATAAAATTAACGCATTACCCCATTAGTTCAAAGAGTAGAGAGTAGAGCAGTAGACTGATGTGACTGAGGTTATAGAATCATGATAAAATCCTAAGCAAATCTCGACACTATCAATATATATATATATATATATATATATATATATATATATATATATATATATATATATATATATATATAAGAAATATAGTCTTAAGGTTGTGCTATATTTATGGGATGTTAAATAGACAGAGAGGCTATTTTGCCGGTCCCGATGAAATAGACACTCAGGGAGTTTTGCCTGTGCTGATTAAATAGACAGAGAGGCTATTTTGCCGGCCCCGGTGAAATAAACACTCAGGCAGTTTTGGTTGTGCCGGTTAAATAGACAGAGAAGCTATTTTGCCGGTTCCCAGCAAAAAGACACTAAGGGTATTTTAGAAGTATGGTTCTACAGAACGATACCATGTGCCCAAAAATGGAAGAAGAGGAATGAATTTGAATAAATGACGGAACAAGGTTTAAGACTAAAAACAAAAAGAGAAAATTAAGCTACAACGGACAGGAAATTGTGGAGAGCCATGATCGCCAATGTCCTGTAGAAACACGACATATAAAAGAAGAGGAATGAGTTTGTGTAAATGGTTGGCGGAACAAGGTAGAAGAGAAATAAAAAAATGACAAAATTTGTTAAGAGCTATAATGGAAAGGAAATTGTGGAGAGCTTAATCGCCTACGTTCTGAAAGAAAAACCTACCTAATAAGCTTGTGTAAATGGATGGCTGAACCAAAACTGAGGGAGAGAAAATATTACTTAGAGCTACGAAGATAAGAAGTTGTGGAGAGCTGTGGTCGCCCATATCCTGAAGAAACATGTTCTGATGGAACAATGCATATAAAAGAGGTTAGATAAAAAAAGAAAATATATTCCTCTCAAAACAACGACAATCCGTCCTGGGTATAACGATAAACTACATCCACGTCCTTGCTAAGACGATAAAATACATCCGACAGCAAGGCCTTTGATCAGGAGGTTTTGAGGAGCATAGAGCCACCTCTTAATTGCTAGTGTTCCCAGGTCCACCTTGACCCAGCTATGGGTAAATAGTTAACCCACAAACTGGGGTCAAAATACTATGTAAGTGTAGAAATAGGTTTTAATACCATAAATACTTTGTTAAAAATTATTACCAGCAATACATTATTACCAGTAGTACATTTTTGGAAAAAATATTACCGGCTGTACATTAAAAAATAATAATACCAACAATACACTTTTGGAAAAAAAATGCCAGCAATAATATTCTTGTCGGCATTAAATAATCCATTGAGTTTGATATGCCGTAAAACCAAACAAACCAAACCAAACTCTCTCTCTCTCCCTCTATCTGTCTGTCTCTCTCCCTCTCTCTCCCTCTCTCCATCCCTCTCCCTCTCTCCCTCCCTACTTCTCTCTCTCTCTCTCTCTATCTATCTATCTATCTATCCTTTTCTTTCTCTCTATCTATTTGAAACAAAAATATTACCAGCAATAAAAATTTTATCGGCATTAAATAACCCATTGAGTTTTGATATGCCGTAAACCAAACCAAACCAAATCAAACTCTCTCTCTCTCCCCATCTCTCTCCCTCCCCACCTTTCTTTCTCACTCTCTCTCTCTCTCCCTCTCCTTCTCTCTATCTATTTGAAACAAAAATATTACCAGCAATAAATCTTGTCGGCATTAAATAAACCATTCAGCTTCATATGCCGTAAAACAAACCAAGCCAAACCAAATCAAACTCTCTCTCTCTATCTATTTATCTATCTCTCTCTCTCCATCTCTCTCCCTTCCCACCTTTCTTTCTCACTCTCTCTCTCTCTCTCCCTCTCTTTTTCTCTACCTGTTTGAAACAAAAATATTACCAGCAATAATAATCTTGTCGGTATTAAATAACCCATTGAGATTGATATGCCGTAAAACAAACCAAACCAAACCAAATCAAACTCTCTCTCTCTCCCTCCCCACCTTTCTTTCTCACACACTCTCTCTCCCTCTCCTTCTCTCTATCTATTTGAAACAAAAATATTACCAGCAATAAATCTTGTCGGCATTAAATAAGCCATTCAAGTTCATATGCCGTAAACCAAACCAAACCAAACCAAACCAAATCAAACTCTCTATCTATCTATCTATCTATCTATCTATCTATCTATCTATCTATCTATCTATATATATACCCATTGAGATTGATATGCCGTAAAACAAACCAAACCAAACCAAATCAAACTCTCTCTCTCTCTATCTCTCTCCCTCCCCACATTTCTTTCTCACTCTCTCTCTCTCCCCCTCCTTCTCTCTATTTATGTGAAACAAAAATATTACCAGCAATAAATCTTGTCGGCATTAAATAAGCTATTCAAGTTCATATGCCGTAAAACAAACCAAACCAAACCAAACCAAATCAAACTCTCTCTCTATCTATCTATCTATCTATCTATATATCCCCATCTCTCTCCCTCCCCACCTTTCTTTCTCTCTCTCCCTCTCCTTCTCTCTATCTATTTGAAACAAAAATATTACCAACAATAAAAATCTTGTCGGCATTAAATAACCCATTGAGGTGTTGATATGCCGTAAAACAAAAGGAACCAAATAAAACAACAATGACAAGACAAGTTTTTATTGTTACCCAATATATTTTGTCTTTTTTTTTGTGGATGTTTCACTCTCCTATAATTTTTTTTTAATCGTTTATTCTTCTAAATATTTCCACACTATGGGCTGGGCTAAAGCACTGTGACCAAATGGCACAAATAGAAACGAACAATAGAAGAACTCTGAAAGTTTACGTTGGTATTTGAAAATTACTTTCCAAAATGGTATCCCATCGCATCACACAAGTGAACTTTAACTCGGAGAATGTTAGAAGGGGCGCCTTCTCATTGCTTGCATTAACAAGGTAAAATGATGCAGTCATTTCATTCTTGTTGTTATGGAAACGAGAGATGTGGCGGTTATTTTGCTTTAAACAAAAGTTGTCTTTTATTTAAATAAAAATAAAATCAATTTTATTGGGTTACATAATTAGTATTTGCTTGGAACATTTCGACGTTATGTAATGGTTAGCAAGCTTCTCTCGCCAGATCAATTACGACTGACTTGTAAGTGGGAACCTCACTGGGTGCCCCATATATTCGGCCATTTGCCATATCTGAGCGACGCCTAGAAAATTGTTTTCTGGGCGCTTTGACGCCTCATAATGGTTAAAGAGATTATCTCACACGTTAAGCTTTTTATTTATATTACGGTGATATTGCCAAGGCGTATGAATTGTCCATGGGGAAGTGGCTTCCTATATTAGCTTAATTTGGTAAAAACAGTAAGATATATAATCCGGAGTTTATATATATATTTTTATTTTTACAAAATAGTGCTCAATGTAAATTTACAGAGCATTAATATTATAAATTAATTGATTTAAAATATGGTTTTCCAAGGAAACGTGAATTATGATTTTTGCTGTGTCTTTAAAACCCAGTAATTTTAAAAGTTACTCCAAAATTCTCTTGAGTATGAAATGGAACTTATGTCTTTAATTTAATTACAAAATTAAATTCGGAGCGTTTAGCTTCCATTTTTGAAACATGGTTAGAACTGTGTAGCGAAAAAAACGATATTTTAAATCAATTAATTTATAATATATATATATATATATATATATATACAGGGTAAATTGTCGGCATTTTATATTTTTCATTTCGCGCAAGCGCGTTGTTTGTTTTGGGATTTTTTGAATGCACAGTATAGTAGGTTCTGTTGGGCATCGTCTGTGAGAGAAAGAGCACCATGACGCACTTCACTCAGCAAAAAATTTGGAAATGAATGCTGTCCTTCTTGAGATTCGTGCCAGAACATCCAGTACAAACATTTCAGAGTGTTTGGGTGCCAATCTAAAGACAATGCAGAAAAACTCCGAAAGAGTTTGGATGATATGTCCTAAAATATGATGGTGCCTGGAGTTATCACGAGTGATAGCGACATTATACCTGCATTCATCTTCCAACGGGACACAGGCCTACATCAAGTGTCTTGAGGAGGTAGTGCTGCCATGTGTGGCAGCTAGAGGATACTATATCTGGCAACAGGACTCTGCACCATGTACCACAAGAAGACGAACCAAGTCATAACATTCAGACAATTTATACGACCACATTCCTTCTTAAATCTGGCCACCTAACTCCCCAGACTGAAACCTCCTTGATTATTATGCGTGGCGCACAGTTGAGCGAAAGACCAACAAAATTCTTTGTAACACCAAAATGAACAGAAGACAAGGATTATGACAGAATTCACCAATATAAACAAGGAGCTCGCTCAGAAGAGTTGCAGGAGATTCCGAAGTCGTTTTGAAGGGCGTGATTGAAGACAATGGAAATGTCATTGAATAAATTTACTCTTTAGTATTTCAAGATATTTTTGTGTAATAGGGTAAATATATCTGAAAAATGAGATATCAGTGTTATTTTAATTTTTGTGTAATTTGGACGAAAATTCATTCATCACATCCTGTAGACAAATATTGGGGAAAAGTTGTGTGACGACGTGGAAACGGAACGCGTCGCATGAAACTTTTCCACCTTGTCATGGATCTTGCCCTTAAAATTGTTCTTGACACACACACACACACACACACACACACATATATATATATATATATATATATATATATATATATATATATATATATATATATATATATATATATATATAGTTTGGTTTGTTAAGTTTTACAACATATGAACTCAATGGGTTATTAATTCCGATAAAATTTTTAATTCTGGTAATTTTTTTTCCAATAGTTTATTGCTCGTAATACTTTTTCCTTCAAAAATGCATTTCTGGTAATATATTTTTTCTTCCAAAATGTATTACTGGCAATAATGTATTGTTGATAATAATTATTTATAAAAATCAATTGCTGGTAATATTTTTCCTCCAAAAATGTATTGCTGGTGATAATTTTTCCTCAAAAAATTATTGCTGGTATTAAAACATATTTTTACACTTCCACAGTGCTTTGACGGAAAATTTGGGGGATCAACTACTTGCCATAGTTGGGACCATAACAGGTCCTACCGCCCCGGGTCATGGTGGAACTGGGATGACATGCAATTAAAAGGTGGTCCCTCGCTCCTCAATACCTCCTGATCAGTTTATCGTCTAACCCAGGATGCGGATGTAGTATATCGTTTTACTCAGGACGCTATATATATATATATATATATATATATATATATATGCACAAATTTAAAGACTAATTCATGAATTTTATATACATATAAACATATATAAATATATATATATTTGTAAATATATGTATGTGGAAGTACATATATATCTATATCTATATATATTTATAATTATAAAACAGTTATTTGTCAGAGTTAAGTTAGAAAAGGAAGCAGTAGTATTAAAAGTGCTAAATACATGCATAAAGGAAGTAAAACAAATATTTAACGTGGCTATTTACTTGACTCCCACATGGTCAAGATGTGACACTAGGTCGGTTTAACGTGGGAGACCCAAGTGTTTCCACTCTAAGGGCCACTGGTCCAAAACTGGTCAAAGCATGTCCAAGCTGGTCAGAGCTTAGTCAAAGCTGGTCATGACTTGTTCTAGCGGGTCCAGGCCGCAGCCAGTCCAAGCTAGTCGTAGCCGTGATCGAATCTCGGCCAAAGGCCGAGAAACGATCCAAATTTGTCAAAATTCGCCAAGGCGAAATTCACCGTGATACAAATATTTAACGTGCAGAGCATTTAAATTAAAAAAAAAATTATGAACGCAGCCAATCCTGCTTGATTGGCTGATCTCCTAATTTTTTAAATATATATATATATATATATATATATATATATATATATGCTGAAGTTAACATCAATTAATTAAGTGACAATTCTTTAACTTATATTATATACATATATATATATATGTGTGTGTAAATATATCTATCTATCTATCTATCTATCTATATATATGTGTGTGTGTATGTATGTATGACTAAAAAGACACAAGACGAAGGAATTTTATCAAGGTACTTTTTTCCTCTTGTTTAATAATTTTGTTCACTTACAGATATACTGCATTTGAAAACAATTTGCACACACAAACGCACCCCCCACATATATATATATATATATATATATATATATATATATATATGGACTTAAGTGTACTTATGGACGGTGTTCTGATTGACCTTATATTTGAACAAATGCTAGCGAGTTTATCTTTTGATTGAAGCAGCAAACAAAGGATTCGTGCAAGGAGACGGGGTTTTTCTATTTCCCGTTTGCACGAAGTGTACGCGCAAATTCGACCTCCGCTGTCAACGGCCATCTTTGGTCGACGACCTCTTGTCATTGATAAAATGTTGTAAAAATATTGGCACTTCGGTACCTCGTATTAATGACCCAAATCTAATAAAGCAATTTAGTCGGATCAAAGAAAGTACCAACTCAAGTATGTTTAAAAAGAAAACAGAATGCGGCAAACAAACAAATCATGTTACTGACAGTCATCTAATAAGTACTTAGATGAGTATAAGTATATACTAACATATATATATATATATATATATATATATATATATATATATATATATATATATATATATATATATATATATATATATATATATATCCTAGCTTAAAAGCCGCCCTAACTGGTGGTATTTAAGCTAGCTCTTGTGGTAGGCTCTTGATTGGGCCTTCAGCGCAATAGGTAGAGAGAGGTAGATAAGGCAATTTTCTTAACCATAATTCCTTTTATTGATCCCTCTCTCTTTAATAATGTTTTTCTTTATCTCATATTCTTTAACATTCGGTAACTCTTCGATTTATTACCTTGCTTGGAGTATATATATATATATATATATATATATATATATATATATATATATATATATATATATATATATGTATGTATATATAAATACGGAGCTTTCAGCTTCCATTTTTGAAACATGGTTAGAACTGTGTAGCGAAAAAACATATTTTAAAGTAGTTAAATAAAGCGTATTCTAACCTAAACACCCCCACAAAATCATTAAATATACAAATAGAAAAAATGCCGTAAGACTTTTGCCGTTAACAATAAAATTAAAAAAAATCCAGATGACATGCATTTAACGGATGTCAGATTTCACAGAAAAATACACCCCTACCCTATACCAAAACGTAACTAATAACTGATAGATCAAAATACAGACATAATGAACACGCAGACACCCCTTGTCTAGTGGTAGTGGATTTACCTGTAACCTTGGAAACGTGAATTATGATTTTTGCTGTGTCTTTAAAACTCAGTAATTTTAAAAGTTTCTCCAAAATTCGCTTGAGGGTGAAATGGAACTAATATATATATATATATATAAAGAAATATAGTTTTAAGGTGTGCTATATTTATGGGATAAAGTGCTCGCTATCAGAGATAGAGCGTATGTAAATATAAATATAAAAGTGAACATTGAAGTCAATACTCGGAGGCGATAGGCTGTTTCATGTTAGACGCAATCGGACTGACAATTGCGTCTAGCATGAAACAGCATGTCATTGTTCACTTATATATATATATATATATATATATATATATATATATATATATATATATATATGTATATATATATATATATATATATATATATATATATATATATATATATAGCACACACATATATTTATACATGATATCAATTTGAGAGTGGTAGGGATAATTCCAAGGAGGATATTAACCCAAAGAGTATATTAATCCAAAAATTAACCCAAATCCAATGTAAATTACGGAACATTATAATAATAATAAATCCCAAAAAAAAAAAAAACTAAAAAAAAAACAGATCCATTTCAGTTATAAGCCATTTCCTGAATATCACCAACTTTCGGTCTGAAGATATGAATATAACAATATGAACGAAATAAATTGTAACCGAAATTTAAACTTTTTTCTTGAGTTATTGTATATATATATATATATATATATATATATAATCAGTCCAAGTGATGGCATATAATTCAAGTGAATCCTATTAACAAAATATAAAATATTAAAACTGATTCACACATAGAGCCTAATGTTTTAATTAAAAGAGCAACATATTTCATACAATGCAAGTGTTTGAAAATCATCGAAAATGATTACATAGTGATAATGATCATCATCTAATGTAATCTTAATTCCTATTGATGGAATACATACATACATACATACATACACACACATATATATATATATATATATATATATATATATATATATATATATATATATATATATATATATATGTAAATGTAATTTAAATTAAAAAACAGAGAACTTTAAGGAACCATTGATTATATTTTATTTCTACAGGAAATATATATATATATATATATATATATATATATATATATATATATATATATATATATATATATAAAATTCATGAATTATTCATACATAAAACAAATACAAAGGTTAATGATTAAATGGCGAGAAATCCATATTCGCGAACAATCCAATAATATACAAAAACCCCGAATCTGTTTATGAATGAAAAGATCCTGTTTTATAAATTTCCGTTGCATTAGATCTTTTTATTTTACAAGCTTTCTTCTGTTCCTACAGACATCCTCAGGTATGAAATATTGTGTTCTTGTTTATACTTTCAGTAATAAGTGGACAAACGAAAACAAGGTTGTAATCCGAAAAATGCTATGAGAAATGTGTGTTATTGTTTTGGAACGTGCAGTCGCAACGCTGAGTTTGAATTTAAATTTTATGGTTAATGTTGTGCGTTTATGTACAAATGTAGTGATAAGAGAATTCTTTTTTACCGGTAAATTTTCCGTCAAAGTGACATGAACTATATTGTTCAATAATTACAGTAATGTCGCACTTATTATTTGTACATAAGCGCAGAACTTTAAGGCTTATATTTAACATAAAAAAGCGGCAGCTGAGGTTTCTGGGATACATAAAGAGACAAGGGAAAACAACACGTGACATACCTGGTGGGCATAAGCAAGTAGATGATAGAATATGGTCTTGGGGTGGGGTGAGGAAGCAGAGGGACGAATCTTGTTGAGAGCTGCAAGGGAAAAAGGTAGACGGAGAGCCATAATCGCCTACGTCCTGAAAGGACATGGCACATAAAAAGAAGAAAAAGTTTGCTAATATAATTTAAAATAGAAAGCAAAATGTGGCGGTAGAATCGAGATACATACAGCGTCTAGTTAAGGAGATATAATGGACCTTTTTGTTTAAAATAGATTCAGACAGTTTCCAACTGAAAATGAGTCACGCATAGCCGCACCCTTTCACAAACATTTTTTTTGGTATCATCGCCTATTTTTCAATATGGAAAATTTTTTGCCCCGCCCACCTGTATAGTAAATATTAAAAAGCATCCCAAAATTGTTTGTTCAAAGTTTGTTACTTGTTCGTAACGAACTTTACTGGCAAAGTTATTCTTTGTTTTCCCTCATTAGATTTATCTATAAAAAAAAAAGTTATTTCATCCGTAGACCGTCCTGGGTATGGCGATAAACTAAATCCGCGTCCTGGGTAAGACGATAAACTACGTCTCACAGCAAGGCTTCTGATCAGGAGGTTTTGAGGAACGTAGAAACACCTCTTAATTACTGAGAGGAAGGAAGAGATCAGAGAGGTTGCAAACAAGGAGGAGGCTTATATTTAACATCAAGAAGAGGCAGCTGAAGTTTCTTGGATACATAAAGAGACAAGGGAAAACAACGCGTTACATTCCTGGCGGACTTAAGCAAGTGGAAGACAGAACGTGGTCTGGGGGAGGAAGCAGAGGGAAAGAACTTGTTGAGAGCTGCAAGGGAAAAAGGTAGGCGGAGAGCCACGATCGCCTACGTCCTGAAAGGACATGGCACATAAAAAGAAGGAAAAGTTTTCAAATATAATTTAAAATAGAAATCAAAATGTAGCAGTAAAATCGAGATACATGCAGCGTCTAGTTAAGGAGATAAAAGTGAATTTTGTTTAAAATAGATTCTACAGAAGGATGATAAGGATATCATGGACTGAGCATGTGAGGAACAATGATGTCTTAGAGAGATTGCAAACAGGGAGAAGGTTTATACTTGACATCAAGAAGAGGCAGCTGAGGTTTCTGGGATACATAAAGAGACAAGGGAAAACAACGCATGACATACCTGGCGGCCTTAAGCAAGTAGATAACAGAACGTGGTCTGGGAAAGGAAGGTTTTGAGGAACGTGGAACCATCTCGTAATTGCTGGGGTTCCCAGGTCGACCCTGACCCGAGATGGTAGCACATGCTAGGGTCCCAGTTATGGGTAAATAGTTAACCGCCCAAACTTGGGTAAAAACACTGTAAAAGTGTAAAAATAGGTTTTAATACAAGAAACACTCCCTAAAAAATTATTACCAGCAATAAATATTTGAAGAAAAAATATTACCAGCAATACATTAATACCAGCAATACATTAAAAAATACCAGCAATACATATGCCGTAAAAAACCCAAACGAAACCCGATCGTCCGCAAAAATTCTTATGCCTCTTGATTCATTGGGAAACATAGGGCCGCAACAATACCTCCCCAACGGAGGCGGTTCCAAGCGATCCACTTCAGCTCGGCCCATGTCGTGCCGGCTGCCTTCACCTCCGCGTGAACACTTCTACGCCAAGTCTGTTTTAGTCGGCCCTATTTTCGCTTACCTTGTGGATTCCAGTCAAGGGCCTGCCTGGTGATAATAGAAGCAGTCTTGCGGAGTGTGTGGCCGATTCATCCCCATTTCTGTTTCGTGATGTCAATCTTGATTGGGGCTTGTCTGGTCCTGTCCCACAGTTGGTCAATGGGGATAACTTCCGTAGTGGATTCCAGGCAAGTTCCTTGCCAGGGATAATAGAAGCAGTCTTGCGGAATGTGTGGCCGTTTCATACCCATTTCTGTTTCTTGATGTCAATCTTGATTGTGTTTTGTCTGGTCCTGTTTCACAGTTGGTCATTGGAGATAACTTCCCTAGTTGATTCCAGGCAAGGTTTTGCCTAGTGATAATAGAAGCAGCCTTGCGGAGTCTGTGGCTGATTCGTCCCATTGTCTGTTTCTTGAAGTCAAACTTGATTGGGACTTGTTTGGTCCTGTACCACAGTTGGTCATTGGCGATAACTTCCCTTGTGGATTCCAGGCAATGTCTTGCCTAGTGATAAAAGAAGCAGTCTTGCGGAGTATATGATCCACTCCCCCACATTTCTGATTCTTGATTTCAATCTTGATTGGGGCTTGTCAGGTGCTGTCCCAGAGTTGGTCATTGGAGATGTATTCCCTTGTGGATTCCAGGCAAGGTCTTGACTGGTGATAATAGAAGCAGCCTTGCGGAGTCTGTGGCTGATTCGTCCTCTTTTCTGTTTCTTGATGTCAATCTTGATTGGGGCTTGTCTGGTCCTGTCCCACAGTTGGTCATTGACGATAACTGCGCCCGTGGATTCCAGGCAAGGTCTTGCCTGGTGATAATTGAAGCAGCCTTGCGGAGTCTGTGGCTGATTCGGCCCCATTTCTGTTTCTTGATGTCAACCTTGATTGGGGATTGTCTGGTCCTGTCCCACAGTTGGTCATTGGGGATAACTTCCGTACTGGATACCAGGCAAGTTCCTTGCCAGGGATAATAGAAGCAGTCTTACGGAATGTGTGGCCGTTTCATCCCCATTTCTGTTTCTTGATGTCAATCTTGATTGTGGTTTGTCTGGTCCTGTTTCACAGTTAGTCATTGGAGATAACTTCCCTAGTTGATTCCAGGCAAGGTTTTGCCTAGTGATAATAGAAGCAGCCTTGCGGAGTCTGTGGCTGATTCGTCCCCTTTTCTGTTCCTTGATGTCAATCTTGATTGGGGCTGGTCAGGTCCTGACGCAGAATTGGTCATTGGAGATGACTTCCTTGTGGATTCCAGGCAAGGTCTTGCCTGGTGATAACAGAGGCAGCCTTGCGGAGTCTGTGGCTGATTCGTACCATTTTCTGTTTCTTGATGTCAATCTTGATTGGGACTTGTCTGGTTCTGTCCTACAGTTGGCCATTGACGATAACTTCCCTTGTGGATTCCAGGCAAGGTCTTGCCTGGTGGTAATAGAAGCAGTCTTGCGGAGTGGATGGCCGATTCAGACCCATTTCCCTTTCTTGATGTTAATCTTCATTGGGGCTTGTCTAGACCTGTCCCACATTTGGTCATTGGCGATAACTTCGCCTGTGGATTCCAGCCAAGGTCTTGCCTGGTGATAATAGAAGTAGCCTTGCGGCGTCTGTGGCTTTTTCGTCCTCTTTTCTGTTTCTGGATATCAATCTTGATTGGTGCTTATCTGGTCCTGTCCCACAGTTGGTCATTGGCGATAACTTCCCTAGTGGATTCCAGTCAAGGGCCTTCCTTGTGATAATAGAATCAATCTTGCGGAATGTGTGGCCCATTCATCCCCATTTCTGTTTCTTGATGTCAATCTTGATTGGGTCTTGTCTGGTCCTGTCCCTCATTTGGTCATTGGAGATAACTTCCCTTGCGTATTCCCTAGTGGATTCCAGGCAAGATCTTGCCAAGTGATAATAGATAAAATCTTGCGCAGTGTGTGGCCGATTGACCTACATTTCTTTTTCCTCCTATCAATCGTGATTTGGGCTTGTCTGATCCTGTCCCATATTTGAATGTTAATGATCCTTCACAAATCAACTGAAAATACCAAAATATTCCTTTTTTGCGGGTATATTTATATCTTATCTAGGAATATAACTCAATTATTATCATTTAGCATCCTGTTTTTTTATGCTGATTCTTTTCATATCTCATTTTTTATCGATTTCAACCAATGCAAGCCATTATGACAAATGGTTACTGGGCGATGGTTAGTGTTAAAAACAGAAACATTACTAATGAGCGGGAACAAAATGTGTAATCGGGAGAACAATCGATAGTGATTGACATTGCATTTAAATTTTTGATGAATAAAGTTGGTTGGAAAGCATGGAGTCGGAAGGGTGTTCTACAAGCGAGAATTACGAGAATGGAAAGTTTGAATACTTTTTCGGGTAGCATATGTTTTACTACTCAAAATCCTATATCGTCTACCGAAATTTCTAATCATTCACCATTTGCTGTTCCGTTGCTTATCGACGATACAACAGTTGAAATTTCTACACGCGAACGCAAAATTCTCTTTGCAAGGACACTGCTTGAGAGCAAAACAAGAACTCGCCTGAGATGTACTGCTCTGGACGACACCTAGCCATGGTTCAAGAGGTGCTGGTCGCCTAAAAACCACCTACAGGTATGTTATGACACAGAATATCACCTTAACCATATGGACTTGATGCAGTATCGTGATGGTTGGCGTGAGAAACTTATTGATAGGCAATTTAAATTTTAATAAAAATATCTGGTTATCGTTATGTTGGGCCAGTTATATATATATCATGCTGGGATTATAGTTTTTAATTTAAAAAAAATATATTTGACATTTAAAATAAAAGGGATTTATATATATATATGTAAAAATATTTGTGAATATCAGTTTTTTATACTAAGCATAAAAGAAGATTACTGGTTCTTAAAAAAACATAATGTAATTTACATAGAAATTAATCTGGATTAACGTATTTGAGTAGATATTTATTTTTATGCCTACATTTCTCTTTTTTAATAAGCTAGGGTTATTTAAGCGTTTTAAATAACTATTTTTTACATGAATATATATATATATATATATATATATATATATATATATATATATATATATATATATATATATAATATAAAAGGCTCAAACACTAATACTCCATGGTTATAATTTATTACATTGGAATCGTAATCACGATCCAATTCATCAGACCTGCAAATTCAAAAGGAAATCGGAATATATATATATATATATATATGCATGTATGCATATAAAGAATTAATTGATTGATTTTTCAGTCTCTCTCCCTCTGTACACACATACACGCATATATATATATATATATATATATATATATATATATATATATACAGAGAGAAAGAGATAGATAGATAGATAGGGAGAGAGATAGAGAGATAGAGAGGGAGATAGAGATAGAGAGGGAGATAGAGATAGAGAGGGAGATAGATAGATAGATAGATAGATAAAGAGAGAGAGAGAGAGAGAGAGAGAGAGAGAGAGAGACTGATGTATATTATGCATAATGAGTCAATCTCGAATTCAGCCCACAGCTCATATGCTTTTACCATATTATTTGTACTGGTGGGGGCGAAGCCAACCGAATGGCTACCCGCCTCCCAGCTACATTAAATCCACGTCCGTGCCTGCAAGTTAACGCAAAGAAATGGAAGCGAGCTAGCTACAAAAGGCTGCGAATTGGGACGGCTGGGAGTTACAAGCCATCCCACTCTCCTAATTACAATGTCATTTATCCTCAGAGACTAAATATCACCCACTTTTCGCAATTACTGGAGACGGGGGGAAAGGACGAGTTTTTGGTCTGCGATGATGACGATTTTGCCAAGGGAGAAAAACTTGTTTCACGATGACGTTCTTTCCGCTTGACACGTGTATATATTACATGACATGGCGTCCTCTCCCGGCTTCTAAAATACTGTTTCGATAACTGCAGATAATTTAGACACCCTATTATTATATACTAGCTTAAAAACCGCACTCTCTACAGACGTTCAAGTTAGCTCTTGCGGAAATTTAAGGACTCCGGTCCCAAATTAAAGGGACAACTGGTCCAGTTTAGAAGACATCAATGATAATTTTGAAGAAATAACTTTGAATTCCTCAATTCACTTAATGAAACTTCAAAACATTACTTTAATTCTGATTCTATAAATCCAATTCCGGTCCAAAGTCCTATTTGAGCCGAAATTCAGATTGGAACCGAAATTCCATTTCAGGCCGAAAATTGAATTCTTCAAATCACAAACACCGTGGAACTTTAAATGAGTTGAGTTCTTCAAATCACAAACTCACGTCACGAAACCTGTCACTTTAACTATGATTCATTGGCATTTTGAAGAAATAAAATTGATTTCCTCAATTCACAAAGTCTTGGAGATATTTTAAACTGAATTTAAAACAATCTTTTTTTAAAATTCACATAGTTTTTGTGTTACTTTAAACTCAATATAAATTAAACACTTTTAAAATCAATAATTTTTTTCAGTTATTTTAAAATTTGAACTATTAACGCTTCCTTCCTCATCCGGGCACAGACCCCAATGCTGGATGTTCAAGCATTAGATAAAAGGCAGATTTTCAATCCCGGAATCATCCTAATTCTAAAAAGGTATAATATGTCTATGTAGAGCAAGTGTGGCCTGAGTTAAAGGTGTTTCAGACACACGGACAGACAGACAGAATTTGATGTTTATTTATTTAGTTAGATAGAGGTATATAGTTAACGTAGATACCTCCACAAGAAAAAAAAAGGGCATAGCATGATGAAAAAGAGGCCAAACTTCACGAAAGCAAAATTTTATCGTCTAAATGTTTACGTTATTATTAAGAGGAAAGATCAAAGTATTTTGGGGGTATTTTTTTTTACATTTTTTAATCGTCCTAATTAATCTATCTAATTCATTTATAGGTACCTTTCTCATGAAATTTTATCAGAAGTGTACATAAAATACTATAATTTTATGTACATTTACTACATTTTACTACATTTTATTTGTATTTCCATTCATTTTATTATTCATTATGACATTTCATTTATGGAAAAATGTCAAAACTGAGATTAATATAAAAATAAGATCATATAAATTTCATAAGATGATACTGATACTTGTAGATACCTTTCACAGTTGAAATTGAAAAATCAAATTAACTTCTCCAAAAGTAAAGGCCTTAATAGCGGAGAACAATGCTAAACTCAAATAACGCAACTTAATTGTATTCTGGTTGGTCTTCCGTACTTTATAATTACAGCCCGATTATAAACACAAAATTACATTTCTTAATTACTGCGGATCTTCTGATTAATCAAAACGATACAATTTACAACGCGTTAAAATAGATCTCATAAGGACATTTACGAAAGCGGATGCGGCTTTTAACTAATTTTATAATATTTTAACAACTTAAATGTAAAAATCTATTATAATCAAAAAAATAACAAATAATTGTATTAAAAATTCATTTTTCATCGGAAAAATTTTTGCTTTCAGAAAACATTGTCCAAATTGATAAAAACAACTAAAAGCAAATAAAAGCATTTGAAATTAAATAATATCTTTGTTTTATTGAGTTTTGTATGTTACAATTCAGAGCTGATTTTCGGGTAGGGGGGGGTGTCCAATTAAAAACAAAAAAAAAATGATTTGCATTCCTCAAAGCCTTGTGCTTTTAACTATTGTAATTACTAATGTGGACTCGATCGAATTTCTAGAGTTTTCATAAAATTAGTTATGGAGGTGGGGTAATAAATATATAAAAAATATCTCTGTCATGACTTTAATAAAAAAAACATATTTATAATAATTTCGATCATCTGTGAATAGTTTCTGAAAGTTTCATTAACATCCGACAATTATTTTTATTTTTGAAAGATTTTCCAAATTAATGTGTCATACAAAAAAAAAAAAAAAAAGTGCTAAAAATTGTGTTATTTTACTAGTTCCGGTGATACAAAGAGAAACAAGGATTTTTAAATGAAAATTCAGAATGTTCTAAAAAGAAGGAAAATTTAAAAAAAAAATAATTAGAATAATCTTTGATCTTTCCTCTTAATAATAACATAAACATATAGCCGATAAAATTTTGTTTTCGTCAAGTTTGGCGTTTTTTTTCATCATGCTATACTCTTTTTTTAGCGATCTTGTGGAGGTACCTAAGTTAACGGTTATTGCTGAAAGAGTCTATCAAGCTTTAGCTAAGAATAGTTCGAGGTGTTGCTTTAGATATCTCAAAGACGGTTGACAGGATTTGACTAGTCTTTGCACAAATGGAAAGGTTATGGTATTTCTGGACGAATTTTTGATCTGCTGGAATCTTTCTTCGAGAAATGAACCTGGTCTTAAATGCCCACTCTTCTAGATCTTTTTGCTTTAATGCAGGTGTCCTCCTCAGAGCTATATCCTTGGAGTTATGTTCTTCTTAATTTTCTTCGACGAGTTTTCTGATGCCAACAGTTCCTAACTAAGTATCTATGTTGATGACACAGTTCCTGTCTTATGGTAAGTCGGGGCGGTTAGTTGAAGTCAACTGAAAATGGTCCCCAAAATGAACGAAGAATCTTTTGTTTACCGGGACAAGAAATGACTTGTTAATTTTAACTCCCCCAACATGAAACTGCTCTCGTTTAATCGAATGAGAAAAAAAACTTTTTATTTGTTTTTTTTTTTTTTACCTACCATCAGCATGGCTGATGCTAACCTCCAAGGGAATTGCGCTTCCTCGGACTAATGTAAAGATTATATTGAATCAATTGCTAGGTGTGCTGCTAGGAAAGGTATTTTAATGTATCGCGCTAGACAACTTCTCTCGCCAGAATCTATCATTTTTGTTTTAATCATTTCACTTCAAGTAAGGCGACATTGCCACTAGTACGCACGTGAATGAGAATGGCAAGTGATAAACCTCTGCTCATGTTAAAGAAAAACGTAGAAGTTTACCATTTGTTTAATCATTTAATATTGCTGCCACACCCTGATCTGGTGTTTCCGCTATTTATTTAAAGATTTTTGATAAAATCCTAAGAAGAGTCTGCAACGTTAACGGTCCTGAGCTGGCATCTCGACTTCAGTCACATTTCCACTGCCATTACATAGCTTCCCTGTGCCTTTTCTATAAATATTTAATGGTAATTGTTCTGATGAACTTTACTCTGTGGTACCTGTGGTACCCAGATTTTATAAATTTAAGTGCAGTGTTCAAAAGATAGGGTGAAAAATGTGAACAGGCCAATAGTCTCCTTTCTGGATCCTTTCTTTCCAGCCAACTTTAATCTGCAAAAATTTAAATGCAATGTCAATCGCTATCTACTGTCCACCTGATTACTCGCTTCTCTTTCTGCTCATCATTAATGTTTCTGTTCTTAATTCTTCCACACTCTGTAACTCCTTGCATTTTAGTTGCTTTACTGCCTTGCTTGGGGTGATTCTGATTAAAATAAAGATAAAAATATGCTTTTAAAATAAATATAAATATCCCTTTTGGCTGACATCTATGCATTCAGTTTCAATGATGTATCCTTTCTTTTGACAGTTTTTTTTTTTAATCATTTAATGGTCTGGTGCCCCTTCTGTTTGCCTCGGTGTTCTTGATAGGCTCCAGAGGCGGATATGCAATGTAGTTGGCCCTGCCCTGGCGTCTCGTCTACAGCCACTTTCTCACAGACGCGCCGTCGCCTCCCTCTGTCTGTTCTACAAATACTTTCATGGAAATTGCTCCGAGGAGCTGCATTCGCTGGTTCCCAGACGTCATGAGTTCCAGCGCCTTACGAGGCTGGCATCCCGCTCTCGCCCCTTCACTGTCGAAACTCCTAAATATAGCCGTCTTTTCTACTCTAATAGCTTCATGTCTCGCACCTCTCGCCTGTGGAACTCCCTTCCCTATTCCTGTTTCCCTGTCAGCTATAATCTCCAGCTATTCAAGTGTAATGTCAATCGACATCTCCAGTTGCCTTGATCTATCCACTACCCTCATCCTTTCTTCTATCACTCCTATCTGATCTTGCTCTAAATTTTCTGTAACTCCTTGCGTCCTAGTGGCTTCCCGCCTTGCTTGGGGTGAAATGCTTAAAAAAAAAAAAGAAAAAAAAAAGATACAAGTTGTTTACAGGAAGGGATTTAAAGCAAATGAGATGTTAGGAGAAGGAACCAGAAACCCAATCCTAAACAGGAAACTAGAGACAAACCTCTACTCCTTTTCAAGAGATGCGTGGGGCGGGGGAGTATGAACAAGCCAATAGTCGAACCTCAACACAGTATTTGCTGTATAGTATATATTGTTAAAGTTATATTTATTGTTAGTAAAATTTTCTTGTTTTCTTAAAATAAAGTTTAAGGTAGCTTTAAAAAAAGAATTGAGGAATTTGTCATTGGGTTGGAACTGTCCAATAGTGCTGTAGTTGGCAAGGATACTGAAGTAGATTTACTTACATAATCCCTAGCATGTGTAAGCATATAAATACATATTTTTTGTCTAGAGATAACTTAAAAGAATACTACCAATGTAGTTATCTCCCTTGAAATTGCAACTTTTGGTGGGAGTTTTTTTTTTTTTTTGCTAAGACTATTATGAACTGTTCCAGGATGCTTATTAAATATTACTGCTGCATCTGCATTAGTGCTTCTGCTATGTATTCAGAGATTCTTGATAAAATACAAAGAATCTGCAATGTTACTGGTCCTGACATATCAGTTTCAGGTACTTTCCCACTGCTATAACATAGCTTCCCTGTGCCTTTTCTATAAATATTTTCATGGTAATTGTTCTAATGAACTTTTCTCTTTGCAACCTAAACTTTTTGAATAGATAGGGTTTAAATTAATTGTTTTTGTCCGTTTTCACACAGAGAATTTGTCTATTCATTATATATTTGATAGAGGAATGGAAAGTTGGTTTTAACATATTTCTTTGAATTTTTCTACCTGTGATATTATAAACGAGTTTCTTAAAGAGAATATATATATGTTCTATTGTGTGCGTATGCGTGTGAGTGTGCGGGGGTGCGTGCTTGCGTTTTAGCTATGTGTCTAGAGATTCTTGACGGAATCCAAAGTATCTGCAATGATCTCGGTACTGTGCTGGCATCTCGACTTCGGTCACTTTCCCACTGTCACGACGTAGATTCCCTAAGCCTTTTCTGTGAATTCATTCAGGACTGTTATTCTGATTAGCTTTCCTCTTTAGTACAGATTAGCGGCTAGATCTCATGATTTTACAGTTGAAATTACTAGATTGAACCGTAAGTTCTATGTTAACAATTTCTTCTCTCTCACTTATCGCTTGTGGAACTCTCTTCCGGCTTCTTGTTTTGATAATCAACAATTTGAGTGCAATGTTAGTCATTAGCGTCTGTCTTATTAATTTCTTTTCTCCTTTCTAATGGTTTCTTCTTATATTCTTTCATACACAGTAACCTCCTTGCGTCTTAGTGGCTTTATTGCCTTGCGTAGGATAAAATGATTAAAAAAGAAAAGAAAAAAAAGAAAGAAAAGTTTCATTTATTAGAAATAATAGCGGCCATACTCACCAGGTCGATCAGAAAAAGCCTTCAATTAGAATGGAGCAAAAACATTATCGTGTTTAGATGTAACAGAGTCTATCTTCTTCAATTACCTTAAAGTACTTTCATTAACAAACATTTTGAATTAATGCAGTTACAGATAGAACAGAAGTAGTCTGTATTTATTGAATCGAAGTTAGCCGAGGACATGAAGGGCTAAAAGAGGCCATATAAAACCCACTTCAGACCACAGTTATTTTGGAATTTTTTAAAATTCAATTTGTCAGTGTGCTACCAGGGATGTAAAAGATGATACATTTATAAAGTAATTATTAAGATTGATGAAAATTGGTTGAAAGATCAAAAGAAAGAAATCAGGAAAACTCACCATTTCACTCGGGTTTTCACTATATGGGTGGAATCATTTATCAAGTTAAATGACTATTAAAAAATCAACTTATTGTTGGCTACAAGTGAGTGAAGTTGTAATAGATTGCTTGAAAACTGAGGGAGTTTGTAGTTTAAAATTTGCGTTAAAATCTATTTTTCTTTTTTCGCTAAACACAGTAGCGTAGAAATAACAATGAGGTACAGTTGAGCTCGTCATGATGTAAGTAACCTACATACCGGGTTTGAATAAAATCGGAGGAAAAAAATTGAATTTATCTATTTTTGATCGGCTTTATCGATTATTGATTTTTTAAAAGAAATTACCGATTTTTTACGCTAAGAACCTATCTCTTACATTGTACAATGTCTGTGCAAAGTTGGGTAAAAATTGGTTGGATGAATCTCAAGTGAAAAGGTATCATCACACAGACAGACACAGACACACAGACATCCTTTGTTTTATATAGAGAGATTGCGAAACATTAGTATTAAGGGAAGATTGATGATTATCAAGAGGAAACAGGTGTGCAGTAGAAATAAGTAGTATTATTTAATTACAGTGGTTCCCAAGTAAAAGAGACATGGACATTTTTTTAAGGAAATATTTTGGTAGATTAGCAGTTTGTAGACCTTCCTTAGGTCCTGGCACTTTCAGAATTGAAAAATATTGATTTTTCCCCAGGCAAGAACTGTGAGAGAAGAGATGATAAGAATAGAAGCAATTCCAACAGTAGAATAATGAGACCTAACTGCCAATCGAGCACTACGTTTAAATTCGTTTGCTGTACCAAAGGAGGAAAGCTAATCAGAATAACAGCCCTAAATGTATTCATAGAAAAAACCTAGGAAAGCTACGTCATGGCAGCGGGAAATGTGACTGAAATCGAGATGCCAGCTCAGTACCGGTAACATTGCAGATATTTTGGATTATGTCACGAATATCTAGTTACATGACAGCAACACACACACACACACACACACACACACACACACACACACACACACACACACACACACACACACACACACATACACCCGCCCGCGCGTGCACGCACACACACAAGCATATACACACACACACGCGCACATGTACACACACACAATCTCTTTAAGGAACTCCTTTATAATATCACAGGTAGATTTTTCCAAGATAAATATATTAGAACCTAATTTCCATTCCTCTATCAAATATATAATGAATAGACAAATTATGTGAATGGGAACAGGCAAAAACTATTAATTAATTCAAACCCAGCATGCCCTGGTAAAAATTTTAAAAATCGTAGCCCACTGCTTATATGGCTACTCCCTTTTTATATTGTGCTATTTTCAACACTAACAAAAGAAATATTTCTGGCAATAGAGAAATATCTGTTTAAACGAAAAAAATTTTCAACATTTTTCTTTTATCTGAAATTTATTTGAGCAAATCTCGGTACCCTGTTTGAATGTCATACTTAAAAAACTATTCAAAAACTATTCGAAAACATTAATCTTTTTGAAGAAAAGTATAAGTTATAGGGGAGATAACTCATTAAAAAGTTTAGCAGAGTTACCTCCCGTTATTTTGTTTCATATTTCTTTCTTATTAACAGATCGCCACAGCTATTAGGGAGATGTGATTAAATATACGTTAATGTATAAAATAATTATTCAGTATTATTAATTTGTAGGTAATAAACATTATAACATAGTAAAAATAGCTGTATTGTGGAAAAAGGAATTTTCGACAATATACGCATTTTTTTTACCTATTTAGGATTATTTTTACCTTTTATTAAAAACGACATTCTTGTACACGTACTTATGGATAATATTATACATTAATTACTAATTTTTTTAAAATTAATAACTATTTGTGCTCAGTTGCTAACATCAATAGCTATCTGCTGATATGTTAAAATTTTGGAATAATGCAATAATAAAAATTTAAATTTCATTTCTCTGATAGATGTCATGATCTGTAAACAGGAAAATTTCATTAGAAACAAAGAAAAGATTACTGAACTCTGATATAATATCAGTCCTCCTATATGGAAATGAATCTTTGACAATCTTTTCACAGATGAAGAAAAGATCTGAAACTACAGAAATGTGGTTCTACAGGAAGATGGTGAGAATGGAAACAAAAAAGACCCTTATATTTAACATCAGGAAGAAATAGTTAATTTTTTTTTTTTAACTTTTATCAAAAACGACATTCTTGTATATGTAGTTATAGATAATATTATACATGAATTATTAATTTTTTTAAATTAATAACTATTTGTGTTCAGTTGTTGACATCAATAGCTATCTGCTGAAGTGTCAAAATTTTGGAATAATGCAATAATAAAAATTTAAATTTCCTCTCTCTGATAGATGTCGCTATCTGTAAATGGAAAATGTCAGTATACAGGATGAGGCAAAAGTCACACACCATAAGGGTAATTTATTAAATGTATAATTACTCATGAAAATTTAATTTACTAGTTATATATGTGTTGGTTAATATATCCTACTTTTTTTTACAGAACTCATTTCAATTGGTTCTCTCTGTCGCGCCAGAAGGTTTTTCTCGTCTGAGTCCATCCTTCACATCATAAAATCTACCATTTATTCATGTATTGAATATATAGTCTAGTGCCCCCGCTGTTCATCTCAAGGTTCTCGGAAGGTCTGAGCCAAATACGCTGCCACTAAAAAAATAAAAATATGAAAGTATTATGTAACATTCCTTACCTAACCATCAAAAAAAAGATTCATTTATAGATTTTATTTCATCTATTTACTCTAAAATACCCTGTATAATTTCGAGTATGCAGAACATGCTCCTTGCAATTTTTTTTCCATTGGGTCTCGGTCACATGACCACCCCGGCATGCACATAAACAAAACCTGAAAAAGAATGAACACAAACAACAAAATTCTGACCAGTTTTCCACGTTTCACAAATATTTTCACAAAAAAAAAAAAATAAAAAAAAAATACCCCCCGCCAAAAAAAAAACAACAACACATGGCGTCAAACAATTCCATAAATGTGCCACGTCCTTGCAACCTAATTTTTATACGTTAAATAAGCTATGATCTACACTCCTTTCCCACACACAGTTGTAATGATCATCACACACATACATAAATACTTACACAAATTCAAATTATATAACGACAATCATTCATTGGATAATAAATCAACACTACTGTGTAACGGACAATTTATAAATCGCAGCTATGCGACAATTTTATTATCGCTATATTTTCATGTTGTCGATTTTGTGCACTTTTGGGAGAATCGGATCCCAGAAGCCTTCTCAGCTTAGTAAATATTTTCAGGAAATATCAGCTTCTAATTGGTCAATAAACACGCAAGTGGGCGTTGTAATCTACTCACGCACAATATATTTTCCAGCGTGTGACCTAGTTAAGTTTCCCGCCAAGTTCTTTTGATCCTGTCACGTGATTACATTATCTATAAATAACAGACACGAGTTCGCTCATTCTCTTTTACTCTTTCAAATTCCTGCGAAGATGTGATCTTCAGCATTCTCGTCTCGACCATGGACGATCAGACGTTAAATAATATTTCACGCATTCACGTACGTAAGAACCTTCACGTACTTTTGCAACCTACATTACAAACATACAAAACATTTCCAAACGTGCAACAAGAACTTTATTCTTCTAAAACTACAGTCTAAATATTTAATTCAACTTTTGTGAGTTCAGATAAAAATATTCCCAGTCTAAGAGACATAACTCCATCAGATTTTTAACTTCTACCCATGTACATCAACACACAAATAAATACAATCTTATGTTTTTTTAAAACAATTTTGTTCCTCCTTGTATTTCATGCTTTGTGGTATTTTGCGTTTAATATAAATTGTGTGGTCATGTTATTCACGCAGCCCTAAACAATAATCCACAATGGTCATTCCTCTTAACATACCTCTACACAGTGACAAAGCACGCATGGTTCATTATCGCCCTGTTTATTCAAAAAACTAATTACTTGCTTATTTACTTGCATTTTATTAGGCTGGTGCAAAAATAATGACGTAATAATGTCGTTTTTTGACGTTAAAAAATACGTCAAAAAACGACATTATTACGTCATTATTTTTTGCACCAACCTAATACCAGAGTCACTTGAACAGAACTTCACAAATTTTACCATCATTAATTTCCTATAGTTACTGTTATTGCTCATCTGTCTTTGTGTGTCAAAACTCAGCCCGCACCATATCCATCTCCTGTCCCTGGCTGTCCCCACGAGGAAAACAACCACACCCGCTCAGCATCAACATCTAACTAATCCATTACGGTCTCTACACAGTCACTGCCGTGGTTACAATGAATTTTCCTTAGCTGCTATCGCAGCTTGGTATCCAACATGATCATCGGGGGCCCCCAAACTTGACCCCGTGGCTCTCTTAGGGTATATTTATTCGATATAAATACTTTATGGCACACAGGCTTCTGTTCTACTCCCGATAAATCATCGGCTCCCTAACTATTTAGCTAGGTGTGAACATTTCCACCCCAGGAAACAGATCCAAACACATTCAAAAATCCAAAACCATGCAAGCCGAACTTACTTATTTCCACAACAATTAGCTAACTTAATTTTTTCACACACACACAAAAAAATCTCAACATTCAACAATTAATAACTTAATTAACCAACGAATGAAGGCAAAAGGATACACACGACCCTTAAAATAAAATAAAAACTCCCACACTCTGTTACAAAAATGGAAAAAACAATCATTTGTCAGTTAATTACAATTAACAAAACATTGGAATGCACCTAAAACCATAGTCACAAAAACTTTCAACACATTAAAGGTCCACAGAAATCACAGTGGAAATGCCCCATCACAAAATGCCGCCAGTCTTTTTTTTTTCAACACCATTTTCCATTGCGTTACGGACACAAATTCAGGTCTTCATGTAGCCAAAAGGCTGATAGACACAAAATTTGGGTGCACGCGCCAATAAAAATCAAACAGTAAATTTCCGCACATGGTCCTAAACTTGTGTACCCCCACTCAGCAAAAAATAAAACAAACTAACAAAATCAGTCTCTTAGTAAAATGTTTCAGGAAAATTGACATTATCGCATCAGTGTGTATGCGTGAGTGTAGGTGTGTTTATTTTCTTTTCCTTTTTTTTTCCTGGTTTGTCCTTTATTTTCTATTGTCTGTCCACTAAAAAAAAAAAAAAATGGCTTTTTGGCTTTTCCTAATTTTTTTCCATCATTACTTCCTATTTTGGCTTATTTTCTTAGATTTGTGTGTGTGTGTGTGTGTGTGTGTGTATGTGTGTTTGTGTGTGCGTGTGTGTGTAGCAGTAGAACAAAGTAATACTTTTGTACTTCCAGACTGTCCAATATGTCTAGACTATATATTTTTTTCATATTCCTTTTTTCCCCCTTTTTCTTTTAAGTCCTTCATCGAAAATCCTCTCCGAACATTTCCCACGTTGTGTTTCAACCCCCGGCTCACTTGCGCCCTTACCTTGTTGAAAGGAGCTGGTCACTGCGCGCCAAATAACGTTTATGTTGTATACCGCTTCATTCCGGGGGGATCTTTTGGTTGACAGTCTCTTAGTTGACGGCGTTTATAATATTGTCTTTCCCTCCTCTTTCTACTCTCGGCCGGGTGATTGCTAGCTGGTTAGTTCAGAGGTAAAATGAGAACTTTAACAGAAGGGATTTCTAACTTATCTATTAGGTTGGTGCAAAAAGGATGTCGTTTTTTAACGTTAAAAATAAGTCAAAAAACGACATTATTTTTGCACCGACCTAATACTTTATTAAACACGTCGACGTGTAAATTTTTAAATAGCCAGTTGAGATCGCTCTGTCACCCCCAACTGGGGAGCAAATTCCCCGCAAATTAACACGTCTGCATTCTTCGACGCGTAAAACTTAACTCCTCGTAAACACTTTCTAATTCTAATATTCCCAAGTTCGGCTCAGCCAGTTAGAATCTACTGTCCACCTGATTACTCTTTTCTATTTCTGCTCGTCATTAATGCATCTGTTTCTAATTCTTCCACACTCTGTAACCCTTTGCGTCTTAGTGGCTTTACTGCCTTTTTTGGGGTGATATCGATTTAAAAAAAAAAAAATTCTGCGCCTGCTTGATTCATTAACACGTCGGAGAGTTTCGTCTGTCATTTTACTTCATTCATATTTAATTCTTTCCTCAATATTTCTTTGGGCCCATCTAATAAACAACTGATTTCAAATGATACATTTTCCATTGCGTTACGTACACAAATTCAAGCATTCTCGTAGCCAAAAGGCTTACAGACATACAAAATTTGGATGCACCCCAAAACATTAAATGCGCCAATAAAAATCAAACAATAGATTTAATACTTTCCTCAATATTTCTTTGGGCCCATCTAATAAAAAACTGATTTCAAATGACTCCACAGAAAAAAAAATACGAGGGTATGAGATCTGTCGACCTCGATGGCCAGTTAAATGGACCTATCAAAACAAATAAGACATTTATAACATAGTTAAATAACCCCTACAATGCAAGATGTTTACCTTACCTTATACAATTATCAATCAAGTATTGCACAGAGGTAACTGAAACAAGGGAGGTAACTCAATAAATATATTTAGGGAGTTATCTTTCGTCTTTTTATTTTAATATTATTTTTAATTTTTATTTAATATGCCAAATGCAGGAAATGATTTTTTTTAAGCATTTCACCCCAAGCAAAACGGGAAGCCACTAACACGCTAGATGTCGATTGACATTACATTTGAATAGTTGGAGATTATAGTTGTCAGGGAAACAAGTAATAGGAAGGGAATTCCACAGACAGGGGTGAGAGACATGAAGCTATTGGAGTATTAGGTTGGTGCAAAAATAATGACGTAATAATGTCGTTTTTTACGTATTTTTTAACGTCAAAAAACGACATTATTACGTCATTATTTTTGCACCAACCTAATACAAGAGACGGCTACATTTAACCGTTTCAACAGTGAAAGGGTGGGCCGGAGATACCAGCCTAGTAGCACGCTTACATTCATATATATATATATATATATATATATATATATATATATATATATATATATATATATATATGTGTGTGTGTGTGTGTGTGTGTGTAAGAAGAAAACGATTCACTACGACGAAAATATTAGGTTGGTGCAAAAACAATGACGTAATAATGTCGTTTTTTAACGTCAAAAAACGACATTATTACGTCATTATTTTTGCACCAACCTAATATTTCGAAAGTGCCTTGATCGCAAGGTCATCGACAGTAAATTTGAGTCCTGCCTTTTACAACATTTCAGCATTCAGAACATCTATTATCACAGCGTGGAATATCTAATAACAAAAGTGATGAAAACTAAAAGAAAAAGAATCTAAATGAACACAACTAGATAATATATATATATATATATATATATATATATATATATATATATATATATATATATATATATATATATATATATATATGTCTAGCCACACTGATGAGCTGTGAAACAGCGAAACAGTCTGTCTGTGGATGACGTTATATATATATATATATATATATATATATATATTATCTAGTCGTGTTCATTTATATATATATATATATATATATATATATATATATATATATATATATTTAAAAATCCAAGCATTCATCGTTCATGTACCTGTGTCGTCGCAACAACATAAGTTTAGTCTGACGCATCACAAGAACATTTTTCCACTTTGTCATACATATTCTCCCAATATATACACACACGCACACAAACCCAAACACAGTATATACAACCACACAACGAAATCCTCTACAAAAGACAATGTAGTGTATCAATTTACATGCCCGTTCAGAGATTGTATCTCTGACACTAATAATAAACCCACTACATATATTGGTTTTACTACAACCACACTCTCCCGTAGACTTACCTGTCATCTTTCTGAACACAGTTCCATTAAAAAAAAATCATTTCTTAGAAAAACATAGGCACGTACATAATATTAGACATATATTAGTTGATAACACAAAAATACTAACACATACATAGAGTAAAAAAACCTTCAGATATTGGAGGCCATCTACATTAAAACAAAGCAACCCACACTCAACAAAATTACATTTCAAACTAGTCACAACATATTATAATGCATTTCAACACATTATTTTCTCTCACGTGGTCATGTACGACGTCATACAACCGCATTACAAACTTACGACCGGTGTCTGCTATTCCGCAACCGTTATCATCGCACAGCAGTCTTCTCTGTCAGCATAACACAATGTCATTTTTGATGGTGAACATCTCTGATGTAATGTATATAACTGTTATGGTCCGGTTCCTTGTACCACGGTGATAGTCCAAGGTAGAACCAATAAAGAAGAACTCGAACACGGATATGGAATAACACAGATATATTACAAACAGGAATATATACAGAGAAGTAGAAAGTGTTAGTACGAACAATCAGGTTTAGTAGTAATTGTCTGAACGCGACTCTGTTTCAGACTGCCTCTGACTCGACTGACTGACTCGCTCGCTCTGACTGACTGACAGACTCCCGACGGACTTCACTCCAGACTTCAGACTGAACAGTATTTAGTCACCCCTCGCCACGAGGGCATCATGTGGCACAAGGCCGGTTTAACGTGGGATCTCAGAGCCCGTGGGGTCGGCCAAAATATATGCCCTTTGAACCCGTATAAACGGGTTCAGGGTCGGTTTACCTCCCCGAAAGAGACTCCGCCCTTCGGCCTAGTCTCGTTCGGGGTCCACACCGCCCGAAGGCAGATAGTTCAACCGATCAGCCGATCAGCCGGACGCCCGACTTCGGGCTGAACGGTATTTAGTCACCCCCTCCCCACAAGGGCATCATGTGGCACAAAGCCGGTTTAACGTGGGAAATCCGAGGCCGTAGGCTCGGCCAAAAAATATGCCCTTTGAACCCGTATAAACGGGTTCAGGGTCGGTTTACCTCCCCGAAAGAGACTCCGCCCTTCGGCGTAGTCTCGTTCGGGTTCCACACCGCCCGAAGGCAGAAAGTTCAACCGATCAGCCGATCAGCCGGTCGCCCGACTTCAGGCTGAACGGTATTTAGTCACCCCCCCCACGAGGGCATCATGTGGCACAAAGCCGGTTTAACGTGGGGTTTCCGTGGGCAGAGAGTTCAGCCGATCAGCCGATCGCCCAACTCCCGGCTGAACTCCCTGCTTTCTCTTGAGGCGCAGTATTTATTACGCATGGAATAGTCCATTATGTTATTATGGGTAAGGTCCCATAACAATAACCATTCTTATGATGGCTCATGTGAGCCGAAAGCTTAGATCGAGGAAGAGCATAATAAAAAAATATCCAAATGTTGGACAGTTTTTGTCTTTATTTACTCCCGAACATTTGTCGGGCTGTCGGTTTCCTAGGAACTGATCTGCTTGATCCTCATACGTCGCATTCGACGGGAGAGTCGAGTATATATATATATATATATATATATATATATATATATATATATAGTGATACCTCGACGTAAGTCGTTTCGAGTTAAGTTATTTTCGAAGATACGTCGGTTTTTCTTAAATATTATATTGAAAATTAAAACTCAACTTACGTCTTTTTACTCGAGTTTACGTCGACCGTTAAAAATATTAGAAACGTCAAAAACCAAAATGACAATAAACACATATAAAATCATATTTAAATAAATTTAAAAAAATATTATATATATATATATATATATATATATATATATATATATATATATATATATATATATAATTATTTATTTTTAAAGAAAAAAAAATTTATAACATAAATATGTTATAAAATCACTACAAAAATAGCCATTTTGTTTCAACACCTTCGGTGTCTTATCAAGTGATGACGTTGAATGTAAAATCAATGGTTTTAAAAGTTTCAAATTAATTAATATTCTACGCAAGGGGAAAACGTTGTTACAAAGGCTAGATGGACCAATCAGAACACAAGTACAGGAAAATTCAAAAAGCTCGATAACGAAGTCCTGTTATGATATCTATTCAGATGTTTAGTATTAAAAAATAATTTATTCCAACGAATAATTACTAAATTATATGATAAAATTTAATATTAAAATTTAAAACTTCTAATTACAAAATCAAAATTTAACATTTATTCGCTATCAAGTTTACAACTATAAAATTACTGAGGAGAAAAGAAGAAATATATATGTTATTCAATTTATTTTTTCATTGAAGTTACTTTAGCTATATTTAATATCCGGTCTTTTTACAATGTATACATTTTAATCCTCATGGTGTGTAAATAGGGTCCCAAACTCACGCGTAAAACAAACGCAGTCAGATTCTAATACGTAAGCACCAAGACATATACATACACAAAAAAGGGGACAAGACAGAGAACATCTCCACCGTCTGTCATGAAAAAAAAAAAAAAAAAAGGGTGGGGAATGGGAGAAGGGAAACCAACACACACGTACATACATACATAATTAAAAGTGGATGCACTTTCCATACACATAGATACATATAAATACATGCACACACATCCACAGACATTGACCCAAACAGTTGGATACCCCAACCGATAAATATTTAAGACAGAAAATGTCATTGCATGAATGTTAACAACCTATTGAAATCTAACTTAAGCGAGTAAATATACAAAGATAAAAATGATCAAAATTAATATTATTTAATATATTAAAATATAGTGTATGTAAAAAAAAACAAAAAAAAAACGGACATTAAATTCAACACCCATCGGTAGCTACGATGTCCACCTCATATACATATAAGTATATACACAAACACACACACACACATACACACAGATATATACGCATACAAACATATATACATATACACATATATACATACATATACACACATATATACATACATATACATACATATACATATACACATACATATACACATACATATAGATATATACATACACATACACACATACTCACACATATACATAAATATAAATACATAAATATACATACATACAAACACACCGAAATATCTACACATACAAACATAAACATATACATACGTATATATTTCCATGGTATCAAGTACACATACACATACATACACATATACATATATGTACCCACAAATATACACACAAATATGTGTACACATATTTACAAATAAATATATATATATACAGCAATACACAAAAATAAACATAAATGCAACGACATTTGACCAAAAACATATATAAATATACAGACATACATACACATACATATGCATAGACATACTTCGATATACATGCAAATACAAAAATACACGTATCCTAACATACATGTATAAAACCCCCCCCCCAAAAAAAAACCATCCATATCAACATAAATATACGTAAATAAAATTAGGTACACAATATAACAATACACATACAAACATATACACACATATATATATATATACATACATACACATACACCTACATATATTCACATATATACATATATATATATATATACGTACATATACACATATATATATATATACATATATATATATATATATATATATATATATATATACCCACACATACATGCACACATACACATACATGCACACATACATACATACATATATATATATATATATATATATATATATATATATATATATATACACACACATACACATACATACACATACACCTACACACACATATATATATACACATACACACATACATATATATACACAACTACATAAACATGCAGACACTTACATATATACACACATAAAGAAATATATATACATGCATATAAGGATACATACTCACATATATATACACACACATACCCACATCTACAAATACATATACATACTCATACACACCAATATTTTTAACCTCTTTTCTTCTTCTCCTCCTTTTCACCTTCTTACTTTATATATATATATATATATATATATATATATATACACACACACACATATATATATACATACATACACGCACATACACACATATATCTATAAACACACAAACAAATACACACACATACATATATACATATATATATATATACAAAACTTAGCAACATATTAATACATTAAAATACAAACATACACATTTCGCAGTACAAACACACATAACTACACATAAATATATACATATATATACATATACGCATACAGAAAAATGAGTAACATTATGTAGTTATACCATACACATTCATATCGTCAGATTGACCATCAGGTAATAAAAGTTATAATCTATTCAACTTACAGCTACGTATCATTATCATTTAAAGTATACGACCCCTATAATAAGTTAAATTTATAACGGTGTTTACAATTAACCGTTAGTTCATATCTCTGATTTAAGAGATCAGCCTTGTTTTTAAATCTAATAATTTCAAACTTTTCGTTAAGACACAGGTAACACGGGGAATATAGGGATTTACATGTCCGGGCTTTCTTAATCAATGTCCAATTAACCGTAGGTGTTTTGTTCTTTTCTTTTAGGTTCCAAAAGTACTTGGACAATGAAGTGATGTACCTATAGTCACAGTTATTGAAAGATTGCATATGCCCCCGCCAGCGTTCTTTGAATGTATTCATTGTGCTACCAATGTAAAACTTCTTTATATTTGGATTCTCAATAGTTGAGATAGTACTAAGATAGACTACAGAACGTATTCCACAGTTATTTTGTAGTGGACAATTATTAGTATACCTACAATTACATGAATTATTATTTGTGTCATTATATTTAGTATTACTGTCAGTAACCTTTTGAGTAATCGAGCTTTTTGAATCCCTATACTTGTTAAAGACTATGTTGTTATGTTTTTTAATGATTTTCTCTAGGTTATCTGCACAACTATAGCTTAATTTAAGTGTGTTAGGATTAAATATTTTACTAAGTGGGTTAGTTTCAGTGTTAGGGAAATGTTTCTTGATTAGGTTTAGAAACATACATATATATATATATATATATATATATATCATAAAATATATATATATATCATAAAATCATAAAAATATTAGCATAATAAAATATGTTCAGCAGATGTTCTTATTTCAAATTCCTGTCGACAGCCGGCACTCATGCGTTGTTTTCCTCTTCAACGCCGA
This sequence comes from Acanthosepion lycidas, assembly GCA_963932145.1. Classification (NCBI taxonomy): domain Eukaryota; kingdom Metazoa; phylum Mollusca; class Cephalopoda; order Sepiida; family Sepiidae; genus Acanthosepion; species Acanthosepion lycidas. Next base: position 31,342,349 of record OZ010603.1, read on the forward strand.
TTTTAAACTCAGACTTGTTTACATTATGATTTAGGATACATTTTTGTCTATGGCACCGAAGAAAAGTCCCAGTGCAGGTGTAAATACTAAGCCTAAAGCTTTATTGCTGAAAGATAAGGTTGAAATTAATTATTTTTTTCAGAATACTATACATACAAATCATAAATACTGTAATAGGCAATGTTGAGTGCTTATTTGCAGTTGATAATGTGTTTATTTCGACTTAAGTCGCTTTTCAACTTAATTCGTGATCTCTGGGACCAATTAACGACGTAGGATGAGATATATATATACATAAACGCAGAACTTTAACCTTAAAATTTAAATTCAAACTCAGCGTTGCGACTGCACGTTCCAAAACAATAACACACATTTCTCATAGCATTTTTCGGATTACAACCTTGTTTTCGTTTGTCCACTTATTACTGAGAGTAAAAACAAGAACACAATCTATTTCATACCTGAGGATGTCTGTAAGAACAGACGAAAGCTTGTAAAATAAAAAGATCTAATGCAACGGAAATTTATAAAACAGGATCTTTTCATTCATAAACAGATTCGGGGTTTTTGAATTGTTCGCGAAGATGGATTTCTCGCCATTTAATCATTAACCTTTGTATTTGTTTTATGTATGAATAATTCATGAATATATATATATATATATATATATATATATATATATATATATATATATATATATATATATATATTAGGCAACTGAATGATAGATTGGAAAAATTCTGTATAATTTCATCCTCTAAGATTGTGTTTTTCAACCTTTTCTTTCCTGTGGCATTGCTTACCTTACCCTTCTCCAAAGTTCTGAATTCGAAGTATTCTACTTCTTAGACTGGTTGCTATGCAATGTTATAGAAGCCAGTCTACTCTGCTATTTCTCTGGTGGAAGTAGAGATGGATTCATGCATTTCCAAATACATTATATCACCCTTTTTACTTTTTTTGAATGTCATATCTTGTCAGGTCGTAGGCTCTCCACACTCTTTTTTTTATTTATTTATTATCTGTTTAAATGGTTTCCTGTTGTCTTCTCCAGTTTTGAATTCAAAGTCATTCAAGGCTAAAGAGTCTTACCTACCTTGCAATTTTATCCATAGTTGAGGAAGCAAAGACAGATTCATACCAGTCTCGAGGGCATTAGTGCGAAATTGACATTGTTAGAATTTGAATTCACTTATTCCCTTTCTTGCAACGATAACCGTTATGCCACCCGCCCTTTCTCACTGGGTGTAAGAGCTCCATTTATTTACCTATCATTTCATAACGTAGGCAATTATGGCTGCCCATAGCTTCCTTGTTTTTATAATCTGTGAATTACCGTGACTACGTGAAAAAGATATTGGAATGGATTTCTGTTGGTTTCTGTCCGGTTTGGTAATTAGAATAGATCTTCTGGTTTTGTTGCCGCCAAATACATAGTTTGCTAATTAACCCATAGCTGAGGGCGAGAAGAAATGACTTAATGCCTTCCCTAAGGAACTTAGTGCGAAGGTGAACACAACAGACGAGGGCGAAATTTGAACACGGTACGCCAAATTCACTTTCCGCGTTGATAAATACTCTATTATCCGCACATCCAATATTAAGATAAAAGTTATTACGAGTTAAAAAGGACAGGGAAAAGTCATAATCCCCAATGTCCTGAAGGGACATGGCACACGGAAGAAAATATTCCAATAATAAATATAATAATGACGTAATAATGTCGTTTTTTGACGTATTTTTTAACGTCAAAAAACGACATTATTACGTCATTATTTTTTTGCACCAACCTAATAGCTATATTTGAACTTCAGAAACGCTGGTTACTATAATGACTGATTTTAACATTTTTTTTTCTTTAAAATAATCTCATCATTTCATCGCAAGCAAGACGATAATGTTACTAAGACGCCCGGGGTTACTGAGGGTGAAATAGAATGAGAATGAAGAGAAAATAAAAAAAAAAAAAGAAAGGAAGAAAAGAAAGGATTCAGGATGATAGAAGTTGGCGATTGACACTGCATTTAAATTTCTGAATACCGTAACTTCTTGAAAAAATATAAATTTCTGAATATTGTAGGCGCATAAAATCAAGAAGTCGGGAGATATTTTCACAGACGAGAAATGCAAGAAAAAAACAAAAAAAACAATTAGAATAGGACTTACGGTTCCGTCTTGCTATCACTTACCAAATTCTCACAGGACAAAGACAAGAGGGAGAATTATAAGACATTAATGACAAGAGGGTGAGTAAAAGTAAGATGGATGGTCATAGGATATATTAATGACAAGAGTGAGATGCACAGGACATATTAATAACAAGAAGGTGAGTCATATGACATTAAAAGCAAGTGGGATAGTCATAGGACGTCTTAATGACAAGGGGGTGCGTCATATGACATATTAAAAGCAAAAGGGATAGCCATATATATAACATATTAATGACACGAGAGTGAGTTATAGGGTATATATATATATATATATATATATATATACATATATATATATATATATATAGCAGCAAGTACTTTCAAGGACTTCATGTCCTCATCATCAGGCTGTAACCGAAAGATGTTCTTTTTTTTAAGAATGTGTTATTTATTAACGGTTATATAATATTGGAACGTGCAAGTCGCAACGCTAAAGTTTAAATATTTCAAGTGAGAATATATATATATATATATATATATATATATATATATATACTTGCTTGTTAGTAACGGTATATATATATATATATATGTGTGTGTGTGTGTGTGTGTGTGTGTGTATTCTCCTATATGTTAGTAACAGTATATATATATATATATACACTGTTTGTGTGTGTGTGTATTCTCCTATATGTTACTAACAGTATACACACACACACACACACACACACACACACACACACACACACACACACACACATATATATATATATATATATATATATATATACCGTTACTAACAAGCAAGTATTTTATTCCTGATGATGGCCATGCTGGCCGAAACTAGTCGAGGAACTTACTTTAAATAGTAAAAACAATAATTAATATACCACCCAGTGTGTTTGAAAATCTTAATTTTTTAATATTTTTATTGTTCAAAGCATATTAAGTATATATATATATATATATATATATATATATATATATAAAATAAAAACAGACCACTTTAAGGTTCCATGTAATAAATTATTTCACCACATCAGACTTTACTTCCAAAAGTTGAAACGATAAATGAAAACAAATTTACACATTTTTGACGGGCCGTATTAAGCATATGTAAGTTTTTCATAAACTAAATATTAGCTCCTTATAAAATTTATATATGCTTGGTAGAGTTTAGAGAGGGAAGGAAGAATTTTAAAATTTATTTTTATATTTCTTTCTATTATAATACTTAATATTGAGGAAGGAAGGGGTAAGGATGAAACCATGACCTAACTAATCGATTAACTCAACGCAAATGATATGTGCAAAGGGAAGAAGAAAAAAAAAAAGGAAAAAAGAAAAAGAAAAAGGCGGAAGTAAAGAGAAAAGAGATGTACTTAGGGTTTTCGGAGGAAGAAGAGGGGTGGTTTGTTTGTTTGTTTGTTTAAAACTTAACGACCCATCGATCAGCAAGAGATCATTTAACGTCAAACAGTTGTTTTTTTCGTTTTCTTTAAATAAGGTTGAAATGCTTTCAAAAAGACTTTCCCTTTCCTTTCCTTCTTTTTCGATGTTGTCTTGAGTTTTATTTTTAAAAAATCACTGTTTTCAGAGGTGCGTTGTTCTTTGAAAATTTCTCACCTGGCAAGTATCAAAGTTTCCCCTTTCATCATCAGACACCAAATTGGAATTATATTTTATTATATAGTCCAACTTTCCTAAGAAAGGTCAAGATCAAATTGGGGTTTGATTTTTCGAAAAGTTCTTTCAAGTTGTTCACGTTGTAAAATAATTTTCGAATATGTGCCATGTCACCGCAATCAAGCAGTGCTTCACAGTATAAGCCTCTTGGCATGCTATGCATTCAGGAGGATCTTCGTCTTTTAGGAGGAAGGAGTGAGTTATGTGCGTGTGTCCTATGCGAATACGGGATAAAACCACTTCTTCTTTGCGTGATTTTCTGTGTTCAGTTCGTTGTTTCTTTAGAGAGGGTTTGATTTTAAATAATTTGTTGTTTTGACAGCTGTTCCAAGCGTCTTGCCATTTCTTCAAAATAAAGTCATTTATTAGGGGTTTATAGTCAATGTATGGAACCTTTATGTTACTTGTGTTAAGTTTCAGAGAGTTTTTTGCAACCACATCAGTTTTTTCATTTCCATGAAAACCAGAGTGGCTGGGAATCCAACAGAAATGATAGTTTTATTTTGTGAGATCGCATGTATTCTATGTAGGAGTTTGATGAGCAAAGGATTGTTTAACTCTTGGTTTTTTAATGATTCGAGTACTTATAATGAGTCTGCAAAAATAATGAATTTATTTGAGTTAAGTTTAGTGATGAGGTCTACAGCTAAATCAATGGCTGTAATTTCAGCACTAAAAATTGAGGAGTTGTTAGGTAATCTTTTCTGTAGAACAGTACTTTTAAAGATAGCCGCACATCAAAAATTCTTGACCCCATCCACCACACAGGTCTAAGACTTGCTCTTGGTGCCTTTAAACATCTCCCAGAGAAAGCCTATATATTGAAGTTCATGAGGCTCCTCTAAAACTGAGACGTGAGAAATTAGCTATACAATATTACTTAAAACTCAAATCCAATCCATCAAATTGAGCCTATCAATGCACATTCAACCCAAACTATAAACATCTGTTTGACAAAAAAGAAAATGTTATCAAACCTTTTGGTCTTTACATGGAAAAAATGATAAAACCACTTACAGACAGTTTGATAGACAAAAATAGTATACATGAATTCAAGGTAACCAAACATCTACCTTGGCTATTGGAACGACCAAAAGTCATTTTAAGACTGGCTGCCCACACTAAATCTGACACCCCCTTATACTATATAGAAAAACTAAATGATATTCTGGAACAATACTCAAATTGGGCCCACATATATACCGATGGCTCCAAAGTCAAGAGGGGTGGTATAGCTTTAGCAATTTAGATAAAAACAGATTTTAGTGTTTGATAGTAATTTAAATGTTTGAAAAACAACTCCACGAGGAAATTAATATAATGCTTGTTTGCAATTTAAATATTCAACTTATCTACAAATAAATTAGGGATTTAATATGAGTTGAATACTATAATAATAAACACCAATAATAAAAATATAAAAGTTTACTAATATTAATCTTTTAATATATTGGGAATGACTGTTAAGGTAATATATATATATATATATATATATATATATATATATATATATATATATATATATATATATATATATATATATATATATATATATATATAGTTTATGAAAAACTAGGTAATCCGTATGGGTAAACCTAAGGAGGATAAAATCCAGAGAACTCAATGTAAATACAGAGTAAATAATTTAAATAAATTTTAAATAAATAAATAAATTTATTTTATAAATAAATAAATAAATAAAATAAATAAATAAATAAATTTATTTTATAAATAAATAAATTTTAGATAATTTAAATAAATTTTCATTTTTTGTTTGGAAGTAAAGTCTGATGATCCGCAGTCCTATTAAAAGGCCTGTGGTGAAATAATTTATTACATGGAACAAAGTGGTCTGTTTTTATTTAAATTATATATATATATATATATATATATATATATATATATATATATATATATTGGTTGACTAGGTATTGTAGTGTATTTTTGATTTTGTAAAGTAGCTGTTATTTAAAATATTTGCATGAGATTTTATAAAAACTAATTTGTAGAAAGAGTCTGGCAGAAAATTTTTACTTCGAAAGGGCTTGGAAATTTTCAAATTTAATTTATTCAACACAAAATCGATTCCAAAAATTTTTTATAAAGAAATTAACATTCAACTATCTTCAATATGAGCATCGGTAAATACGCGGCCTCATTCTCTTCATTAGAAGAGATCAACAGTATTTTCAGTTGAGCAAAACCCACTTTCACCTCCATCTACGCTTATCGTACTGAATCCCCGAGCTAAACAATTTCACCCCTTCCCTATCACACCCTGAACACATGACCCAACCAACATTAGTATGACCGGCAGTGGTTTCACACAATTATCGCGAGGATACAGACCGGCCCGTACGAGATTCTCACGCGAACTCGATGTCAAATGACAGGAAAGTGAAACACTGTTCTGTCCATTTATTTTTCTTTCTCGCCCTCCTCCCGGCCTTTATTCGCACCATTTCGCACCCTAACCACCACCCACCACTGTATGCAGGACACGAACGATAGACATTAATCAAGTCGACCACCATTTTGCGCGGTCTGTAGGGAGAAAAAGACACCTAGACACTCGTCTTGTCTCGTTTTGTCTCGTCACATCGTGTCTTATCTGAGGGCCGCCGGTTGATTACAATTCAACGAAGGCGATTGCATTTTTCCTTTCTCTTTTTTTTTTCTGTCAATTCCCAAACATTCTTTCGTTTACTAATTTCTTTCTTACTTCTTGGTCCTCTTTAAATTCGCTTTCATTCTTTCTTTCGTTTTTCATTTTTCTTCCTTCCTTCATTCATTAATTCCTTCATCAAATCATTCATTTCGACAATCCTTTTTCTTTTCTTTTATAATTTCTTTCTTTTCCAGTCCATTAATCTATTCATTTTCTTTCTCTAGATGGCGTCCTGGGTAAGACGATGAACTACATCCAACAGCAAAGTCTTTGATCAGGTTTTGAGAAGCATGGAACCACCTCTTAATTGCTGGTGTTCTAAGGTCAACCCTGACCCTGGGTGGTAGCACCTATCAGGTTCCTAGCTATGGGCAAATAGTTAACCGCCAAAAAGAGGTCAAAGCACAATGACAATATAAAAATAGGTTTTTAATACCAGCAATACTTTTTGGGAAAAATTATTACCAGCAATACATTTTCGAAGAAGAATTATTACCAGCAATACGTTATTACCAGCTGTAAATTTTTTGAAAAAATATTACCATGAATACATTTTTGTAAAAAAAATATCACCAGCAATAAAAATCTTGTAGGTATTAAATAACCCATTGCGGTTGATATGGCGTAAATTGTTTTGTTTTGTTTTGTTTTACGGAATATCAACCTCAAAGGGTTATTTAACGACGACAAAATTTATTATTGCTGGTAATATTTTTTTCCAAAAATGTATTGCTGGTAATGTTTTTTTTCTAAAATGTATAGCTGGTAATAATTTTTTTTCCAAAAATGTATAGCTGTTAATACTTTTTTCAATATATATATATATATATATATATATATATATATATCGTTATCCATAGACATACTGTTTCGCTGTATCACAGCTCCTCAATGTGGCTAGACATCCGATCAAGCCGGGATCGAAAACCGACCGATTTGGTATGAGTCGAAGATTGTAACCCCTATCGACGGTCGGCAGAGAGAAAGGTGAGTTTTTGCGTATTTACTTTTCATAAACACGCTGGTGGGAGAGTCTTGCATTATTAGGAGTAATACGCGCTTTTTTCACTGAGATCGTCATCCACAGTGACACTGTTTCGCTGTATCACAGCGCCTCAGCGTGGCTAGATCCGATCGCTTCAAGCCGGGACCGGGCTTCAAGTCGGAGATTCTAACCACTCGACTGTAGACGAGACGCCAGGGCAGGGCCAACTATATTGCATATCCGCCTCTGGAGCCTATCAAGAACCCCGAGGCAAACAGAAGGGGCACCAGACCATATATGGCAGCAATACTCCATGCAAGGGCGAATTGTTGATTTGTAGATCTGGAGGATCGACTCCGGGGAGAAAAACTTCCTGGCGCAGCTCAGGGAGCCGACTTTCCTTGCAGTGGACGAGGCAATTGACTCAATATATTTATTCCATCTCAGGTCAGCAGTCAACGTGAGACTGAGAAGCTGCAGAGAGTTGCTCTCGAGAAGTTGAGCGTCAGACATTCTAATGGAGGGAAGGGAAGGTTCTCTGTGGTGATTAATAGAGAGCAGTTTTGTCTTAGAAGCGTTGAAGTTGACCAGCCAATTCATGCCCCAGTTCACAATCGACTGGAGGTCTTTTTCGAGACGCAAGGCCAGGCGAGGTTTGTCAGCGAGACTAGATTTGTTTTTGAGGCAGGAATAAATTGTGGTGTCATCCGCGTAGATGCGAACTTGGGAAGTTATTGCGTCAGGAAGGTCATTTATGTAGATAAGGAATAGAGTGGGGCCTAGGATGGAGTCTTGAGGAACACCTGCGTTCGTGGGATAGGAACTGGAAAGAATCCATTGAGAACGACCTTCAATTTACGGTTTGACAGGAATGATCGTATTAGGTTATATAATCGACCAGTAATGCCATCACCCTGGAGCTTGCGAAGAAGGCCGGCATGCCAAACCCTATCAAATGCTTTGGAGATGTCTAGTGCCACGGCTCGGGCTTCCCCGTTATTTTGAAGAGCTCGGTAGACTGTTTCAGTGATGGCCGTAAGCACATCGGCTGTAGATCGGGCAAAGCGGAAACCATATTGCTTGTCTGAGAGCAGATTATGGGATGTGAGGTGGTTAACCACCCCGGTATTGATTAGGGCTTTGAAGACTTTGCCGAAGAGGGGAAGGAGACTGATAGGACGGTAGTTGGAAGGGTCAGAGGGGTCGCCGAAGTTCTTGAAGACAGGAACGATCGAAGAGGACTTCCAGCAGTCAGGAAAACAAGATTCTTTGAGGCAGTAGTTGTATAATTTAGAAAGGGCGGCCGCCAGTTCAGGCGCGCATTTCTTCAAGACAATGGCTGGTATCCCGTCTCCACCACTAGCCTTGTTGGGGTCTAAATTGGAGATAACGCCCAGTACCAAAGATGGGGTTATGTTTAACCCACTCGATATGGCCTCAGTTTTAAGAGGGAAGTCGGGTATGGGTACACCGGAAGAGTCGAGCGTCGAGTTGAATGAAAATTTCCGAGCAAAGCATTCAGCCTTGTCGGTAGAGGAGGTCAGGACTTCGAACTGGTTGAATAAATGAGGTATAGAGTGTTTGCAATTGTTCAATACGCTCTTGCAGAGACGCCAATAATCTTTGGAGCCAAATTTGCGAGATGCAATACGTTCCTTCATCCGAGCCGCAAATACTGACTTAGCATCGTTGAGGACACGCTTACACTCGTTACGGACGGAGGCAAAGAGACGTCTATTGCAGTCAGACATGTCGCTACGGAATAGGTGGAAGTAGTGGTTCCTATGGGCGATGGCGGCTGAGCAAGCAGCCGGGAACCCTATATTTCCTTGATGGAATGAAAGCGTCGATTCCAGCTTTAACCCAGGAAGAGACTTCAGAAGCACATTCTTGGACGGGGTGCTTAAAGACTCCATCCCAGGGGACATCGCGGAGGAAATCACGGAACGCGTGCCAGTCAGCTCGTTGATAGTAGAACGAAGTTCTAGTGGTAGGAGGTTCTTTATAGGGGGTGGAGTTGAAGGAGATGTTAACTGATACTACTGCATGATAGTTGCATATAGTTGTATATTTAGGCAGCAATCTTTCCTTTATGCATGTTTCATTAAAAACGACAGACAAGGTACTACGGTTAAGCTTTTTATTTAATTTTTCTTGTGTTCGAACAAGAGCTTCCTTTTCTGGACAAAGGGTGTATAAGAACTGTCCAAATGTTTTACATTAGAACCCATTGAAACACACACACAAATTTACCAGACTCCATTAGGAACATACTAGTAGAAAACACAAATATATTAACTGCATCCACCTGTAAAAAAAAGACTAAAAATAATGGAAGCTTAAATAATAAAAAAGAAAAAGCCAACTCTTAACAATATTAACTACGAACAAGGCCACAATGTGCTAACCGTATTCGGAAATTAAAAACATTCCTACCAGAGCTTTTACTATAAATAAGAATGTATAAACATATAAATATAAACATATAAAATGTCTTTATATATATATATATATATATATATATATATATATATATATATATATGTGTGTGTGTGTGTGTGTGTGTGTGTGTGTGTGTGTGTGTGTGTGCATGTTTCATTAAAAATGACTGACAAAGTACTACGGTTAAGCTTTTTATTTAATTTTTCTTGTGTTCGAACAAGAGCTTTCTTTTCTGGACAAAGGGTGTGTAAGAACAGTCCAAATGTTTTATAGTTCCGAGCGCTTTCGGCTATACCTTTAACCATTATCAAGGATGATTTGATTTTTCAGCTTAATTGAGTGTGTGCGTTCTGTGTATGTCTTAGTGTGTGGTAGGGATGTTTTTAAAAGGCCGGTAAATGTCGTTAATACTGCTATAAACAGTATTAAACAACCTTTACAGGTCTGAATATCCGAGAAATTTTTATAAAAAATATGCGTCCTCCGACAGGAATCAAACCTGTATCCTATACTGAACCGTCATATAGCTTGACGTGCTTTTACCGATTGAGCCACAGAAGAGCGTTTCGATTAGCAAGGTTGATTATGGGACGTCATTTGTTTATATTTGGATACCCATCGAGCAGATATGAATGTACGAGAGAAAATAATGGAGAATTGTTGTTTAAAACAGTAAAATCGACCTTGCTGGTAGCATTCGAACAACTTTTGGGGCAAAGATTGTTTGAGAAGTATTATTGAAGCGTTACAAGGAATAAAGTATTTCCAAAGAACCTCGTATGAATCCCAGCTTTACAGTAAACGTGCGAAGAAGGAGAGGCGTTTATGCGTTTGCACTTACAGTTAAATCAAGCTCTGATGCTTCATTCCTGTTTTTGTTTGATTTTTGGATTTGTGAAAAATGCCATACTATTTGAAAGGAAATTTACTGAATATCTAAAACATTGAAACAATTTAACCCCGAGCAACGACCATACAAAATGGTTTTATAGATGGAATTCCTTTATTATGAATAAGCAAACACTTGCGAAGGACATACGGTAAAATAGATTAGGTGAGGGGTAGTAGCTTAGCGTACCAACGGATGATGCATGCAAGCGGGGACGCTCGCAGACATTTCTAGACAGGAGGGAGCGGTTACACAATTACAGCCATGTACACCCGGGCAACGCCGGGTATATCGGCTACTTTATAGTAAAATGACCAACAATACATTTTATCTGTAGTTGAAGGCATACAATTGCGTTAAAATATATATTTAGTTAAAGACAAAATTGTATGCAAAATATTTGAATTTCGGCATTAAATGACCCATAGAGATGTTGATATGTCGCTAAACAAAAATAAGTTAGCCAACAGTATTTATTTATAGTAAAATGACCAACAATACATTTTATCTGTAGCTGAAGGCATATAGTTGCGTTCAAGAAATATTTAGTGGAAGTCATAAAATTGTGTTCAAAATATTTGGATTTCGGCATTAAATGATCCATAGAGATGTTGTTATGCCGTTGAACAAAATCAACCAAACGAAACTTTCTAAACTAAAGTTTATAATTATAGCTTAGCCATAGAGGTCAGGGGACTGAGACAGCCAAGTCATAATTTCCAAATATTTTTCCTTCTTTTTTGACTTGAGGTAAGTGTTTTGGATCGTTGTCTTGTTGAAAGGTGAATTGTTTCCTAAGTTACGAGTGAGCAAAATGGTATACAATGTATTTGAAAAATTGAACGATATTTTTTTTTTAATGATTTTATTGACCTGAATCAAATCTCCATCTCCTTCTCTCTCTCTCTCTCTCCTTCTCTTTCCAAAACACCCCCACACTATAACAGAGCCACTATTATTCTAAAGTGTTGGAATCCCGCATTCATCATTCAATCTTTCTCCTGGCTTTTTCTCATACACCCTCCTCTAATCACTAAAATGTTCAAATATGGACTCTCGAAAAAAATACATTTCACCACTCTTTCAATATCCAATTATGCTTTTTTGCTTATTCACCTGATACCCGCTGATCTAAATCGATCTTTCACATTTCGGAGTGACACTGGTTACTGTCAAGAGGAATTAAGTTCAGCTGTCAGCTCTTTTTTTCTTTTGCTCTCAATAATCAGGTGTTTATCTTCAGCAGTCTTTGTCGCTTTTGGTGCCCAAGCTCTTTTTCTGTCAACATTTGCACCAGTTTTTAACTACCCTTGTAACGAATATTGCACCCAGTGTCTAGAAATCATCAACTTCTTGGCAATTTGTCTTTGAGACTAGACTTCTTTGAATAAAATTTCAATAAAAATATTCACTCTCCTGGGTATGACGATAAGCTACATCTAGGAGCAAGCCTTCTGATCAAGAGGTCTTGAGGAGCGTAGAACCACCCCTTATTTGCTAACGTTCCCAGGCCCATCCTGATCCGGGGTGGTATCACCTGTTAGGGTTCCAGCTATGGACAAATAATTAACACTAAACTGGGATCAAAACACTATGAAAATGTAAAAATAGGTTTATAGCAATTATTACCAGCAATACTTTTTAGGAAAAAAGATTAGCAGAAATATATTTTTGGAAACAATATATTTTTGAAAAAAAAATATTACCAGCGATAAAAATCTTGTCGGTATTCAATAACCCATTGACGTTGATATGCCGTAAAACAAAAGAAACTAAACCAATCTAAAAAGAATACATCAATGAAACCAAGCTCTCGACGAAAACTGTCTTTACAAAAATACGTCAATGAAACCTGATCTATAAACTGATTTCTTACAAAGTATACACATTCTATTCATACGAACCTATCCTAAAAATGTTGTCAGTATTATATAACCAATTGATGTTGATATGCCATAAAACAAAAGAAACTAAACCAATTTGAAATGAATACATCAATGAAACCAAGCTCTCGACGAAAACTGTCTTTAAAAAAATACATCTATGAAACCTGATCTACAAACTGATTTCTTACAAAGTATACACATTCTATTCATACGAACCTATCCTAAAATGTTGTCAGTATTAAATAACCCATTGATGTTGTTATGCCGTAAAACTAACCAAAACAGAGCAAAATATTCATAATTTAACCAAATGTATTGTTGAAAGAGGAATCCAAAATTGAACCTCTTGGTAGCAAGAGAGGGCTTAAAAATAAAAGAAAATACATTGTATTAACAGAAATTTTATCTTAAAAAATACAAAACCATTTTTTTTTAAAGAAATGCAGGGCCAGCCGAAACATTTTGCTTGTGGTGTATGTTTAAAAGTGGAAACTAGAATAGAAAGATTGCCGGGTTGAACTTAAAATAAAGGCTATGCCCAAATAAGGATGTTTGGCAGGTATTTTGTCTTAGAATTGATTCATGTGAAAGGCAATAAAACAGGGAACACAGGGAATTAAAAACAAACAAAACAAACATACCAGTTGATAAATCATTTATGTCCTTTGTTTGAAACTTCAATAAAAACGCGATAGACAGCACGATGAGGTGATATTTCATGAAGATAACATCATAAATGTACGTGTTGTAATATTCATTACGGCTTAAGTTTTAACTTGGCTCGTGGGTGTCTTTTGTTACAGCGTGATGAACCGTCTCCTTTGGAAAAGAACATATTTAGAACTTTTTAAGGCATCCGATGGGAGAAAGTAAGTGTTTATTTTTCCTAACCAAGATCGGGTGATGAAAAGTAATAATGAGAAACAGAGAGAGAAAGGAACAGAGAATAATATATATATATATATATATATATATATATATATATATATATATATATATATATAGAGAGAGAGAGAGAGAGAGAGAAAAGGAGAGTTTATTAAAAGAAGGTGAACGAAAGAAGGACAAAAAAAGCAGGATAAGACATGAATGGATAAAACACATGAGAAAATAAAGGAGTAAGCGGTGACTGAAAAAAATTAAAAAACAACAAAATGAAGATCACTAATTTATTCCTCACTACTTCTACTCGGACTATTGTCCTCATCTTTGTTGTTGCTATCACAACGTTCGTTGTGCGCTCCGGCCTTACTCACGTGGATATCAATATGTGTAACCGACAGGTTACCCTTTATTGAATTTACGAGGGTAGACCGTCCTCATCCCGATGGTCATATCTAAAGTCATAGTCTAGTTCTTATTTTTATCTCGTACTGTTCATTCATTGCTCGCCCGTTTCCAATATATATATATATATATATATATATATATATATATATATATATATATATGTATGAAGAAATATAGTCTTAAGGTGTACTATATTTATGGGATAAAGTGCTCAATATCAGAGATAGAGCGTGTGTAAATATAAAAGTGAACATAGAAGTCAACACTTAGAGCCTCTAAGTGTTGACTTCTATGTTCACTTTTATATATATATATATATATATATATATATATATATATATATATATACATATATATATATATATGAAGTTATAAAGTTTCTTTACAATTTAACAAACTATATTACAAAAGCAACTGATGATATATCTTAATCAGATGTGTTCTATGTACTCAGCAGTTATCAAAGTTTTTAATCACATTGCTTTTGTGTATTGCTGGTATCCTGTTGATGAAAGAGGTACTATTAAATGAATCCCTAAAAATGGCTACTCTTCAAGAAAATGCATAATGTGTGTCGTAGTTTATTGAAACAAAATTGGAAACGCAGACTCAGTGAAACTACAAGACTTCTATCTATGTATAAATGTCTAATTTTGGTGTTATGATCTTCACGGTGTCCATAGAGTCTTTTTACAGTTTAAAAACTACATTACAAAGGCAATTGGTGAGAAATCTTAATCAGAATTGTTCTATCTACTCAATAGTTATCAAAGATTTTAATCCCATTGCATTTGGGTATATCAATTATCCTGTTGACGAAAGACTTACTGTTAAATCAACAACTAACATTTCCAAATCGGTGGATTGGAAAGGATGGCCTAATTACTTACGTATATTTAGGTAGCAATTTTTCATTAATACATGTTTCATTAAATAATATAGACAAGTTTTGTCTATTTATTTTAAGTAAGTTCCTTTCATATTGTCTGATAAGCTTAATCACATTATCCTTGAAAGACGAAGGGAAATCACCATATTGATACATGTTTAAATCCAATCTAAGCTTTCGGCTTACACAAGCCATTATCAAAGATGACAATTTCAATAAATCAAACAACACACGGACGAAACAACAATGACAATCCTCCCTTGCTGCACACACACAAACACACACACACACACACACATATATATATATATATATATATATATATATATATATATACAATAAAAAATCTAGATTACAAAAGCAACTGATGATGCATCTTAATCAGATGTGTTCTATGCACTCAGTAGTTATCAATTTTTTTAACCTCATTGCATTTGTGTATTTCAGGTACCCTGTTGATAAAAGTGGTACTGTTAAATGAACCCCTAGCATTTCCACGACCGGTGGATCGGAAGGGATGGCCCAATTCTCTGGTCACCTTATTTACTAGATATCAATCCCCTGGACTTTTTTCTATGGGGTTAGGTCAAAGATAAGGTGCATCGAACAAAGATACGAGACATCACTGATCTCAAGCAAAATATCACTGATGCGATGGCGTCCATTGATGAGGCCTTGCTACAGCAAACATGTCAAAAAATAGAGTACCATCTTGATGTGCGTTATGCAATTAATGGTACCCATATAGAGATTGATTAAATTAGTTAAAGAAAGCTTCACTATTTACTCCTCATTTTGTGACAATTTCCACATATTTGTCTGTTAATTTGTTGTTGTAATAAATTGTTTAAATTGTAAAGGGACTTTATAGACACACACACACACACACATACATATATATATATATATATATATATGTATATATATATATAACATTTAATATTAGGCAGCATATATTTTATATATAAAGAAATAATCATACATAAAATCAATCAGCAATATTAATCCATTAATATTGCTGATATATATCTCATATATATATATATAATTATATATATAATATAATTATATATTATTATATTATTATATATATATATATATTATAATTATATATTATATATATATTAATATTGCTGATATATATATATCATATATATATATATATATATATATATATGTATAATTATATATTATATATATAATATAATTATATATTATTATATTATTATATATATATATATATATATATTATAATTATATATTATATATACATTAATATTGCTGATATATATATCTCATATATATATATATATATATATATATATATATATATATATATATATATATATATATATATGTATATATAGTGATTTTCCAAGCGTAGCTTAGATGTGGCACAAGGCCGAAATTAGGGGGTACCCAGTGAGGATCGAACTCACTACTCAGTCGTAATTATTCTAGCGAGCCAAGCTTGCTAACCATTACATATTAGTAAAAGCCTGTTACCATTATTGCACGACGAAGTATCCATATGTGAGTGTTTTATATAGGAAAAAAAAACTATTTTTATACGGTTTGTTCCCCCCATTAAAAGACCTAATAATCATTCTGCGTAGAGGGTTACTGTGTGAGATTGCAGTCAGGAAGGGCGAGAGAGGCAATAAGAAATGCATGTTATGAGGAGGTGTAAGTTAGATATCGATTGACTCTGGGCTAGAAACCAAGATTGTAAATATTTGGAAAGCATCCTCTCGGGAGTTCGTCCCTCAAAGTATCAGTTCTGGGGAAGAAGTTGTTTGAATGTAACTTGTTCCTTATCAAAGGTAGACGGGGAGAATAGGGATGGTATGATCAGAGACCTTGCTATTGGATGAAGTACACTACTAAGCGCTACACGAGATTGGAAGTTGTGGAGATCCATGATTGCATATTCCATGAAGGGAGGCGACACAGAGAGGAAGTGAGAGGCTAGTAACGTATCAACTCTTGGATTTAAGAAATAGTATAAGTATTTTTTTATCTATTTGCAATCGAGCTCCCTATATTTTAGCAATGGTATATGCTTACCTGGCAAAGACCCAATAATTTCAGAATTAATATTAGCACAAACCCCAGGGGTTTCTGTACCTCCAACCAGACCAGTGGCTGCGGCGTCCCTAAAAGTCGAAATGCCAGGGACGCTCGAAGAACTTTTTCTCTAGATCCTTCATAAAACTCCAATTGTGTCATATTTGGATAACGTTGGCGTAGAGATAAACCCCTTATAATCGTAATGGGCACCGCAAAATTGCTCGTTAACCATTACCACACAGCGCCGTGTCTACTAGTGAGATAGTTATAGAAAAAAAAAGAACTTAATTTCTTTATCTACATATTTGCATTGGTTAATCGAACTCGCTTCAAAATAGTAATAATCTCTGCGGGAAAGGCTTGTTAACCACTACAGCATGGCGAATTGGCCACTAGTGAGAGTTTTATAAAAAAAATATATTTAATTTCTTTATCTACATATTTGCATTGGCTAATCGAACTCGCTTCAAATTAGTAATAATCTCCGCGGGAAATACAGAATGGCGAATTGACAACTAGTGAGAGTTTTATAAAAAATGCTCTACTTAATAAATCGTATAATTATTTATTTATCTATGTATTTGTATTGGTCAAGTTTCATATAATAATTGTTCTTGCCCCTCCCTTAATTTATTACTCCTGCCAATAAGTCATAAATAATAGACTCTTCGGTTTTCGTCGCGTGGAAAGACAATACATATCAAAAGGAAGAAAGAAGGTTTTAACGTCTCCTGCAATACCTCAAAATAATGGACTATTCAGTTTTAATCGTGGGGGAAAAACAAATTACATATCAGAGACGCTACTTGGTCTCAGTGAAAAATAGAAAGAAAGTCAGAAGTGTTTAACGTCTCCTGCAATACCTCAAAATAATGGATTATTTCGTTTTGATCACGTGGTAAGACAAAAGACATATTAAAGATGCGACTTGGTTTTAATCAGAAAAGGAAAGAAAGAAATAGAGATACGTCTAACATCAGTTTCAGGGAAATGGAAAAAGTCGACAATTTCGAATCTTTTCATTTGTACCCCATTACTTCTTAAAATAACGACTAACATTCATATTTATTATTGTTATTGCAATATTTTGTTGTTAAGCTCCAATATTTAATGATGTGATAGGGGAATTTCTACAGATATTCTACTCTTGCAGAGTACTCTTGCAGAACTCGTCATGAGCTGATTCAATGATTAAGTGAAGAATTAAGGTTTATCAGAAAGTTAAGGTAGGAAAACTGAACGTTTCACAAGTTAAAAGTACTGTATATTTCCGTGTATAAGGCGACCTTTAGATAAGACGAGCTAAAAATATATAGCAAATTTTCATGAATTTATCCTATACCTGTAATATAAGACGACTGCTTCATGATTATATAAAGAAGATTTTATTGGAAATGTTGCTACTTATTGTATCCTTAGAAATTCAAAATAAATGAAATAACAAAACCAATTCTATATCATGTTTTCTTACACCCGTCCCCTAAAATAGATACCATGTTTTTTGTTTACGTTTCATCACGTGATCTCTTGCGAATACTGATTCTTCTTCTTTTTCCACTTCTTTTAGTATATCTAAACAGTTACAGACAGCCTGGTGTACTAATGGCCATTTACTTATACTTCATCGACAATCACTAAATACCGCTAATAACACTACGATAATGTACGATAATAGTACATTCCATTGCTGAGAACGCAATCATAACTCGATGTTTACATTATCTCAGCTGAGCTTGCATTGATACAAGTTGATTTCATTGAAATAGAATTATTCTTCAAATAGTTAATTTATTATGAAGTTTATGGCAGTAATATATAAGGTAGAAATTGTTATTATTACTTTTATTATCAGTTTATTTGATAATGTGAATCTTTTCACGTACATTATTGGTTTTTACAACGAAGTCGAGCCTGGTTTACTAATTTCTTTATTTAGTCTGTTCCTAACTTCTGTCTAAGCCAGTTGAAATTTGTTAACTTACAGTTAATCATATGTAAATATTATGTTATCCTAAATGTTATTACTACTGTAATTAACACTGATGAGTATTGAAAGTTAAACGAAAGATAAAGGTTGCTGTGAATGCAATCATAACATAACATTTACATTTTCTCAGCTCAGCTTGCATGGATACAAGTTGATTTCATTGAAATAGAATTATTCTTCAAATAGTTAATTTATTATGAAGTTTATGGCAGTAATATATAAGGTAGAAATTGTTATTATTACTTTTATTATCAGTTTAATTTTATGTACGTTATGGTTATCGCAGTGAGGCCGAGATTAGCCTACTGACAAACATTACTCACAATTTAAGGTTTCTTTTTTTTTTTTTTAGAATTGTGGTATAAGACGGCCCCGAAGTTTTAAGGTTGATTTTTGGGATTTAAAGGTTGTCTTATCCGCCGAAATATACGGTAGTTAAATATCAATATATTCGCGGACATATTTGTAAGCGTATGAACAAGATAAGAGTGAGTACACACTGGTTGAACGTATTCAACTTTATATATAAGAACAGTTTCAAATGTCTGTATAAATTTCCTCATTTGTACGCAAAAGTATGGAAGCAACTGTGTCCATATAGGGGTGTGTGTAAATTTCGTTTGGATTACATGAAAAGCCGAAGAGAAAAGATTTCCTTTCCCGCTTTTTTCTTCCTGCGCTGTCGGCCATGTTGTTTCACGGCGATGGTTTTTCCCGTATATTGATCGCCTGTTCTTGGTGGCTACCAACATTTTGGGGGAAACGAAGACGTTTATTTTCCTTCACCATGACACCTGCATGGCAAGAAGCCATGGGACGGACGGGAACGCAGTAAGTCTGGCAGGAAGGCGGTTGCTTTAAAGAAATATGAGAAACCAAAATAGGAACGAAAAGAAAAAAAAAGGTGAAAATGACGGTGAGGGAGATATACAAGTAAAACAACAGCGAGAACAAAACCCAAAACCAAAAAGAGACGTTGCAAAAAAAAAAAAAAAAAAAAAAATACGAACAGAAAGAAAGAAAAATAGAGAGAAAAGAATCAGGAAAATTAAAAAAAAAAGGACGATAGAAAGAAATTAAGAAAGAAAATATTTGCCTCGTGGTTGAAATACACTAGTTCATCATATCAGGTAGGACATGTTTAAGAGACTCAGTGGAATCTTGAGGCTTTCTATAGTAAAGGAAGGTATAAATAAAACGATTATTCCTATGTAAATATATTATACGGTTTAATTTATAAATTAAACGCAATAAAGAGATTAACAACAATAATTAATAATAATAGCATTTTATTATTATTTATTGTTGTTAAAGTCATGTGACGATAGAAGATTCATTCTTATGGTAGATCTTATTCGGCACCATAAAAGATTAGAAACAATAACTAATAATAAAATAGGACGATTCTAACAATATCCTGCGATAAAAGTCACGTGACGTATAGAAGATTTCTTCGTACCGTGGACCATCTTTGGCGCAATAAGAGATTGTCAACAATAAATAATAAAAATAAGATAGAACAATTTTAAAAATATCCCATAATAAATCTCTTATTGTGCCGAATACGATCTACGGTACGAAGGAATCTTCTATTAGTCACATGATTTTTATTGCAGGATATTGTTAGAATTGTTCTATTATGTTAGTAATCAATGTTGTTAATCTCTTATTGTGTCTAATAAGATCTACCATAAGAACGGATCTTCTATCGTCACATGACTTTAACAACAATAAATAATAATAAAATAGAACAATTATAATAATATCCTGTAATAAAAGTCATGTGACGGATAGTAGAGTCGTCCTTACCGTAGATCTTATTAGGCACAACAAGAGATTTATTACAGGATATTTTAAAAATTGTTTTATTGTATTATTTTGCCGAATAATATCTACAGTAAGGACGAATCTTCTATCCGTCACATAACTTCTATTACAGTCTATTGATATAATTATTTTATTTTATTATTAGTTATTGTTTCTAATCTCTTATTGTTTTATTGTATTATTTTGCCGAAGAATATCTACGGTACGAAGGAATCTTCTATTCGTCACATAACTTTCATTACAGTCTATTGTTAGAATTATTCTGTTTTATTATTATTTATTGTTGTTAAAGTCATGTGACGATAGAAGATTCGTTCTTATGGTAGATCTTATTCGGCACCATAAGAGATTAGCAACAATAGCTAATAATAACATAGAACAAAATATTACAATAAAAGTTATGTAATTCAGGCATAGCCAGATTATCCTTTTGTTACTTTTGTTCAAGTGCTTTCGACTTTCACAGTTATTATCAAGTACACCGATGTGGTGTCTATGTGATAGCTAGAATTCGTTTGTGTACACCTTGATATCAAACGTCTATCTTCACAAGAATACCAAGATGCAGACAAAAGAATTATAACTACCACAGAGACAACACATCGGTTCCTGATTATGAGCGTGAAAGTTAAATGTACTTGAACAATATAGGTTAACAATTCAACTATAACAATTGAAAATAAATACCATTTATCTAAATAAAAATGAGACATATCATAATAGAAGATTCCATCTTAAATAAATCAACAGTGTTTTACGGCAATTCTTAACATCAACTTGAGATTTTTCTTGTTAAAAATTTTAATTATTTTAACACATTCAAAATTATAGACACAGAATAGTGAATGTTAAATAATGTTTTTTTTCGAGACTAAGCCGAAACAAATTCAGATTTGGAAGAAAAAAAAAAAACAAAAGATTAAGACCCCAGAATGACGTCAAAATCCGCGAAATTTTTTATCCTTAAATAGTCATTTGTGCTTAGATTAATTTGGAATGTATATTTTAACGTTAAAAAACGACATTATTACGTCATTATTTTTGCACCAACCTAATAAAATATAAGTAGAAAAAAAAACAAATGTTAATAAAATAGCGAAGGTCACAAAGAACTATTCGGGGCCCCCAATCAGTCTCAACCTTTCGGGGCTTTCGGTGGAAGTACGCACATGTCAAATAATTTTAATTTACAGGTGTGTTTGTGAGCTGGCATTACGTGGTTGAGGTTATTAGACAGGGCGCAAAAGTCATTAGATCACAAAATCTACCAATAATATTAGGTCGGTGCAAAAATGACGTAATAATGTCGTTTTTTGACTTATTTTTTAACGTCAAAAACGACATTATTACGTCATTATTTTTGCACCAACCTAATAAAATATAAGTAGAAAAAAAAAAACAAATGTTAATAAAATAGCGAAGGTCACAAAGAACTATTCGGGGCCCCCAATCAGTCTCAACCTTTCGGGGCTTTCGGTGGAAGTACGCACATGTCAAATAATTTTAATTTACAGTTGTGTTTGTGAGCTGGCATTACGTGGTTGAGGTTATTAGACAGGGCGCAAAAGTCATTAGATCACAAAATCTACCAATAATATTAGATCGGTGCAAAAATGACGTAATAATGTCGTTTTTTGACTTATTTTTTTAACGTCAAAAACGACATTATTACGTCATTATTTTTGCACCAACCTAATAAAATATAAGTAGAAAAAAAAACAAATGTTAATAAAATAGCGAAGGTCACAAAGAACTATTCGGGGCCCCCAATCAGTCTCAACCTTTCGGGGCTTTCGGTGGAAGTACGCACATGTCAAATAATTTTAATTTACAGTTGTGTTTGTGAGCTGGCATTACGTGGTTGAGGTTATTAGACAGGGCGCAAAAGTCATTAGATCACAAAATCTACCAATAATATTAGATCGGTGCAAAAATGACGTAATAATGTCGTTTTTTGACTTATTTTTTAACGTCAAAAACGACATTATTACGTCATTATTTTTTGTACCAACCTAATAAATAAAAGTTTAATGCGTTCTCCCCGTCAAATTGTCATCGAGTAAATGCAAACGTTTATCTAATTAACCTGCTTTTCAAGGGCTTCGTTAAATATGGTAGCTGCTGGTAGAAACTGAAAAGTAGATGGTAAGGTCAAAGGGGTCGGTCTAGTCAGGCCACCTCGGGGATATGAAGAAGCTTTGAGGCTAGGTGTAAAATAGTCAAACGTACCGCCAGCAGTCACCTTTTAATAAAACCCTGGCACTTTCATGAGTTTTTAATACGATCACTTCTATTGTGGACATATGAAACCTTACACAATGCCTTTTAGTGGTCTAGGGTCTTTGGGATATCTTGTGATGTACGGTGGCCGTTAATAATTAAGTATAGCACAAGATTTCAATGTTAAGATAAAACAGTATTTAATTACAACCATAAATAAATAATCAATAAGAACAAAGAACTAAAAATCAACCAAAGATAATTAACCATTTCAGTGAATGCCTTGTTAGTAGCGTGGTTCGGCTTAATGTCTGGTAAATCCTAAATCAAAGCCCAAATCATCGCCTCACAATAATTCACACTAATTCGACTAGATAGTTCCACTAAATAGTCAATAAATAATCACTGCAGTCAGTAGCCTGACACTGCTATTTATACACCTGACGGAAAACATATATTCATAAGTCCAGAGTGTCACGCTCGAACATCGGTGTCGGTAGTTACTCATTTTCTTCCTATATGACAGGAACACAGGAGCAGTAGTCTTCAGCACAATTGTTAAGGGCTTAAAATTTCAAAAGAAAAAAACGAAAATAATATTGTAATAATGAATAAAAAAGGAGTGTAAATACAAATGACTATTTAGTTTGTTCACTTTCAGTGCTTTTATTGCACACACACACACACACACACACGCACACACACATACATACACACACACAGACGTATATCCTCATAATTTCGATCACTTGTATATCCTTGCTTGAACCAGCTTCTAATGCTCTGGATGGAGCGGCTTGGGGATAGAAGACGTGACTCCTGGGGGCACAGTCTTATAGGGAAACTAGAGTGAGTTACACCACGGAATTTGTGAGGAGCGGCGCTATATCAAGTTTAATTTGTTACCTCTTTATCGCCGAGGCCCGTTGGTACATTTGGTATGACGCTTGCATCGTAACGGTACGGGTTCAATGCTAGGTAGCGGATGCGCACTGCTGATGAGTCCCAAATATAGAACAAAACGGCCTTCCAGTGCTTTCTGCATTCTGTTTCTTCTAGACTCGATGGATTACTTAATTATATATATATATATATATATATATATATATATATATATATATATATACTTACACCTACAGCCATGAACAAAATTATGGGGAGGGTGTACAAAAGTTAAAGATATAATTGAAACTCTCTTATAGAACAAAACTTATAAAGGAAATGTAACCCTTTTATTTAATACCCCTGATGTGGGGCTTCTTTTGCTTTTATAACTGCCTTCATGCGCTTTTGCATATTGGAGACCAGCTTAGCAGTTAGCTCGTTTTTCTGCCATTCTTCATGAACTTTGGCTTCTAATTCGCATTTTGAAGAGTATTTGTGCACCCTCTCTCTTGTACCTAAGTATGGCCACAGATCTTCAATGAGATTCAGGTTAGGGGATTGAGCAGGCCACTTCATTACCCTCACTTCTTTCTTTTCAAACCAACCTTTCGAAACTCTGGATGTGTGGCATAGTGCGTTGTTTTGTTGTAAGATTAATCCATCTTGCATGCTATTGATGAAACTTTTCTCTAATGAAGGTTGGTAAGATTGGTCTAACATGCTTGTGTAAGTGTTGTAGTTCATTCTATCCTCACATGTGAATAACATTCCTGTCCCGGAAGACGAAATGCAGCCCCAAATGATTGCGCTCCCATCTCCAGTTGGGGCAATACATTGATATGCTTCTCCGACAAACATAAACAACTCTAAAGTTTCCTAAAATCAAGTAGAAATAAAGATTTTAGGGATAATTTTTCTCTTCAATAAAATACAGTATTAAGAGGCGTAATAAAATCAATTTTGCACAATAAATTAGTTTCAACTAATAAATGAAATTCAAAGTTGCTTTCATCAGACCAGACAACTTTGATCCAATCCTCAACCGTCCAATTTTCATGTATTCTTTGGTAAAAGAAAAACTGTTTTTCCTATTAACCTCAGACAGCAATATCTTTTTTCTAGTTTTACATTCTTTAAGGTCAGTTTCAATTAACATTTTTCTCAATGCTCGAGCCGATATCACTTTGTTGCCACTCGAAATTCAACAGTCACGTTAGAAAAGTTTTTCTATCACCTAGAGATACCCTTTTTAGCAGTCTGTCTTCCTTTATACACATTTCCAGGCCTTGACCATCACGAATTTTGAAAGAATTAGTTTCGTTATATCTTTTAATGGTTCTTTGTACACCATTTCTTGCGCATTTCACTTTTCTTGCAATTTTGTCTGAGGATAACCCTTCTTTGAACAATGCAATGATTTCAGCTCTTTTAGTTTCAGAAATGTTTTTCTTCGGAGACATTTTCAACAAAGAAGAAGCAATTATAAATAAATAATGCAATAATATTAAATAATAATAAAATTGATACTAAAACATTAAGAAAGATTTAGCACTACAGATTAAATTTAGCTCAGTAGATTAAATTTCAAATAAACGATTTTTGTTACTTATGCTAAATAAATAAAAATGGAGACAAATCATTATTGGTACTGTGATTTTCCAAGCGTAACTTAGATGTGGCACAAGGCCGAAATTAGGGGGTATCCAGTGAGGATCGAACTTACTACTCAGTTGTCACTGTTCTAGCGAGCCAAGCTTGCTAACCATTACACCACCTCGAGGTACCCAAATCATTACTGGTACCCATAAATGCGGGTGAAATATTAATTCAAGAATGCTCATTATAGTGTTTTCACCTAATATGTACGACTTTCAATCTTATTTATAACTTCTCTATAACTGCTCCATAATTTTGTCCATGGGTATATATATATATATATATATATATATATATATATATATATATATATATATATATATATATATATAGATGGAAGCAGCATAAATGCTCCTTCAACAACATAAACAAAAGACATCAGACCTCTCTATCTAAATATTTTTGGCACCTGAAAGAAAAAAATAGGACACCTAAAGTAAAATGGAAAATCATTAATAGGACTAGAACTTGCAAAACTTGGGATGACCCATGCCCTTTGTGCCTCCATGAGAAACTACACATTATTAAGCTTCTAAACAATCAAAATCTATTAAACAACAGGTATGAATTAACGGTTTTCTGCCGACACTACCAAACTTACGCTCTGGATAACTAGCTAAAAACACGCATACAATAAAATAAACTTTAAAATCCATAGCCCATATACATAGTTTTAATACCCTACTAAAAAAGATAACCCTTTATGAAGTCGTCAAAAAACAAACGTTACGGCTTTTTATATACACAAATCCCTTTCATAAAGAGATATAATAAAAGAATAAAATAAAAAAATAAATAAATCTCCATAGACGCTCAAGCCTGACTATGCGAAAACTTCCTCCGCCGTAAATTTAGCCACCCCCACCTTACCCTGACCCGGCATCTATGAAAGTAACTCTATACTGATACAAATTATTAACTCATTACCCCTGCCTATTCTAAACAACCCGCCCTTGATGTTACCATGGAAATTTTGACTTCAATTCTGAATATACTATTAAAACTCGTAAATTTCAGAAATAAGTCATCCAAAAAAATTTTAACTCAAGTTAATTCAAATATTATTTTGAAGTTTTCGGCTCTTGTTTTGAAACATGAAACCTCTTATGTAGCGAGTTGGAATCATATTTTTAAATAAATAATTATATATATATATATATATATATATATATATATATATAAAGAGAGAGAGAGAGTGAAAGATGGAGAGAGTGTGAAAGAGAGAGAGAGTTAATACAAGTAAAAGGTTAGTCACTGAGCTGTTGATGTTACGCAGCTTCCTGACGCCTGAGTTTCATAGACGGACCGTCCGGGAATCACCCGTTCTACTCCTCAGGGGATATCAGCAATTGAATTGTTATACTTCGCTGTTTTTCTTTTTTATATGCTCTTTTCACTGGTGTAAGCATTTTTTTCGTCATAGTGTATATATGCATGTCCCCGTTCGCGCTCGTGCGTTCACGCCCATCCGTCCGTGCGCTCGTCTGCGCGTATGTGCGTGCGTGTAGAATGTCGTGGTTATTTGTCCTTTTATTGTTTGTTTTTTTCCATTTTCCATTCACTCCTTATTGTTTGTTTGTTTGTTTGATTTTTACCTTTTTCCTCTTTTCTTTCAATTGTAGACATTTTGAGTTCCGGTTTTCCCGACATATATATATATATATATATATATATATATATATATATATATATATATATATATGTGTGTGTGTGTGTGTGTGTGTGTGTGTACTGTACTCTCCCATCATTTTTTCGACGTATGAGGGTAAAGCAACTCAATTCCTACGAACCAACAGCCAGATACCTGTACATAGGATTTGATTATAGTGTGAAGGCTTTGTGCAGAACAAACCACATTTTTTGAAGATCCGAATACAGAGATCTGTTGCCCAATGTGTCACAAGGTCCCCAAACGAACCTCCGCAAGTTTTGAATTCAGAGTTGTTCTTCTCCTAGACCAGTTGCCATCCAAGGCTATAGAAATCGATTCCTCGATCCGAGACGCTATCCATTATTCCACTACTAATTTCTGGCAATACAGTCAGTGTAAAATGAATGCAAATATGCAGATACACTCCTTGATGACGAAAATGTCAAATCACATCGCCAACGTTACAAGTGCATTTGGGAAGCATTGTCAGGTATCATATTGGACACCAAATATACGGGAAGCCGTTTTGACCACACTGTTGTACATCCGCGTCCTGGGTATGACGAAAAACTACATCCACATCCTGAACCGGGGTGGTAGCACCTGTTAGGGTGCCAACTATGGCCAAAGAATGTTAGAATTTTGGGGGTACTTCGGTGTACTAGTGAGCTAGCCAAAATGAGCTGACTCATTTTATAGTTCACCAATAGAAGGGTTAACCAATCAGAAGGCTCACAATATTCAATGCGACGTGTATAAAGGCGGCGATGCTTTTTTTTCCGAATAAGCAATGCCAGCCTTTCATATCGAAGACTGAAGAATTACGGAACAGCTGCTGGTGGTATTGGCGATATAGTCAGATTCAGTAGAGTGTCTGACTCGTGAGTATTAATCTTTAATGTTGTTTCATTGAACAGATTACATACTGCGCTGTATTCTATATTCATAGACTATGGTGAACATGGTTAAAAAAGAGTTAACCTCAAAATTCGATCTGACGTACCTTGACCCCACGGAGGTTACGTTGGAGTAATGGATAGTGGCTCGGTTTGAGCAATCGAAGAGTTCAGTTCCTTGCTTTCACTTACATGATATCATTAGAATTTATCATTAGAGTTTATAATTATAATTTATATATATATATATATATATATATATATATATATATATATATATATATATATATATATATAAGACGATAGATTAATTTAACGGTCTGGGCTAATGATGAAATAAAGAATATTAAAAAAGAAAATAATAAAAAATAAAAATTAATAAAGAAAAATATTTTAAAAATGAATAAAAAAAAAATGAATGGACGAACGATATTCAGAAAAAAAATAAATCTAGAGATAGTTTGGTTTGGTTTGTTTTACGGCATATCCCGTCCTGGGTATGACGATAGACTACGTCCAACAGCAAGGCCTCTGGTCGGGAAAGGTTTTGAGCAGCATGGAACCACCTCTTAATTGCTAGTGTTCCCAGGTCCACCCTAAACCGGGGTGGTAGCAGCTGTCAGGGTCACTGCTATGGGCAAATAGTTAACCCCTCAAAAGGGGCCAAAACACTATGTAAGTATAAAAATATATTTTAATACCAGCAATACATTTTTTGGAAAAATTATTACCGTTGTTGTTTGGCCATCTGGTTTCACATACGCCTAGGATGTTGATTTTTAACCTGTTCATTTCTTGTTTTACATTATATACATGGCCGCAGTTGTTCAATGTTCGAATGTTCCATGTCCCGAGAATTATTTTATGTTTGATGCGAACAGTCGCAGGATGACGGTCAGGTGACACCTGTTGTGCATGTCGTTCCTTTCCGGGCGAGGGATAGGTTCCGAGGAATGTTATTCCCTTTACGTCGTTAGTGCTAGCAGTCGCTGGATGACGGTCAGGTGACACCTGTTGCGTATGTCGTTCCTTTCCGGGCGAGGGATAGGTTCCGAGGAATGTTATTCCCTTTACGTCGTTAGTGCTAGCAGTCGCTGGATGACGGTCAGGTGACACCTGTTGCGCATGTCGTTCCTTTCCGGGCGAGGGATAGGTTCCGAGGAATGTTATTCCCTTTACGTCGTTAGTGCTAGCAGTCGCTGGATGACGGTCAGGTGACACCTGTTGCGTATGTCGTTCCTTTCCGGGCGAGGGATAGGTTCCGAGGAATGTTATTCCCTTTACGTCGTTAGTGCTAGCAGTCGCTGGATGACGGTCAGGTGACACCTGTTGCGTATGTCATTCCTTTCCGGGCGAGGGATAGGTTCCGAGGAATGTTATTCCCTTTACGTCGTTAGTGCTAGCAGTCGCTGGATGACGGTCAGGTGACACCTGTTGCGTATGTCGTTCCTTTCCGGGCGAGGGATAGGTTCCGAGGAATGTTATTCCCTTTACGTCGTTAGTGCTAGCAGTCGCTGGATGACGGTCAGGTGACACCTGTTGCGCATGTCGTTCCTTTCCGGGCGAGGGATAGGTTCCGAGGAATGTTATTCCCTTTACGTCGTTAGTGCTAGCAGTCGCTGGATGACGGTCAGGTGACACCTGTTGCGCATGTCGTTCCTTTCCGGGCGAGGGATAGGTTCCGAGGAATATTATTCCCTTTACGTCGTTAGTGCTAGCAGTCGCTGGATGACGGTCAGGTGACACCTGTTGCGTATGTCGTTCCTTTCCGGGCGAGGGATAGGTTCCGAGGAATGTTATTCCCTTTACGTCGTTAGTGCTAGCAGTCGCTGGATGACGGTCAGGTGACACCTGTTGCGTATGTCGTTCCTTTCCGGGCGAGGGATAGGTTCCGAGGAATGTTATTCCCTTTACGTCGTTAGTGCTAGCAGTCGCTGGATGACGGTCAGGTGACACCTGTTGCGTATGTCGTTCCTTTCCGGGCGAGGGATAGGTTCCGAGGAATGTTATTCCCTTTACGTCGTTAGTGCTAGCAGTCGCTGGATGACGGTCAGGTGACACCTGTTGCGCATGTCGTTCCTTTCCGGGCGAGGGATAGGTTCCGAGGAATGTTATTCCCTTTACGTCGTTAGTGCTAGCAGTCGCTGGATGACGGTCAGGTGACACCTGTTGCGTATGTCGTTCCTTTCCGGGCGAGGGATAGGTTCCGAGGAATGTTATTCCCTTTACGTCGTTAGTGCTAGCAGTCGCTGGATGACGGTCAGGTGACACCTGTTGCGTATGTCGTTCCTTTCCGGGCGAGGGATAGGTTCCGAGGAATGTTATTCCCTTTACGTCGTTAGTGCTAGCAGTCGCTGGATGACGGTCAGGTGACACCTGTTGCGTATGTCGTTCCTTTCCGGGCGAGGGATAGGTTCCGAGGAATGTTATTCCCTTTACGTCGTTAGTGCTAGCAGTCGCTGGATGACGGTCAGGTGACACCTGTTGCGCATGTCGTTCCTTTCCGGGCGAGGGATAGGTTCCGAGGAATGTTATTCCCTTTACGTCGTTAGTGCTAGCAGTCGCTGGATGACGGTCAGGTGACACCTGTTGCGCATGTCGTTCCTTTCCGGGCGAGGGATAGGTTCCGAGGAATGTTATTCCCTTTACGTCGTTAGTGCTAGCAGTCGCTGGATGACGGTCAGGTGACACCTGTTGCGTATGTCGTTCCTTTCCGGGCGAGGGATAGGTTCCGAGGAATGTTATTCCCTTTACGTCGTTAGTGCTAGCAGTCGCTGGATGACGGTCAGGTGACACCTGTTGCGTATGTCGTTCCTTTCCGGGCGAGGGATAGGTTCCGAGGAATGTTATTCCCTTTACGTCGTTAGTGCTAGCAGTCGCTGGATGACGGTCAGGTGACACCTGTTGCGTATGTCGTTCCTTTCCGGGCGAGGGATAGGTTCCGAGGAATGTTATTCCCTTTACGTCGTTAGTGCTAGCAGTCGCTGGATGACGGTCAGGTGACACCTGTTGCGTATGTCGTTCCTTTCCGGGCGAGGGATAGGTTCCGAGGAATGTTATTCCCTTTACGTCGTTAGTGCTAGCAGTCGCTGGATGACGGTCAGGTGACACCTGTTGCGCATGTCGTTCCTTTCCGGGCGAGGGATAGGTTCCGAGGAATGTTATTCCCTTTACGTCGTTAGTGCTAGCAGTCGCTGGATGACGGTCAGGTGACACCTGTTGCGTATGTCGTTCCTTTCCGGGCGAGGGATAGGTTCCGAGGAATGTTATTCCCTTTACGTCGTTAGTGCTAGCAGTCGCTGGATGACGGTCAGGTGACACCTGTTGCGTATGTCGTTCCTTTCCGGGCGAGGGATAGGTTCCGAGGAATGTTATTCCCTTTACGTCGTTAGTGCTAGCAGTCGCTGGATGACGGTCAGGTGACACCTGTTGCGTATGTCGTTCCTTTCCGGGCGAGGGATAGGTTCCGAGGAATATTATTCCCTTTACGTCGTTAGTGCTAGCAGTCGCTGGATGACGGTCAGGTGACACCTGTTGCGTATGTCGTTCCTTTCCGGGCGAGGGATAGGTTCCGAGGAATGTTATTCCCTTAACGTCGTTAGTGCTAGCAGTCGCTGGATGACGGTCAGGTGACACCTGTTGCGTATGTCGTTCCTTTCCGGGCGAGGGATAGGTTCCGAGGAATGTTATTCCCTTTACGTCGTTAGTGCTAGCAGTCGCTGGATGACGGTCAGGTGACACCTGTTGCGTATGTCGTTCCTTTCCGGGCGAGGGATAGGTTCCGAGGAATGTTATTCCCTTTACGTCGTTAGTGCTAGCAGTCGCTGGATGACGGTCAGGTGACACCTGTTGCGCATGTCGTTCCTTTCCGGGTGAGGGATAGGTTCCGAGGAATGTTATTCCCTTTACGTCGTTAGTGCTAGCAGTCGCTGGATGACGGTCAGGTGACACCTGTTGCGCATGTCGTTCCTTTCCGGGCGAGGGATAGGTTCCGAGGAATGTTATTCCCTTTACGTCGTTAGTGCTAGCAGTCGCTGGATGACGGTCAGGTGACACCTGTTGCGCATGTCGTTCCTTTCCGGGCGAGGGATAGGTTCCGAGTAATGTTATTCCCTTTACGTCGTTAGTGCTAGCAGTCGCTGGATGACGGTCAGGTGACACCTGTTGCGTATGTCGTTCCTTTCCGGGCGAGGGATAGGTTCCGAGGAATGTTATTCCCTTTACGTCGTTAGTGCTAGCAGTCGCTGGATGACGGTCAGGTGACACCTGTTGCGCATGTCGTTCCTTTCCGGGCGAGGGATAGGTTCCGAGGAATATTATTCCCTTTACGTTGTTAGTGCTAGCAGTCGCTGGATGACGGTCAGGTGACACCTGTTGCGCATGTCGTTCCTTTCCGGGCGAGGGATAGGTTCCGAGGAATGTTATTCCCTTTACGTCGTTAGTGCTAGCAGTCGCTGGATGACGGTCAGGTGACACCTGTTGCGCATGTCGTTCCTTTCCGGGCGAGGGATAGGTTCCGAGGAATGTTATTCCCTTTACGTCGTTAGTGCTAGCAGTCGCTGGATGACGGTCAGGTGACACCTGTTGCGTATGTCGTTCCTTTCCGGGCGAGGGATAGGTTCCGAGGAATGTTATTCCCTTTACGTCGTTAGTGCTAGCAGTCGCTGGATGACGGTCAGGTGACACCTGTTGCGCATGTCGTTCCTTTCCGGGCGAGGGATAGGTTCCGAGGAATATTATTCCCTTTACGTTGTTAGTGCTAGCAGTCGCTGGATGACGGTCAGTTGATACCTGTTGCGCATGCCTGTCCTTACCGGGCGAGGAGTTAACTTCCATAGACTTAACTATCTTCACGCCGTTAGGTTTCATATGTGATTTTGTCAGTACCATTATCAACAATACATTTTTGGAGAAAATATTACGAGCAATAAAAATCTTGTCGGTATTAAGTAACTCATTAAGGCTGATATGCCGTATAACAAAATAAGCCAAACCATGTATGGCTGAAAGTCACGGACCCCATATAGGTCCCGTGTCAATCAGTTGGATGTTTTCCAAAAAAAGATGTATCCGTGTGATCTGTGGATATCTTTGACGATAGGGCGTCTGATCTTCTAGCAAAATACAACATTGGTAGAAATGAAACTTTCCTGATGCGGTCACAGCTTCGGTTGGGCTTGTCATTTTGAAAGTATGAGTGACGACACAATATCTAAGGTCTGCATGTATAGCCAACTTGACAGTGGACAAAGGACCGTTGGACGGCCGTGGCTGAGGTAAAAAGACAAGCTAAAGAGTAACCTCTAAGCAGTCTACGTGCCTCATACTAACTTCGAGCGAGTTACCCTGGATAGAAATAAATGGAGATATTTATGCCAGAGTGGTATCAGAAATTTTTAAATAACACGTATTGATTGGATAGGAGACGAAAGACAATATCGAAAAGCGTCAGAAAATATTCCTTTGGCTATGTCCCTAGATCCTTATAGTTGCACAATATGTGGACTTGTATGCAGGTCACTTGAGGGACTGAAGTTTCACATACGACGTGCCTTTTAACCGATTCGGCACACAGAGGATAGTTCGGTTAGCAAGGTCGAATGGATGATTGAAGTAAATTCGACCTTGCTAGACGAACGCACCTTCGTGGCCGAATCGGTTAAGGCAAGTCAGGCTATATGACGGTTCCGTATAGGATACAGGTTCGAATTCTGTCGGAGGACGAATATTTCCTATGAAAATTTCTCGGACTTTCAGGCCGGTATATGTTGTTAATACTGTTTATTATAAACAGAGCATTTACTTAAATACTTTGTATCTATAAAAAAAGAATGTTAAACATAAAATGTCTTAAAATAATTGTCGGACTTTGTCCATTTCATAATGGGTGACGTCATTTGTTTACATTTGATAAGCCATGAGCAGATATGAAGGCACGGGAGAGATTCATGGAAGATTGACGTTTAAATACAGTAAATTCGACCTTGCTAACCGAACGCGCCTCTGTGGCCAAATCGGTAAAGGCACGTCAAGCTAAATGACGGTTCCGTATAGGATACAGGTTCGAATTCTGTCGGAGGACGAATATTTTCTATGAAAATTTCTCGGACATTCAGGCCGGTAAATGTTGTTAATACTGTTTATTTATTTAATTATAAACAGAGCATTTACTTAAATATTTGTATCTATAAAAAGAATGTATCAACATAAAATGTGTTAATATATATATATATATATATATATATATATATATAAATAATGTATAACAAGATGGACAAACACATATATATCACAAAAGTATTCACATAATTAGATATAAACTAATTAAGTCGAATTAGCTAAAATACGCCAGAACTCAATGTGCCTACACACACACACATATATATATATATATATATATGGGTGAGGGGATATTTGCATTAATGTAAACCGATCTTGAAAAGAATTCAAGACAACTTTTATTTTGTTATTTAATAATACTGAATCAATTAAAAAAATTGTCTATAAATACCATAACCTTTCATCTGGTGAAGAAGACCAGTATGCCAAACCTTGCCAGATGTCACCATCACTAAAGGTTGATAGACTCTTTCAGCGATTATTCTTTAATACACCAGCAGTTGACCTAGAGAAGCAAAACTTATATTTTGTGTGAGCCCTATAAAAGTAGGTCCAAGGACAGAGCGCTGGGGGACATACCATATCTGGGATACATAATGAGGGAAGAGGGCTTGGAGAATTTGACACTCACAGTACTAAAAGTGGCTGTTCAACTTTTATTTTGTGATTTGATAAGACTGTATAAGTTCAAAGATGCGCCTGGAAATACCATAGAATTTCAACTTGAGAAGAAGACCAATATGCCAAACCCTGTCAAATGCCTTCAAGCTATCAAAAATGACAGCCCGATGTGAGATGCCTAAGCAATTCGAAGTTAATTAGAGCCTCTAATACTTGACCAAAATGTGGTAGAAGGCAAATAGGCCGATAGTTAGAAGGATTACATGGTTCGGCTGAGTACAGAAGAGGATTTCCAACAAGCAGGAAAGCAAGAAGAAGAAGAAATTATAATAACAGTAATTAAAGATAATAAGTGGTACATTTGATGGCGAAATGATTATTCCGACATCCAATGTAAACTATATATATATATATATATATATATATATATATATAAACAGCTTCAGTCACTTTCCCACCGCCATAAATTATCTTCTCTGTGCCTTTTCTACTCATATTTTCATGGTAATTGTTCTGATGAGCTTTCCTTTTTGTTACCTTTACTTGATGAATTTAGTTGTGGTAGTAGTACTAGATTGGCAGTTAGGTCTCATTATTTTACAGTTGAAATTGCTAGATGCAACCGGAAATTCTATTCTAATAGTTTCTTTTCTCGCACTTCTCGTCTGTGGAAACAACTTCCGAGTTCATGGTAATTCTTGTGTAGCGATGGAATCATATTTTTAAATCAGTTAACTTATAATATTTATGCTCTGTAAATTTACATTGAGCACTGTTTTGCAAAAATAAAAATATCAATAAGAACACTGGATTATATACCTTACTGTTCTTTCTTTTTCCTATAACATATATATATATATATTTAATATATATGTGTGTATATATATATATATATATATATATATATATATATATATATAATCTCAAGTGTTTTAAATTTACATACGCTCTATCCATGATATTCACCACATTTATACCGATAAATATAGTATAATTTTAAACTATAGTTTTTTGTGTGCAACAATTGCGGCCAGTGTGCAAAATTTTGACATGAGACGTAAAGAAGTGAAGACCGCAATCATATCCAGACGCAAAAAGCTACCGCGCTGACAAACTACAAAGAGACCGCCCGAAACAACGCTGACACAGTTCACAGTAAGAACTAAATTCTAACTATTTTATTTTGTGTGTGATATTCCCACTTTTTGTCGAGAACCTGAGTTTACAGATTGAATATACGGACTGTCAACGATTACTCAGACCCTTCCAAAGTTTACACAAATAAATATTGTGCTTTGGGAAC
Organism: Acanthosepion lycidas; assembly: GCA_963932145.1. Lineage (NCBI taxonomy): Eukaryota > Metazoa > Mollusca > Cephalopoda > Sepiida > Sepiidae > Acanthosepion > Acanthosepion lycidas. Next base: position 31,378,470 of record OZ010603.1, read on the forward strand.
TTTTACTGTAAAAGAAAAATTGGTTGTAACTTTTATGCTGATAAAATACGGATATCATTACTTAGGTGTTTATAAATTGTGCACATTTCAATTATTAATGTTAACAACGAACCATTTTAAATTAAAAAATTGTATTTGGATTAAATGAAAATCACTTGCAATATAATACAAATTACTTATAATACATTCGTTCTTGTCGTCAATTTTGACGGCACAAGTACACTAGTATATATATATATATATATATATATATATATATATATATGAAGAAATATAGTTTTAAGGTGATCTATATTTATGGGATAAAGTGCTCGATATCTGAGATAGAGCGTATGCAAATATAAATATAAAAGTGAAGATTGAAGTCAACACTCAGAGGTGACAGACTGTTTCATTCCAGGCACAATCATCAGGCCGCGAATCTGACGAGTCTGCCTAGCATGAAACAACCTGTCGTCTCTGAGTGTGGGCTTCAATGTTCACTTTATATATATATATATATATATATATATATATATATATATATATATGTATGTGTGTGTGTTTGTGTGTGTATTTGAGGGTGTATGTGTGGGTGTATGTATGTGCGTGTATGTGTTTGTGTGCGTGTCTGTGGGGGTAGAGAGGGACAGTGAGAGAGAGAGAGAGAGAGAGAGAGAGAGAAATTGCTAAAGTGAGAGGAAGAGAAAGTAGAGGAGACAGGAAAAAGAGGGGAGGTAAATGGAGGGGACCGAAGCACTGAAAGGAAGAGGGGAGAGGTCTACAGAAGCAGACCTGAAAAGCAATTTATAAATGGAAGATGTCCTGTTAATAATAATAATAATAATAATAATAATAATAATAATAATGAAATTTCTCCTTTCGTATCCGGGTATTCATACATTAGTGGATTGAAAACGAAAGAAGGAAAGTTTGTCCGAACTATGATGGTCACGGTGCAGAGAGAGAAAATGTGATACAATGAGAGGGAATGAGTGCGAGAGAAAGAGAGTAAGAAAGGACCAGAGAATGAATGTATGAGAGAGAGAATGAGAATATGAGAGAATGAGAGAGAACGAGAGAGATACCAAGAGAAAATGTGAGAGAATGAGAGAGAACGAGAGAGATACCAAGAGAAAATGTGAGAGAATTAGAGAGAATGAGTGCGAGAGAGAATGAGAATATGAGAGAACGAGAGAGAGAATGAGAGAGACAACGAGAGAAAATGTGAGTGGAAGAGAGGGAGTGAGTGCGAGAGAGAGAGAGGAAGAGAGAAAGAGAGAGAGAGAGAGGGGGGGAAGAAGAAAATCTTTGTAATGGAGCAAGCATATGACAATCTGATATCCAACGAACCAATCAAACCCCTTCAAGAAATTCTATAAAGGAGTTTTTTTCTTCCCGATCAATTTCAGAAAAGGTACGCAAACTTTTGCTTCATAAAAAATAACAAATGGATGAATGATCGATAACCACAGGGTGTATAGTATTTTTTGTTAACATTAAATAAGCAGGTAGAGTTGTACCCAATAGCCGATGACGTCCCATCAGAAGAAAGGAAGACGGAGAAGAAAAAAAAAATGAATGGAACAACATTACAGTCCTCAAGGTGTCGTTCCTGAATAAAAGAAACTAGCATTAACGGATAGAAAAAAAATCGACGGTTGTTTTCGACGCAGAGAATTCAAGAAAGATGGTGTTTGGAACGCTGGAACTGCTTCAATGTTTGTTTTCCTACAAATATTAAAAAAAAAAATCGTATTCACCACTGTTCGGATGCTCAAATCTCTATCTCCCTCTTTTTATTGTCCACCCAATAAAAGGCAGAGCGTTACTGAATGAAGTTGCTGTAAGTTCGTAAGAGGAGGAAATGAGAAATTGGTATTATGAGGATATATAATGGTTGACCTTAGTCTTAGTGTAGTATTTTCTAATTCTATAAAATAGCACTCATTACGGAGAAGCTGTCTGAATGAAACTTCCTCCTTACCAATGGAATACGAAAGGAATAAGGATGGGACGATCCTGTGTACATGGCATGGCGGGTCCTAGCTGTGAAGGTCGGAACTTGTGGAACTAAAGGAGGTAGCTGGTCATAATACTTGTCATGTAAGTAGTGATAGAGTAACGGAGGATAGCAACGTTATGCCGCGAGGGAAAGAGATTGTCGGGGGGAAAATAATTCGTCGCCATTGAAATCTATCAGGGCTTCTGTCGTTCATGATGACGGTCGTCCTTTAGTATAGAATCCAGAAGTTAGCAGTGAATATTTCGAAGACAGTAGGGAAGCGTTGTTCAGGTTAGCAGTGGATATCCCGGTAAAGTAGCAGAGCGTAGTTCATTAGTTCTTCCTTCTGTTCTTTCGCCTGACAAGTTGGCACTTGACATTCGGAGAGAGTAAACAAAATGGCCGCCTTTATACACGACGGATTGAATATTCTACGTCTTCTGATTGGTTAACCTTCTATTGGTGGACTATAAAGTGAGTCAAGTCATTTGGGCTAGCTCACTAGTACATATATTAGGTTGTCCCAAAAGTTCGTAAACACTTGCAAAAAATTGAAATTTAACTCGCCAAGTAATAGCAAAAACAACAAAAATTATTCCTCAAAATAAAGACCATCATTTTCCAAGACTTTCTGCCATCGATCTGCAAGCTTTCGGATCTGGTGAAAGTACCATTCAGCCGGCTTCGAATCAAAGAATTCTTGACACGCTTCCTCGACTTCATCAAACGAGTCGAATCGGCGGCCCTTCAGAAAGTGTTGCATTGGGAGGAAAAGGCCGTAATCTGATGGAGCACAGTCAGGACTGTAGGCTGGATGTGGCAGAACCTCAACGCCGTCCAGCTCTTCAAACTTGTCTTTGGTCTTACTGGCGGTGTGTGGCTTGGCATTGTCCTGCTGCATCAAAGCGCGCTTTCGGTTGATCAGAGCCGGGTACTTTTGCTTCAACTTTTCGTAGACCTGCTGCAGTTGCTGACAGTAAAGTTCGCCACCGATGGCACGACCATTCGGAATCAACTCAAAATGCACGATTCCTTCAAAGTTTCAACAAACGCACAACATGAGTTTCTTGCCGAATCGATCTTGTTTTGGAACCGACAGTGTCTCTTGCACTTTCTGAACCCATCGCTTGTCTCGATTGTGCTGGATTGGGTTGCATAAAAATTCAATTTTTCGCAAGTGTTTACGAACTTTTGGGACAACCTAATATATATACACAAAAAACTGCAATAGCTTCATATACATGATGCGAGGGATAAATTGTCGTCTAAATAATGCAAAAATGAAAATAACACCGACATCTCTTTTTAACAGATATATTTACTAAAATTACACAAAAACATCTTGAAATATTAAAGAGTAACTTTTTTTTTCAATAAAATCGCCATTGGTTTCAACCTCAGCCTCCCGATTACTTCGAAATCTCTTGCAAATCTTCTGGACGGTCTCCTTGTTTAAGTTCGTGAATGGCGCCAAAAATCCTTGCCTTCAGTTCATCTTTGGTGTTACAAGGATTTTTGTCGGTATCCCGTTCAACTGCATCCTGTATATAATCATCAAGGGGTTGCAGTCTGGATAGAGTTAGGTGGCCGGGTGTTAAGGGTGATGTGGTCGCAGAAATTGTCTGACAGATATGACTGGGTTTTTCTACTTGTGTGGCATGATACAGAGTCCTGTTGACGGACATAGGGTCTTCCAGCAGCCACCCTCTTGACTCAGGGAAGCACTACCTCCTCAAGGCACTTGATGTAGGACTCTGTGTTGAGCGTGAGGTCCTGTGGTAAGATGAATGGGGGCATAACCGTCGCCATCACTAGTGACAACTCCAAACACCTTGGTAATCACCATTAGACTCCGGCAACTTTTTTCTGCACTCTCCTCAGATTGGCACCCAAATACTCTGAAATGTTCGTATTGGAGCTTCCGGTATGAATGCCAAGCAGTACAGCATACTGTTTTCAAATACCTTGCGGAGTGAATTGCATCATGTTGCTCTTTTTCTCACAGACGGTGCGACAAAATATATAAAAAAAAACAACGCGCATGCGCGAAATTAAAAATATAAAATGGCGACAATTTACCCATCGTACCCTCTATTTGCACTTGTAAAAGTCGTTGTTTTTATTAATGTTTATTCACGGTGATGTAAAGAACTGGGAAGGGAACTTCATCCCCCATTTACATTTTCTTGGGACTGAGGACTAAACTTAAATTTGTCTTCTTGGCATGAAAAAAACTCTTTAACTGAGCTGTATCATTTGTTTTGCGACGTACGGTGGCCGTTAATAATTAAGTATAACTAAAGACTTCAATGTTAAAATAAAACAGCATTTAATTACAACCGAAAATAAATGCTTAACAAAAACAAAGAAGCAAAAGTCAATCAAAGATAATTAGCCATTTCAGTGAATACCTTGTCTTATGGGATCTTACCCATAATAATAATAATAATGGACTATTTCATACTTAATAAATACTGCGCCTCAGGAGTAGGCAAGGAGTCAGTAGAGTCAGTAGTTCAAGCGGAGTCAGTAGTTCAAGTCGAGTCAAGAGTCGAGTCAGAGGCAGTCCGAAACAGAGTTGCATTCAGACAATTACTGCAAGACATTGGAATAGTGATACTGGTCGAGACTACAGTGTTCTCTCTACTAAACCTGATTGTTCATACTAACACTTCTACTTCTCTGTATATATTCCTGTTTCTAATATATCTGCGTTATTCCATACCTCTGTTCGCGTTCTTCTTTATTGGTTCGACCTTGGGCTATCACCGTGGTACAAGGAACCGGACCATAACACCTTGTTAGTAGCGCGGCTTGGCTTAACGTCCGGTAAATCTTAAATCCAAACCCAAATAATCGACGCACAATAATTCACACTAATTCGACTGGATAGTTCCACTCGATAATCACTGCAGTCAGTAGCCTGACAGCGCTATTTATGCACCTAGCGGAAAACATACATTCATATGTGCAGAGAGTCACGCTCGAACCTCAGTGTCCGTAGTTACTCATTTTCTTCCTATATGACAATTTGTCTAAATAATAATTCTTGTCATTAATTTTTAAACTAAATCAGAAAACCCCATCCCCAGTTTTTTTCTTTTTTCGAAATGAAACAAAAAGGACACTTATAATTGGAACAATAAAGAGACAACCGAAATTTCTGGGACACATAATGAGGAAAGAGGGCATGGAAAAATCAACACTCACAGGTCATATCGAGGGCAAAAACGACAGGATCAGACAGCTGGTCACCTACCTGACGATTGGATTGTAAGAATCAAATATTAATAACTACTTCAAAATAATAGAAAGTTGGGGAGATCCATAATCACCCACGTCCCGAAGGGACACGAACTGAAGCTTAGTTCCGATTTAAAGTGGAACATGCATATAATATATCGCTAAAGATGCTGGTAAAATGGTCGGAAGAGGAAATATTTTACAGATTTTTCTATATTGATGAGAATAAATTGGTGATTTTTATTAGAAAAAGTATTTCAAATTTTCTTGGCACCGAAGTCCTTGAAGGGTAGGGCTTGAGGTGTGCTCCGTGTATATCTCTCGCCCCATCCTTTATAGAATGTCTGTAGTCCTCTGCAAGAATCGTTTGGAGGCGATCGAGTGTTTGCTCTTCTCCCTCAAGTCGGGAGAAGGCAAGCCGATGGTCCGCAGAGCTGTCTGTGTACAACGTCCGACACGTACGCCCGAAGTTGGTTTTCCTACGCCGCTCGTTGACAGATGCACAGCTGTGGTAGAACAGTGTTAGGGACGATTTGCCTCGGCTTACTATCACTCCTTTCTGTTCCGTGACTGAACGGCGTCGTAAGCTCCCAAATCAGTCGGATTTCCTCACCGAGTGTCGTCAGGCTTTGCGTGATCTTTCACGGTTCTGGAGGACATTGTATACGGGTTTAGAGGAAGGGGGTCGCGTCGGACTCGCTCTGTGAGCTGCTCGGTTTCTCGGTGGCCGAGTTGATCCCTTTCCGGTCCTGAGCTTTCGCTTACCTGGCGACTGATCCGGAACGCGCTGTCTCTCAATGACGTGTGTTTAAGAGCAAACCTGGCAGAAATGTCCGATTTTCACCGGTTTTAAACGGCTAAACACGTCTTCTTCCATTATTCGCCGATGTGCCTGTTCTGGATGATATCGGCGAATTGAAAACTCGTATCGATCTCAAACATCTCGTGTCTATCGATCTTGCTTACAAGTGCGATAATGTTTCTTACACTGCTAGTCATGGTAAGAAGGATGGTGTCGGAATATTACAGAACGAACATTGTTCTCATCGGGAACTGATTGGATTCTTTGGGTGTCAGCTCAAGATGAAGAGTAGAACTGATAGAAAGTGTATGCTCTCAGCAGATTTCAGAGAATAGTGGGTGAAAATTACGAACCTGGGTGTTGTGAATCGGGCCAACCGTTATTTCTTGGTTTAGCCTCTTAGAGTCAAAATCCTGAGCACCATCCCTGGTTAAGCTAGTCTCCTTTGTTCATCAAGTTAATGTTAGTAACTGTTAGTCCCGGCCTTGTCCAGACACTATATTCCGTTATGAACTTTGTCAAGTTTCGCAATCTCCCCAGGACCATCCATTAAATATTTCCCCACTCCTAAATTTATTTAATCTATCCCTTTTCTCTAGCGAGCGGGCTTGATTCTGCTTATCGGCAGAATACAGGGTCGGCTCTTATTTTTGTGGGTTGAGCGGGTCTTATTAGCACAGTTTTATTTTTATTTGAATGTTTTTATTTTGTTTAATGGATTCGTCTCCTCCCCCTAGATATTTTTTTAATCTATTTTTATAAGAAAATTATGAAAAAAAAATGTACATATTTATACTGGAACACACCTATTCTATAGATAATAGACTCTCCCACCTATAATAAGTAGGAGTAGTAATAGCAGTCGGCAGAGAGTTGGTCAGTCAGTCGACTGGTTGATTGGTTGAACTCTCTGCCTTCGGACGGAGAGGAACCCGAAAGTGGCTACGCCGAAGGGCGGATTCTCTTTCGTGGAGGTAAACCGACCCTGAACCCGTTTATACTGGTTCAATGGGCATATTTTTGGCCGAGCCCGTGGGCTCGGCGATCCCACGTTAAACCGGCCTTATGCCACATGATGCCCTCGTGGAGAGGGGTGACTAAATATCGAGTTGGTCAGTCAGTCAACTGGCTGATCGGTTGAACTCTCTGCCTTCGGGCGGGAAGAACCCGAAAGAGGCTACGCCGAAGGGCGAATTCCCTTTCGGGGAGGTAAACCGACCCTGAACCCATTTATATGGGTTCAATGGGTATGTTTTTGGCCGAGCCCACGGGCTCGGAGATCCCACGTTAAACCGGCCTTGTGCCACATGATTCCCTCGTGGGGTGGGGAGAGTGACTAAATATCGAGTGGGTCAGTCAGTCGATGTCGGACGACTGTTAGTCGGATATTAAAGTATCAGCCGCCACAACTAGATTACTGCGTCATTACATATTATATCAAGTTCCTAACGTTTTTGTACGTCGAACCTATTTTAGGACCGACTGAGTACAAATAGAAGCCTCCACTGTGAAACCATTACAAAACAATATTCAAAATTTTTTACAGCATCGGCGAATCTGTCGTATTGTGGTATATATGGGAATGAAGAGAGAATGATGGGTTCTTGTAGAAATTGAATCATTTGCTAGAGTGAATGGGTCACGAATTAGATTAGCTAGGTGTAGGGTATTCAGTGACGACCGGCTTTTCCCTACTTCCCATTCAGCCTCGTGCCACAAATTAATCAGTGTATCATTAATCAAATAAACATACTGATTGGATCAACTAGTTCTAGCTTCCTGTCTAAGACCCCCACCCATGCCGCGAACATCGTAGGCAACCGCCTTTATTTCCATCGTATCCCATCGGTAGGAATCAATTTCTACTCCAGCAGCTTCTTCCCACGAACCGCTGCTTTGTGGAACCAACTGGATGCTTCTCCGATTACTACAAAGTTAACTTCGTCAAGTCTAGCGTTAACCAAGATCTTTTTACATATCGCTATAAACTTTATTTCTAATTCTGCAACCTTCTACTTCGAGTGGCTCTTGGGCCTTCTTCAGGGTGAAAATTATTGTAAAAAACAAAAAAACAAAACAAAGATCACTGTATACATGACTAAGAGGAACAACTAGAGGATTTGGGTAAAAATATCGTATACATGAGTTCCACTTAATGTCTTGTGTGAACATATGACCCAAAAGGTCTTCAAGGCAAGGAATCTCATTAAGAAAGAAAATATTTATTATTTTTGCATTGTTAGTGATGGATCGTATACATGAGTTCCACATGAAGTCTGAGGTCAACATGTGCCCCAATAGACGTTCAAGGCAAGGAATCTCATTGAGAAAACTAACATTCATTATTATAGCACCTTTGGTGAAGGAATCGTATACCTGACGTTCACATGAAGTCTGGAATTATCATGTGTCCCGATAGACGCTGAAGGCATGGAATGTTACTCATAAAACAGGCATTCAATATAATAGGCGAAAGTTTCGAATCTGATCGGTGATAAGGAACCGAAAGCTACCCCCATGGCGGTAGGATAGCGACTGAAATCACGATGCCAGGAGAGGACCCATAACATTACTGACCATTCTTTGGATTTTCTTGCCGAAAGTGAATTAATGAATATTTAGATAAATCCCAAATACTCTTTGGAATAGAATGGCAAATTGGAATAAAAGGGTAATTTTCAGAACAAAAAGAAAAGAAAGAAAGAAAACATTATTTACATTATTCGGACTATTGTCCGCATCTTTGTCGCCGTATTTATTACAACGTTTCGGCCGTTATACTCTCCGGCCTTCTTCAGGTGGTTGGAATGTCGACCGTAACCCTTTATTTCGCTCACTGGGGTAGACTGTTCTAGTTCCACGTGCCACGTTTAATGGATGTCAGTTATCGCCTGTTAATTTCTCTCTGCCTTAATAGTCCGAATAATGTAAATAATGTGCATAATACCTCATCTCAGAAATATAGACAGATACTGAAAGAAAGAAAATAAACATATAATGAGAAGGTTGCGATAAATAGACTGGTTGAAACGGCATAGAAATATAATAAATGAGGGTTCGTAAATAACAGTGGGTAGTCTGTCAGAAGAAAAAAAAAAAAAAAAAAAAAAAGTTAAATAACCGTCCAGGCCCATCTATACCGGACACGAGTGTACTTACAGGTTAATAGCGGACTGAATGTAACGAGTAAAAAAAAATCACAAAATATTTCCGTCTAGACTACAAAAGTTCAAAATCAAAATTCTGTTCGTTTCGTTTCAATTAGTTGAAACTTTTTTTCTTTTGTCGGAAAGAAATGAAAAAATGAAAAAAAAAAAACAAACAAAAAAAAAACAATGGACAAAGACAAAACAACAGAGAATTCACTTCACCCAACACCAAAATAAGACTGAACTAGAAAAACAAAATACGTATCATATGTAAACAGAGGAAAATGAAAATAACTATCAAACAACGCCACCCCTGCCTCCAAGAAACACTAACAAGAAATCTTTACAGAAAAAAATCACAAACAATGAAATGAAAGTAAATTGAAATTAAAATCTGCTAGGGGAGCGGATTAAAAGATTGTTTCGGTGAGATAAAGCAAAAAGTAAAGATGAATTAAAACTTGTGGTGGTTTATAGAAGTTGGAGAAAAGAAATAGACAAACAAGAGATAGGAAGAAAAAAGAAGAAAGTTAGATAAAAATATGGAAAAGATGGGAAGGTGAAAACAAGGGAAGTGAAAGGAAGGCAAAAGCAAATAAAGGGAGGGGAAGAGAGAAGACCAAAAAGAGATAGGAAGAAAAAGGAGAAAGGAAGATAGAAACATGTAAAAAAACGGGAAGGCGTAAACAAATGAAGTGAAAGGAAGGCAAAAGCAAATAAAGGGAGGGGAAGAGAGAAGACCAAAAAGTGATATGAAGAAAAAGGAGAAAGTTAGACAGAAACATGGAAAAGACGGGAAGGCGAAAACAAGGGAATTTAAAGGAAGGCAAAAGCAAATAAAGGGAGGAGAAGAGAGAAGACCAAAAAGAGATAGGAAGAAAAAGGAGAAAGTTAGATAGAAACATGTAAAAAAACGGGAAGGCGTAAACAAATGAAGTGAAAGGAAGGCAAAAGCAAATAAAGGGAGGGGAAGAGAGAAGACCAAAAAGTGATATGAAGAAAAAGGAGAAAGTTAGACAGAAACATGGAAAAGACGGGAAGGCGAAAACAAGGGAATTTAAAGGAAGGCAAAAGCAAATAAAGGGAGGAGAAGAGAGAAGACCAAAAAGAGATAGGAAGAAAAAGGAGAAAGTTAGATAGAAACATGTAAAAAAACGGGAAGGCGTAAACAAATGAAGTGAAAGGAAGGCAAAAGCAAATAAAGGGAGGGGAAGAGAGAAGACCAAAAAGTGATATGAAGAAAAAGGAGAAAGTTAGACAGAAACATGGAAAAGACGGGAAGGCGAAAACAAGGGAATTTAAAGGAAGGCAAAAGCAAATAAAGGGAGGAGAAGAGAGAAGACCAAAAAGAGATAGGAAGAAAAAGGAGAAAGTTAGACAGAAACATGGAAAAAACGGGAAGGCGTAAACAAATGAAGTGAAAGGAAGGCAAAAGCAAATAAAGGGAGGGGAAGAGAGAAGACCAAAAAGTGATATGAAGAAAAAGGAGAAAGTTAGACAGAAACATGGAAAAGACGGGAAGGCGAAAACAAGGGAATTTAAAGGAAGGCAAAAGCAAATAAAGGGAGGAGAAGAGAGAAGACCAAAAAGAGATAGGAAGAAAAAGGAGAAAGTTAGATAGAAACATGTAAAAAAACGGGAAGGCGTAAACAAATGAAGTGAAAGGAAGGCAAAAGCAAATAAAGGGAGGGGAAGAGAGAAGACCAAAAAGTGATATGAAGAAAAAGGAGAAAGTTAGACAGAAACATGGAAAAGACGGGAAGGCGAAAACAAGGGAAGTGAAAGGAAGGCAAAAGCAAATAAAGGGAGGAGAAGAGAGAAGACCAAAAAGAGATAGGAAGAAAAAGGAGAAAGTTAGATAGAAACATGTAAAAAAACGGGAAGGCGTAAACAAATGAAGTGAAAGGAAGGCAAAAGCAAATAAAGGGAGGGGAAGAGAGAAGACCAAAAAGTGATATGAAGAAAAAGGAGAAAGTTAGACAGAAACATGGAAAAGACGGGAAGGCGAAAACAAGGGAATTTAAAGGAAGGCAAAAGCAAATAAAGGGAGGAGAAGAGAGAAGACCAAAAAGAGATAGGAAGAAAAAGGAGAAAGTTAGATAAAAACATGGAAAAGACGGGAAGGTGAAAACAAGGGAAGTGAAAGGAAGGCAAAAGCAAATAAAGGGAGGAGAAGAGAGAAGACCAAAAAGAGATAGGAAGAAAAAGGAGAAAGTTAGATAGAAACATGTAAAAAAACGGGAAGGCGTAAACAAATGAAGTGAAAGGAAGGCAAAAGCAAATAAAGGGAGGGGAAGAGAGAAGACCAAAAAGTGATATGAAGAAAAAGGAGAAAGTTAGACAGAAACATGGAAAAGACGGGAAGGCGAAAACAAGGGAATTTAAAGGAAGGCAAAAGCAAATAAAGGGAGAAGAGAGAAGACCAAAAAGAGATAGGAAGAAAAAGGAGAAAGTTAGACAGAAACATGGAAAAGACGGGAAGGCAAAAACAAGGGAAGTGAAAGGAAGGCAAAAGCAAATAAAGGGAGGGGAAGAGAGAAGACCAAAAAGAGATAGGAAGAAAAAAGAGAAAGTTAGACAGAAACATGGAAAAGACGGGAAGGCAAAAACAAGGGAAGTGAAAGGAAGGCAAAAGCAAATAAAGGGAGGGGAAGAGAGAAGACCAAAAAGAGATAAGAAGAAAAAGGAGAAAGTTAGACAGAAACATGGAAAAGACGGGAAGGCGAAAACAAGGGAAGTGAAAGGAAGGCAAAAGCAAATAAAGGGAGGGGAAGAGAGAAGACCAAAAAGAGATAGGAAGAAAAAGGAGAAAGTTAGACAGAAACATGGAAAAGACGGGAAGGCAAAAACAAGGGAAGTGAAAGGAAGGCAAAAGCAAATAAAGGAGGGGAAGGCAAAAGCAAATGAAGGGAGGGGAAGAGAGAAGACCAACAAGAGATATGAAGAAAAAGGAGAAAGTTAGATAAAAACATGGAAAAGACGGGAAGGCGAAAACAAGGGAAGTGAAAGGAAGGCTAAAGCAAATAAAGGGAGGAGAAGAGAGAAGACCAAAAAGAGATAGGAAGAAAAAGGAGAAAGTTAGATAGAAACATGGAAAAGACGAGAAGGCGAAAACAAGGGAAGTGAAAGGAAGGCAAAAGCAAATAAAGGAGGGGAAGGCAAAAGCAAATGAAGGGAGGGGAAGAGAGAAGACCAAAAAGAGATAGGAAGAAAAAGGAGAAAGTTAGACAGAAACATGGAAAAGACGAGAAGGCAAAAACAAGGGAAGTGAAAGGAAGGCAAAAGCAAATAAAGGGAGGAGAAGAGAGAAGACCAAAAAGAGATAGGAAGAAAAAGGAGAAAGTTAGATAAAAACATGGAAAAGACGGGAAGGCAAAAACAAGGGAAGTGAAAGGAAGGCAAAAGCAAATAAAGGAGGGGAAGGCAAAAGCAAATAAAGGGAGGGGAAGAGAGAAGACCAAAAAGTGATATGAAGAAAAAGGAGAAAGTTAGACAGAAACATGGAAAAGACGGGAAGGCAAAAACAAGGGAAGTGAAAGGAAGGCAAAAGCAAATAAAGGGAGGGGAAGAGAGAAGACCAAAAAGAGATAGGAAGAAAAAGGAGAAAGTTAGACAGAAACATGGAAAAGACGGGAAGGCAAAAACAAGGGAAGTGAAAGGAAGGCAAAAGCAAATAAAGGGAGGGGAAGAGAGAAGACCAAAAAGAGATAGGAAGAAAAAGGAGAAAGTTAGACAGAAACATGGAAAAGACGGGAAGGCAAAAACAAGGGAAGTGAAAGGAAGGCAAAAGCAAATAAAGGGAGGGGAAGAGAGAAGACCAAAAAGAGATAGGAAGAAAAAGGAGAAAGTTAGACAGAAACATGGAAAAGACGGGAAGGCAAAAACAAGGGAAGTGAAAGGAAGGCAAAAGCAAATAAAGGGAGGGGAAGAGAGAAGACCAAAAAGAGATAGGAAGAAAAAGAAGAAAGTTAGACAGAAACATGGAAAAGACGGGAAGGCAAAAACAAGGGAAGTGAAAGGAAGGCAAAAGCAAATAAAGGGAGGGGAAGAGAGAAGACCAAAAAGAGATAGGAAGAAAAAGGAGAAAGTTAGACAGAAACATGGAAAAGACGGGAAGGCAAAAACAAGGGAAGTGAAAGGAAGGCAAAAGCAAATAAAGGGAGGGGAAGAGAGAAGACCAAAAAGAGATAGGAAGAAAAAGGAGAAAGTTAGATAGAAACATGTAAAAAAACGGGAAGGCGTAAACAAATGAAGTGAAAGGAAGGCAAAAGCAAATAAAGGGAGGGGAAGAGAGAAGACCAAAAAGTGATATGAAGAAAAAGGAGAAAGTTAGACAGAAACATGGAAAAGACGGGAAGGCGAAAACAAGGGAATTTAAAGGAAGGCAAAAGCAAATAAAGGGAGGGGAAGAGAGAAGACCAAAAAGTGATATGAAGAAAAAGGAGAAAGTTAGACAGAAACATGGAAAAGACGGGAAGGCGAAAACAAGGGAAGTGAAAGGAAGGCAAAAGCAAATAAAGGGAGGGGAAGAGAGAAGACCAAAAAGAGATAGGAAGAAAAAGGAGAAAGTTAGATAGAAACATGTAAAAAAACGGGAAGGCGTAAACAAATGAAGTGAAAGGAAGGCAAAAGCAAATGAAGGGAGGGGAAGAGAGAAGACCAAAAAGTGATATGAAGAAAAAGGAGAAAGTTAGACAGAAACATGGAAAAGACGGGAAGGCGAAAACAAGGGAAGTGAAAGGAAGGCAAAAGCAAATAAAGGGAGGGGAAGAGAGAAGACCAAAAAGAGATAGGAAGAAAAAGGAGAAAGTTAGATAGAAACATGTAAAAAAACGGGAAGGCGTAAACAAATGAAGTGAAAGGAAGGCAAAAGCAAATAAAGGGAGGGGAAGAGAGAAGACCAAAAAGTGATATGAAGAAAAAGGAGAAAGTTAGACAGAAACATGGAAAAGACGGGAAGGCGAAAACAAGGGAATTTAAAGGAAGGCAAAAGCAAATAAAGGGAGGGGAAGAGAGAAGACCAAAAAGTGATATGAAGAAAAAGGAGAAAGTTAGACAGAAACATGGAAAAGACGGGAAGGCGAAAACAAGGGAAGTGAAAGGAAGGCAAAAGCAAATAAAGGGAGGGGAAGAGAGAAGACCAAAAAGAGATAGGAAGAAAAAGGAGAAAGTTAGACAGAAACATGGAAAAGACGAGAAGGCGAAAACAAGGGAAGTGAAAGGAAGGCAAAAGCAAATAAAGGAGGGGAAGGCAAAAGCAAATAAAGGGAGGGGAAGAGAGAAGACCAAAAAGTGATATGAAGAAAAAGGAGAAAGTTAGATAAAAACATGGAAAAGACGAGAAGGCAAAAACAAGGGAAGTGAAAGGAAGGCAAAAGCAAATAAAGGGAGGAGAAGAGAGAAGACCAAAAAGAGATAGGAAGAAAAAGGAGAAAGTTAGATAAAAACATGGAAAAGACGAGAAGGCAAAAACAAGGGAAGTGAAAGGAAGGCAAAAGCAAATAAAGGAGGGGAAGGCAAAAGCAAATAAAGGGAGGGGAAGAGAGAAGACCAAAAAGAGATAGGAAGAAAAAGGAGAAAGTTAGATAAAAACATGGAAAAGACGGGAAGGTGAAAACAAGGGAAGTGAAAGGAAGGCAAAAGCAAATAAAGGGAGGGGAAGAGAGAAGACCAAAAAGAGATAGGAAGAAAAAGGAGAAAGTTAGATAAAAACATGGAAAAGACGGGAAGGCAAAAACAAGGGAAGTGAAAGGAAGGCAAAAGCAAATAAAGGAGGGGAAGGCAAAAGCAAATAAAGGGAGGAGAAGAGAGAAGACCAAAAAGAGATAGGAAGAAAAAGGAGAAAGTTAGATAAAAACATGGAAAAGACGGGAAGGTGAAAACAAGGGAAGTGAAAGGAAGGCAAAAGCAAATAAAGGGAGGGGAAGAGAGAAGACCAAAAAGAGATAGGAAGAAAAAGGAGAAAGTTAGATAAAAACATGGAAAAGACGGGAAGGCAAAAACAAGGGAAGTGAAAGGAAGGCAAAAGCAAATAAAGGGAGGAGAAGAGAGAAGACCAAAAAGAGATAGGAAGAAAAAGGAGAAAGTTAGATAAAAACATGGAAAAGACGGGAAGGTGAAAACAAGGGAAGTGAAAGGAAGGCAAAAGCAAATAAAGGGAGGAGAAGAGAGAAGACCAAAAAGAGATAGGAAGAAAAAGGAGAAAGTTAGATAAAAACATGGAAAAGACGGGAAGGCAAAAACAAGGGAAGTGAAAGGAAGGCAAAAGCAAATAAAGGGAGGAGAAGAGAGAAGACCAAAAAGAGATAGGAAGAAAAAGGAGAAAGTTAGATAAAAACATGGAAAAGACGGGAAAGTGAAAACAAGGGAAGTGAAAGGAAGGCAAAAGCAAATAAAGGGAGGAGAAGAGAGAAGACCAAAAAGAGATAGGAAGAAAAAGGAGAAAGTTAGATAAAAACATGGAAAAGACGGGAAGGCAAAAACAAGGGAAGTGAAAGGAAGGCAAAAGCAAATAAAGGGAGGAGAAGAGAGAAGACCAAAAAGAGATAGGAAGAAAAAGGAGAAAGTTAGATAAAAACATGGAAAAGACGGGAAGGCAAAAACAAGGGAAGTGAAAGGAAGGCAAAAGCAAATAAAGGGAGGAGAAGAGAGAAGACCAAAAAGAGATAGGAAGAAAAAGGAGAAAGTTAGATAAAAACATGGAAAAGACGGGAAGGCAAAAACAAGGGAAGTGAAAGGAAGGCAAAAGCAAATAAAGGGAGGAGAAGAGAGAAGACCAAAAAGAGATAGGAAGAAAAAGGAGAAAGTTAGATAAAAACATGGAAAAGACGGGAAGGTGAAAACAAGGGAAGTGAAAGGAAGGCAAAAGCAAATAAAGGGAGGGGAAGAGAGAAGACCAAAAAGAGATAGGAAGAAAAAGGAGAAAGTTAGATAAAAACATGGAAAAGACGGGAAGGTGAAAACAAGGGAAGTGAAAGGAAGGCAAAAGCAAATAAATGGAGGGGAAGAGAGAAGACCAAAAAGAGATAGGAAGAAAAAGGAGAAAGTTAGATAAAAACATGGAAAAGACGGGAAGGTGAAAACAAGGGAATTTAAAGGAAGGCAAAAGCAAATAAAGGGAGGGGAAGAGAGAAGACCAAAAAGAGATAGGAAGAAAAAGGAGAAAGTTAGATAAAAACATGGAAAAGACGGGAAGGTGAAAACAAGGGAAGTGAAAGGAAGGCAAAAGCAAATAAAGGGAGGGGAAGAGAGAAGACCAAAAAGAGATAGGAAGAAAAAGGAGAAAGTTAGATAAAAACATGGAAAAGACGGGAAGGTGAAAACAAGGGAAGTGAAAGGAAGGCAAAAGCAAATAAAGGGAGGGGAAGAGAGAAGACCAAAAAGAGATAGGAAGAAAAAGGAGAAAGTTAGATAAAAACATGGAAAAGACGGGAAGGTGAAAACAAGGGAAGTGAAAGGAAGGCAAAAGCAAATAAAGGAGGGGAAGGCAAAAGCAAATGAAGGGAGGGGAAGAGAGAAGACCAAAAAGAGATAGGAAGAAAAAGGAGAAAGTTAGACAGAAACATGGAAAAGACGGGAAGGCAAAAACAAGGGAAGTGAAAGGAAGGCAAAAGCAAATAAAGGAGGGGAAGGCAAAAGCAAATGAAGGGAGGGGAAGAGAGAAGACCAAAAAGAGATAGGAAGAAAAAGGAGAAAGTTAGACAGAAACATGGAAAAGACGGGAAGGCAAAAACAAGGGAAGTGAAAGGAAGGCAAAAGCAAATAAAGGAGGGGAAGGCAAAAGCAAATGAAGGGAGGGGAAGAGAGAAGACCAAAAAGAGATAGGAAGAAAAAGGAGAAAGTTAGACAGAAACATGGAAAAGACGGGAAGGCAAAAACAAGGGAAGTGAAAGGAAGGCAAAAGCAAATAAAGGAGGGGAAGGCAAAAGCAAATGAAGGGAGGGGAAGAGAGAAGACCAAAAAGAGATAGGAAGAAAAAGGAGAAAGGAAGATACGAAAGAAAAAGAGAGAAAGTGAAACCTAGTGAAGGGGGGTAGCGAAGAGAGATGTGAAGAATCAGAAACATGTAAAAGGACATGGAGGCGAGAGCGGGAGAAGTGAAAGTAAGGGAGAAAGCAAATAAATAAAAAGGGGAAGAGAGAAACGAAGGAAAACAAGAAGAGAGAGAAAGAGAGGAAGAGAAAATGGAGGAAGCAGACATAACGAGGGAAAAAGTAAAAGGCGAGGATGAGGGAAATGGAAGTAAGGCAAAAGCGAGTGAAAGGTGGGTAGAGAGGCGATGGAAAACTAGGAGAGAGAGAGAGAGAGTGAGAGAGAGAGAGAGTGAGAGTGAGAGAAATAGAGGGGGAAGAAAAAGAAGGAAGACATAAAGGAGGAAAAGAAGAAAAAGGCGAGATCAAAGCATGTTAAAGTAAGGCGAAAGCGAGTGAAAGATGGGGAAGAGAGAAGCGATGGAAAACAAGAAGAGAAAGAGAGAGAGGGAGGGAGGGTGAGGAAGAAGAAGAAGGAAGATTTAAAAAAGGAAAAGAAGAAAAAGGCGAGAACGATGTAAGTGAATGTAAGGCGAAAGCAAGTGAAATGTGGTGAAGAGAGAAGTGAAGGAGGACAAGAAGAGAAAGAGAGAGAGAGAGGGAGAGAGGAAGAAAAAGGAGCAGGAAGACATAAAGAAGGAAAAGAAGAAAAAGGCGAGATCAAGGCATGTGAAAGTAAGGCGAAAGCAAGTGAAAGGAGTAGAAGAGGGTTGCAAAGGAAGACAAGAAGAGAGAGAGAGAGAGAGAGAGGGGAAGAAAAAAGAAAGAAGACAAGGAAAATGAGAGGAATTTGAAAACTATGGAAAGTGGGGAAAGAGAGAAGTGAAAGAAGATAAGAGAGCGAGGAAGGAAAGGGAGGAGGGAGTCATAAACATGAAAAAATGAGATGAAGGCGAGAAAAAAGGAAGAGAAAGTAAGGCGAAAGCAAGGGAAGGGAGGAGAGATAGAAGTTAAGGAAGAAAAAAGAGAGATAAAAGAAAAAAAGAGAAGGGTGTCGCAAACCAGGAAAAGGTGAGGAAGACTAAAACAAGGGAAGTAAAAGAAGAGGGAAAACAAGGAACGGGAGAGGCAGATTCCAGATGTTCTAAAGATCAATTCAGGAATGCACCTTATGTAATTTTTAAAATTCATTTCTGTATTTTCAATCTCCAGATGTTCAAAAGATCAATTCAGGATCGAATAGGTGTTTTTTATTTATTTTAGGCATTTCTCACCTGATGATGTATTAAATATCTATCGCATTGATATTTTGTTTATTATTTTCTTTATTTACAACCTCCAGATGATCTAAAGATAAATTTAGGAATCCATCGAAACTATTTTTTTTATTCATTTCTGTATTTCCAATCTCCAGATGTTCAAAAGATCAATTCAGGAATGTATCGAATATGTGTTTTTTATTCATTTTATGTATTTCTAAACTCATCATTTAATAAAGATCAATTCAGGAATGTATCATACTATTCTTTTTATTCTTTTCTTTATATACAGTGTAACCCGGATATAAGAGAGTTGTGGGGACCGGAGAAGAAGTATCTTATATCCGGGTTTCTCTTATATCCGGGTTTGGTCTATTTTGTTTAGGTAAGTATGGCTCTAATTAGGGACCAGATACAATCTCTCTTATATCCGGGTTTATCTTATATCCGGGTCTCTTATATCCGGGTTACACTGTACAACATCCAGATGTTCTGAAGATAAATTTAGGAATGAAACGTATTTTCTTTATTCATTTCTGTATTTCCAATCTCCAGATGTTCAAAAGATCAGGAATATATCGATAAGGTGTTTTTTTTATTCATTTTATGCCTTTATAACCTCATTCAGGAATCTATCGTATTGAGTTTTTTTTTTTATTCTTCTCTGTATTTACAACCTCCAGATATTTTAAAGATAAATTTAGGAATGCAATGTATGTATATTTTTATTCATTTCTGTATTTCCAATCTCTAGATGTCCCATAGATCAATTCAGGAATGTATTGATTAGGTGGTTTTTTATTCATTTTATGCATTTCTAACGTTATGAGGTACTAAGGGACCAGTTCAGGAATTTATCGTACTGATGTTTTGTTTATTCTTCTCTTAATTTACAACCTCCAGATGTTCTAAAGATGAATTTAGGAGTTTAATGTATTGGAGCTTTTAATCATTTTTGTTTTTCTAACGTACATATGTTCGAAGATTCAATTCGGAAAGATATCGTATGGGTGATTTAAAAAAAAAAAAAAAAAATTTTGTTTTGTTTGTATTTCTAACCTCCAGATATTCTACTGAGTAGGCACGGTGGAGTAACGGATAGCGGCCTGGCTTGAGAAATTGGAGAGCCGAGTTTGAATTCCACTCGAATCCTCTTCTTCCACCTTCAGCTAGTATTTATTAACCCACCCACGAGGATTAAATGTGGCACAAGGCCGGTTTAATGTGGGTTGCCCGCGAGCCCGTAGGCTCGGCCAAAAATATGACCTTTGAACCCGCCTGGACGGGTTCAGGTCCTGTCTACCTCCCCGAAGGAAACCTTGCCTTTCGGCAAAGCTTCCTCCGAGTTCCTCCCTGCATTAGAGAGTTCGACAGAAGCCAGCCCGCATGATCACAAAGCACAGATACTACACTTTGATCCTAAACGGGCCGGGCAGCTATGGGTACATATTAGGTTGGTGCAAAAATTATGATGTAATAATGTCGCTTTTTGACGTATTTTTTAACGTCATAAAACGACATTATTACGTCATTACCCACTCCGGGTGAATGCCTTTACAAGAAAAGAAAGAGTTGTTCTAGACATCAATTTAGGAGTATATCATATTAGAGTATTTTTTTTCTTTTTTTAATCATTTTTGTATTTCCGAATTATAGATGTTACAAGGGTCAATTCAGGAATTTATCGAATGGATCATTTTTTTAAAAAAATTATTTTCTGTATTTCCAGATTTTCTAAAGTTTAATTGAAATATCACATCTATTCTATTTTCTTTTCTCTACTGTCAAACTCCCGGTCTTCAAACGAAAATTTCAGACATAAAACATTTTGAATTTGTGTTCTCCTCAGTTCCGTCAACCTCCAGGAGTTCAATAAATTTTCAAATATATATGAAAATTTCTAAATTGCAAAATGCAATTTCAGTATGTTATCAGGATTGAGAGTAACATTATTCAACAGAAATTCCTTCAAATAATCGTATGGGTAAAGCTATTAGGTTGGTGCAAAAATAATGTCATTTTCTCACATAGTAATATATGTGAGAAAACGACATTATTTTTGCACCAACTTAATATTTTTGTGTCCTTAAGAAAAAAGATGACAAACATTGCAGTCTGTTTATAAGTTGGGATTAATTTACCTTGGTACAGTGATGCGTCGCGACAGATTCTAACTCATCACCTATTTGAATCTTTTCCAATCAATCCGAGTGCTCCAACTACAACTGGAATTATTGATGTTTTCATGTGCCATATTTTTGAGATTTCGATTTCAAGGTCTACGTAATTTGATAGTTGTTTGAAAATTTTTAAAGATACATTGCAGTCTGCAGGAGCTGCCATGTCAACAAGAAAGCATATTCTGTTTTTGTCATCTTTGATCACGTTGTTTGGTTGATTAGCTTCGATCGTTCTGTCGGTGTGTATTGTAAAGTCCCATAAAAATGTTTATAGGTCCTATCTCTGTAACTGGATCTGGGTGGTGTTTATAAGAATTTATTTCAGTTATTATTATTATTATTGTTGTTATTATT
The DNA here is from genome assembly GCA_963932145.1 of Acanthosepion lycidas. Lineage (NCBI taxonomy): Eukaryota > Metazoa > Mollusca > Cephalopoda > Sepiida > Sepiidae > Acanthosepion > Acanthosepion lycidas. The sequence goes on from OZ010603.1 coordinate 31,399,411, forward strand.
ATTATTATTATTATTATTATTATTGTTATTATTATTATTATTATTATTATTATTTTTATTTTCTTTGCTTTCTGGCGTTTACACATTTCTTTCCGGGTCCCACCCAGGGACCTAAGGTTAGAAATGGAATCATGACACTTTTCACTGACAAAAAAAAAAAAAAAAAAATACATAGATAGAGCCCTTCGTAAAGTGTGGGCTGTACTTGTCAGAACAATTTTTTGTATCTCCTTGAGGCACGGGCTTCCAGGAATCCCTGCAATTAGTCTACTGCAATCTTTTCCAACCAGTCCTAGGGCTCCAACTACAACAGGGATTGTTGATGTTCCCATATGCCACATTTTCGAGACCTCTATTTCAAGGTCCTTGTATTTTGACAGCTTTTTGAATATCTTCAAAGATACATTGCAGTCAGCAGGGACTGCCATATCAATAAGGAGGCACCGTTTTTGTTTGTGGTTTTTAATAACAATATCTGGGCGGTTGGCTTTGATTGTTCTGTCAGTGTGAATTGTGTAGTCCCATAGAATTGTAACAGGCCCTATCTCCGTAACCGGGTCTGGGTGGTATTGGTACCAGTGCAGATATTGGCCCACTCTGTCATGTCGGGTTTTATATTCAGTGGGTGCCAACATCGTGCAACCTGATACAAGATGATCAATAGTTTCTGGATATTTATCACAGAATCTGCATTTTGGGCTGACACAATATTTTAGTATATGTGCTTGATAATTCCTAGTTAGCAAGCATTGGTCCTGCGCAGCAAGGATAAAACCTTCAGTTTCCGCTTTCAACCCTGCACTGCGTAGCCACTGATGGGTACGGGTTTTGTCTACATCAGCTTGTTTGATACGGGCAGAGTATTGGCCATCAAGCGGTTTATCTTGCCATCGCTTCTGTATCTGGTCGGCTGCATTCGTCTTTGCTGTCTTTTTCAAGTATTTTGCAGTTTCAGCCGGTGTATTATGCTGTAGTTGCATCTCTACGCCCATTTGAAGCTCCAGTTTGAATTTGTTGGCTTTTTTCATTACGGAGTAAAGACGCTTACTACTTTCATGTTCCTTGACGCATACCATCATCCAGTCTTCTGTAGTTTCCAAGTATCTTTGGAGGCCAATTGTTGTAGTTTTGTAGGACAGTTCTAGTTGAACTAATCCTCTGCCTCCTTCGGATCTGGGCACATACAGACGATCAACATCAGCTTTGGGATGATGCATGCGATAGCAAGTGAGAAGCTTTCTCGTTTTGGCGTCCATTCGCTTAATTTCAGCTATGGTCCAGTTAAGCACATTAAAGCTGTAATGCACCACTGGGACAGCCAATGTGTTTATAGCTGATATTCTATTTTTTGAGTTTAGTTCAGTATTTAGTATCAGACGTACACGCCTGTAGTACTCTTTTCTTATTTTTTCTTTCATTTGGGGGTGTTGTATGCCATCTCCTTCGCTAATTCCTAGGTACTTATAAGCTTCTTCATGCTCCAATTCCCTAATCTTTGTGAAAAAATCTAAATCTATTGAGGGTGTTTCTGTAATTCTACCTTTCTTGAATGTTACTTTTGCACATTTATCTAATCCGAAGTCCATACCTATGTCGTCACTAAAGTATTTTACAATATTGAGGAGGCCTTTCAACTCATTGCCGTCTTTGGCAAAGAGTTTGAGATCATCCATGTATAGTAGGTAATTGAATATTTTCTTATTTATTTTGTAACCATAGCTACTGTTGTTCAGTTCATGTGTAAGAGGGGTTAAGGATAAACAAAACAGAAGGGGTGACAGAGAGTCTCCTTGAAAGATTCCACGTCGGATATTCAGACGGTTGGATATGGCAGTGCCCCCGGTGTGCCTAAGGTATAGTTTTGTGTTCCACATCCCCATGCTGTGCTTAAGAAAGTTTAATACCACAGGGGAGACTTTGTACATTTCCAAAGTCTTAAGGATCCAAGAATGTGGAACACTATCAAAGGCTTTACGATAATCAATCCACGCTGCACTGAGATTTCTGCGTCGTCTCCTGCAATTTTCCAGGATCATTTTATTTATCAGAAGTTGATCTTTGCAGCCATATGAACCTCTACTGCATCCCTTCTGTTCCAGCGGGAGAATGCTGTTTGTTTCGAAAAAGGAATAAGTACGGTTCGTCAGTACAGACGTGATCAACTTATACGTTGTGGAAAGACATGTTATCGGTCTATAATTTTTCGGGTCGTCTGTTTCAGTTGTTTTTGGTATGAGGAATGTAATACCTTCAGTAACCCATTCCGGGATTTTATTGGGATTATTTACAAGTGTTGATAATGTTTTTGCAATATGCCATGGGTAGATGAGAGATGATACAGCCAGAAATTGGGCAACTTGTCATTTCCTGGGGATTTCCATTTTTGGGATTTCGTTAGTGCTGTGGATATATTTTCCCATTCTTGCAGAGGTGTATCCAGCAGTCGTTCTTCTTCACGCCGTATCCATTCTGCATTTGGGTTACATTCCTTTGGGTTGCTCCAGATATTTTCCCAAAATGTCTGTACATTATCAATCGATGGTGGCGTTTCGACATGTATAGGTGTTTTTCCAATTTCCCTGTAAAATTTCTTAAGATCTGTTCGGAATATTTTATTTTGGCGATAGAATTATTGTTATTATTATTATTATTATTATTATTATTGTTATTATTATTATTATTTTAGCATACATATGGATGATAATGGTTATGTCTCAATTCACATAAATGCAGTAGTAAATACTGTATATTAGTCTGCAGTTGAAGATTCGTCTCCAGCTGTGCTGGTCAAATTCTTTGCCTTCGGACAAAGAGGATCGATCTCCAGATGAGGCTATGTCTCATTTTGGGAAACAGCTACCCGACCCCGTTTTATGAGCGTAATTTTTGGGCTTTCCATTTCAATATCCTTGCATTTTGATATAAATCCCTTTAAATAATCGTATGGGAAATCTGTTTTTGTATCCTTAGGAAATAAAAATTAACAAACATTGCAGTCTGTTTAAGTTGTGATTAACATAGTTCACATTGGTGCAGTAATGCGTCGCGGTAGATTAGAACTCATTACCTATTTGAATCTTTTCCAATCAATCCGAGTGCTCCAACTACAACTGGAATTACTGATGTCCTCATGTGCCACATTTTTGCTATTTCAATTTCAAGGTTCATGTATTTTGATAGTTTTTTTTAATATCTTCAAAAGTGCCCTGCCTCTGTCTCTTCTACAAATATTTTCACGGCAGCTGTTCCGAAGAGCTACTTTCGCTAGTTCCCGGATTACATAAATTTGAACGTGCTACCAGGCTGGCATCTCGATCCCACCATTTTACTGTCAAAACAATTAAATGTAACCGTCTCTTCTACTCAAACAGCTTCTTCTCTCGCACTTCCCGTCTGTGGAACTCTCTTCCTCTTACTTGCTTCCCCGATGACTATAATCTTCAAATATTCAAGTGTAATGTCAATCGACATCTGACTCCCCGTGCTTGTTCCTCATCCTTCTCTGTATCCTTTCCTCAAATACGCCTCTTTACTCTTGTTCTCAATCCTCTGTAACCCCTTGCGTGCTAGTGGCACTCCCGCCTTGCTTGGGGTGATTTGCCTTAAAAAAATACATTGCATTCTGCAAGGACTTCAATGTCAATAAGAAGACACATTTTGTCTTTGCGGTTTCTAATCACGATGTCTGGGCGATTAGTTTTGATTGTTCTGTGTGTGTATTATTATTATTATTATCATTATTATTATTATTGTCGTTGTTGTAGAATACATCAGATTGATGCTTTGGCAAACATTATCAGTGATGTTTTCAGCCGAGGATCATTAGGGGTTCCCGACCTTTAAACATCATACGCCATCTCCACGGTGACCCAGTCGATACTGATAGGATATCGACTTGTTTGCTATACGTTGGCTGCAACTGTTTCCATTATACGCGTTGCGCATATTATTATTATTATCATAATGGCGAGTGGATAGTTTTTTGTAGTATCGTAAAACAGGAGGGGGAATTACTACTACGTTCGCGAGCATTTATTTTTTCAGTACGGTGTTCTAACGTTAACTTCAGACATGAAACATTTTGAATTTGTGTTCTCCTTAGTTCCGTCAACTTCCAGGAGTTTAATAAATTTTCAAACATATATGAAAATTTCTAAATTGCAGCTGCAAAACGCAATTTCTGTACCTTGTCAGGATTGAGAGTAACATTGTTTAACAGAAATTTCTTTAATTGCATGAGAAATCTATTTTTTGTGTACTTAGCAAAGAAAAATGACAAACATTGCAGTCTGTTTATAATAAGTTGTGATTAGCATTGAATTCGCAATCACATAATATGAATAATTTGCAATAATGTTTTCCTCCCACAAAGGACTGAAAATTGAAAACAAATAAAGGGTCATTAATCATGGATGTTTTTGTCCGGCCATTATTACAAAATTAAACAAGAAAGCAAAATGAAACGACAATGGTAATTAGGAGGGAAAAAAACGTAAGAAATTAAAACAAAGAAGGAAAGGTGAGGTTGTTATGAAGAAGATAAGGAAAGAAACGTGGAGAAAGATAGAAAAGAAATTATTCCAATCAGTATAGAAACATCTGTAAAATACTTCCTCTTCCGACCATTTTCTCAATATCTTTAGCGATATAGCGTATGCATGAGTTGAGCTGGGTTGAGCTTCAGTTCGTGTCTCTTCAGGACGTGGGAGATTATGAATCTCTCGAACTTTCTATCATTTTGTAGCAGTTATTAATATTTGACTTTTACAATCCATTTCTCGTCAAGTAGGTGGCCTGCTATCAGATCCTATCTTTTTTTTTTACCCTCGATGTGTCTAGTGAATATCAAATTTTCCATGCCCTCTTTCCTCATTACGTGCCCCACAATTTTCGGTTGTCTTTTTATTGTTCTAATTACAACCGAAAATAAATACTTAACAAGAACAAAGAAGCAAAAGTCAATCAAAGATAATTAGCCATTTTAGTGAATACCTTGTTAGTCGTGCAGCTCAGCTTAACGTCCGGTAAATCCTAAATCAACATCCAAATAATCGACGCACAATAATTCACACTAATTCGACTGGATAGTTCCACTCAATAGTCAGACAATAATCATTCAATAATCACTGCAGTCAGTAGCCTGACACCGCTATTTATACACCTGGCGAAAAGCATATATTCATACGTCCAGAGTTTAGTGACTCATTTCTCCATTTCTCTTCAGGTAGGTGGCCTGCTGTCAGATCCGATCTTTTTTTGTCCTCTATGTTTCCAGTGAATATCAAATTTTCCATGCCCTCTTTCCTCATTTTGTACCCCACAATTTTCGGTTGACTACTTATTGTTATAATTACAACTGCAAATAAATACTTAACTTAGAAGTAAAAGTCAACCAAAGATAATTAACCATTTCAGTGAATACCTATTTAGCAGCGCGGACCGGCTTAACGTCCGGTAAATTCTAAATCAAAACCCAAATCATAGATACACAATAATTCACACTAATTCGACTGGATAGTTCCATTCGATAATCACTGCAGTCAGTAGCCTGACAGCGCTATTTATGCACCTAGCGGAAAACATACATTCATATGTGCAGAGAGTCACGCTCGAACCTCAGTTTCCGTAGTTACTCATTTTCTTCCTATATGACAATTTGTCTAAATAATAATTCTTGTCATTAATTTTAAAACTAAATCAGAAAACTCCATCCCAGTTTTTTTTCTTTTTTTCGAAATGAAACAAAAAGGACACTTATACTTGGAAGAATTTGTGAAAATTAATTCTTTGAAATAATAATAATAATAATAATAATAATAATAATAATAATAATAATAATAATGAACCTACCAATATGTATTTTTTCATATATTTCCTGTCCCATCTCTACTGGGAAGAGAGGTAAACCAAATTAAGCCAGTAGATTCATCAGTGACTACTTCCCTTAGTCGTTTTAATAAACTATACGAAAAAATATTTATCTGCATTTAGAAAAAATTATTCCCGAGCAAAATGAACCGTTTATATAATTATTTAATGCTACATTTCTTAGATTGAAGTTTTATTTGTTGAAGCCTTTCATGTGAGGCACTCAGATAACTTTTCTATTAAGTGATAGTCTGGTTTAAATTGGTCTTGAAATAATCTTTGACGACAACATTTTGGTCATTCTGTTGCTAATATTTTTCTTCCGAGGGATATTTCCATTTCACACGACATTTTTAACCTGAAAAGTTAATGAGCAAAAAGCGATTTATATAGTACCAGACGTAACCAATGAACCATAGATATCATCGAAGGTCTAAAAAATATAAAGAGTACGGTTTACTTAAACGGTTCATTGACCTCTATTTTGGTTGGGAATTCTTTGTTTCCGCTTCATTGTACATAAATACATGGCTTCAAGACTTTTGTTTCATTGCATCTCAGTATCAAAACTAACAATTGCCATCGTTTTGAACGGCACGGGTAGATTAGAAATTATTATTATTATTATTATTATTATTATTATAATATAATAATAATAATATTAGATTGGTGCAAAAATAATGACGTAATAATGTCGTTTTTTGACGTTAAAAAATACGTCAAAAAACGACATTATTACGTCATTATGTTTGCACCAACCTAATAATAATAATAATAATAATAATAATAATAATAATAATAATAATCAAAATCAATAACAGATAAATTATAAAAAAAAATTAAGAAGACCTGTGACATTATTTCTGGATTGAATATGGAAATACATAAAATAAAATAAAGATAATAATTAAGACAGGCTGAATCACTAAAGTGCCCGGGTCTTCGATGATTCGGGGTTGGTGATTTGAGGAGAACTATCCTTCCATAATCTCCAGCGATAACAACCTGAAAGTTTCATGAAATAAAAGAATATTGATAATTTGGTCTAACGATCATAAATTAATTAAATCGCTAATGATTTTGTAATCATCCAGTTGCTGAAAAAGAAAAAAAAAATATCGATTTAAAAAAAAAAAAATAGAAA